>CM057001.1:1194532-2394532 GCA_029891345.1 Dryococelus australis
CCACTCCCGCCAGAGACCAAATTAACGTCTTTCCCTTAGTAATTCCACTCCCCCAGGAACCAATTAACGTCTTCTTAGTAATTCCCACTCCCGCCAGGAGCCAATTAACGTCGTTCTTAGTGATTCCCACTCCCGCCAGGAGCCAATTAAAGTCGTTCTATGTATTCCCACTCCCGCCAGGAACCAATTAACGTCGTTCCTAGTAACTCCCACTCCCGCCAGGAGCCAATTAACGTCGTTCTTAGTAATTCCACTCCCGCCACTAGCCAATTAACGTCGTTCTTAGTAATTCCCACTCCGCCAGGAGCCAATTAACGTCGTTCTTAGTAATTCCCACTCCCGCCAGGAACCAATTAACGTCGTTCTTAGTAATTCCCACTCCCGCCACTAGCCAATTAACGTCGTTCCTAGTAACTCCCACTCCGCCAGGAACAATTAATGTCGTTCTTAGTAATTCCACTCCCGCCACTAGCCAATTAACGTCGTTCTTAGTAATTCCCACTCCCGCCAGGAGCCAATTAACGTCGTTCTTAGTAACTCCCACTCCCGCCAGGAGCCAATTAACGTCGTTCTTAGTAACTCCTACTCCCGCCAGGAACCAATTAACGTCGTTCTTGGTAATTCCCACTCCCGCCAGGAACCAATTAACGTCGTTCTTAGTAATCTCACACTCCCGCCAGGAGCCATTTAACGTCGTTCTTAGTAATTCCCACTCCGCCAGGATCCAATTAACGTCGTTCTTAGTAACTCACACTCCCGCCAGGAGCCAATTAACGTCGTTCTTAGTAACTCCCACTCCCGCCAGGAACCAATTAACGTCGTTCTTAGTAACTCCCACTCCCGCCAGGAGCCAATTAACGTCGTTCCTAGTAATTCCCACTCCCCCCAGGAGCCAATTAACGTCGTTCCTAGTAACTGCCACTCCCGCCAGGAGCCAATTAACGTCGTTCTTAGTAATTCCCACTCCCGCCAGGAGCCAATTAACGTCGTTCTTAGTAATTCCCACTCCCGCGAGGAACCAATTAACGTCGTTCTTAGTAATTCCCACTCCGCCAGGAGCCAATTAACGTCGTTCTTAGTAACTCCCACTCCCGCCAGGAGCCAATTAACGTCGTTCTTAGTAATTCCCACTCCCGCCAGGAGCCAATTAACGTCGTTCTTAGTAACTCCACTCCCGCCAGGAGCCAATTAACGTCGTTCTTAGTAACTCCCACTCCCGCCAGGAGCCAATTAACGTCGTTCTTAGTAACTCCCACTCCCGCCAGGAGCCAATTAACGTCGTTCTTAGTAATTCCCACTCCCGCCAGGAGCCAATTAACGTCGTTCTTAGTAATTCCACTCCCGCCAGGAGCCAATTAACGTCGTTCTTAGTAATTCCCACTCCCGCCAGGAACCAATTAACGTCGTTCTTAGTAATTCCCACTCCCGCCAGGAGCCAAATAACGTCGTTCTTAGTAACTCAAACTCCCGCCAGGAGCCAATTAACGTCGTTCTTAGTAATTCCCACTCCCGCCAGGAGCCAATTAACGTCGTTCTTAGTAACTCCCACTCGCGCCAGGAACCAATTAACGTCGTTCCTAGTAACTCCCACTCCCGCCAGGAGCCAATTAACGTCGTTCTTAGTAATTCCCACTCCCGCCAGGAGCCAATTAACGTCGTTCTTAGTAATTCCCACTCCGCCAGGAGCCAATTAAAACGTCGTTCTTAGTATTTCCCTCTCCCGCCAGGAACCAATTAACGTCGTTCTTAGTAACTCCCACTCCCGCCAGGAACCAATTAACGTCGTTCTAGTAACTCCCACTCCGCCAGGAACCAATTAACGTCGTTCTTAGTAATTCCCACTCCCGCCAGGAGCCAATTAACGTCGTTCTTAGTAACTCCCACTCCCGCCAGGAGCCAATTAACATCGTTCTTAGTAACTCCACTCCCGCCAGGAGAAAATTAACGTCGTTCTTAGTAATTCACACTCCCGCCAGGAGCCAATTAACGTCGTTCTTAGTAACTCCCACTCCCGCAAGGAACCAATTAACGTCGTTCTTAGTAACTCACACTCCCGCCAGGAGCCAATTAACGTCGTTCTTAGTAATTCCCACTCCCGCCAGGAACCAATTAACGTCGTTCCTAGTAACTCCACTCCCGCCAGGAACCAATTAACGTCGTTCTCTAGTAACTCCCACTCCCGCCAGGAACCAATTAACGTCGTTCTTAGTAATTCCCACTCCCGCCAGGAGCCAATTAACGTCGTTCTTAGTAATTCCACTCCCGCCACTAACCAATTAACGTCGTTCTTAGTAATTCCCACTCCCGCCAGGAACCAATTAACGTCGTTCTTAGTAATTCCCACTCCCGCCAGGAGCCAATTAACGTCGTTCTTAGTAATTCCCACTCCCGCCAGGAGCCAATTAACGTCGTTCTTAGTAACTCACACTCCCGCCAGGAGCCAATTAACGTCGTTCTTAGTAATTCCCACTCCCGCCAGGAGCCAATTAACGTCGTTCTTAGTAACTCCCACTCCCGCCAGGAGCCAATTAACGTCGTTCCTAGTAACTCCCATTCCCGCCAGGAACCAATTAACGTCGTTCTTAGTAATTCCCACTCCCGCCAGGAGCCAATTAACGTCGTTCTTAGTAATTCCCACTCCCGCCACTAACCATTTAACGTCGTTCTTAGTAATTCCCACTCCCGCCAGGAACCAATTAACGTCTAACGTCGTTCCAGTAACTCCATTCCGAGAACATTAGTGTTTTAGTATCCCACCCGCCAGAGCCATTAGTCGTTAGTAATCCCACTCCCCCAACAATTAACGTCGTTATAATTCCACTCCGCCGACCAATTAACGTCGTTTTAGTAATCCCCCGCAGGGCCATTAACGTCGTTCTAGTAATCCCACTCCGCCAGGAGCCAATTAACGTCGTTCTTAGTAATTCCCACTCCCGCCAGGAGCCAATAACTTCGTCTAGTAATCCCACTCCGCCAGGAACCAATAACGTCGTTTTAGTAATCCCACTCCGCAGACCATTAAACGTCGTTCTAGTAACTCCACTCCGCAGAGCCAATTAACGTCGTTCTAGTATCCACTCCGCCAGGAACCAATTACGTCGTTCTTAGTAATCCACTCCGCCAGGACCAATAACGTCGTTCTTAGTACTCCACTCCGCAGGAGCCAATTAACGTCGTTTGTAACTCCACTCCCGCCAGGAGCATAACGTCGTTCTTAGTAATTCCCCTCCCGCCAGGAGCAATTAACGTCGTTCTTAGAATCCACCCCCGCCAGAGCCAATTAACGTGTTCTTAGTAACTCCCACTCCCGCCAGGAGCCAATTAACGTCGTTCTTAGTAATCCACTCCGCCAGAGCCAATTAACGTCGTTCTAGTATTCCCACTCCCGCCAGGAACCAATAACGTCGTCCCTAGTAACTCCACCCCGCAGACAATTAACGTCGTTCTAGTAATTCCCACTCCGCCAGGAGCCAATTAACGCGTTCTAGTAATCCCACTCCCGCCAGGACCAATAACGTCGTTCTAGTAATCCACTCCCGCCAGGACCAATTAACGTCGTTCTAGTAATCCCACTCCCGCCAGACCATTAACGTCGTTCTTAGTAATCCCACTCCCGCCAGACCAATTAACGTCGTTCTAGTAATCCCACTCCCGCCAGACCAATTAACGTCGTTCTTGTAATTCCCACTCCCGCCAGGAGCCAATTAACGTCGTTCTAGTAATCCACTCCCCCAGAGCCAATTAACGTCGTTCTAGTAATCCACTCCGCCAGGAGCCATTAGTCGTTCTTAGTAATCCACTCCGCCAGGAGCCAATTAACGTCGTTCTTAGTAATTCCCACTCCGCCAGGAGCCAATAACGTCGTCTTAGTAACTCCACTCCCCCAGGAGCATTAACGTCGTTCTTAGTAATTCCACTCCCGCCAGGACAATTAACGTCGTTCTTAGTAATCCACTCCCGCCAGGACCATTAACGTCGTTCTAGTAACTCCACTCCCGCCAGGACCAATTAACGTCGTTCTTAGTAATCCCACTCCCGCCAGAGCAATTAACGTCGTTCTTAGTAATCCCACTCCCGCCAGAGCAATTAACGTCGTTCTTAGTATTCCACTCCGCCAGGAACCAATTAACGTCGTTCTAGTAACTCCACTCCGCCAGGAGCCATTAACGTCGTTCTAGTAATTCCCACTCCCGCCAAGCCAATTAACGTCGTTCTAGTAATTCCCACTCCCCCAGGAGCCAATTAACGTCGTTCTTAGTAATTCCCACTCCCGCCAGGAACCATTAACGTCGTTTAGTATCCCACTCCCGCCAGGAGCCAATTAACGTCGTTCTTAGTAATCCACTCCCGCCAGGACCAATTAACGTCGTTCTATAACTCCCACTCCGCCAGGACCAATTAAGTCGTTCTTAGTAATTCCACTCCCGCCAGACAATTAACGTCGTTCTTAGTAATTCCCACTCCGCCAGGAGCCAATTAACGTCGTTCTTAGTAACCCACTCCGCCAGGAGCCAATTAACGTCGTTCTTAGTAACTCACTCCGCCAGGACCAATTAACGTCGTTCTTGTAATTCCACTCCCGCCAGGACCAATTAACGTCGTTCTTAGTAACCCACTCCGCCAGGAGCCATTAACGTCGTTCTTAGTAATTCCCACTCCCGCCAGGACCAATTAACGTCGTTCTTAGTAATTCCACTCCGCCAGGACCATTAACGTCGTTCTTAGTACTCCACTCCCGCCAGACCAATTAACGTCGTTCTTAGTAATCCCACTCCCGCCAGGAGCCAATTAACGTCGTTCTAGTAATTCCCACTCCGCCAGGAGCAATTAACGTCGTTCCTAGTACTCCCACTCCGCCAGGACCAATTAACGTCGTTCTTATAATCCCACTCCCGCCAGGAGCCAATTAACGTCGTTCTTAGTAATCCCACTCCCGCAGGACCAATTAACGTCGTTCTTAGTAATTCCCCTCCCGCAGAGCCAATTAACGTCGTTCTTAGTAACTCCCACTCCCGCCAGACCAATTAACGTCGTTCTAGTAATCCCACTCCGCCAGGAGCCAATTAACGTCGTTCTTAGTAATCCCACTCCCGCCAGGAGCCAATTAACGTCGTTCTTAGTAACTCCCACTCCCGCCAGAGCCAATTAACGTCGTTCTAGTAACTCCCATCCCGCCAGGAACCAATTAACGTCGTTCTTAGTAATCCCACTCCCGCCAGAGCCAATTAACGTCGTTCTTAGTAATCCCACTCCCGCCAGGACCAATTAACGTCGTTCTTAGTAATCCCACTCCCGCCAGGACCAATTAACGTCGTTCTTAGTAACTCCCACTCCCGCCAGGAGCCAATTAACGTCGTTCTTAGTAACTCCCACTCCCGCCAGGAGCCAATTAACGTCGTTCTTAGTAATCCCACTCCCGCCAGGAGCCAATTAACGTCGTTCTTAGTAACTCCCATCCCGCCAGGAACCAATTAACGTCGTTCTTAGTAATTCCCACTCCCGCCAGAGCCAATTAACGTCGTTCTAGTAACTCCCACTCCCGCCAGGAGCCAATTAACGTCGTTCTAGTAATCCCACTCCCGCCAGGAACCAATTAACGTCGTTCTAGTAACTCCCACTCCCGCCAGGAGCCAATTAACGTCGTTCTTAGTAACTCCCACTCCCGCCAGAGCCAATTAACGTCGTTCTTAGTAATCCCACTCCCGCCAGGAGCCAATTAACGTCGTTCTAGTAATTCCCACTCCCGCCAGGAACCAATTAACGTCGTTCTTAGTAATTCCCACTCCCGCCAGGAACCAATTAACGTCGTTCTTAGTAACTCCCACTCCCGCCAGGACCAATTAACGTCGTTCTAGTAATTCCCACTCCCGCCAGGAGCCAATTAACGTCGTTCTTAGTAACTCCCACTCCCGCCAGGACCAATTAACGTCGTTCTTAGTAATTCCCACTCCCGCCAGGAGCCAATTAACGTCGTTCTTAGTAATCCCACTCCCGCCAGAGCCAATTAACGTCGTTCTTAGTAATTCCACTCCCGCCAGGACCAATTAACGTCGTTCTTAGTAACTCCCCCATCCCATCCCGCCAGGACCAATTAACGTCGTTCTTAGTAACTCCCACTCCCGCCAGGAGCCAATTAACGTCGTTCTTAGTAACTCCACTCCGCCAGGAACCATTAACGTCGTTCTTAGTAATTCCCACTCCCGCCAGGACCATTAACGTCGTTCTTAGTAATTCCACTCCCGCCATAGCCAATTAACGTCTTTCTAGTAACTCCACTCCCGCCAGGAGCAATTAACGTCGTTCTTAGTAACTCCCTCTCCCGCCAGGACCAATTAACGTCGTTCTTGTAATTCCCACTCCCGCCAGGAACCAATTAACGTCGTTCTTAGTAACTCACACTCCCCAGGAGCCATTTAACGTCGTTCTTAGTAATTCCCACTCCCGCCAGGACCAATTAACGTCGTTCTTAGTAACTCCCACTCCCGCCAGGAGCCAATTAACGTCGTTCCTAGTAACTCCACTCCCGCCAGAACCAATTAACGTCGTTCTTAGTAATCCCACTCCGCCAGGAGCCAATTAACGTCGTTCTAGTAATCCCATCCGCCAGGAGCCAATTAACGTCGTTCTTAGTAACTCCACTCCCGCCAGGAGCCAATTAACGTCGTTCTTAGTAATTCCCACTCCGCCAGGACAATTACGTCGTTCTAGTAATCCACTCCGCAGACCAATTAACGTCGTTCTTAGTAATTCCCACTCCCCCAGGACCAATTAACGTCGTTCTTAGTAACTCCCACTCCCGCAGGAGCCAATTAACGTCGTTCTAGTACCCACTCCCGCCAGGAGCCAATTAACGTCGTTCTTAGTAACTCCCACTCCCGCCAGGAGCCAATTAACGTCGTTCTTAGTAACTCCCACTCCCGCCAGGAGCCAATTAACGTCGTTCTTAGTAACTCCCACTCCCGCCAGGAGCCAATTAACGTCGTTCTTAGTAATTCCCACTCCCCCAGGACCAATTAACGTCGTTCTTAGTAATTCCCTCCCGCCAGGAGCCAATTAACGTCGTTCTTAGTAACTCCCACTCCCGCCAGGACCAATTAACGTCGTTCTAGTAATCCCACTCCCCCAGGACCAATTAACGTCGTTCTTAGTAATCCCACTCCCCAGGAGCAATTAACGTCGTTCTTAGTAACTCCCACTCCCGCCAGGAGCCAATTAACTCGTTCTTAGTAATTCCCACTCCCCAGACCATTAACGTCGTTCTAGTAATCCACTCCCGCCAGGAGCCAATTAACGTCGTTCTTAGTAACTCCCACTCCCGCAGGAACCAATTAACGTCGTTCTTAGTAACTCCCACTCCCCCAGGAGCCAATTAACGTCGTTCTTAGTAATTCCCACTCCCGCCAGAACCAATTAACGTCGTTCTTAGTAACTCCACTCCGCCAGGAGCAATTAACGTCGTTCTAGTAATTCCCACTCCCGCCAGGAACCAATTAACGTCGTTCTAGTAACTCCACACTCCGCAGGAACCAATTAACGTCGTTCTAGTAATTCCCACTCCCGCCAGGAGCCAATTAACGTCGTTCTTAGTAATCCCACTCCCGCCAGGAGCCAATTAACGTCGTTCTTAGTAACCCACCCGCCAGGAACCAATTAACGTCGTTCCTAGTAACTCCCACTCCCGCCAGGAACCAATTAACGTCGTTCTTAGTAATTCCCACTCCCGCCAGGAGCCAATTAACGTCGTTCTTAGTAATTCCCACTCCCGCCAGGAACCAATTAACGTCGTTCCTAGTAACTCCCACTCCCTCCAGGAACCAATTAACGTCGTTCTTAGTAATTCCCACTCCCGCCAGGAACCAATTAACGTCGTTCTTAGTAATTCCCACTCCCGCCAGGAACCAATTAACGTCGTTCCTAGTAACTCCCACTCCCGCCAGGAACCAATTAACGTCGTTCTTAGTAACTCCCACTCCCGCCAGGAACCAATTAACGTCGTTCTTAGTAATTCCCACTCCCGCCAGGAGCCAATTAACGTCGTTCTTAGTAACTCCCACTCCCGCCAGGAACCAATTAACGTCGTTCCTAGTAATTCCCACTCCCGCCAGGAGCCAATTAACGTCGCGCGTGCACATATAACGCGCTGAGCCAGTAATCATTAAGCTCGCGGTAATCAGGAGTAACGACGATCGTCATTTACTTAGCTGTTGTTTATCACATAAACGTAACCATAAATGTCAAACGTAATTTGAGTACCGAACATCGCATGTCGAAGTCCTGTTTCTCCCCCCACGCGAGATCGTGGAGAGTTGTTTCTGTCAGTTGGGTCCGCCCACTGTGAAACTTTATTACCCCAGAGCGAACGTTTTGTTCCATTGAAAACGCTAATTACAGGCCGGCTATACCGACAACCCCTGTTCGTCGTATCCATAGCATTCGTTGTTTCTTTCAATGGGGCCATGGTTAGGAGAGGGTTGAGGGGAGGCTGGCTAATCTGTGTCCTGTCACGGGTCACGTGACAAATATGACATAATTTGCGTGGGCCAACACGTCACGTCACAGTGGTTCGAAAGAGGGGGAGAGGAAGGGTCACAGAGAAAACAAAACAGCAATTTGTTCCGGCTGCGCGATCGCCGGACCTGATCCCAGCGTGACGTTTGCTGCCAATTAATTCATTATTCAAATAACCGGCACGGGCCCCGGTCTGATGGTATAGGTTTGGGGGGGGGGGGGGCAGCCAACGGAAAGAGCTTCTGCGTTTCAATCAGGTCTATTCTCTGCAGAGTGACTGGCAGGCCTTAAAACGAGATAAGCCGGGACGAAACACTGTGAAGAGGCGTATGCGGCAACTGGATTAAACGTGGATAGCCGACGGAAAAAAAAAAGAAAAATTTCATTCAGCCAGTCCATTAGCATGCTTAGCAGCTACAGCTCGAAGCAGAAAACAATGATATATTTTCTATAGTCCATGCATGGTAACTTCAAACTTTTTTGAAGCCCTACTGAAGTTCTACTATCGTGCTATTCCTCTGACTGGTGCAAAGCTGAACTAGACCTAGAAAATTACACCAAAGAAACAATGCGTCACATTTATGCGCGCTCACTTCAGTTAACCTCTTGCGTGAGAACTATTTCATGCAAACCATTACCAACACATTAATTTTATCTCTATTTTAATCCGTATTATTTAAAAATTGAAATATTACAATTTACAGATGAAATATAAGTCAAAAGTTTGATATATCAAATAAGTTACTTTATTGTTACCTTTAAGTATAAAACGCTGATTATATACGGTATACAAGGTGTTTTTTAAAAAAACGTGTGGTAATTCAAACCACAGCATCTATGGACAAATATAAATAAATCCTAGAAACATAATTTTGGAAAAGTCATCTAGTATTGTAAAGTTTTATTTGAAGTAAGCAAAACAGCGCCTAGAGTCTGCAACGTCGCACACCAGCTTGCACCAGTTGCATACCACGAAGGCAAACGGAACTGGCGCGTCAAGTAGAAATTGCCATTACTAAGGCTACACAGAAAATACGTGAAGATCGTACGTCGACAATACTGCTGTTCGTGTGTTTCTGGAATTAAAATGCAATCACTGCTGGCAGCCTTTACTACTCACTTGCTAATCCGCCATGTATGGTGTGCTATGCGCAAGTGATGTGCACTTAGCACACCAGTTCCGTGAAATGCAGCTTATTGAGCACGTGGGTACGATAAGTTGCGGACTCCATGCCTTATTTGGCATTACTTTAACTTAAATTTAAAAATACAAGATGGCCTTTCAAAACTTTTGTTACCGGGGTTTATTTTTATATCAGCCCTTAGACGTTGTGTTTATAATTTCCCCATGTTGTTCAAAGACACCTTGTATTCAAAGATACAGCTACACACGTCGTACAGAGGAAGTGACTGACAAGATGCCTTGAAACAGACTAGGTACAAAAGGAATGTACAAGTCTACAAGACGAAATGAAATACTTGTCCAAATAAATCTGGACCAGTATTCATTGGAATGATTCTGCTTCAAATCCGAAAAATTCTTCAAGGGCTGTTGGACGTTTCCCGTGATGAACCTCGCTCAGTGATCAGTGCAGATAATAGGCGGGGCTGTACTTAAGGCATTCATGTAAGACGGGTGGCTCAGCTTCACACCCTTAATGTCCCCAAATTGTCACCTGCTAAACAGAAATTATATCCCTAATAAAAGAAATAACAATGAGTCGCATTATTTACTTGCCGTATAATCTAATCTCAGTACACTTGTATTTTTAATTCGAAAAATTTGAATGATGCTTAGATAGAAGGTAATATTGCTTTAGAATTAATAACACAAATAGACCCCTAGGCATTCGCGTTTTACTTGTTGTCCTTGACATTTACTTAAAAGATTATTTAAACGTTATTTTTTTAATTATAATAAAATATTATGAATTTGTATTTGAATTAAATTGTAAGTAAAAATTTAAGTAATACTTTGGCAGTGGTATTTAGAGAAAACAATTATATAGAAAAACTATTTGTGTACAATAATGAGGTGTTGTTGTTGTTGTTGGTTTTTTTTTTTTTTTTTTTTTTTTTATGTCAACCGTTTCTTTTCTGTAATGGAAGTGAAAGTTTTGGTTTCCTTTTCAGCGAGTACACATAGGCAACATTAAAAGGTAAGTGAAACAACCGTCGTATCCCACATTATTTAATCACAGTCCTTTATCTCCAACACTTACACTTATAAACAGGCAATTTCCATAAATCCGATAGGAACTCACGACAATCTAGGGGCAGTCCGACAAACCTGAGTTAGCTGCCCCGCTAGACCGACACTGGCCAGCCACACAAATCCAACCCCGTCGGTGTGGCGACTTGCCCATCGATAGACAGACTATTACACCCCGCGTGCTCATACTGCAATCCCGTGCACACTGCCACTTACATACAGACCGTGGCTCGAGCGATCATACTGAACTCCGCTACACACTGCCACTTACTTAAAGACCGTGGCTCGAGCGCTCATGCTGAACTCCGCTACACACTGCCACTTACTTAAAGACCGTGGCTCGAGCGCACATACTGAACTCCGCTACACACTGCCACTTACATACGTACCGTGGCTCGAGCGCTCATCCTGAACTCCGCTACACACTGCCACTTACATACAGACCGTGGCTCGAGCGCACATACTGAACTCCGCTGCACACTGTCACTTACATACAGACCGTGGCTCGAGCGCTCATACTGAACTCCGCTACACACTGCCACTTACTTAAAGACCGTGGCTCGAGCGCACAATGTGAACTCCGCTGCACACTGTCACTTACATACAGACCGTGGCTCGAGCGCTCATACTGCACTCCGCTACACATTGCCACTTACATACAGACAGTGGCTCGAGCGCACTTACTGAACTCCGCTACACACTGCCACTTACATACAGACCGTGGCTCGAGCGCTCATACTGAACTCCGCTACACATTGTCACTTACATACAGACTGTGGCTCGAGCGCTCATACTGAACTCCGCTACACACTGCCACTTACATACAGACCGTGGCTCGAGCGCTCATACTGAACTCCGCTACACATTGTCACTTACATACAGACCGTGGCTCGAGCGCTCATACTGAACTCCGCTACACACTGCCACTTACATACAGACCGTGGCTCGAGCGCTCATACTGAACTCCGCTACACATTGTCACTTACATACAGACCGTGGCTCCAGCGCTCATACTGAACTCCGCTATACACTGCCACCTTAATACAGACCGTGGCTCGAGAGCTCATTCTGAACTGGGCTACACACTGCCACTTTAATACAGACCGTTGCTCGATCGCTCATACTGAACTCCGCTACACTTTGCCACTTACATACAGACCGTGAATTCAGCGCACAAACTGAACTCCGCTACACACTGCCACTTACATACAGACCGTGGCTCGAACGCCCATACTGAACTCCGCTGTACACTGCCACTTACATACAGACCCTGGTTCCAGCGCTCATACTGAACTCCGCTGCACACTGCCACTTACATACAGACCGTGGCTCGAGCGCTCATACTGAAACCCGCTACACACTGCCACTAACATACGGACAGTGGCTCCAACGCTCATACTGAACTCCGCCTCACACTGCCACTTACATACAGACCGTGCCTCGAGCGCTCATACTGAAATCCGCTGCACACTGCCACTTACATACGGACCGTGGCTCGAGCGCTCATACTGAACTCCGCTACACATTGGTACTCACGTACGGACCGTGGCTCGAGCGCTCAAACTGAACTCCGCTGCACACTGCCACTTACATACAGACCGTGGCTAGAGCGTTCATACTGAAGCTCGCTACACATTGCCACTTACATACAGACCGTGGATCGAGCGCTCATACTGAACTCCGCTACACACTGGAACTTACATACAGACCGTGGCTCCAGCGCTCATACTGAACTCCGCTACACACTGCCACTTACATTCAGACCGTGGTTCGAGCGCTAATACTGAACTCCGCTGCACACTCTCACTTACATACAGACCGTGGCTCGAGCGCTCATACTGAACTCCGCTGCACACTGCCACTTACATACAGAAAGTGGCTCCAGCGCTTATACTGAACTCCGCTACTAACTGCCACTTACATACAGACCGTGGCTCGAGCGCTCATACTGAACTCCGCTACTAACTGCCACTTACATACAGAAAGTGGCTCCAGCGCTTATACTGAACTCCTCCCCACACTGCCACTTACATACAGACCGTGGCTCCAAAGCTGAATCTGAACTCCGCTGCACACTGCCACTTAAATACACCGTGGCTCGAGCGCTCATACTGAAATCCGCTTCACACTGCCACTTACATACAGACCGTGGCTCGAGTTCTCATACTGAACTCCGCTACACACTGCCACTTACATACAGACCGTGGCTCGAGCGTACATACTGAACTCCGCTACTCACTGCCACTTACATACAGACCGTGTCTCCAGCGCTCATATTGAACTCCGCTACACACTGCCACTTACATACAGATTGTGGCTCGAGCTCTCATACTGCACTTCGCTACACACTGCTACTCACGTAAGGGACCGTTTCTCGAGCGCTCATACTGAAATCCGCTGCACACTGCCACTTACATACGGACCGTGGCTCGAGCGCTCGTACTGAACTCCGCTACACACTGCCACTTTCATACAGACTGTGGCTCGAGCACTCATACTGAACTTCGCTACACACTGCCACTTACATACAGACTGTGGCTCCAGCGCTCATACTGAACTCCGCTACACACTGCCACTTACATACAGATTGTGGCTCGAGCTCTCATACTGCACTTCGCTACCACACTGCTACTCACGTAAGGGACCGTTTCTCGAGCGCTCATACTGAAATCCGCTGCACACTGCCACTTACATACGGACCGTGGCTCGAGCGCTCGTACTGAACTCCGCTACACACTGCCACTTTCATACAGACTGTGGCTCGAGCACTCATACTGAACTTCGCTACACAGTGCCACTTACATACAGACTGTGGCTCCAGCGCTCATACTGAACTCCGCTACACACTGCCACTTACATACAGACAGTGGTTCCAGTGCTCATACTGAACTCCGCTGCACACTGCCACTTACATACAGACCGTGCCTCGAGGGCTCATAATGAAATCCGCAGCACACTACCACTTACATACTGACTGTGGCTCCAGCGCTCATGCTGAACTCCGCTACACACTGCCACTTGCATACAGACCGTGGCTCGGGCGCTCTTAATGAACTCCGCTGCACACTGCCAATTACATACAGACCGTGGCTAGAGCGCTCATTACTGAACTCCGCTTAACATTGCCACTTACATACAGACCGTGGCACGAGCGCTGGTACTTAACGCCGCTATACGCTGCCACTTACAAAAAGCCCGTGGCTCGAGCGTTGATACTGAACTCCACACTCTGCCACTCACGTACGGAAAGTGACTCGAGCCCTCATACTGAACTCTGCTACACACTGTCACTTACATAAAGACCGTGGTTCGAGCGCTCATACTGAACTCCGCTACAAACTGCCATTTACATACAGACCGTGGCTCGAGCGCTCATACTGAACTCCGCTGCACCCTTCCACTTACATACAGACCGTGGCTCGTGCGCTCATACTGGACTCCGCTACACATTGCCACTTACATACAGACCGTGGCTCGAGCGCTCATACTGAACTCTGCTACTCATTGCCACTTACATACAGACAGTGGCTTGAGCGCACATACTGAACTCCGCTACACACTGCCACTTACATACAGACCGTGGCTCGAGTGCTCATACTGAACTCCGCACCCACTGACAGGGACTTACATACAGACAGTGGCTCGAGCGCTCATACTGAACTCCGCTGCACACTGCCACTTACATACAAACCGTGGCTCGAGCGCACATAGTGAACTCCGCTGCACACTGTCACTTACATACAGACCGTGCGGCGAGCGCTCATACTTAACTCCGCTAAACACTGCCAATTACATTCAGCACATGGATCGAGCGCCGATACTGAATTCCACACACACACTGCCACTCACGTACGGACAATGTCTCGAGCGCTCTTACTGAACTCCGCTAGACACTGCCAATTACATACGCACCGGGCACGAGCGATCAACTGAACTCCGTTGCACACTGCCACTTACATACAGACCGTGGCTCGAGCGTTTCTACTGAACTCCGATACACACTGGCACTTACATACGGACCGTGGCTCGGGCGCTCATACGGAACTCTTCTACACACTGCCACTTATATACAGACCGTGGCTCCAGCGCTCATACTGAACTCCGCTACACACTGCCACTTACATACAGACCGTGGCTCGAGCGCTCATACTGAACTCCGCTACACACTGCCACTTACATACAGACCGTGGCTCCAGCGCTCATACTGAACTCCGCTATACACTGCCACTTACATACAGACCGTGGCTCGAGCTCTCATACTGAACTCCGCTACACACTGGCACTTACATACGGAGAGTTGCTCGAGCGCTCATAATGAACTCCGCTACACAGTGCTACTCACGTACGGACCGTGGCTCCAGCGCTCGTACTGAACTCCGCTGCACACTGCCACTTACATACAGACCGTGGCTCGAGCGCTCATACTGAACTCCGATACACACTGCCACTTATATACAGACTGTGGCTCCAGCGCTCATACTGAACTCCGCTACACACTGCCACTTACATACAGACCGTGGCTCGAGCGCTCATACTTAAATCCGCTGCACACTGCCACTTACATACAGACCGTGGCTCAAGCGCTCATACTGAACTCCGCTACACACTGCCACTTACATACAGACCGTGGCTCCAGCGCTCATACTGAACTCCGCTACACACTGCCACTTACATACAGACCTTGGCTCGAGCGCTCATACTGAACTCCGCTACACACTGCCACTTACATACAGACCGTGGCTCAAGCGCTCATACTGAACTCCGCTACACACTGCCACTTACATACAGACCGTGGCTCCAGCGCTCATACTGAACTCCGCTAAACACTGCGACTTACAAAACGACCGTGGCTAGGGCGCTCATACTGAACTCCGCTACACACTGCCACTTACATACAGACTGTGGCTTGAGCGCTCATACTGAACTCCGCTCCACACTGCCACTTACATAACGACCGTGGCTAGAGCGCTCATACTGAACTCCGCTACACACTGCCACTTACATACAGACTGTGGCTCGAGCGCTCATACTGAACTCCGATACACACTGCCACTTACATAACGACCGTGGCTAGAGCGCTCATACTGAACTCCGCTACTCACTGCCACTTACATACAGACTGTGGCTCAAGCGCTCATACTGAACTCCGCTACACACTGCCACTTACATACAGACTGTGGCTCAAGCGCTCATACTGAACTCCACTACACACTGCCACTTACATACAGAAAGTGGCTCGAGCGCTCATACTGAACTCCGCTACACACTGCCACTTACATACAGACCGTGGCTCGAGTGCTCATACTGAACTCTGCTACTCATTGCCACTTACATACAGACAGTGGCTTGAGCGCACATACTGAACTCCTCTACACACTGCCACTTACATACAGACCGTGGCTCGAGTGCTCATACTGAACTCCGCACCCACTCACAGGCACTTACATACAGACAGTGACTCGAGCGCTCATACTGAACTCCACTGCACACTGCCACTTACATACAAACCGTGGCTCGAGCGCACATAGTGAACTCCGCTGCACACAGCCATTTACATACAGACCGTGGCTCGAGCGCTCATACTGAACTCTGCTACACACTCTCACTTACATACGGACCCGGCTCGAGCGCTCATAATGAACTCCGCTACACAGTGCTACTCACGTACGGACCGTGGCTCCAGCGCTCGTACTGAACTCCGCTACACACTGCCACTTACATACAGACCGTGGCTCGAGCGCTCATACTGAACTCTGCCACACACTGCCACTTACATACCGACCGTGGCTCGAGCGCTCATACTCAACTCCGCTACATATTTCTACTTACATACAGACCGTTGCTCGAACGCTCATACTGAACTCCGCTACACACTCCCACTAAATACAGAGCGTGGCTAGAGCGCTCATACTTAACTCCGCTAAACACTGCCAATTACATTCAGCACATGGCTCGAGCGCCGATACTGAACTCCACACACACTGCCACTCACGTACGGACAATGTCTCGAGCGCTCTTACTGAACTCCGCTCGACACTGCCAATTACATACGCACCGGGCACGAGCGATCAACTGAACTCCGTTGCACACTGCCACTTACATAGAGACCGCGGCCTGAGCGCTCATACTGAACTCCGCTGCACACTGCCACTTACATACAGACCGTGGCTCGAGCGCTTCTACTGAACTCCGATACACACTGGCACTTACATACGGACCGTGGCTCGGGTGCTCATACGGAACACTTCTACACACTGCCACTTATATACAGACCGTGGCTCCAGCGCTCGTACTGAACTCCGCTGCACACTGCACTTACATACAGACCGTTTCTCATGCGCTCATTCTGAACTTCGCTACACACTGCCACTTATATACAGACCGTGGTTCCAGCGCTCATACTGACCTCCGCTACACACTGCCACTTATATACAGACCATGGCTCCAAGCGCTCATACTGAACTTTGCTACACATTGCCACTTACATACTGACCGTGGCTCGGGCGCTCATACTGAACTTCGCTACACACTGCCTCTTTCATACAGACCGTGGCTCGAGTGCTTATACTGAACTCCGCTACCCACTCACTGCCACTTACATTACAGACAGTGGCTCGAGCGCTCATACTGAACTCCGCTGCACACTGCCACTTACATACAGACCGTGACTCAAGCGCTCATACTGAACTTCGCTACACACTGCCTCTTACATACAGACGTGGCTCGAGTGATTATACTGAACTCCGCACCACTCACTGCCACTTACATACATACAGTAGCTCGAGCGCTCATACTGAACTCCGCTGCACACTGCCACTTACATAACGAACCGTGGCTCCAGCGCTCATACTGAACTCCGCTGCACACTGACCACTTACATACGGACGGTGGCTCGAGCGCTCGTACTGAACTCCGCTGCACACCGCCACTCACATACGGACGTGGCTCGAGCGCTCATACTTAACTCCGCTGCACACTGCCCCTCATGTACGTACCGTGGCTCGAGCGCTCATACTGAACTCCGCTGCAAACTGCAACTTACATACGGACAGTGGCTCGATCGCTCATACTGAACTCCGCTACACATTGCCACTTACATACAGACCATGGCTCAAGCGCTCATACTGAACTTTGCTACACATTGCCACTTACATACAGACCGTGGCTCCAGCGCGCATACTGAACTCCGCTACACATTGTCACTTACATACAGACCGTGTTCGAGCGCTCATTCTGAACTCTGCTGCACACTGCCAATTACATACAGACTGTGGCTCTAGCGCTCATACTGAACTCCGCTACACATTGCCACTTACATACAGACCGTGTTCGAGCGCTCATACTGAACTCCGCTACACACTGCCACTTACATACTGACAGTGGCTCCATCACTCATACTGAACTCCGCTACACACTGCCACTTCCATACAGACCGTGGCTCGAGCGCTCATACTGTACGCCGCTACACACTGCCACTTACATACAGACCGTGACTCCAGCGCTCATACTGAACTCCGCTACACATTGTCACTTACATACAGACTGTGGCTCGAGCGCTCATACTGAACTCCGCTACACATTGCCACTTACATACAGACCGTGTTCGAGCGCTCATACTGAACTCCGCTACACACTGCCACTTACATACTGACAGTGACTCCATCACTCATACTGAACTCCGCTACACACTGCCACTTCCATACAGACCGTGGCTCGAGCGCTCATACTGAACTCCGCTGCACACTGCCAATTACATACAGACCGTGGCTCGAGCGCTCATACTGAACTCCGCTACACACTGCCACTTACATACTGACAGTGGCTCCATCACTCATACTGAATTCCGCTACACACTGCCACTTCCATACAGACCGTGGCTCGAGGGCTCATACTGAACTCCGCTACACACTGCCACTTACATACAGACCGTGACTCCAGCGCTCATACTGAACTCCGCTACACATTGTCACTTACATACAGACTGTGGCTCGAGCGCTCATTCTGAACTCCGCTACACACTGCCACTTACATACAGACCGTGGCTCGAGCGCTCATACTGAACTCCGCTACACATTGCCACTTACATACAGACCGTGTTCGAGCGCTCATACTGAACTCCGCTACACACTGCCACTTACATACTGACAGTGGCTCCATCACTCATACTGAACTCCGCTACACATTGCCACTTACATACAGACCGTGGCTCGAGCGCTCATACTTAACTCCGCTGCACACTGCCCCTCATGTACGTACCGTGGCTCGAGCGCTCATACTGAACTCCGCTGCAAACTGCAACTTACATACGGACAGTGGCTCGATCGCTCATACTGAACTCCGCTACACATTGCCACTTACATACAGACCATGGCTCAAGCGCTCATACTGAACTTTGCTACACATTGCCACTTACATACAGACCGTGGCTCCAGCGCGCATACTGAACTCCGCTACACATTGTCACTTACATACCGACCGTGGCTCGAGCGGAAAGGCAAGAGGGGAATGGATGGTTAAGTTTTGTGGGCCAGAGGAGGGGAGTGTGAAGCCTGAGTAGCGCACGCACATAACCAGAACATGGATTGGCAAGGAGCAAGGGGCGAACTGTGCAGACTGCCCGGCCTGGCATGCCACTAGAGGAAGGGAAGAGGGGAATGGAGTGATAAGTTGGGTTGGCCTGAGGAGGGGAGTGTGAAGCCTGAGTAGCGCACGCACATAACCAGAACATGGATGGGCAAGGAGCAAGGGGCGACCATGGCAGACTGCCCGGCCTTTCAAGCCATGTGTGGAATGCAAGAGGGGAAAGGAGTGATAAGGAGGGATGGCTGAGGAGGGGAGTGTGAAGCCTGAGTAGCGCACGCACATAACCAGAACATGGGTAGTCAAGGAGCAAGGGGCGAACATGGCAGACTGCCCGGCCTGGCAAGCCACGTGAGGAAGGTTAGAGGGGAATGGAGTGATAAGTTGGGTTGTCCTGAGGTGGGGAGTGTGAAGCCTGAGTAGCGCACGCACATAACCAGAACCGTAGATAAGATGTACATTGGCGACGAGGTGACGTCGCAACCATTTGAAAACATAAAACCAAATTTTTTTTATGAATACATTAAAAGTATCTAAAATGCATTTTTCATGTAAAATCGGTTTAGAAAATTTTATAACATAAAGTTTCACACTTTGCCATGACAACTGGTAACATTTAGAAAAGGAAAATAACTCTGAAGATGAGACAATATTCGATCTCGAGACCCTTAGGATAATAGCCTGGTACCTTGCCCACTCGGCTACACAGCGCCCACGGAAAGAGTCATTCTTAACAGTTGCCTATAATTATTCCAACGAATAAGCTGCATTCCCCTACAAAAATTTCTTTTATATATTAAACATTTTGTTAGGTATTTTTTCAATCAATTTATATATATATATATATATATATATATATATATATATATATATATATATATATATATGGCTTATGGACACTAATATTTTGAATTTGTTACTGTTTATTTAATGGCAAGCGATTTTCTGTATTATAACATTTCGTTATTTTTCAGTCAGGGTCTGAATATAAAATCAGATTATGTGCTTATAACCACATTGAAAGATTTTTATATATTCCTTTTAAATAAGTCAGTAGCAACTCGGACTCATAAACAATTATACATATATATACAGTCATAGCTGTCATCAAAACGCTGCAACATGCAGACAGTGTGCGTAAATTGCGCGGGGACCGCACAAGATCACTGAATGCAATACGAACAAAGATGGCCGAGAGCCCCTGCAGTATGCAGGCAGACTGCGAGGAGGAAGGTCATCATGCTGCGGACAGGTCTTGTAAAGTGTACAAGAATATCGTAAAAGCAGACGAACAAACAATGGCAAAAACACGCGTCCGCAGTACTCACAACAAGAGGCGCCACACCACACAAACAGAGCCTGAGGTGGTGTTTCAGGCTCAGCCAGTGTCAGTTGCGGCCGGGGAGGGCGCCACCGGGGGCAGCCAGGCTGGAAACAGCAGGACTGCTAACACAGACACTCCGCGACACGCACTTCACTGAATTAATAGCACACTTCCCGTCCCATCAGGACAGCGAAAACTCTTGCAGACAAGCAATTACTGTTTCTAACGTAACTAGCATCTATCTCACAGTAATGGTAAGTTCTAAGGTAGAATACATATTAAAAATTTTAAATTGGAATTCCTGCGGGATCAAATCGCAGATATATGAATTAGAGCAACAGCTAATAAAATATGGAATTGATATAGCAATTATAACATAAACTTGACTGGAAAATCAGGATAAAATACATTTTACAGGATGCAATGTATACATATCAGATAGGAATCATAAATGAGACGAGAAGGCCATAATAATTAAAAATAACATCCATCACCACCCAATAGAAATAAATGGGTTAAATCAGGTAGAAGCCATAGCAATAAAAATTAAAAGTAACCATACCTACATCCATATTGACCCCTTAATTCAATTTTAAATGAACAATATTTAAATAATATTATGGGCGATACAGAACACTTTCTATTAGCAGGAGAGCTAAACAGTAAAAATAAAGAATGGGATTGCTTGTACAGTAAGAAAAATGACAGAAAACTAAGCAGGTATGCAGACAAGAATAACTATGTAATTTTCCATCCACCTAAACCCACTCACTTACCAAATAATGGTACCACACAATATAAATTAGGTATAGTACTCATTGCCATTCCCAATTCTAACAAAGAATCAGAAGTTCTAGACGAGTTAGATTCAGATCACCTCCCAGTCTTTGTGAGATTAATTTTAAACACGTAGAGATCTAATAATAAATACACTATAAATCAGCCAGTAACAGAATGAGAAGTTTTCCAGAAAGACTTAATAGAAAAACTTGAAACCCCGCCAGAAATAAATGATGAACTGGAGCTAAATGTGCAGGTGAGACTCTTTACAGATATAGTAAAGGAAACACTAAAACAAAACACTAAATATATAGACAAATGGCAGTACACAATATCAAACAACCCAGAAATAGACTATTTAATAGTCCTAAAACGTCAAGCTAGAAATTATTTTCAGAGAACTAGGAATCCCGCTATTAAAACTTAATATAATAGGCTCAAAAGGCAGGGTAAAAGTAAACAAGAGAAATTAAACACAAAGACTGGTGCTAGGCTACAGAAGAAGCAACTAGTAACCCGAAAAAATTTAGCGATTAACTAAAGCACTAACAGGGAAATGCAAAAAAATTAACGACAGCAGCTATAGAAACGTCCCAAGTGTATGTTAATTCTGGAAGGGATGAAGCCAACATAAAAGAAGAAAGCCTAGAGAAACAATTCTCCCCAGTAAAGATATACAGGATAAACAATTCACTCAATCAGTAAATAAAAATATAAATCAATACTCAAAACTAAACGTAACATCAGAATATTAGCCAATTACAATTTAGGAACTAAAGAAAGTAATTAAAACATGCCCCAATAATAAATCTGGAGGACCAGACGGGATAAAATAGGAAGCCTTAAGAAATTACCTTTTAAACACCCTAGAAAATCTCTTAAAAATATATAGTTGAATGTTCTCAAACTATACAGATTCCCACAGGCCTGGAAAAAAGCTAAAGTAATCACTTTAGCCAAACCTGGAAAGGACCCTACTAAACCGGAAAACAGACGGCCAATAAGCTTACTAAACAGTATGAGAAAAATATTTGAAAAAGCCATACTATACAGACTTCAGTTCCATGCAGGGTTACACAAAATAATTCCAGATAATCAATATGTTTTAGAGCTAAATACAGTACCATACACCCGTTATTCAAAGTAGTTGAAGACATAACAGACAGATTTAATAATACAGAGCAAAGATATGCATTAATAACTTTCCTAGACGCAGTAAATACATTTTATAAAGTCTGGCTCCCAGGACTAATATATAAAAAAATTAACTAATATTTTCCCACAACTTATATTAATTAATTAGCGCATTACTTAAATAATAGACTATTTTACGTAATACTAGATGAAGCAGACTCTAATACTAAAATAGCTACAGCAGTAAATCCCCAGAGATCGGCGCTCTCCCCTTTTCTCTACAGTATATACACAGCCGACATCCCAATAACAGGCGCGCGAACTGATGCTAGTACAGAAATGCTACAGCAGTAAATCCCCAGAGATCGGCGCTCTCCCCTTTTCTCTACAGTATATACACAGCCGACATCCCAATAACAGGCGCGCGAACTGATGCTAGTACAGAAATGCTACAGCAGTAAATCCCCAGAGATCGGCGCTCTCCCCTTTTCTCTACAGTATATACACAGCCGACATCCCAATAACAGGCGCGCGAACTGATGCTAGTACAGAAATGCTACAGCAGTAAATCCCCAGAGATCGGCGCTCTCCCCTTTTCTCTACAGTATATACACAGCCGACATCCCAATAACAGGCGCGCGAACTGATGCTAGTACAGAAATGCTACAGCAGTAAATCCCCAGAGATCGGCGCTCTCCCCTTTTCTCTACAGTATATACACAGCCGACATCCCAATAACAGGCGCGCGAACTGATGCTAGTACAGAAATGCTACAGCAGTAAATCCCCAGAGATCGGCGCTCTCCCCTTTTCTCTACAGTATATACACAGCCGACATCCCAATAACAGGCGCGCGAACTGATGCTAGTACAGAAATGTACGCAAATGAAACTGCAATAATAAAATGACACTATCATATAAAATTTGCCTTGGTAGCCCTACAAAGACAATTAACAATCCTAGAACAATGACACACTAAATTGATAATTAAAGTAAATCCAGAAAAATCAGAGACAATAATAATTACTAAAATGTTACCGAAACTGCTCAAGAATAAATATTATTTAATTAAGAAATCCCGTATGTTAACGAGGTAAAATACCTAGGCATAACGAAAGACCACAAGTTAAATTGGCAGCCACACATATATGTGCAGAACTGGGCAAACTTAAACTTTTATATCCAGTTCTAAAAGCTACGAACTTTCCACATAAGAAAAAAACTCTTAATATACCTGCATTTAAATAATACTCCCAGCTATGTCATATGGATGTGAAGTATGGGGACATGCCACATATTTCAGACTAAAAGACCTGCAAACTGTCCAAAACAAATACTTGAGAATAATAGATCAACTAAAACCGACTCGCCACTAATGAAGCTATCTACGATCTACTATCGGAAAAATACATTAAAGAAATAATTGCAGCTAAAATTAAGAATTTATATGATAATCTGGAAAGACATGACAATCCAAATATTAAATTCCTTAGTAATTATGATGCCGTACGTGTAAGAAAATTCAGAAAACCTAAACTTCATTGAACACACAAGAGAGAGGGACTGCGTGCTGGTTGGCTGGCGGAGCTCGGCCAATCAGAGAGCAGGGCGCTCTGCGAATCTATAAATATGACCGCGCATCCAAAAACTCCGGCAGTCTGAGAGCAGTGAGCTGTAAGACAACAGCTGCAGCGCGCGTACACAAGTTCCTCAGTTCAGTTTGCGGCCGAGTAGGTCTTCTCAAAGTTACTAGTGCAAATGAAAGGTACATAAGTGAGGCTAGTTGCTGCCAGAGCTACCGCACAGTCCAGGATCGACAGCCCGGCGCGAGCGTCGAGTGGCTGACCCTCACCCCCCCCCCCCCCTCCACCCGGGGATGGTCAACCATGCATCAAGGGAGCATGCAGCAGTAGATCGCTCATGCCGATCGCACAACACTCTAGCTGTGCACAGCATGCAGCAGTAGATCGCGCATGCCGACCGCACCGCACTCTAGCTGTGCACAGCATGCAGCAGTAGATCGCGCATGCCGATCGCACAACACTCTAGCTGTGCACAGCATGCAGCAGTAGATCGCGCATGCCGACCGCACCGCACTCTAGCTGTGCACAGCATGCAGCAGTAGATCGCTCATGCCGATCGCACAACACTCTAGCTGTGCACAGCATGCAGCAGTAGATCGCGCATGCCGACCGCACAACACTCTAGCTGTGAACAGCATGCAGCAGTAGATCGCGCATGCCGACCGCACCGCACTCTAGCTGTGCACAGCATGCAGCAGTAGATCGCGCATGCCGATCGCACAACACTCTAGCTGTGCACGATTTTCTCACGACGCTCGCCGAAATACAACGCATCTTAAATTCACACACGCACCAACATAACAGAAAATCAGGAAGGAAGAGAGCACTGATGGAGAGGTCAACTGCTTGGATTCTCGGGCAAGGAGCCCTGGCCCAGCTCCACTCGGAAGTGGCTCACACACTGGTCCAGGGAGTACTGATCAAATGAGGTAACTTCGTAATAATAACTGTCATCATTGTATTTACCACTTAGTAACGAGCACTGTACATACAGGGAAAATAAGTAGTAATAATAATAAAATGCATAATGAGTAACAAAATTTATAAAAAATCAATTCAATATTTAAAAAATAAAGATTAAGAAATAAAAATAAAATGTTGAAAAATTAGTTCAAAAAATCCAAAAACACTTTACCCTACAAAATGTACCAAATATTAATGCATGCATGTATCCACAATGACGCACCGACTTGATAGACTCTTTCAGGTCGGGTAGAAGCTGGAACAGAATATGGCACACACACAGGGGGAGCCCTGCTTTTATCACAATCCGAATGTACTATGGTACCAAGGGCCCCTCTACCCTCTAGCATACTAGCAATGAATTTTCATTGTACATTCAGTGCCTAGGTAAATTAATTATCAACTTCAACCCCCCCCCTCCCCGCCCCGTATTATAACAATTTTGCAAGTTATCAGAATGAGAACAATATGGCACAAAATTTCAACTTCAATATCAATTAAAGACATAATGCAATTTGAGAATATGTAATTTTGAATTTTAACTTAGCTTTACCTCAACTTTATCCCGATAATAAATTTAAGTGCCTTCAGCGCCAAAAGATAATAAAATGTGTGTATTAAGTAAATGTGAATATTTTTATATATTTGATCATATTAGTTAATATATAATCTCATTGAGTACGTGCAATCAGTGCATATATGTAATTAATTAATTAACTAATAAATTAATAAAAAATCTCCTTACACTACACTCTGAAAGGATGAATCGTGCCCCGTGGAGACTAGTGACTCACCTACTACATATTAAATTCAAGATTAATTAGCACACTTGCAAGCAACAGAACAGCACATTGGACAGACATCACGACACTAACATTCACTCCGGCCGGGAGGCTGGAGGAGAGCTTCACTCCGCCGCCGAATACAACCACACATAACTTTACTTAAAATAGGTAACAAATTGAAAAAGCCTTAACACGGCTCCGGTGCCCAAGAAAAGACAGCTACACGGCGCCCTGCCGCCTTACCCTGTGATTACAATCTGTGTCGGGGTGTGATTGTCATTACAACCTCCCTGTGAGTTATGGGAGTCTAAGACTCGCGGTCTCACGACAAACAGGCCGTCCGGTGGCGTATGACGATTCGGTGGCAGAGTTTCTGGTAATATTCACATAGAACATTGAACATCATTAGGAGAAAAATATTTAATGTCTCTCTCTAAAAAAAAAAAAACGCAGGAAACACGAAAAACCCAACCTATCAACCATATTGGTTTCAAACAACATACATCCTATCAAACATATTGGGTTAAAACAACATACAAACACGACGCAGTCAAATTATATTAAAATCGAAGCACAGAATATTTCAGAACCACTGTCTAAAATATATAAACAACAAATGAGTTAGTGTTAACTTCTCCAGTTCGTGAAAAATAGGCAAGTAATCTTGGTAACATATGAATCATAAATGAAATATGTCCATCTTGGTGGGTGCCGCGGTGGCTGAGCGGTTAGACTGCTCGCCTCCCACCAAAGTGAACTGGGTTAAATCCCCGGCTGGGCCACTCCCGGATTTCCGCAAGTGGGAGTCGTGTTTGCCGATGTCGCTGGTCAGCGGGTTTTCTCACGCTTCTTCTACTTCTCCCGCTTTTGCATTCCGGTGCTGCTCCA
The DNA here is from genome assembly GCA_029891345.1 of Dryococelus australis. Lineage (NCBI taxonomy): Eukaryota > Metazoa > Arthropoda > Insecta > Phasmatodea > Phasmatidae > Dryococelus > Dryococelus australis. The sequence continues at coordinate 1,221,289 of CM057001.1, forward strand.
TTCTCATTTTACCTTCGTCGGCTCTCAAGATCTCGTTGTTAAGAGCCGCCCAGATCTCTCAACTCAACTCCATCTTAGTGGCTAATTTAATAAATATAGTATTTAAATTACGAAATGATTCATCTTCATTATTGTCCTGTTTGGTTATGTCATGTGTGTAATTGCGGGACTAATTCACAACTATGATAAGTTTTGCATCTCCTATACATCATTACCTTCACAACTCTTCAAAGCATAGAAGTAAACATCAGAATGTAGTTTGCCCACACAGCACACCAGCGCACTACGAATGCACTTTTCTTTTGTCCAAGGGAGTACATCCGTGTAAGATGACATCCCATCGGTATCCCTGCAATCTCAAATACTTGGAAGTTCTTGAGTTGCCTTGGCGTATTTTCGTGAAGGGGGTGTCTGAAGGTTAGTATACAAGAATAACTCGCGCCAACCAGTAGAGAAGGAAAATCTACTGCAAATTTCTAATAAATGATGGATCTCTGCGCATAGTGGAAGCTGCTAGCTGATATTCTATGCAGTAGGCCCTATGTCTTTACAGCAACAGAACCCGATCTGTCAAGAGAGATGTACTCACTTTTAAGCCAGTGAACTTACATAATAAATCAACCTAGTAAGGTGTTTTATTTGAAACTCGTTTTCCTGTCTTATGGCAAAAATATAAGCCCTTTGGCGAAGAACCTGTGAAAGCATCTTGTAGAAATTTCTTTTCAGGCTGGAGTACTAGTGAATCCTATTCCTTTATTTATCTACGTTCCTGTGTAGAAGGCATAAAACTAAAGAGGTTTTGAATGCATCATCCAGTATGATTATACAATTCCTGACAAGTACCGAGGCAGTAATCAAATGGTTTGGAGCTCAAAATAACTGATATTACATCACCACTGGCCTTTGTGCAAAACCTTTGCCTTTATACACCAACTTCGACTTTTGTAATAGTCGGACAGCTGGTGGTAGATGGTATGCTGAGGCGCTGAGCTGCGATGTATGATTTCAGACACTTGTATTGTTTGTTGTATTCGGCGAATATAGGTTAAGTTTGTCGGACTGTTTTACGAGGCGGCTGTCTTTGAGGAAGAAAGGGCGCTAGGGAAGAAAAACCTGATTTTTTTTACTGGCCAAGGCTGGTCACGATTTCTTATCGTCCCCGCACCTGTGCTCTCTGTGAATAATTCAGGTGTGTACCTGTGCTCTCTGTGAATAATTCAGGTGTGTACCTGTAAGCGATTCACTTCGATTCCACAATCATTCCTCTTAATGTCATTTTAAATGTTAGACTTGATGTCGGAGCCGCATACTTTTCCATATATTTATTCTTTGTCTGGTCTTTTTATATCATTTTGCGTTTTAATTCTCTTTACTTTGTACTTTTCTTTACTCTGTACTTTTCTTTAATTTGAACTTTTCTTTACTTCGTACTTCTTTTCGTTTTGTACTCATATTCCCTTTGCACTCGTCTTTACTTTCTGCTTCTGAAGAAGCTCCTTCCCGATGTGAAGGTGGTTATGATTCTCTTTGCACTCGTCTTTACTTTCTGCTTCTGAAGAAGCTCCTTCCCGAAGTGAAGGTGGTTATGAGGTGGAGCGTGCACTCGTCTTTACTTTCTGCTTCTGAAGAAGCTCCTTCCCGAAGTGAAGGTGGTTATGAGGTGGAGCGTGCACTCGTCTTTACTTTCTGCTTCTGAAGAAGCTCCTTCCCGATGTGAAGGTGGTTATGATTCTCTTTGCACTCGTCTTTACTTTCTGCTTCTGAAAAAGCTCCTTCCCGAAGTGAAGGTGGTTATGAGGTGGAGCGCGCACTCGGGCAGGTCGGCGGGCACGAGGTGTCCGGCGCCCCTAACCAGCACCGCCGCCAGGCCGCCTCTCTCGGCGGCGAAGCCAGCGACCCGCCCCCGACACAGCCAGGGGCGGCGGCGGTCCGCCTCCAGCCAGCCGAGCACGCCAGGGTGTGGGCACACCAGGTCCAGCTGTCCAGCGTACACCAGCACACGGTACCCAGCCTCCAGCAGAGCCTCCAGCCACGGCCGAGCTGACCTGCACAACATGCATGTAGTATATTTATAATAACTCGCTACTGCTCTCAACTCAAGCCCTGCTCAAGTTATACTACCTATTCCTCCGCCTCTTGTCAAATAAGCCTAGAAAATCCCACCAAAGGGAGAACGTACCGCATTTGTGCGCACTCTGTTTAATAATATTTTTTACTAGGCAATACCAACACAAGCCCTTTATCTTTGTTCTACTTCTATTCGTTATATATGAATAACTATGATTTATAGATAAAATATAACTTTACGTTCAATTTAGTTTTTTGTTAAAATAGTATAGAATGCTTGTTATACATGACATAATTAGAACCCACCAAACGCTTCATATATAGGATGATATTTCAATGTTTTAATTCAAAAATGCGAAGACTACACAAGGATGTAATCCATGCGCGCTATCTTCACACATTTTGAAAGAAACCTTTTAAAATCACTGCAAGTCAAACACGTTTTCCTTTGTTTAAAAAAAATAATAATTGATTTTTAATGTATTCGTTTTTAATTATATGAACTTATATATATATGGTATGTAAATTATATATATATATATATATATATATGGTCTGTAAATTATAATCTCCCGATCAATATGAATAAAAACATTAACAGCAGTGTTGTGCTGACAATGGTTAATAAGGAAGAGTTGACATATAAAATATTATTAAACTAAGCTTTGATATACTGTTTTTTTTTTAAATAAACGTTTAGTATTGAAACATTTACTTTTTAAGGTATAAATGGTGGAAATAGATTTCAATGTTGTTTAATGAAAATATTTATAAATTTGTCTTATGAGCATAAAATGCGATGATTTTTTCCCCAAGAAGGAAGAATTAAATTTTTGTTTATATGTAGCGGCAGGATACATAATCGGTACCTGAAAGTAGAACTATAGATGGGATTGAGAAAAGTACTAACTTAAAGTGAATGTGCTATAGTATTGTAATTCAACAGCATGACGAGAGAACGTTAACTTATTCGTTTGCTGAAGTGTGTTTTACAGTACTGCCGACGTTGAAACACATGCGAATACTCATGAAAATACACGTGGTATAGAGTAACAGACGGGAAAGCCACGTAGACAAATAACACAGTGATACTACCATTGAAATTAAAATATGTAACCAAACATGTGTTTCTGCAATATCTAACGAGAGAAACTACATGACACTTTACTATAGTATATATTTACGCAATGCGCAGGTAGTAAATGTTCTAATTAGAAACTCAATAATATTTTCAAAGCGAAAGTTTGAAAACTATAGAACCTGGACTTCAGTTTTTTTCCAGTAAAGTATTGTTTTCCCTGTATTGTAGTAGATTGGGAATGGACCTGCACACGTCGTCGAAGAGATGTGCTTCTGCAGCTACGCCGGTCTGGTACTCGCAGTCTCCCACGTGGATGGCAGAGCGCACTCTACTACTCCTCAAGAAGCTCTGGTAGCCATCGTCATGTTCGGGGCCTCCATGTGCGTGCAGGTAGTTGTACAAGTGCGAGAACCCAGTCAGCCTGCCCAAGTATGTCGTGCTTCCTTCTCCCAACAGGTTCGTGTAAGCCTACAAATGACCAAACACTTTGTTCAAATATTATGAGACAGCTGCAACAAGCTCATCGCATAGTGTAGTGGATGATTCTGGCAGGCAAAGATGCCGACTGCTCAAGCTACAGAACAGAATCAAAGTCCCAGCAAGTCAGAAGAATTTGTGATGAGAAGCAGTGAATATGAAGAGGCGAGAGAACGCAATAGCACGAGATGGAAGCACCCCGAGGATAAAACCACCCGCCGTCAGTAAATTCCACATTTCCACACGAACGAGAATGCGGGAGCAAATCTACCAGCAGTCGAACCTGAATCGCCGGAGTGGGAGGTTGGCTAGTTAATCCCTAGACCATCAGTGCTTAGAGCCCATTACATTGATGTCAATGACATTGCAAATTAATTAAGATTATTATGAAAGACGGCATCATTTCTTGGGCGTTTTTCATGGCCATGCAAATTATATTTTGATGAGAAAATACACTGTGGGTGATGACGTTACACGCAACAAGAACCCCTACGCTGAGTGAAAAGTGTTCTGGGCGTCCTCTTGGAATAGATGTCAAGCTGCTTCAACACGAGCTCAATGTTCATCCATGGCAACCATTAAACATGTCCGGAAGACCATTCTCAGAACAAGCATGTTTCACACATTTTAGATAGGGAAACTATAGGTAAACGTGCAGGTCGAGGAAGAGGTGGTATTTGCTCTGTACAAAAGACTCTTCGAGCGATCCCTGCTACGCAGGGCAGGCTATTGTCCGCTGGAACATAGCGATTGAACACCTCATCCTGTAAAATGTTGTTATGACGTTGGAGTTCGTCGCAAGCACGGTCGTGAATGGTATCAAGTGGCAAACTAAACGATAACACTGGGCGCTGAATCGGTATGACTTTGCGATATGGCTCTTCCATGTGCTTCAGTCGCAAAACATGTATGCAACCATCGTGATTCAACAGTGGAGAAATGCCAGTTATAAAATACATGTTGCAAGTGTGTAAGTACATGTCTGTGCTAATATCCCCATTGTATTCAGACGCGTCAACGGTTTAAAGTTAATGGAAGTAGCAACAATAAACTAAGAGTAGACAAACGTCTTTGTAAGAGACGTAGTATTACGTTTCTACTGGATAACATCACGTGACCAGTTACTAATGCATTCCAAGCATTCCTAACACTGTGTATGTCACTATACGACATGTGATGTGAAGGCCATGCAGCAGAGGTGTATTTCCTATATAGCAGTTGTGCGAATTCCAATTGTTGTTCCATGTTCCCGATGTGTACAGTTATTCGCTATTGTGATTTCACGTTCGCGTGTGCTCCATTGGCAGCTCGTCCTGTACATATGGCAATCTGGAGATAGGCTAACATGGCTTGTTGTTGCCTGCAAATCCAGCATACCTTTAAGTCCGTTAATTTTTTCCTAATCTACTGTATTTCGCTGGAAGCACAGAGTGACAAACCTTCTTCCACTTTCGCTCAACTAAATTTTCATTTACGTTATAACGTTAGTGTAGGATAGCCGATCAAGCATATCGGAGACGCAGTTGTCTGCCATGACGTCTAAGGCTCAACAGGCAACCTCGTTCATCCCCCCCCCCCCCAAATCAATCCACTAAACATGGCCGGAAGTTCCAGCGACCCATAACACTAGAAACTATTATAATAAAAATTATTCTAATAAAAACTAATTAAAAATTTTATTTTCATAAAAATTTCAATGCATCGGCGTACAACCATGGATTTTTAGTAATTATTTTGGTTTTGAGTACCGCTGCAGATCATAATTCCATTAAATAAAACTATGTTATCAAATTTATTAAATATATCATTTCGCCACTTCGGTAGCCAGTACATCGGGGGACGTATTGAAACCCCACATCACTCGCAAAAACCTGTAACCAAAATAAATATGTAAAAGTTAGCTAACAGCCCCTCAACACCTCGCCTCACACCACCACCCATCACCTCACCCCACGCCACCACTCATCCCCTCACCATACACACCAACACACATCCCCTCACCTCACATCACCACTCATCCACTTACCACACACCACCACTCATCCCCTCACCACACACAACCACTCATTCCCTCACCACACACCATTACTAATCCCCTCGCCAAACACAACTCATCCCCTCAACAACAACCACCACAAATCTCCTCACCACACACCACCACCCATTCCCTCACCACACACCACCACTCATCACCTCACCACACACCGCCACTCATCACCTCACCACACACCGCCACTAATCTCCTCACCACACACCACCACTCATCACCTCACCACACACCGCCACTAATCTCCTCACCACACACCACCACTCATCCCCTTACCACACACCACCATCATCCCCTCACCGCACATCACCACTCATTCATTTACCACACACCACCACTAATCCCCTCACCCCACACCACTACTCATCCCCTCACCCCACACCACCATTCATCCCCTCACCACACACCACCACTCATCCCCTCACCACACACCACCACTCATCCCCTCGCCACACACAACCACTCATTCCCTCACCACACACCAACACCCGTCCCCTCACTACACAAAACCACTCATTCCCTCACCACACACCGACACTCATCCCTTCACCACACACAACCACTTATTCCCTCACCACACACCACCGATCATCCCCTCATCACACACCACCACTCATCCCCTCACCACACACCACCACTCTTCCTCTCACCACATACCACCACTCATCATCTCACTACACACCACCCCTCATTCCCTCACAACAGACCACCATCAATCCCTCAACACATACAACCAGTCATCCCCTCACCACACACCACCACTCATCACCTCACCATACACCACCACTCATCCTCTCACCACGCACAACCACTCATTCCCTCACCACACACCACCGATCATCCCCTCACCACACACCATCACTCATCCCCTCACCACACACCACCACTCATCCTCTCACCACATACCACCACTCATCACCTCACTACACACCACCCCTCATTCCCTCACAACAGATCACCATCAATCCCCTCAACACATACAACCAGTCATCCCCTCACCACACACCACCACTCATCACCTCACCATACACCACCACTCATCCTCTCACCACACCACTTTCAGTCCATCATCATATTCCTCCCTCACCATTCACCCCCACACCCCCTTACAGACTCTTGGCCCAGAAAATTTAAATATGGAGGATCATGTATTGTCACAACCCTGCTCTCCCAACCGCCCAGTCATAAAAATCGAACTTACCCATATTTAATTTGGGTTTTGTGTATTATACACATTATAAATTTAATTATAATTTATAGCCATTTTATTGTTGGTTTAGTGCATACCGTCAATCACGATAACCTCTAGAACTATTCCGAATAGGATATTTTGTTTACAAAAATTGATAGTGTATTTAGGATTGTTTGCATTTTAAGTTCATTTAAAGGCAAGCAATATATCATAGAGATCGATTGTTTTTCAGTTGGGTCTGTGTCTTAAATTATAGTAGACAATGCCTTCGTTTTCGCAAGTCAAGTTTTAAGAAAGCGAATATTTATAGGCATATACGAATATAATTTGCGTTTTCTTAGGGCCAGGCTCGTTAAATTCAGTTTTCAGACATCATTTATAGCTCCAGAAAGTATGCATGTATAAGCCATCCAACCATATATAGGCATTAGTGATTAGCAGAATTAAAAATAATATTTACATAATATTGTGTTTTATCAATATCATTTATTACATGGGAAGAAAAGATTTAGGGTTAAAATATTTAAATATTTTTTTTAATTTTCACTTGTATTAAATTTATTGCTACAGAATTATTCATGTTCGTCTGCATCTGTATAAACATCACCTTCAGTTCTAATCCATTAAACCAACCATTCAAGCACTCGTGAACTTCGTGCCGCTGTGCAGTAAGTTTGAAGGCAAAGTCCTTGCTGCAGAAGTGACACCGATATGCCGCCGAAAGTACCGTAGATGATACACTAGCGGTCCCAGATGTTTCGGCTGTCATCATGTTGGAAGGAGCAGTAACCATGGATGAAGATGTCTTCGTAGAAAGAGATGTTGCTCCTGGTGATGTTGTGCCAGGTTCATCGTGCATATTGATCGCATCTGATTTTGGTAATGTGATCGAAATCATCGTCAAACACTCCGCCGATGGAGGCCACAAGAACTCTCTATTGCAGATGCGGCACTGAGGCATCGATGAAGCCTGCAGTTTAACTTTGCATAACACTACATGTTTACAGTAAGTATCGAAGTGCTAGAAAAGCGATCCACATCGTAACCACAGATATTTTATGTAGTTAGGATTGTTCATACAGCCACGAAATTCAAAGTGTCATGTGGTGTATTGATACGAAAATGCCTTGTAGCTGCAGGATTAGGTTTTCTCTGATGGTGGCGATACAGGCGACGTCTCGAACTCTGCTGGAGACAGGTCAGTCAGAGAATTGGAGGGCACAGCCGAAGAAACAGATATTGCAGTAAGTAATGACACTGTCAGTGCGTCCGAAGTTGCAGTCGACCCACTGAAGACATCTAAACCAAAGAATACGATGGAACTGTCGACGTCATGCCTGAAGATGCTGCTGTGGCTGAACATGTCCCATCTGAAGAACTCAGTGATGCTTCTGCTGGACCCACGATCGACGTCTCCATAATATTTATGCCTGGTACCATCACCTGCTGGGACAATCTGCCACTCACCAAGACTTCTATCAAACTAAGCTCCATAAAATGAACCCAGGTACTAATATATCTTTCTATGACGTAATGGAAATAATTCGCAGCATCGTGGGAGGCAAAGTCTCATTCACTGTTGCTCCTGGTAAATATTTGACGAGTGCAGTATTCGTTCTCGTCATAGGCATTGTCAATGTGGAGAGGTATAAGTATGAAACGATGTTACTGTCGTTAATCGTACAGACGACTGAGGTTGCAGCAAAACCTAGATGTAAACTCCTTCCCAGCACTGTGGTCGCTTTACATGTATAACTATTGCCGATCTATAGGCTTGTCCCATGCCTAGGGCTCTTTGCGTATATATACTTTGTGAAAACCGAATGTAAATTGTGATACCGCGAATTGTGGATAACTCTTAATGGGTGTAATCGACATTGAGGTATTGACCGATCTCATTTGTTCTCAGCCGCAGACGATCCACCAAATCGAGTGTCCAGCCAGAGTCCTTCAATATTATTTATTCCTCCTTGCAGCATGCCTTCTTTATGCTCTTTTCAACACTGGCTTCTATGTCATCTGCTTTACTGTCAGGTAAGTTCGAGGTCTTGATTACTCTCTTTTTGAATACATGTGGTTTACTATAGCTACATTCCTACCATATATTATATTTCACGGCTAAGTATTTCTCCCCCTCCTCTGTGAGTTGATTTATTAAATTTTGCTTCGTACAGGTCAGAAATGAACAATTATCTTTCGTCGAAGTCATCTGATTTGGAGCAACATACGTTTTCAAAAGATCGCTGAATGCTGATTCCTTCAGAAAAAAATCGATTTACATTGAGCTTACTTTCTTAGGTTGTGATGCAAGGTCGGGTGAATTGCTGGGTGTAGCTTCTGAAGCGTGGTTCAAAGTTGCCTTGGAAACATTCTTTACTATGAACTACAAATGGGAAGGATGAACCGTTAGGCCTGCAGCATAGGATGGTGCACCCCATTCACATTATTTCAGATAACTTTTTTAAACTGTCGGTGCGAGTGAACTGTTTAGAGCACTTCACACATCGATATGGCATGTGTATGGAACTCCTTACACATGCGTTCTCTTCATTCCTTCGTGCTTCATTGGCATTTGCGAAAGTCTTGCTGTAGTAGCTGCGTAGAAGTAATAGACGATCTGCCTACGACTTTCACAGCTGAAGTTTTCTGCTTCGATAATTCTCCATTGCGTAGCGCCAGTTTCCATCCCCGTACATCTCCGATGCAATGTCGGCAGATAACACTTTACAGGCAGTGAAGGTAGACCAGTACAGATTTAGAGATACCTTTTCAGGTTACCACTTCGTCTAACAAATTGCGATTTATATCTTTCACATTCGAACATAAATCGCCAAGCATTGGTCCTTTCAGAAAATTTCTTATCACAGCAACGACACAATGGTCTGGAATATGTTCCATCGTGGATCGAGACGATGCTCCCCTCTTCGAACCCATACATCATCCGATCCATCCAGCCCCGATCTAGCTCTACATACAAGCAATCGAAATGTAGCTCATCATTCAAATAGGTAATCTAAAAAGGAAACAGTAAGAAAATCATGCGATGCAATATAAAGTGAGAGGCTTAAAATACCATAGCAGACAAGATTTGGAAAAGAATGCGATAAACAAATACACATCAACCGCAAGAATTAACATTAGAAATACCAGTATAAAGGACACACATTTAAACAAAGAAAGTGTTGGGGAAAATTTCCTAGTGCACCCTCAACATGAAATTACACAAGATTATGAAGAAACCCTCCAAATATTCCAACCATTGGAAGTTCAGAATTCTAAAAAAATCTGTAAAATATTCATATTAAATATTAGTACCCTAAGCGAGTCAAAAATGAATCGGCAAATAAACCGGTGGGGAAAAAACCGAAACAATTTAGTAAATATAAGAAGTCGAGATCCTGATTCGTCCCCTGTTTCGGAGAAAAATCACGGCATGTAAAAAAATCCTACTGGACATTCATATTTTGAAAAATACCTGCACTGCTAAATATAGAGATAAATCGTCATGCCTATCACAATTTTCGTCATGAGATCCCCGAATTGATTTAAACAGCCCGAGTGTTGCTTTCACATTCTACCCATGTACTTGCCAGCCAGTTATCAGCGAAAATTAAGCTAATCGAATAGCTATAGTACATAATAAAGCCTTTAAATGTGTCAGAATTTTTATATTGTTTGCACCTGAAATTCGTGCAGTATTCTAATATAATGCGATGAAATATATATGGATAAATACAAATTGGCGGAAGAAAGGAACCGGTCATTTCTGTAAAGCAGGTAGGCACCTGCTTTCCAAAAAATATCGCACATGCCTGAAAATAATATACCATAATTAAAATCGATTAAGGCAGGAGCATAAAAGATAATACAAGTCCCCTTCCCTTTAATACACAATCAATATTTTTTAATTGACCTAACTGATGGGTCTTCCGCATTTTTTTTCCTATCGTCGGTAATATTTCCAAGCTAATAAAGCTACAAGGTAAGTCTCGTGCTTAAAATTTAATGGGGGAAGTTCATACCCTATATTAGTCAGAAACACAAACACACATACTGTACATCTCTATTAGTAAACACACGACACCTCAGCTTCATCGCAGACGAAGCTGAAGATGAAGGCCTCGCCTCCATCTTCGAGATGTCAGGTTTTTTGGTGGGGAGGTTATTCCTCTATACGGATTATTTTTTAGGTGGAACATTTATTTGCCCATTGATCGACCTACCCTCGGAATCCACAGTTTCATGACGTTGCTCGCGACATGGGGGCAAAGTCTGCCTATCAGATACAACACAGGTGTCAGGTGCGGGGATGGAGTCGAAGATCTCATGGTTTTTGACTCATTGGGAAATACAACCATCGGGCCTATCTCTAGTACATATTACATCAGGTGCAGACGCACCAAACACCAAAGCACATGTATCACAAGCATCACTCGGCCCTGTGTCTTGTGCACATGCAATGCATGACGTGCTCACGCAGGCCAAGGGACGAGGTCGGATAACAAAATGTATACATTTTTGTATGCAACATTAACATTACAACAGGTGAAAGAAGAACTTAACCACCATCGCGGTTTTTTCTGTAGCGAAGGTTTTTGATTCATCGGACAGCCTACGTTTGTTATGCGTAATGACATATTATCGCGGAATGCTGGGTTTTTTCAGAATGTCTAGCATTTGTAACATGAAAAAGCTCATTTAAAGTTATGGGGAAATGATCCCAAGAAGGACCTTCGATTAAGTTTGAGGCTATTAGTAAGTGAGGTTTCAAGGTATTTTCGGTGGTAGAAAATATTTCCACCTCTACAAAGATTTTTCCGTTTTTTTCTAATGCAGAGATCTTCACCCATCGGGATATACAACTCTCGTCGCGCGAAGTGGCATAGTATATGGGACCCCTTCTTGCGTGAAATAGGCTAGTGGAATTTTTTCAGAGCATCTCAGTGTCTTGAATTAAAAAAAACTATGATTCATTCCAGCGATGACCTTCATAATGTGGAAGAGTAAAAACCTCCAATGGCCACTAGCAGCTTCGTGCGAAAGCGATGTTTTGATTTCAATGCGCATTGGTAGTGTAGCTGGCAAATGCCAAAAGATGCACTTGACCTGTATGTGCATGTGTGCGTGCAGGGTGTGTGTCTAGTTCAGTGAGAGGGGGGCCAGCCGATCTCTGGTCACAGTACAACAACAAGGCTCTAGGTAGAGTGAATGAGTTCGGAAACCTCAACTCCATGTTGAGTTAGATATAGTGTCTGCCGGCTCAAATTGAGGTCCTCTTAACTTAAATTTCCGCTCCATCTGATTTGGCAGTTGTATGTACTCGATAGCGAATCTCGCGTAATACCGAGAGGTAGTGTGTACGGGGGATTACATATGAGGGAGGAAGCCTCTATCGATTCCGAGGTTCCATTGGAGTCCGAGTTCAAGTTCTGTGTTACGATTGTGGCCTGACCTGTCGTTCATTTGGTGTAAACATAGTAGCTGAAGGATATACCCACCTTTGTTTGGCTGCTCGAAAACGGACAATATGCATGCGTTTCGTCTTGACAATAGTTACGAAGCTACCAGGTCCAGTCCATCAGTTGACGAATTCTGCTAATGGAACATTGGTTACCTACACATGGCCATGGAAAGTGATGATGCTAACAGCATGTAGCGCCAGATATTTTCGCATTTTCCCCCTGGCTGTATGAACCGAAGCATCTGCTCGTGGTCTTTTTTGAGCCTGGAACACGCAACCGACGACAGTTATCCATGCCAACATCGAAGATAGGCTGTATTTAAATTTAGCAATCACATGCGCTATCATAATGGACTGCATGGACATGCTCTTGCTCGCTTACGTTTTTTGTTTTGGGAAGGCCTGTTCAGTGGTGAGGGCCTTTGTAATGTCAGAGAGTAAGATCCTATGGTATTGAACGGCTTCGTATTATACTCCCATTTTTGGTAACGATGTGCATGAGAAGTGGCTGGCAAGTGTTAACACTGCTCTTCCCAAACATGCAGACTTCACGGCTACCCAACACTGAGCAGGTGCAGACATGAGAAAATGGCGAGAAAGCACGCACACATGCACGTGTGCAGTCACTTGACGTCATGCAGGAGCAGCATGTAAAAATGCTAACAACTATGTACAGACATACCGAACATGTGTGAAAACGACTTGGAAACACGTACGCATGCATGTGTGCAGACTCCAGTCACCTGATATCGTGCAGGTGCATACCTGTGAAAATTTTAACACTGCTCCTTCACACACAAGCAGAGTTCACAGTTATCCAACACCGTGCAGGTATGGATGTGAGAAAACTACTTCGAAACACATACACATGTGCATGTGCAGACTCCAGTTACCTGATGCCATGCAGATGCAGACCTGTAAGTAACCATTTTGACAAGAAATTTTTGGACCTGAGCTCTTTCTTTACGTCATCACCATGCCTTTCATGTATGCCTTGAGTAATTTACATGGATTTGCACAAATGAGTTTATAGAAATTGTATTTTATTTTCACGGTTATGTATTTACATCGACTTTTTTACATATATATTTCTAAATTGTTAACACATATTTTTCGTTTACAATCAATACTTTAAACATTATTCAGTGTATTTTCTGCTGCATTTTTTACAACATAGAACACAACAGAATTTTTTTCCCCATATACACCTCAAGATAACCGAACATAGTTATTTTGTATTTCGGCAATGTATTAACGTATTTTATTGGTTATCACTTTTCTCATGCCTATGCCTCATGCCATGTTTCTGTACACTTTGTGTCACCCATATGCTAACTCTTTGCACAAGCAAAAATATTTTTTCGCCCTTGTTACGATTTTTTTATCGCCCGGCGCCGTCATGACCCCACGCCCAATATTTTTTCATAACCACTGTTATTTCCCATCGTCATTAGGCTAACTTGTCTTTACCTTTTGTGGCAGGCTGCGACAAGTCGTGACCCGCTCGACGAACGGAACCATGTCAGGTGCTTCGTCCGGTAGGAGTCTATGTGTCTCGCCATCGCATTCTTCGCTGAAACGAAACATGTTTCCCGGCCCGCTCGTCGTACGCCGTAGTCCCTGCGCTGGCAGCCTTCTTAAGTAACAATGTTTTCACCCTCGTTCAACTCCAACAGACCGTCGGTGCGGCATGGTAGGGTTAAGTCCGGATTAACTTTGTACACTGCACAGGTTTGGCCATCGCATCGAATTCTGTCCAAAAAATATACTTTTAACTTGCCTTCAGCGTTCATGATGCTCGAGCTGTAGGCAGGCGCCAGGGTGTAGTAGAGGCGGGCATGGTTCACACCATCGCAGGCTTCTATGTTTTTCACTGCATCTTCGTTCAGTGGGTTGCCCAGTCAGTACTCCAGTTGACGAAACCCTAAGATGGCATTGGGATAAAACTTCACCATACCTGACTCAAAGGAGCTGATGTACATCACCTCGTGCATTGAAGATCACGTAGGTGATGCGATGGTAGTAGCTTTGGTGGGCTTGAACCAACTGCTGCTAGTGCCGATAGTCGTCTACGTGGTGCCCTCACGTGCCGGAAGCCAATCATCACATATCTTCAAGGTGAGTGTATGCCAAGTGGAGCTGGTACTGGGTCGGAGATGTGATGTGATCAGCAGCATGAGATCGGAGCTGACCTGGTCTACAGTATCGTTCATGTTTTTCACTCTGGGGGATCTTCGGAGATGGAGTAGGTACTGTGGACAGTGGAGGTGATGGTCGGTGATGAATCTGCGACTAAGGTAGTGGCTGTGACGGCGGTGGCACCTGCTGTACGATGTCGCACCTTGCAGTAAGCATGGGAGAGAGGAGTATCCGGAAGAGACGTGGTGCATCCCCGAAGTCCTCCCTACACGATAGACAGTCGCAAATATCTTCTTCCTGCTGCAGGTAGGCCGGAATTCTCTTGTACACATACTGAACTTCGAGGTATAGGTATGTAAGCAGAAACTCTTTCTGTTGAAGTGCTAGTTGTTATTCTGTATCGAGGGCCGCAAGCGAGCGTAGCAACCCATATGCGACAATTGCCGAAAAATAAGCTGTAAATTCTAAGGAGAGGAGAGTGAGTTTGTGAGAAGGGGTGAAGGGGGGTTGGGTGGTGGGGATTGTGAGGAGGGATATATACGTCCTCTGATGCATACCAAACTGACAAACCGATATATTTTTTAAAAAATATTATTTTTTTTTTCATTTAATGCAACAACACTCTCAACTTAATAATTATTAAGAATCCAAGTGGATCGGATGATACTTTTAATTCTTTTATTGAAATCTTTTTTAATAAATTAGTTTTCGTTAAAATATGTTTTATCACATTAGTTTTTAGGGTTACAGGTCGCTGGAATTGCCGGCCATGTGTTGGCAATGATGAGGAATATTTTTTTTAATATAAATTGTTCCTTGTACTTACCATAGTAGCCGGGCTCTACTCCTCTTTAAGTATGTGTGCAACTACTTATCATCGTAGCCTATCTCCAACCCTCCTTATGTATGTGAGCAACTACTTACCATCGTAGCTTGGCTCCATTCCTCCTTATGAATGTGAGCAACTACTTGCAATCGTAACCTATATCCATCCCTCCTTATGTATGTGAGCAAATACTTTCCATCGTAGCCTATCTCCATCCCTCCTTATGTATGTGAGCAACTACTTACCATCGTAGCCTGACTCCATCCCTCCTTATGTATGAGAGCAACTACTTATCATCGTAGTCTGGCTCCATTCCTCCTTATGTATGTGAGCAACTACTTGCCATCGTAGCCTAGCTCCATTCAACCTTATGTATGTGAGCAAATACATACCATCGTAGCCTGGATCCATTCCTCCTTATATATGTGAGCAACTACTTACCATCGTAGCCTATCTCCATCCCTCCTTATGTATGTGAGCAACTACTTACCATCGTAGCCTATCTCCATCCATCCTTATGTATGTGAGCAACTACTTACCATCGTAGACTATCTCCATCCCTCCTTATGTATGTGAGCAACTACTTGCCATCGTAGACTGGATCCATTCCTTCTTATGTATGTGAGCATCTACTTACCATCGTAGCCTATCTCCATCCCTCCTTATGTATGAGTGCAACTACTTGCCATCGTAGCCTATCTCCATCCCTCCTTATGTATGTGAGCAACTACTTACCATCGTAGCCTGGATCCATCCCTCCTTATGTATGTGAGCAACTACTTACCATCGTAGCCTGGATCCATTCCACCTTATATATGTGAGCAACTGCTTACCATCGTAGCCTTGATCCATCCCTCCTTATATATGTGAGCAACTACTTGCCATCGTAGCCTGGATCCATCCCTCCTTATATATGTGAGCAACTACTTGCCATCGTAGCCTGGATCCATTCCTCCTTATATATGTGAGCAACTACTTGCCATCGTAGCCTGGATCCATCCCTCCTTATGTATGTGAGCAACTACTTACCATCGTAGCCTATCTCCATCCCACCTTATGTATGTGAGCAACTACTTACCATCGTAGCCTGGATCCATCCCTCCTTATATATGTGAGCAACTACTTGCCATCGTAGCCTATCTCCATCCCTCCTTATATATGTGAGCAACTGCTTACCATCGTAGCCTGGATCCATTCCTCCTTATGTATGTGAGCAACTACTTACCATCGTAGCCTGGATCCATTCCTCCTTATGTATGTGAGCAACTACTTGCCATCGTAGCCTGGATCCATTCCTTCTTATGTATGTGAGCATCTACTTACCATCGTAGCCTAGCTCCATTCCTCCTTATGTATGTGAGCAACTACTTACCATCGTAGCCTGGATCTACTCCTCCTTATGTAACACCGGGGATAACGTTTCTGTACCTGTGCAAACGTCCTGCGTCTTCCATTGCCTTACATACAACTGAGCCCATTGTAACACCGGGGATAACGTTTCCGTACCTCTGCAAACGTCCTCCGTCTTCCATTGCCTTACATACAACTGAGCCCATTGTAACACCGGGGATAACGTTTCCGTACCTCTGCAAACGTCCTGCGTCTTCCATTGCCTTACATACAACTGAGCCCATTGTAACACCGGGGATAACGTTTCCGTACCTCTGCAAACGTCCTATGTCTTCCATTGCCTTACATACAACTGAGCCCACTGTAACTGATACACTGAAGTTAATCTTGGAAAAACTAACACTTCCTTTGTATACTTTTTAAATTTCCCACAGTCGACCTCCCGTGGCGCAGTCGGTTGGTGTGCTGTCGGAGGTCTGCGGGAGGCTCTGGGTTCGAATCCTAGGCAAAGCGTGTGTGTTAATTTAAGTTAGGTCATAAGACAAGTCTGTAAGCCGTCCACTGATAAGACCTGAGGTATGACACCGGCGGACGTTAATAAGCCCAATCCAATACAAATTAAACATTTCACAAAAGAAACTATTAAGATTTTTATTCCCGTGAAAACTTAGCAATCTGTTTTCACGTTTTCAGTACGATGATTGGACAGACTCGGTCAAAGAATTAAAATTCAAGTTTTCTGTCAACCGAATTAACCGTGATAAACAGATAATTCGTGCATTGACTACCATTTACATTGGAGCACTGCTTTCAGATAAGCTCAATCTGTGGAAAACAAAATCCTTCAGAATAATGCTAAGCCACGTCTTCACCAGATGCAAATAACAATACAACAATCAATTTGAT
This sequence comes from Dryococelus australis, assembly GCA_029891345.1. Taxonomy (NCBI): domain Eukaryota; kingdom Metazoa; phylum Arthropoda; class Insecta; order Phasmatodea; family Phasmatidae; genus Dryococelus; species Dryococelus australis. The sequence continues at coordinate 1,238,835 of CM057001.1, forward strand.
TGCTGTGTTAGCTAGTGGGAATAGAACATCTGGCAATGGCGCGAAATTAAATCATGATTATTTCTTCAATAGTTATGCAAAATGAAAAAGTAAATATACAGATGCGCGTGAATAAGCGAGAACAAATATGTTGAACCATAACTTTATGTATAGATTTTTCAGTCATCCTTTTCGGCCGTTGTCATTTTCAAACACGTGTTTATCTTCAACGACAAATGCACGAAATGTTATCTTTGCTCTTGAAACGAAGGGGTGTATATAGGCGAGAGATGTTCACTCTTGGAGGTCCGATGTTGTACTGAGGTGTGATGTGTAGGGGGAGGGGTATATATGTGTTGAGTTTTGTGCAAGAGCAGCATAAGTGATTTTTGGAGGGATACTGCTCGTAGACAGTGTAGTTAAATAGGCGGCTCTGGAAGATATAATTTACGTGCTGTGTGTTAGCGATGACAAACAGAGGAACTTAAGTGTAAATGATTATTCCAAATGAATAACAGTTCTAACACAACACACAAGCGAAATTTAGGAGTCTTTAAACGTAGGCCAGCTATGGAAAGAAATTAAGTAACAAGTTATATCTATCAATATAAATTACATGAAAGAAGTATAACTAACGAACACAACTACGTGAATATCACTAAATGAATAATGGACGAAAGCTATGGGAACATATTACGTTTTGAGTTCTACATACAATGAAGGCAAGATATATAAATTACACTACTTGAAATGAAAAACATGTACAAGGATTATAAACAGGACCAATCACTTGGGAAGTCGGTGTAAGACTGAGATCGCTTGTGAGTAATACTAGCCTGGGAGAGGACAGCAGCAAGACACATCCATTCAGTTCGAATGTCTGTGTAGTAATGATGTGTTAGAGCACTAATCAGATTTGCGAAATGGCAGAAATGTTTTAAAGATAATATATGTTATTTTAATGAAATCTAGACCATACTCTCAGAATAGATATGCTAAAGTCGTATGAATATATAAATTAAACTACTTGAACTAACAACGAATTAAAAAACATGTAATGAAATCGTACAAGCAGGAGAAACACATCAGGTAAGCTCCGAGGTCAGTGAAGGAATTACTAGATACGTGCATCACAGTCTCTCAGCGACTGAGATGAAATCATGGGAAAGAGAGGTGAATACGATTTATGTCATATTACAAAGTATCTATTACCCAATAAATTAAACCGCTGATGTTATCCACTAGAGAAATTAATGTAATGAAAAATTGTAACACGACAATTGTATAAGGACTGGACAAGAGAATGAATATGTATTTCAAACATCAGAATGAACATACAGAAGTTACTGGTCTCAAAAATAAATAAAGTATTAGTTCACTAAACGAATTACAGAACCTATTTCCCTACTAAATTAAAACTTGTATACCGCCCTCATGAAATCCTGCATAGATGAAAGTACTTTTATTAAACTAAGGCAAACTACTATAGAGAAAAAATTACCGAGATTTTTACAAAAGTTTCACTTCTGTGAGAAAATAAAATTTCGCGTTTGTTAGAAGAAGAATGAAACATTTTTAACACAATTTCCATTGAAGTGTAGACAGACTCGGATAGTGTGAGGGTCTTAATCCCATAAAACTTATTTTTTTAGTTTAAAAAATGAATAAATCTAGGAACAATTTCTTTCCACACAATTCGCTGAAGAAAAATCGATTAAATAAAACTACGTTACATTTAGAAAAATAATATAGACATACTACACATAGCCAAATCATGTTAAAACAAATTCTGTTAAGTCTGGGAAATTCACCGCACTTGTTAAAAAAAATGGTAGTTGAAAAACTTATGAACTCTCATAGACAGACATTAAACAAATACTTGACACAATAAATGCTAATAAAATTATTTAAAATCATGGACACACTAAATCGATCCGGTCTTAACAAAAATAAATTTTCCCCAATTAATTACTCTAAAAAAATTATTATATTAAAACTTATAAAAATATTTCGCACTCTAGTTTACAAATACTATGAAAGATATTTGAACCCTGGTGTAGATACTATTCGAAGAAAGCGAGAGGTGATACCCGCTGGTCTTGTCCACTCTAGGCTTGATCGAAACCACGGGTACGCAGATATCTTAACCTTTGATCATGCCACAGGTCCCCGTCAAGCATTTTCCCAACCAGTTAAGAAGGAAGGTCAGTGGTGCATGTGCAGAGAGTGTTGTATCCACTACGGGATTCAATAACAAATTAAAAAATGGTGCATGGCAGGGAAAAGTGGTTGGAAGCTCCTGCAAAGCATCCCCTCCACCACTCCCTCCAGCCTTGACCAGAGTGTGTCCACTGGGCAGCACCAAGGACCCCCTGCACACATTATGTGTCCCCTCTTCTGACCCCCTCCTACCACAGCCCAGAATGCATCTTTGTCCACCTTGTCGGGGACTGTTCACCTGCCTGACTCCCCTCAAGACAACAAGTTTGGACTCTTCCCAAGGCGTTGACCTGTTCGCCAAATGGTATGCTTTGGGTCAAATAAATTTTTTTCCAAGTCCCGCTGATAAAATTATTTCCCTGCAGTTAAAACGAAGTTTCATTAATCCCAAACATAATCCCAAGAAATAAAATTAAATACTAAAAATAATTAAAAGAAATGAATTTTAATCCAAAAATAATTTCAAGAAACTTTAAGTATCAAGTATATTTTTTAGCAAACTTCAAATAAATTTTGAAAATCACACAGAAAACCAGAAAACTAAGTATATTTTCGTACAAGAGATATTTTCACTCACTAAATATTAGGAGAGTAAAAGAACACCATTTTTCAAACAAGTATCATTCCATTTAACTTACCTAAATTCCAACTATTATGAAGGAAGACACGACACATGCAAACATATTCAAACTTTCAATCTGTTTTAAATATATGTGAATAGGAGCAGATATATATGTAATTTACATGTAAACTTCTCTATGACACTAAAATTTACTTACAATCAAAATTTCATGTACGTGTAAAAAATGTTCCCAGCCAAGATTTTCGACTACACTATCTAACATTAAAATGCATACATATGAACAAATATAAACTTTTTTTATTTAAAAATAGATTTCCCTAGAAAATAATATTCGACATAATATTAATGAAATAGCACAATTGCAGACTGAAATAACTTCTATCAGAGCTGGAATATGTCAAATTCCATTATATTTCAATACTTTTATGCAAATTTAAAGGAAATCTATGCCCATTTTGTAATCGTATACACCATCTTTTATGATAATAAATATCGACTGTCACCAAATTATTTACATCATAAAGAGATACCCGAAACAAATAACTTTATCCCATATCACTTACGGAATCGACATAATGAATTATCAGACAAAATTTCCTGGGTAAACTAAATTCTTATTACATATGAACATTTAAAACAGAACATATTTCAAACACAGTTAAGTCAGTCACAGCTCAAAATGGGTTACTCAACAGACTATCCTCCGACTAACACAGTCATTTCAGTAAACAAAGCTTTTAAACATTTGATACAAAATTCTTCTTAACCCATCTCTCCCTTCTACAGACCTAAAATCCAATTAGTCTTTATTTATTTTAACCGAATACCAAGTAAAGATGTATTCTGTCTAACATACATAGATTTAACTACATGGAGAATTACTTCCCATACGTCCGCAATTAACATACAAATATTAGAGCCGAAAATATTTTTTTCGTTATTACTTAAACCAGCTACTTTTTAAAACATACATTTATACCGAAACAAGTTAGTCTACTTTCTGACATTGTGGGGTGAACATCAATTCGGAAGTAAACTTTCTCTTCACATCGAAGATTATTCATTTAATCTACCTTAATGTTAATGGAGGCATCTCCGAATAAATTACACTGCTAATACTGTGGAAAAATATACACATTCGCCTACAATGCTCGTTGATATGAGAATAGGGAATGTTTGAATAATGCATCTCGGGTCATTCTTAACTGCAAAAACTGTTTTCGCCTGTTCACATTAACTGATAAATTGAATTGTCATGTCAAGATAAAAAAAAATCTTCCTCCTGAGAAACGAAATGTACCATCTACACTACATAATGTACAGAAGGAGAGGGAATAAACTTGAATACAAGTAATGAAATAGAATCAGATTATATGACATATACACTAAAATGTGAACATAATGATTTTTGACATAATTTAGCACCTAGATCTGCGAAGACTGATGTCGGCAATGATATATCTCCTTCAAAGCAAAGTAAAGTCGATATTTATGATGAAACATCAGGTGAAGACAGCAGTAATGATTACACCGAGTTGTATTATACAAGTAATGCAAAGAATGCTGAAGACGTTGTGTATACTGATTACGTAATTCCCTAAGATGCCAAAGGAGCTTGTAGACAGATTTAGATATTTGTTGAAGCTTAAAAAACACTGGGAATATTCCAGAATAAAAGATATGGCTTTGATTATAAAAGCACTTAAGGAACAAGGTTACATCGAATGAAGTATTATCTGCAAACAGCTGATAATTATGTTTATAAATTTAGTTAACCCTATTATTTGATGGGAAAAAGTAATTATTTCAAGTAAACATTGCATGATAGGAATATGTTTCATAATGTCTTCCTCTATCCAATTAAATCTTTTGAGTTTGGTTGGAGTGTTAATTGAGGAATAAATTAGGTTTTTTGAAGAATAAATTAGGTTATTTCAGAAATAAACAGGGTTGTTTTGGGGAACAAAGTATGTTTTGTGGAATGGTTTCGAGGAATGATTTTGAGGAATAATGTATAACCTGTATTAAATTTTTTTGCTATTTATGTTTATAAATCATCCTGTACCTGCTTTTGCGATGATTTTTGTAACCTCCTATACCTATATGTTTAATGCTGTGCATATATTTTGTCGCCTCCTATACTTACTTGTGTATGTTTTAGAACAACTTGTGTTAATAATCATTTGTATTTTTGAAAGAAATTTCATACAAGTGCAATTTAAAAATAAATGTATGTCTTTAAATGTATTCATTCCTACGTTTATTTGCCTGTCCCTTTTGAGTGTATTTGTTTTCCTATGAAAGGAATTATATTATCCTTGGTTAATAAAATTAACATAACTTATGATATTGTAAAAGCTAGATGTGCTCAATTCTATAGATGCTTAACCCTTAGTGAATCACGAGAATTAGTTCTGATGAAAAATTGTAAGCCGACTAATTTATACTCACATCGAAATTCTGTACTTAAGAGTCTTTGCAAATATCTAAAGACATGTAAAAACTGTTATGTTTAGAGTTGTAGAAGCCTACCAGTGCTCCCACCCCTTGAGCAGGCTCGCAAAATGTTCGGGTTTAATTTCAATGTCTTTCCAGTGTTACCAATCACTTATTTCCTTTCCATAGCTGGGGTCTGTCATTCATTTAGTGATAGTCACATAGTTGTGTTCATTCGTTATACTTCTTGTGTATAATTTATATTGATAATTATAACTCGATACTTAATTTCTTTCCATAGCTGGCCTACATTTAAAGACTCCTAGATTTTTCTCGTGTATTATGTAAGCGCTGTTATTCATTTGGAATAATCATTTACATGTAAGTTCTTCTGTTTGTTATTATTAACATAGAGCACATAAATAGTATTTTCAGAGTCGCCTATCTCCCTACACCCTCTAAAAGCAATATCCCTCCAAGAAACACTTATACCACTCTTGCACAAGTCTCAACACATATATACCTATTCCCCATCCCATCACACCTTAGTAGAATGCCAGACCTCCGAGGGTGAATACCTCTCTCCTATGTGCACCCATTCCCCAACACACGACCACCTTAGTACAATGCCAGATCCTCGAGAGTGGGGACCTACCATGCCGCTCCCCAAAAATAATAAAAAAAAAAGTAATAAGGTGCCTAAACTATACATTTATCAAATATTATTCAAAAATCCATCAAAAAAATTTGTTTAAACTTTTCCCATTAAATTCCTTTGATCAAAGAAATTTGACCCCACGTAATCAGATTATGGTTAAGGAATAACGAAGAACTCTTCATCGGATTAAAATCGTATTCAAAAAATTGATCAGATTAATATCGGATTAACCCAATTAATCCAATCAATCAAATCGATAATCCGATGAATCAAAATTGAAGTGAAACCGCCCCTACTACTCTCGCTGCTCGACGTCCCGACGTGGTATAGGCTGTCGTGGTATAGGCCCCGACCCTCGCTTCGCACCAGCCTATATGAATTCCTTGTTACCCAACTGGCCTCCTTCCAGCTTCAGGGGGGGGGGGTGTTGTCGTGTTGCAGTCTTTTGAGGCAATCCCTGGCGTCCTGGATTTGTTTGAATTCTAAGGTAGGTTTCATACGGTGATGTACTTGACAATTTATTAAGACCCTCTTCGTGCTGCCGCGACATGACCTGAATAAGAAACGTCGGGGTGGGATGCATGCATTTATGTTCATAAGTAACACAATTATTTACCGTACAATGAAAAAATAAATCAGTAAATGAGCGATAGCAGAAAAGTTGTGCAATTGGGTTTGAGGATAGCGGAAGGCAAACTTCTGTACCAGCGACAGAATATCATTTTACTTTATATTATAGTTCTGTTTGTTGCGGGAACAAACCACACATTGCTGAAGTTGTTCTGTGGAAGGAATTATCTGCTCTCGAGAAGGAACAGAACGCTCTACTGAATAAACTTATTCATAGTGAGGATACAATCACAATGCAATCTGCATGGGTTATGGGTAAAGAAATTTGGTTCCTACAGCCACGTTAATTTTTTTCTCAGTGTGTTGTTTAAGTTCATTATTAAAAACTTCCGCATCTTCCATGTAAAAATAAAACAGAGTATGTCGAAAATCTTTCATAGACGGTAATTACCTGTTTTATATCTTCTAATTCGCTGTATACCTGTAGGCCCACTTTGCAACTCGCGTTGGGGGTAGATGTCACTTTGTAACAATATGCGCTATTTCTATGATATTCTTTTTCTGAGCGCGCGAGTTTCAGCGCTATATCAAAATCTGTGTAGCTAGATGGATGATTGGGAGTGCGTAGGTTTTACACTTCATATTCTGGAATTGCTCGGAGGAATCCTTCTAATCAAGTATACGCCGAAAGCGTTTCAAGATCATTTGTGAGATATTTATAAAAGTATAATTTCTATTTTCATATTTTCCAGAATTATTTTTCACTCACTAACGTAGTGCACTACTAACCCCACGCCATGGCTTGTTAAAATTTTCGTAAGCAGAAAAATTACTTGTTTTCTCTGAGAGCAATTCTTAATTTTAAAAATATTAATGCTGCATATAAAGGTGAAATATAAATCAAAGAAAAAATGACAGCAACTTGGTTACACATACATATAAAACAGAATAATAAAATTAATTATGCAATTGTAACAGTATGCCTCAGTCTCTCCTAATGCATTAAATTAACATAAAATGCAAAATGATACATTCATCTATGACAAAGCGGGAAGTTGAACCCAAACCTCTGAGTTCGAAATATCATTAACAAACTCCTACGTTGTGAGGGGAAGACCTTCCTTTATAGCTGATTCTAGTAAAACTTGAAACTTGTCTAAAATGTGTGCGGTCCCACGTACTTTGTCTCGCTCTCTCAGGGTGAGCGAGAGAAAGAGAGAGAACGAAAGCGCAGTGTTCCAAGTACACAAGTAATAGAAGAAGCTCGCGCAAAGTTACAAACGGGATGCCGCATGAAAACGTGACACGTCTCGTGATAAAGCTATCGTGACTGATGCTACTCCCGTAGTTAGGAGATTTGATGTCTTCGGTAGTCGGTGCGCGAAACTTCTGGTCCTCAAGCAACCTCCCCCTCAGCGCGGCTCATGATGTGAACGACGTTCTGGGCCAGGCTGACTCAGCCATATAAGCCGCGACGTTCCTCTGAGTCGTGGACGGCAATGAGCGTCAATACTGTCGGAGCGTCGAGCATCAGGATGGTAGAGAGAGAGACTGGCCGACTGGACTGTGGAGATGTATGGCGTCATGCATGAGCGACAGACATTTAGAAATATGTCAATGTATTTAAATGGATACTTTTATCGTATATGCGTAAATAATAAGTTATGGTCAAGTGACTACAGCTGGTATAAAGCCGGTGGTTAGGAATTTTTATAAGATTTGAGATTAGCATTAAATATTGTGATCACTGGTACGGTAATAAAGGAAATATTAGAGATAGGCAATTTAATATTGCAAATAATAGCTCAGTTAATTTTTATTGTAAACGAATTAAGAAATAAAATGAAGTTCTTTTATTTTTATTTAGACCGTCATCTCTCACGAACTCTGATTCACCCATGCCAACTTGTAACAATATTAAGTGTCTCTTTATCAAAGCTTTCAGGATATATGATGTTGACTATACATGTGTTATTGACTATACTTGTGGTGTTGACTATGCATGTAGGGGAGGGATACAAAATTGTCTGAAAACAGAAGTTAGTAGAAATTTCAGAAATGTTCAGTTCACAAACTTAATATGAGGTATAATCCATTCACCATTACTTCAAACTTTTCTGAAGCCCTGCTAAAGTTCTACTATCAGGTTATCCTTCCACCCCATGCGAACAAGGCTTAACTAAGTCTTTGAAATCACGGCGCACAAACAACGCGTTGTATTTGTGCGCATCAGTATAACAACAGTTTGCATAAGAACTATTTCCTACTAGGCATTACCAACAAGCCTAGTTTCTCTCTGTTCTTATCCATACTACTGTAGTTGCAAACGTAATATCATTTATAGACCAAAATAAGGGTAATATTTCTATTTCTATTCAAATGAGGTATTTCTATTTTAACACAAGTATAAAACGCTTGCAGTGCGTGCAGGCATGTTGAGGAAATAACCGAACATGACTTGCATGTGGTGATTTTTCAAGGTTTGATTAAAAAATTATGAAGGACCTGTGAATATACTATAAGGCGATATTCTTCTTCTGCTGACGTCACAAACAATGACTCTCAAATCGCCGGTAGTAGTATGATTATGGCGAGTTGGGCATAAGGGTGTGGGGCATCGGATCCGGATTCAGTAGCGCCACCATATTGTTACATCACCCAACCGCCATCTTGGATGTCATTGACCTTTTGCCCCTGGCCAGTGTGACCTTTGACCTTGGCCTTGACTACGAGGATTTATGGCCTCAAAAACCCAAAAAAAAAAATCCAATTTTTTTTAAAGAATTCTAAAAAAAAAAAATCCCAAAAAAATGTAATATGAAAAATTATTTACAAATTATTAAAAGGGTCCACAGAAAATACTCTTTTTTTTCTCTTCGAAATACTAATAGGGATATGTGACGCAGATGCCATGGATCATTGACCCAAGATAATACCCATGTGACCAAGAGACTGGGATTAGAACCTATGAACTTTCACCTTGACATTTTACCTTTAAAATGCAAAAATCCAAAAAATATACATATTTAAAAATCACAAAAATTACAAAAACTAAAAAATCGATTTTAAAATGTATGAAAAATTATTAATAAAATATTTAATTCAATAACCGTTTAAACAATATAAAAAATTGTTTAAAATGTATCTTTATAAAATTTTATCAGAAATTTTCATAATTAAAAAGTCTTTAAACCCGGAGGCCTTTTTCCTTTTTTCCTTCGGAATATCTCTTTTCACCTAAATAAATTCCCCTTAAAAAAATTTACAAAAATTTAATTAAAAAGCTTACATTTCCGAAGGCTCCCCCCCCCCCCCCTTCACCCAACACAACCAATTACTCACCTCTGTTTGAATCCAGTATGTCCGCATTTCAGATGTTGGAGATAGGACTATATAAGTTTTGTTTAAAATGCATGATTTTTTTTCTTTAGCGATCTACACACACACACACTGCACTTACCACCACACTTAGCACCACAATCACAATCAGCACTGTACTTAGCACCATAACACCACAATTAGAACCGCAGCACTGCAATCAGCACCACAAATAGCGCCGCAATTATCACTGCAATCAGCACCGCAGCTCCACAATCAGGGATCCTTATGAGTCGATGGGGTCCATGGGGTCCATGGGGACAATGCAATGGGGTCAATGGGGTCAGTCGTGTGAGGGGTCGGTCTGACAACAGGAGTCAACTGTGTCAACTTTAAGTGTGAACATTATTTATATGTGAGCGAAGAACTTGTCTGGAAGAAATTGTTGAAGATGTAACTGCATACTAATGTGATCAAGGAACTAGCATCTAAAGCCTCCTCACCTGTCTGTGTATGGTGTCTCAATGCTCGCATGTGATTGGTTAGTTGCAATCATGTGGTAACTTGGTGATTGGCTAGTCGGTGTCTGCACAATGTATTAATGGTGCAGTACGATTAGTACAAAGTCAATATGACGCTGTAATGCTTGCACACTTGTGTATTATAAGCAGTAGGGAGGTAAGCTGAGAGGTTTAGTTTGACAGCAGCTGAGTGGATGGTGGATCGTCTCGACTAGCTTCTGCCTCTCCACATATATTTTTCTCAAGTTTTTGTTTTTAGGTCATTCAAGGCCATGGTGTTAAGGCCAAAGCAGTCTGCATCTAATATGGTGGGGGTAGTCTGTAATGTATTATGCTTGTTGACTTTTATGTATTTTTCTAAGTTTATTATTTTCAAGACCATTCAAGGTTATGGGGTCAAGGTCGAAGTAGTCAGCAGCTAATATGATAGTGGTAGTCTGTAATGTATTATGCTTGTTGACGTTTACGCATTTTTCTCGGGTTTTTATTATTAAGGTCATTCAAGGTCATGGGATCAAGGTCGAGGTGGTCTGCATCTAACACGGCGGTAGTACTCTTTAATATATTGTGCTTGCTGACTTTTATGCATTTTTTAGAGTTGTGGTTTTCAAGGTCATTGGGTCAAGGTCAAGGTAGTCTGCATCTAACATGGTAGTAGTAGTCTGTAATGTATTATGCTTGCTGACTTGTATGCATTTCTCTCTCATTTTGGTTTTCAAGGTCACAGATCAAATGACAATTGCTTTGGGCATTGTCTTCCAAGATGATGGATGGGTGATGTATACCAAGATGGTGTTCACCTACCAAGATGGCTGTCGCCTACCAAGATGGTGGTCTCCAGTAATATATAAACAAATGCCAAGCGAAAACAAATATGGCAGCCTCAAGTAACATATGAACAAAGATGGCTGCCTCCAGTAGCATGTAAACAAATGACGAACGAAAAATCAAGATGGCGGAATGAGTATAGATAAGGGGAGTGGAGGCGAGGGAGACAGTCGTCTGGTGTATTCGAACAGATGTGAGTAATTGGTTGTGCTGGGGGGACCTTCGGAAATGTAAGTTTTTTAATTAATTAATTTGTAAATTTTTAAGGAAAATTTTTTATGTAAAAAGGGGAACTCCGAGCAAAAAGGAAATATGACCGCTGGGGTTATAGCATTTTTAATTAAGAAATTTTTTAATACAATTTTATGAAAATAAATTTTTTAACGTTTTTAAACGGTTTTTTAATTAAATTTTATCAATATTTGTTATATATTTTTATCGATTTTTTATTTTTTTGTGATTTTTGTGATTTTTCAGATTTTTTTTTTTTTTTTTGGATTTCTGCATTATAAAGGTCATAGGTACTGATCCGTGCCTCCTGACAGGGATGAGCGACCCAGGTACCAGGGTCGCTCATCCCTGTCAGCATTTCTGAAAAAAAAATTGACTCATTTCTGTATATCCTTTTTAATAATTTTCTAAATAATTTTTTTATAATTTTGAATAATTTTAATAATAAATTTTTCGGAATTTGTTGAGGATTATTGGAATTCTTGAAGGTTTTATTAGTATTTTTTGAATGTCATCGGGGTCAGGGGTAAAAGACAATGATATCCCATATGGCAGCTCTACCGAATCCGGACCCGACGCCCCACACCCTTATGCCCAACTCGCCATAATCATACTACTACCGGTATGTCAGTCACATAGTCAAAAACGTGTTGATTTTCAACACTACTTTAATACGAATCAAATACATTTACTAACTTGACTATGTTTTAGTTGTACTGAAACCACTTTAGAGAACGTGTTCAATCAGTGGTAGAAAAGCATCGAACTGTGGAACACGGAGGAATGGCAACAGTGCTGACCGCATATTCTCTCTAGTGCTCATTTAATCCTCAACCAACTGTACGTCGGATAAAATTACCCATTATTAAAGTTTCGTTGGGAAAGAGAGGCGTGTCGTTTTCGGAGGACACTTTCCTCCGCTCCTTGCTCAACATATCAACTATTTATTCCAACATACGCGGGGGTAGCATATACACGTGCGCTATTTTTATACGCAAAATCTCTGACGATCACAGCACTCCACACGGCCGAGACTCGCACTATTATAAAGAGTCCTTATAAGCAATATTCAGACTTGATAACTGTAGCATCGGTGATTTTTTTTAAATTTAAACTGTGATTCCCACTTGGTATAAAATTGTATTCGAAATATAAAAGAGGTATGAATATATTTTTTAAATCGCATCACTTAATACACAAGTATTAAGTATCCAGGTACTCATTATGGGACTTCGCACAGGTGCAGATATAATATCAGAGGTGCATTTTAATGAGTTACATTAAGTATGCATCTATTGGTTTCTAGGCATGACGATGCAAAAAATTTACAACACTCGACAGACTTAAGTTATAATATATTCCTTTCCCTTCATGCTAATACTATTGAGTGATTACACTACTTACAGAATGATGCTACTTCATGTTTGACTGCGTTTTACTGGATTCTTTTCAATGCCGGGAAGGTTTATCACAGGAACTGCTTAAGCATAATAACTTATCGAAAAAAACTGTTCAACCCTAAAACCGGGTGTAAAATTTTACCATCTACTTCTGTCATTCTGACTGAGGGAAGGTCACAGGTCAGAGTCTCGACCTGGAATTTGAATACACTTAGTTGATGAATTTAGCGTAGATGTGTTGCAGGCCTAATTAGTATGCGAGACCTGTATGCAGGCCTAATTAGTATCTGATATATTATCTCCCTTTCTTCCCCCATCTCACGGACATTAAATAGATTTTGTAATTTTAAATTTGTAAACGAATAATTGGCGAATTTCAAAGTCAGCGGGGAGCAAAAATAAAACTTTCAACACTGGGCATCCATGCTAACACATTCTCCCACTTGTTCGTTCACGTGAACTCTCATTCATTACAATGTTTGTTAAATTTTATGGTTCTAATAAAAGATACTTTAGCTCAATAGTCTCAACTCTTAATTTTTTAGGCACAGTTTCGTCAATTCATTACGGTTGTTCATCGAATCAGATACTTGCTGCACACAGTTTCGGATGATGTACCGCCGGTATTGGTAAGCAGTTTTTTTTTTCAGATAAATCAAAATCTACGCATTATATCACTATGTAATTTGCCTGATTCCCATTTAAAAGTTCTTGTGTTCGAGCTCTCAGGCTGCCCTTTTGGGAGCTAATTTTTCCTTTGCTGTTTCATCCCCATTCATGAACGCTTATGAAGCTAACTTGAATTATTCCGGTCCTCGTTCATTAGATTAAGATCCTAATGTGACTCGTAAGACAATAAATAGATTTTACTTCGGGGGAATTCAGGGGAGATTGTTTTACCCCCCTCCAAAATTAAAATTGTTATATGTTTGTTTAGAGTGAATAGGAGTGTGCAGTTTGCTATGGTCGGGTAGACTAGTGATGGAACACCGACACTAACCCATCAACGTTTGGCATAGATGTCCCATCGATTGGAAACAATCGATGGTCGATAAACGTCGACCAACCAACATCGATGGTAAAATTTCGAACATCGATGGTCATCCCTAGACCGGACCAAAACTGTGGAGATGCCCGGAGCAGGAACATCGGCCCCGAACAATCAAAGCTGCTCCCTCCCATAACAAGTTTGTGACCGTCCCCCGCCCCTACCACACATCACATGGACGTGACGAGCAAATGCCACTGTTTGACAATGGCACCCCTACACCCTCCACGACGAGTATTTCATTTGCTTTCCGCCGAGCGCACGCAAACACACACTAGCGAGAGGGGAAGCGCGTGTTTGCAGTGTAGAAGGGCTCTGCAGAACGGGACAATCGTTGCGGCGTTTTGGGGGGAGCGGGAGAAGAGGTCGTCTGTTTGGTTTTCCACAAACCGCCTCTCGCCTCTCGCCGCATCGCTCCAGCTGCTATTTGTTCATGTTTTAGCAGCCAGCTAGTCGAGGTGGGTGCCAGTGGTAGACTGCAGCAAGTGTTTGCCTCAGATTTATCGCGACCGAGGCGCCATCCCGCGGGCCGTAGATTAACTGCCCCTGCCAGGTCGGAACACGGCAGGTGGAGATTGCCCCCCGTCCAGGTTTTCCTGGGTATTCCAGACAAGGACACCAAGACTCGTGCATGCAGATCCAGCACCACAACTACGTAGCGGAGAATGATTAGTTCTACAAGCGGTTGATGCCACTGTTGCCTCATTTATTTCGCCGCCCCCATCCTCATTTACTACCTCAACCCTTGCCTTCTATCCCCCAGGAATTCCAACGCTTTTATTTCCTGCACGGCTGAAATATGTACCCGCTCCCTTTCACCAGCGTTGAAATGTGCACGGGAAGGGTTGATGGAAGTGGACATCAAATATTTGAATACCCATTTTCAAAAAAAAAAAAACCTCCCCTTCGCCGCCGACAAATCACGCGAACTAATTTGCCGTTGCGTGTTAATGAAACATGGAGAGCAATTGTCCTGAGACTAAATGAGTCGACGCGATAAGGGGACCCAGGCACATAACGATGACGGGGAAATGACAATAAACTAGTTCCGGTACAGTGCTGGGTGGGTCCGCGTTGTTTGTACGAAGTGAGCGTGTTTCCTGCAAGAGAGAGTTGCATTTACAGCACAGTGGCACGATGCGCTCTCCCGTGGTTGATCAGGAAACAAAACGCTAGTAGATCGAAACACATCTTCCTCGCATGCACGATTCATGAGGAGACATATGCAAAGATCAGCTTTGGTATGTTTCCTTGTCTGTCCCTAAGTTTGTTGCTTTTAGCCAACTATCCGTTATATTTCAAATTTAAGAGTTTCAATCTAACAGGGTAAGGAAGATATTATATATTTAAACTGACCATAATGTTGGCATCATCAAACCTTGTATTTAAAATTTCTTACTTCAAATCAGTATAACCTAATGATGTGGTTAGAGACTGGCTAGCAACAATTCTGCTTGGCTCCCCAACTCATTTCTAAGGAAGTAATCGGAGGAAAAGATAGGAGAAATGAGCTGGGCAAGCTCTCTCACCCAGCGGGTAGACTCTCACCCCAGCGGGTGTACTCTCATCACAAAATGGCCGGGAGAGGTGGCAGCTTCTCGTCGTTTCTCCTCACGATCCTCTGTTCTATTACAAATGATCCCATGCAATACTGAGGTGTGGGTTGTTGGGTACAAAAGCCTATTGAAAAGCTCGCATTCAACTTATGAGCAAATATGGAAACATCATGTGCTTTTAATTTTTGAAGGTGGTCGAGTTCTGTCTTACTTGGATAATACTCCCTATCTTACCTATTAACAGATAATAGTGTCCATGAAGTGCTTTCGTTTTCGTGAGGGGGTTAAAAAAATGCCAGTTATCCTCCGTTCTCGTTGTTAATCACAATTATTTCAATGTTCTATTAGTTTGCACTGGATCTCAGTACATTTACAAATCCTAACATACAACTCCTTCAGAAATTCAACTTTTATTAATTGACCAGTTTTAAATACACAAACTGTGAAAGTTTGATAATTTGAAGCTGGACAAGGCAATACACTTACAATCTATTAATACTGGTTGGTTACAAGGTGAATAATTGAATAATGATAGCACGCTTATTGGGCGCAATAATCATTAAGTATAGCGCTTCTACAAAACACGCGACATTTACGCAACGGCACAGAGTGCCCGTATAAATTAAAGTGGCGGAAAAAAATAAAAATTCAATTTTAGATTTTCTTATAACATCTAGTATCCACGATGTATTGGTATTTACCAGCAGTTACAACGATATATATACTTTAAAAAAAATTTTGCTTGGGGCAGATATTTTTAAAATACACCACTAGTTCATTAAGTTATCTGGTCAATAAACATTCCGACCATATTCATTGAAATTTACTTTAACAAGTTGCCACGTAATACTTAACAAGGTTACCTTTCTACACGTAAACAAGCACGATTTTGCGTGCCAAGGCGTCGCATTTAACTGTGTCGTTAAGCGATGTTAACAAGCGTTTTACAGTTCCAAAAACAGCCGAAGATATTTATTTTGTCGATGAGATAACCCCTGCCCCTCCGGCCACATACGATGCAACAACAACAGGCCTGTACAATAAAATCTCAGGTTTCGGTGCACTATTCCACAACAGTCGCTTCGTGTTACCTTCACAGTCAGTTTTTTATTTTGTGTATGCAGTAGCTATGATTTATTCTTATTTTGTGTATGCAGTAGCTATGATTTATTCTTATTTTGTGTATGCAGTAGCTATGATTTATTCTTATTTTTATGAAACGGAATATTTTTTTAAGCTCAACGTAATTGAAACAAATCTCTTATTCTTTTTAAACAAAGAATGAGGCCGTATATGTTTCTCGTCAACACTCAGTGTAAGGACAACACTCTCGTTAGTTGTGACAAACGATATTGCATTCTCAAAGAACCAGCCACTCACAGTTTACTGGCAGCTTCAACTTCCGCC
Organism: Dryococelus australis; assembly: GCA_029891345.1. Taxonomy (NCBI): domain Eukaryota; kingdom Metazoa; phylum Arthropoda; class Insecta; order Phasmatodea; family Phasmatidae; genus Dryococelus; species Dryococelus australis. Next base: position 1,255,590 of record CM057001.1, read on the forward strand.
AGCACTGTTTCTATGGATACAAAAATTAAATGCTCCCGAGTTATTATACGTAATTTTGCACTGTACAATTACCACACGTTCTGTAATTATTTTACACGTATATATCATGCTGCAGGAAGAACTTTACTTGGTCCGTTTTGTCGTCGTGCTAGTGACATTAGACAACAAAATGTCTATGCGAATGAATGAACATGACGTTTGTCCAGCCATGGCTCTGCAAGAAACAATCTTTAACGACACGACCATAGCAATGTTTTATTTGTAGTTATTTAGCCCTAGCAATTGTTCATTTAGTTAATGAGTTCTCACATTCGGTCCATCGCATAATTTTGCCCTCAAACTAAAAATGATTTTCAATAAAGTAAATGTGTTACGTGAAAATCTTAACTAAATATAACATGGTTTTTTTAAGGTATCTGTCCATAAAACACTTAATTAAAAGTCTTGCCTTTTATATAACCAAATAAGAGGAGTTCAGTAAGATAAATGATATTGACGACTATGCTTGATGAGAAATATTATGAAAGAAATTTGGGATGGTTACTTGTAAAACATTGAGGTCAATGGGGAACATAGAATGTTGTGTTTTAATTTATTATTTCATTGAAATATTCAATGGCACGCATTTTGTTGCAGAGGGAAAATAATGTGTGATTGATATGTCGAAGCTCACGTGGAAATTATAGCTAAATATTTTTCGAAAAAAATTGATACGTCAATACGGTATTGGGTTATAACATTCCCAAAATAATACAAACTTCAAATTCGCAGTAATTAGATTTGGAAATTTGGCATATATATCCGCCACACACTTTGGATATGAGATAATAATGCAAATTGTAATTAGTTCTAAAAAAAAAAAGAAATCCAGATAGTGTATTTACAAACGATGGCTTGAAATTGGACAGTAGAGAAGGTATTACTGTTGTTGAATATAACACTTTTAAAAAAATTACGACAATTGTCATATGAAATATTTATAATGCATACAAAAGCAATGGTTATAGCTGCAAATATTACATTGATGTACATATTCACGGTTGGCCACAAGCCATATGGTAATGGTGCAAGTCCCGTTTACATCCCAGACGTTAAAAGGCAGCGACTTTTTCGCATAGCAGTGCTCATTTTGCGACTGGTTCGGACACTGTAGTGTTGTGGGATTTTTTCCCGAGCACATCCATTACCTTTTCTTGCTCATTCCACCAATATCTGGCTTTAACCATCTCACTTCCCGTGCTCTTCAGGCTGGCGCAAATAAAGAAGTCGCTAAACACAGATCGTACTTGTTGACAATGCTTTAGATATAAAAATGAACTTTTAATGAAAGTAATTAACTCCGGATTACAGTTAGTAGTCTTTATCCAGCATAAAACTATTCACTTTTAACCAGCCGTTGGCTTAAATATACTAAAATAAATAACTGTCGAGGAAATAAAAATACATCTCACACTTTCTCAATTTTCGTTACTTAAGTTAGTTTGGTAATTGAAAATGTTGCATAATATATGTTCGTTCGAAATATATAATTTTTTTCTGCATTTGTTCGTACAGTATATTGGGTTTGAATACAAGCTTTGGTTGTTATGAGTAAAATGTATGTGTCAAAGGAAACGTAAGCTGAGACGAAAGGAAATATTTATGCATTATTTTTTGTCAAAATGTTGTTCTGCTTATGCTAAAATTGGCCTGCTGTATTTACCATAGGATGAAAGAGATAACTATGCATTTTCTTAGATTCACGCTTTGCGAGTCAATGAAGAATTTTGTTCACGTTAAGGTATGCTCAAAGGTGTATGAGAAATTAAAAATCATATTAGAAAGCACACATTAGTACCTTTTACATCACTGGATTTCCTTTCGCATTTATGGCGTGTCGTTAAACATGTTGTAAATAGTTATAAACTAGTAAAATGGAAGACCATAAGAAAGTGAATCTGGAATTTGTTCAGGTTTTGTGTTGTATCAAATACAAAAGCTTATCTTGCTGGAGCAACATAAAACGGCTGGCAAAAATTCGAATAACGGCTGCAGCACAAACATTGTTTTTATGTGAGGCGCACGAATATTTGTTCGACTTAGTTTCGGTGTTAAAAGTTATGACTACATATTCCCGCTCGAATCGCTTTGTTCCCCCTTCTGTTCGCTTCTTCCCGCCTTAATCCCATCTGTATCCCGGTTCCTTCCTACCATGTATCCAGTGTGTTCAGTATTTGTTTTCAATTTGTAGCCTCTAAGTTCAGCCATACAACTTTTCTCTCTCTCTTTCTCTGTATCCTCATCCTCTATTTTTATAATGGCGTTCTCATAGTTTGTGTTGGTAAACTATTTACATTTCGCACTTGCTTTACCATACTATATAAAATAACGAAAATAAAATCTTGCGGTTTTTTAATGTTTTAATCGTATAGAAAGGGCGCGTATTTTTTGTTAGTTATCCAAGCCGATTATATATGGCCTATATCTCGAACCAGCACAAACAAAGTACCTTTAGTAAGGCTGAGAACTGTTCTGGGATGTGGGATTTAAGTTAAATTGAAATATTTTTATTCGGACAGTAACCATATTTAAGTCACTTTCAGTTTGTATTACCATTACAAATAAAGTCACTTTAGTTCCTATTTAATGTTTATAATTTCTTTTAAATTAAATTTGTAGTCGTAGAACACTAAATACCTACTATTTATACTGTCATTCGTGCCTAAAAATTACTACCAATTTGCAGTATATTCGAATTTGTTTGCACCTACTGAGACTACTATTATCGTAAATAATTTCTTAATTACGGTGTGTATTTAATAATAATAATAGTATGTTTTTACCCTCTAAAAATATTTTTACTCTTAGTACTTCGTACAAGAAATGATAGTTCTCATTTTGAATTTGTAACCTAATAAACGTATTTCATGTATTCCTCAAGCTGCATGCAAAATAACATAGTCAATATTCCATTTACGGTTACTTCAAACATTTCTGAAGCCTGGCCTGCTAAAGTTCTACTTGCAGGGTATTCCTCCGCCCCATGCCATCCCATCAAAGCTTAACCAAGTCTAGAGAATTACACCAACGTGACAACCCACCGCATTCGTGTACACTCGCTTATTCTGCATGACGACTATTTCTTGTTAGGAGTTACCAACCCAACTATTTCTCACTTTTTTATCATATGAGTAATGAATGAAATATTATAATTTACAAATGAAATATAAGTAAAATTTAAATTTAACTAAAATTTTAGAAACTTGTATGTTAGCAGAATTTTAAGACACATGTGATACGTGACATATTTAAGAAACAACGAAACACGTTATACATGTGAAGAAACCGCAATACCGACCTTACTGGACAAGCAGTTGGACGTCATCGACCAATGAAAAGGTCTGGAAACTGTTCATATCCGTTGTTTCCTTGCCGAGGTGAGGAGAAGTGCCACCTCACTTATACCAAACGTCTGCATGACTCGAAACTTCTGAACACCGGACTTGCGTAGCAACATGTTCGGAGCAAGGTAACATCGCCTTCCTCCCACCACGGTGGTTAATTAGTCAGGCCATTCGGCTGCCACCAAGGAGAACCGGGTTCAGTTGTACGAGTAAGTGTTGGATTACAATCAAACTAGATTAGCACAGAACATATGACATAGCAGTAGAACAATCAACACGAACAGAATTCATGTGCGAAATTGAATTACAATTGAATTATTACGTATTATTTCCAGTCAATGAAATTTTGCGTCGAGTCTAACGTAATTTGGCAGTGTTGGTAAATAACGGATATTCGTAACAGATTGCGATATTGTGTTAAAAATTCTCAGTGATAAAAAATAATTTGTATTTTTCCTTTTCTTTCAAATTTTAGCTTCCGCAAACTTTAAGATGCAAAGATCCTTTAAAATTTCTGCTAGCAAACTGTCACCTGTTCTTTTCTCTAAATTAATATCATATGATTCATTTTAAATTAAACTTGGTTGAAAGTTTTCCGTACTCCGCTCGGATAGGCTGTTGCTCCACGCGCCCGCATAGGAAATTTAATGTAAGCACCTCCTTTGTGTGCCTCGTACGTCAGAAACTCGCGTGTGCAAGACCTGTTATGCGCAGTTGTGTACTAATATGTTTGAAGCCACGGCGCTCGATTCTTGTGCACACGAGCTATGCTCTGTAGTTACTGTTATGCTTTCAATTGTAAACCAAGCTTGAGGAAAACAACCAAACTCACCTTATACCATGTCCACGCCTATTATCAACATTCGGGAAGGCGCCACCTGAAACCTAACCTCCAAACGAAACGGCGGTCATGTTTCCCGAAAAACACACCATAAATTATTTATTATTTACCTTAAATATTATTTATTAACACGTGTTTCTAATTGTATGTTTCTTGGTATGCTGACTCTAATACAAGGTTCTAAAATGTTGTTGAAAGTCCGTAGGATGGTATATCCAACACAATTGTACTATGTGTAGTTGAAAATGTACGATATGTAGGAGTTTGTCCACGGTTCGTTGCCAGCGATGAGATAGACGGGAAATACCATCGGCTGCATGAGATCCGTCAATGTGCGCTGCCGCTAGCTGAAATGCTGTGACGATGCCTGCAATCATGTGGCAACTCGGTGATTGACTGGCCGGTGTTCGCACAATGTATTAATGGCATAATACTGACCTACATGAATGAACATTATACTAAAAATGTAATGGTTTAAGAACTATAACCGTAATCAATTATATTCAGACAGTTAATGGGTTGTTCGATACATTACTATCTCGTATGAACTGTCGAATCGCTAGGAATGAATCGAAACAATCGTGGCTCGTTTCAAAATTCTTCTGGCAGATGAGGCAACGTCACACTTTCTGATTGAAATATACGATCGTATGATGGACGATTTTTTTTACAATTTTTTTTTTTTTTTCATATTGGTTGTCGAACCACCTTTCACTGAATATGTTGATTGGCATAAGCACGATCTTATAAGAACCGGCCTTCACTCTACTGGGAAAATCTGCCACCCTTAGTGACCGATTTATTTAGTGTTTTACAGCCGTGGGCATAAGTCACTCTTCGCTGTATTTTACGATTGTTGACTAAAAAAGTTTCAAAGTTTACTTTCCATGATTTAAGTTTTTCAAAAAATCATCTCAGAAATGTGGTCATTTACATGTACTTACATTATTATAGCCTGTATCTGTTTATTTACATAAAGTGAAATAAATTTCTTCACATTACACTAAATTTGAATTAAACTACGAATATGCAACACATGATATGCTGAAATCGTACGAAAAATTGCAGTATCGTTCTCAATCGATTGTTATATCATATCGTCTGTTCCAGTAGAGTAGCCAGCGAACGCTGCGCATTCTTTATACAGTAAGCCGAAATGTCTCGTATCGTGCAACAAGATGAGTTAAGACTGTAACGAAATGATGCGAGTAACGAGATGTGTTTGGAAGTAACGATTCGGTACTTCGAGTCTCTTGGAATACCCGTAACTTAGTAACTAATACATGCGGATCGTTACAGCTCTATATAGAGTAGAGATTCGATTAACTGCGGTAACGATTCGCGGTAGTAACGAAAGTAACGAGTAACGAATACTCAGTAACGAGCACTAGGTTCAGAAATGCCGAACACAAACGAGTACAGATTGTATCGTTACTTTTACACAACTACGAGTCGTATATAATCTGGCCGGCGTCGTTTCTCCATTGGCTGCTGCCTAGAAGTGAAGACGCTCCCTTTCTGAGTGAACTGCACGTGATTGGGGCAGACGATCATTTGTTTTCGCAGAGTTACACGGAGCATGTTAAATAATGAATGGTCCAGTGACAAACGTATTGCAAAGGTAAAATGTCCTCAAATAACTAGTATTTTGTTGGTCTCTAGGCATAACCAATCAGACCTGAGGCCCGTATCCGTAGATTCGCTTTTCTAATAAGTGAGTTCGCCTACATCAAAGGAAGATGGCCGTGGTGGCTGAGCGGTTAGACTACTAGCCTCCTACCATGGCGAACCCCAGTCGGGCCACTTCCGGATTTTCATAAGTGGGGATAGTGCCGGACGATACGGCTGTCCAGCGAGTTTTCTCGGGGATCTCCCGTTTCCCCCCGCCCCTTTATTACGGCGTTGCTCCATATTCACCTCACTTCGCCCTCATCGACTCTCTACTCAACTACATGAAAGGAACCACCACGCCTTTTCGCTTTTGTAAAATTACCTTACCTCTGCTAGGACGTTGGCCAACTTCTTGGCGTGTGCAGGTTCGAGATCGCGACATGCATATATGCCCGTGCCAGTTTTCCTTCTATGCGGTTAGCTATTCTATGCCGCGGGCCAGTGTCTTCCCTTCTTTCTCCAGTCGAGCTTTGTCCGCCAGTGGAGCAGGACTTCGGAAACACCACAGCGGGAGCTGGGCACCAATCTTCCTTTCCCTTCGCCATTATTTCATCCTTCTCGTTCCACGCTCTCCGAAGTTCACCAACTCCAGTATCCCGGTACAGTTACCGAGGACTGTTTATTGCCGCCGAGGTGAGTCATGAGTGTGCACTGAGCGCCCGGCCTCATAAATACTCGAGTGAACACCAGAAACGTCTTAATCCGAGCCGTCGATATCGGTCGGTAGTCACGTCAAGTCCCGCACAAGCTGGGGCTGCAGAGCGGGCCAAAAGTCGTCACAGTGAATAGGACTGAACTCTGGAGCGACGCCAGCAGATAATTTCTTACAGTAAAACACGATAAAACAGGTGTGTCTAAACGAGAGCGACAATCTTCAACTGCAGTTTAATCAAGAAGAAGAAGGCAAAATAATATACACGACCTATGATATAAAGTGAATCAAAAGGGTGTTACACATTTTTGAAATTGGACCTGAAGAAGTGATTTATTAAAAATATCGGAGAAAATATTCCAGATGGGACACTAAGGCCGGTATTCCAGGACGTTCAGTTTTGCATTACATGTATGCTATCATCTCGGGCGATTGAAAAACCATGATGAATGCTTAACTCGCGAAACGTATTTCTGAACGTGTCTTATCTATGTCCTGAGATGGTATTGGATTTGCTGAGGTTTGTTATCCGCCGCCTCGTGCGAGGATTTAAACAAATGAAAGCGACACAGAAGTGTTTATTTACAGTAGATTTTGCAAAAAGAAATACCTGCACGGTTTATTTAAGTTATCTGTAGCAGTAATTACAGACTTGAGATAATATTGCGTAGAGTAATAAAAGGTAATAACTATTATTATTGACTAACGTGATAAATTTATTTCGTGACAACTTATGGAACATAATAATAATATTACTTTAGGCCTATGTTTCATGTTTATGATGAAGAAATTATATACGTACATTTTAAATGGGCCACGTGCTTTTTAACAGCAAAATTGCAACTTTATATTCATACGTTTTTTACTAATAAATAAATATTGTAAGATATTTTGTGTTCCCGCAAATCAGAGCTATATTTTATTTATTTGTGTTGAAGCAGGAGTCAAGGGGTAAAATAGCACGTTGATGAAGCCCATAACCCCAATGTGAAAATACTGAACAATAATGCCGTCTTTCATTTGTGCTGTATGTAGCATGGGAAGTGAATACATAATTTTTATTTTAAGTCCTGGTGATATAAATTTGTTACCAGCCCCTGTATTTCACGAAAATGTTTATGCTGATGTATGTGCAGTGTTAAATATTCCCATAAATTCACATTTCAAGCACTTTGTACTACATACGTCAGTTTTATTGTAGTATTATTTCATGAGTTTTACCGGCTGGAATTGAGTATTTTTGCAAATTGTTGATCCGTGGCAAATGTTCAAATCACATGTAAGCCAAGGCAAATTAATTCATTGTGTTTCGAATCTGCAGGGAAACGTTACAAAGTTGTGATATACACATACGTACGTGACCTTTAAAAAATTACTACAATCGAAACAGCTGTTCACGTATGTAAAAGTTGTTACTGCAATTTCCGCTGTCACGTATGAAACCAAAGGCTACTCCATGAGTAGATAGTTAATTAGAAACCTGGACCACCCCACTTTTACCGGCAATTTCCACCAAAAGTACGAGAAAAAAGGAACATAAACTATTTCCCGTTATTTTTAACGAAAGTACAAGAAAAAATTAAAAACCCAAAATCTGAAATTCGATGGAAAAAACTATTAAAACCAGACAAATTTAAGCTAAAAACAAACGAATTTCTCGTTTTCAAGCTACTTTTTTATGTTTCTAGAAACGACAATTTTCAATTTTTAAAAACAAGCAATTTCCATTGAAAAACAAGTAATTTAAATCCAAAATCAAGCAAATTTTCCGATATTTTTCAAAACGGCCGTGCACGAATTTTCATACTATAAAAACAAGACATTTTCAGCGAAAATGAAGCAATTTTACCCCAAAATCAGTCTTTATTCGTCGAATTTCAGCCCCCCAAAAATCCAGTAAACGCATCAAATCAATCAAACTTAGACCAAAAAAAAGCAGGAAATCTAGCAAAAAGATCAAGTAAATTTTATCCGAAATTTATAAAATAATCTAAAATCAAGTAAATTAGAGTCAAATCAATAGAATTTATACATTTCGATATTCTAAAAATTAATCATTTCCATAATAAATTTATTTCCACATAAATAAAACGGAATCTATGCTCGGAATTGAAAACAATATCACTGTACAAAGTGTTGTGAATTATTTAACATTGAATGTATTTACTACCAGCAAGGCACAAAATGCAGGCTTAGACCAACGTGTAACAAAATCTATGAGTGAATATTCTAAAAATATTTATGCAATAAATAAAGAGGTATGCTTGTAATATATATCTCAAAATACATATAAATACTAAAACACAATAGAACATTAGATAGTCTAAATGAAATTCAAAATAGCAATTATCGAACAAAAACATGTACAGTTTGTAATGAGAATAAATGTATAAAATTATTTATCCTAATAAAATACTAAAGACAAATACAAAACAATATGTAGAAAATGTTGTAATGGGAAATATAATCATAACAAGAAGTTAAATAAATAAAAAATTATTTTCATTAATTTAAACAAATTCTCCAAATAGATTTTTATTACTATTCTATTTATTCATCATCTTTAGATTTTTTGAAGTCTTCAATAATTTGTATTTTCATAAATTAATCAATTATACATTTTTTCATTATAAATAGATGACAAAAATGACATCGCGCAAAATAGCAGTTTAGTTGGATGAGAAGACAGGGAGAGAATTAAGAATTATAGGTAGGCATTAAAAAAATATATATTGCTAAAATCTAAGAAAAGATGATTTGATTAATCGTTGATATAATCTAAGGGAAGCTATTATACTGTTTATTATAAACGAGCAAAGAATAAGAAACTTTGCAAATTTAAATTTTCATATGTGAATATCGAACAAACATATTCAAAAGATGGAACTGACTTAAAAGAAACAATTCCATTCTCTAATAATTTATTTGTTAAGCCTATAAATAAAAGTAAGATAATATCTGAATGATTAACAAAGAACAATTTTACACATTTTTTTATCAGATGCAAATATCAATGAATTATATAAGCAAGATAAAAATGAATTTAAAAAAATATTTCATATTCTCTACTAATGAATTCACAAGCAAAATAAAGAGAAGAACAACAAAAAATTACAGAGTTAATAAAGCTTTTAAAGGTAGAATATAAACTTATAAAATTGAGAATTACTTTAATTCAGTACAACTTAATCAATTTTAACTTCTATAAAAGCTATAGTAATAGCCTCAAAAAAGAAAATATTCAAGTTGAATTATTTAAATTTCAGTCATATAATCGTAAAATATTGCACGAAGTAGAAATTATAAAGATATACAAATTTCAAAAAACAGGAATAATTTACAGAATTATCTGATTTTTGAAAAATAGGTTGAGGACGGGCTTTAGATAAAATAATTGGAATACAACTAGCAATAAATAATTATAATCCATTAAATGAACATCATATATTGAATTACCAGATGATATTAAGAATAAGAAAGCATGCAAAAACCTAAAAAAAATTTGATGAAAAATATTTTCTTTTGGCAATAAAATCAGCATTGTTTCCAGCAGGCAATCATTCGGATGGAGTAACTAAATATAAAAATGCTGGGCTTAATATAGATGAAGTAATAGATAAATATGAATATCCTATTAAAGTTGATAATACACCAAAAAAAGAAAATCAAATTTATACATCTATAAATGTATACTATATTGAAGATAAGTCTTCTTTATATCCACTAAAATATACAAAACATAAGATGGAAAAACATATTAATTTACTGTTATTTCAAAGATGATAAATACTCACATCACTGTTAAATTAAAGATTTATCGATGCTGTTTTCCGCACAAAAAACTAAACATAATGTTAAAACTTATATACGTGATATATGTCTTCAATTATTTTGTTCTCAAGAGAAATTAAATAAACATACAGAAGACTGTTCTAAAAATGAATTAGTGAGAATAACTTTACCTTTTAAATGGCAACAAATAAAAAAATATTAAATATACAACCGAAGTCACTTTCCCAATATATGTCGAATTTGAATCAATTCTAAATAAAATCTCAACCACTAAACCAAACCGAAAGGAATTATGTAAATTTAACTTAATAAAAAAAATATCTAGTTTTAACAGAGGCCGGTATTGACAATAGATTTTATAAATAAATACTTGAAGAAATATACTATCTTACTAATGATCAAATAAATAACATTGATTTAAAGTTAAACGATGAATCATATACTATGAAGCATCAGTTACATGAAGCTTCTGGTTTTTGTTATTATATTTTATGTAAATTTGGTGATTTTAAACCACCAGTTGTATATCGAGGTTCAAATGAACGTAAGATGTTTATACAAACTATAAAAAAAGAAGTTGAAAAAATTGGGCAAGTATATTCGTAAATTGAACCAATGCATCGATTAATTAAAGGAGAAAAAGTGCTTTATAATAGCTCTAAAAAAATGTGCTCTATACGAATGCGAATATACGAAGGACAATATAAAAAGTACATCATCACGATCACATAACAGGAAAATTCATTAACCCAGTATGTAATGATAGTAATCTACAATTAATATTACCTAATATTGTTCCAATTTATTTCCATATCTTAGCTGGTTACAATGCTCATTTATTTATTAAGGAGTGAGGATATGATGATAAAAATATAGATTTAATTGCGAATAACGAGGAAAAGTTTATTTCTTTTGGGAAAAACACAAAAAAAATTTAAAAATTAAATTTATAGACACATTTAAATTTATGGCCAATAGTTTAGATAAACTATCGTCTAATTGAACTAAATTCAAATGAGACATACCCAAAAACATTTTCCAAAAGATCAAGTAGATGAAGTTATTGGGAAAGGTGTTTGTCCATATGATTATATGGATAGTTGGAAGATATTTGAGATACAGAACTTCCACCAAAGAGTACATTTTTAAATAAATTAGCGAATCTGATATAAGTGACGATGATTATGAACACACAACATGTGTATGGAACCAATTTAATATTAAAAATCTTGGTGAATATCACGACTTATACTTAAAAAGTGATGCATTATTATTAGCGGATGTGTTTGAAAATTTCAGAAATACATGTATAAATGCATATGAATTAGATCCTGCGTGGTTATTTTACAGCACCATGATTATCTTGGGATGCAATGTTAAAAATGATTAAACAACCACTAGATTTATTACATAACTATGATATGATTCTAATGATTATAAAGGAATTAGAGTTGGAATATCGTCATTTTGTAAGCGATATGTTAAAGCCAATAACAAAAATTTATAAGATTTTAATCCAAATGAACAGTCAAATTATTTAGCATATCTTGATGCTAATAATTTATATGGTTGGTCAATGTCACAATATTTACCATATGGTGGTTTTGACTGGGTTTATTATTCATTAAATGATTTAATTTACTGGAGTAAAAAAATATTAGATTTGGAGGACGGTTCTGGGTATGATTATATATTAGAAGTTGATTTAGAATATCCACAAGAACTACAGAATTTACATAAAGATCTATCTTTTTGTCCTGAAAATAGAGTAGTTCTCAAAACAAATAAATCTAAATTATTAAAAATGTTATATAACAAACATAAGTATTTAATTGCCTATCATTATTTAAAACTATGTTTAAAAAATTTATTTAAACTTACTTAAATTCACTTAATATTATCATATGGTCAGTCCGATGGGTGAAAAAGTATATAGATTTGAATACAGAGATGAGAACTAATGTTAAAACCGGTTTTGAAAAAGAATTTTATAAGCCTTGCCACTGAGCCATGGTGACAAGACAAGAGAGGCGATGATTATAGATCCTCTTGCCCTGAGTTTCAGCGAGCTGGAAGCTCATTACCGAGAGTCACAGAGAATGTTTTATCCATGTTTTCATGACCCCAAGGTTGTCGTTAAATATTGTACTTTACTTGAAATTTGCTTTTACTGCTAATTTGTAACATTTTTCTGTATCTGATAATATTCTTATATCTACTCTGTTTCTTATATTTCAATTATTTTGCCGAAAACAGAAATATTCATCAGCTTACAAAAATATTTTTCAAAACCGGTTAACGATCCATGATTATAGCGAAAATGGACACCAAAAACAGGCTTGTCACGTCTTAGGCTATGTTAAAGCTAAGCCCTACACGGGAATCGCTAGAAAAATTCACGAACACAAAATAACCATGGCCTGCGAAAACTAAAAGGAATAAAAGTTTCCGTGCAAAAATGGCTGCAAGCCACACTTACCAAAAGCGGCAAAAGTCCTAGTTTATCGGAGGATCATGAAGATGCAGTTATAATAATTTTTCAGAGAATGTCGTGGCATGTTTTAACGATGTTGAAGAAGGAAACAAGACCGGCGGAAGTGGTTTAGACCAAGTATCGATTCAGGCAGTTATGGCTACATCGATATATAACAAGTTACAATATTAAAGAAAATCATCACGTGATTGTAATTTAACTAACTTACAAAAGTAAGGTAAACAATTAGTAGTATTTTAACATAGTACAAAGTTCTGAAAAAGGTATTTCACATAAAACGAAACAAACTATACTAAAAGGGGAAACTGAATGTCAAAATAGTTAAAGAAGATTATACGAATTACATGGGATGCACCAAAATCACTGACACACACACACACACACACACACACACACACTAACGAAATAGAACTACACAAGTCCCGATAGGTGTCGCAACACACAAAATAACGGCTAAAAATAAATTGGAACACAGGGTAATACTTGGGCTAGGAAAATATTTACTAGACCGATAAAATACAGGTTAATACTCAGAGATAATATTCAAAGTATATTTCGGGAATACAAGGGAAAAATTAGCTCACTTAACAGAAATAGCACATTCACTCAAACTGGAAAGAAGCAACAAAGTTAAAGGTTAGAAAATTCGAAAGTCTTAGTAAGAGTTAAGGGAATGCTCTAAAGTGCCAAGAAAATGGTAGTGTCACTTTTCAAAGTTGCATACACTGCAATAACTTGTTTAGCGTCAAACACCCCCCTCCGCACCCACTACCCAAGAACTGTCCCTTCCAGCGAGGCGCTTCGCAAAACCCGCCCTCCTCAAGGTCAAAAACGGTTTTTTCGGTTGACTGCCCCTGTCTATGGAGGGCACTATCGATTCAAGGCCACGCACTACCCCCTCCCCTTACAAAGCTCAAGTGACACATTTTTCTGATATCTCGAGAACTGGCCGATCCCCCTCCCTTCACCCACAGAGCGCTTCCACGGCTATGAACTGAGGCTTGTTACAAGGTCAAAGCGACGGTTTCCCTAGAGAGGCAGCAGCAGATTTAGAATTGACCTGGGCTATTTCCCCTCCTCCCTACAACTTGATATTTTGACTTGGAGACTGAAGCTTCCTCCTATATTTCAAAGCGCAAGAGGCTGACAGCTAAATAAGAACTTGCTACCAAACTCTTCCCGTTTAAACTTGATTTTTCCTCATCATTAAGAAATATGTTCCAAATGTCTTTATTACACAAAAAATTCTATTATAAAATATTAACAGTTTTCCAGGTAACTTTATTTACTTGTATCCAGCAAACTTTATTCCGTTTCCACCAAACATTATTCCCATTTTTCCAAAGACTTTTAACTAATAAATGATTAATTTTCATACCAATATAGATATGACTTATTTTATTGTAAATAATGACAAACACGCATCTTTATTCAACTTTTAAATAATACGATATAAGCAAATACTGAAGTTAAACTATATTTTTCAAACATTTAAAACATAAGTTACACAAACTTGTTCGATATGTCTTATACTTTCAATCTGTTTTCCTAAAAATATTTGTGCGTATTTCACGTATTGTTTTCCCAGCCCAGAATTTCGACTGTACTATTGTATAGGAAAATATAATATAATGTCGTTGAAGTTTAATAGTCTATGTTAAGAAATAATTAGTTCCAAATCTATTGTAAACAAATAATTTATGTGTTTAAAAAGCAGCGTGCTCGCGTATTTTTCAACAGCGCGATGCATTTTTACAAAATATACGGGGGACGAGGCTTTCTGAAGCCTCGTGAACAAACCCAGATAGCTGACGGTCGAGAGTTGAGTCCGTGGGGAGTGAGCGAAACTTAGGTCTCGAGAGCCAATGAGGGGGACCTGCGCGCAGATTTGGAGCAGAATACTCCGCGAACGAAAGTTTAGAGCGTGCGGGCTGGGAGTTTGGGTCGCGAGCGGGCGGGAGATGTGCATGGCACGGAGATGGCGAGGGGATGCGAGAAGGTTTAAGAAAAGCGCCGCTGGCGCGCCACTATCGAAACCCGCTCCCCTTCCCAACACCATGTTGACAACCACCCTTCACGCGCAGAGCCTGGTGGTCGCCTCCTCGCATGCGCAACCGCGGGGTAACATCCCCCCCCCCCCCTTCCTGTAACCAAAAATTCACTCCATGACGTGCGTCGCCTGACTACAGGTCGCCTCTACTTTACACAACGATTCTCCTTGACCTTGCTCGCCTAGTCTATCTTTCCCAGCTACACGTTTTGAGCAAGCGGACTGCGTTTACGATATTGCATTGGAATTTAAGCCCAGTTTAAAAACCACTTGTTTAATAGCAAAGAAAATTTACATCTTAAATGCCCTCTTTTTTTTTTTTTTTTTTTTTAATCATACACCGTTGAAGTAGCTTACACCATAAAAACTGTTTACACCATCAAAAGCATTTATGGATTTTACACTGTAGAAATCGTTTTCACCGTAAAACTTTTCTTCAATAAAATTTTTAACTAAAAAATTTACTAACGATTTTCGCAAAAAATGTTTTTAGCATGGGGAATAGTATTTTGCTCTCTTAAAACTAACCTATTTCCAAGAACTGTATCGTTACAAGCAAAGAAATATAATCTAGCACAAACAATTATGAAACCCAGAAATCTATTCCTATAAACTAACCATCACTCTAACATTAATGAATTAAAAACTATCAATTACGTCACTATTAAATAAAAAAACACAAAATAGCATAGAAATATAATCCGAGAAATGAATTCCGGAAACATTATCCAAATTCCGAGAAATATATATCATGTTACAAATACATTCTAAATAACATTAAAACAGAATTGTGTCCCAAATGCCTTTAAATTGAAAAAAATTCTGTGACAAAATTTTTCAATTACAGGAAATTACAACAACAAATTAAACAAATCACGTCCTAATTGTTTTTAAGTTGTAAAATTCCACGAAATTTTATCCTATTTCCAAGAAATGTATCAGTGAAAGCAATTAAAGGACACGAGATACAAACTTCAAATGAATAAAAATCAAAAACAACTATTTAACACCAAAACATGATGAATTACAATACGTACGAAACACAACAAACTAGCACTTAAATGCGAGTTTGCAATTAAACGATTCTATCACAGTTACCAGTGGAATTACATATCAAATGTAACGGATTATCACCTAAATCTGAATGAGGTCACAATTAAAAGGATTTAATCATACTGTATTATCGCTCAAACGCTAATCCAATGAAACGATACTCCAATCAAAAAGGGAATTGATTACACAATTAATTGTACATCCAATCCCGATCTATATGTTTATTAAATAAAATAACACATAACATATAGTTTTAAATATTTTATTTAGTATCAGAAATTTTACAAACATTGCATTAGAATCTTTTAAGATCTTGATTTGTAACTTAGAAGTCGTGTGCTTTTGAGAAACTCCTCCATCGAACCAAGATGTCTTTATTCCTCTTAATGATTTTATCAACCAAATATTCACTTTGAGAACTGGCGTTTTGCAGTTCATGCTCATAACATCCTCCTTGTATTGGTTCTTCATCATAGGTTTCTAGATAATACACTCTGGGATGTGTTTGTCTAATTGAAATAATTTTAAATATTTCGAAAGACCAATTCACCATTAATTTATTCTCAAAGATTCCTTTCTGCTTCGAGATACGTAAAAATTCCCCAACTTGGAAATTTGGTTTTCTCTCGTCGATGACTTTAATGTTGTTATAAATAGTTTCCATTAAACTATTATCCATAACTTCTTTGGGAGCCATCTAGATAGTTCCATTATATCTAGAATTATAAAATTTAACTATTTCAGGCAAAACGTCAACCCATCTGTAAGTCCCCATCGATGTGAATGGTTTATATATTAACACCTTAATCGATTTGTTGTAATGTTCCACAACACTGGCTGTAAGCTCCGAATATGTTGCATAGTGATTAATACCATATTCAGTCATTAGTTTCCTGAATGGTGTGGAAAAAAATTCGGTTCCTCTCTCGGTTTGGATCGAATTTGGTATTCTCTCTTTCAAAATGATCTTCATTGCATTGGTAACCTGTTTCCCCAGTTTTATTTTTCAAAGGTATGACCCAACCATACTTTGAGTAAATGTATATTATGGTTAAAATATACTTGTATCCCTTATTGTATTTTGAAAGCAATGTCATTTCACACAAGTCAACTTGAAAAAGATAATTTAAACCATGAGTTATAACTCTTCTTCTAAGGTATATTTTCCTTGCAGGGGTGTGAAGCTCTTGACCAATCTTACTAAACTTCTTTGGTAATATAACCATCTTCTTTCAACTCTTCAATAATAGAAACAAGTTCGTTTGTATGTGTATTATTACCAGACTCTCTCGAAGTGATGAGAAGTTTTAATCTATCAACCAATTCATTAGGATTGTTCAAATATACAGGAGAAAAGCCATATCCAACTTCATCTTTATATATTCCACTTCCAAAACTATTCGTTATTAAATATATTTTCGGGTGGTTTTCATCTCCTGAACGAATGTTAGCATTCATTCGAGGAATAAGTTCTTTATATTTCTGCAAATCAGTATCTGAAAATCCATTTGGAAAGTTTTTTAAACAATAATTCAAACAATCCTTGACTCAAATCAGTTATGTAATCACCAATGTCAATTTTATTGTCAGGCAAAAATTTAATTACCGAATTTCCCAGGAACCAGACGTTGTCATGTCGATAAACACCAAATGGCATATCGTGCAGAGGTGAAAAAGGTTGTAAAGATAAATAATGGAGTGTTAAATAAGAAAGAGTTTACTTTTTCTTTGTTAAAGTTTCTTCTTCCGATTTAATTTCCACAACTGTTTCATTAGGTTTGTTCAAAACAGAATGTAATGTATCCATTCTACTAGCAACAGGTTTTAATATTCTTCATTTTAAACAGCCCATCCCATATGAGCTCATTTGACTTGCAAATATTTTTCCTTGACAGAAGATATAATGTTATGTAATTCTGGAGCAGAAGTAGACATGTTTGATTATATTACATTAAATTCAATCTTATCGACTTTACTTAAAAGATTATCTCATTTAGTTACAGTTTTAGCTTTCAAATCATTAATAAAATAATTTATTCATGTTTCCAATTGATTATTTTGTTTTCCCAAATCTGTTTGCGTAACTAAACCAAATTTTTTATTAATGAAGTAATCCCTTGTATATTGTGTTATTTGTTCCATGCATGTTTCAAATTCTTTTGTAATAGTATCGTTTACCACTTCATTAATTACAACTCTTAACTTTTCTTGTATTTCTGTAAGTTGTGTTGTAAAAACTATGTTTGTCATATTGGTAAAATCGTTAGTACATAACATTAAACATACTTCTATTCTAAATTCATTACTCTGCAAATCAGTGCTGGTATTTTGCAATTACACTTGTAATTTTATAAACATTATCATTCAAAGATACTAACTTTAGTCATTTCTTTTTAAGATCGTTTGATTGTGATTTAAATATGTTTAGCATAATAGTGTTTAAATATTCCACATAACATTAACTTACAGCATCGCCATATTTCACAGCCATACCCATATTACATAGTATATGTCCGTTCAAATCACAATTCCCATAACGAATTTTGGTTAAACAGCTATTGTAATGATTGTGTTTTACGCAGCTATGTCGAAACTTTGAAACATTCATTGTTCTTCGCATGGAAGTAAAGAACTATCAAAACCAGAACTATATCTGCCTTTATATTGGGAAATCGTAGGTATAATCACCAAAAAAAACTGCATTTTTCTTTCCAACAATAAAAATACATATCTTTTAACTTTGTAAATGTCATATCGCCTAAAACATGGTCATTGTAATATGTTGCAGATTCATATCTCCATTTTAAACACAATTACCATATTAGCATTATTGTGTAAATTATGTTTTGGTATACGTGTGCAACATTGTGATAGATAAAAACAATCAACATTTGAATTCTCGTTAAAAACTGAAATATTGTTGTATTTCACCCTGCGATCCACACCAAACATCGTCAAAAATAAATACAGAATATGGTAATGCTTCATTTGGAGGCAATATAACCTCTTTATTTGTAAAAGGGAAATATCGCATTCCTTCAATTAACGAAAAAATTGTCGCTAATTGTTGATATTTCTCTCGTATTGTTTTAGAAAACACATAGACGTTTTAAAATTATAGCCATTCCGATGCTCCAACAACAACATAATAACATAAGTTTTTCCACATAAAGAAGGGCCGCTTATTATACAACATATATTTTATGGTAAAAGAATACCATGTTTCTGTTCAATTACGTTTTCTTTCATATTTACAATTACCAGAAGATGTACATTTTGTTTCATTGCCTTCATTTCTACACAAATGGACCATATAACATACTGTAACATATTGGAACACACCAGCATAATGTATTGTAATGTAATAATTTAACATATTGTAATGTATTGTAACCTACTGATGTAACATATTACAATGTATTAAAATATACTTACAAAATGTAATGCAATGTATCATAACATACTAACATAATGCATCGTAGTATACTAAAATAAAGTATCATACTGTATTGTAACGTAAAACAAAACACATCATAACATAATGTAACATATTTTTAATGCATTAAGGCAATGTAGTAATTTAAAACTAATGTTACATACTAACATAAAACTATGATTGAAGGTCTATATATGTTTGTGTTCATTTGAAAACAATGTCGTACTAAACATATCAAAAAAGGATGTGGTGTATTGAATACATTGATTAATAAATTAGCATTTGAATTGCATTTACCGAAATGCAATTATTCCGGACCAGGTACTAAACTTGCAAAATGTTTGGCACAGAACAATCAAGGAATAAACTCTTTGTATAATGCATGTAAAGAACACAATATAGTTTACGATCGAACGAACTATTTGAAAGAAAGACATATAGCTGACACATTTCTAGCCGATAAAGCAGCAAATATAAGGAAGAATCCATCTACATTTACAAGTGAAAAGCTTGGAGCTTGGGTTTTGATAAAGTTATGCGAGCGAAGGTGAATACAGGCCTGGGTTTAAAATGTAACACTAAAACAAAAACAAAGAAAGGAGGAATCATTCCGTTCCTATTTCCAACATTAACAGTTCTTGGATCAATCCTTGGAGGGGTTTCGTCAATTAGTAGAGAAGTTAAATCAATAGGTAAATGAATGTAAAGTTGGACAAGGACCCTATAAAGTTGGACAAGGACAAGAAAAACTCCAAGTGTTGAAAAAACGCAGAAAATCCTAAATAGTCTTCCAAAACTTGCACTAACAAAAAAAGATATTAATGTATTTGTAAATAATCTCGATATTCCCTATTTCCGAGGTGTGTATATGAAAGATGATTTACCAAAGAAACCAAATCTTCTTGAATGTATGATTGTTAATTTATATTCGAAATAAAATGAAGAAACATATTGGGTTGCATTAGTTAAAAAACTAAACCAATCATTGTATTTCGACAGTTTCGGCGATTTATGTCCTCCAATTGAAGTACATAATTATTTAAAACACACGCAATTAAGGTATAATTACAAAATGGAGAAATTACCAAATACAATCAATTGCGGACATTTCTGTTTACATTTCTTGACTTTTAATAGGCTATATAAGTATTTGTAACTGTAAAACATATTAGTAATATGTCAATTTCGTTGATATTAAGTGGAAATTCGTCGCAATTGTGTGCGGTATATTTCCCTGCATTGGAGTTAGATGGAGAATAGCAAATAAGTCTAATCGAATTCGTTACTTACAACAGTATACCAAACATTGATATGCATAACCAATCATTAACAGCTAATATTGGTCAAAATACACCCAAGATTGTGACACTGGTAGATCCTACCAGTTATGAGTTCGATGACCTCGAAACATTCATTAAAGTGGCATTATCTGAAGATGTACATTTCCGAATACGTGGAAATCGAAATATGTTAACTAGTGCGATGTATAATAATGTCGATGTCGATTCATCGGAAGAAAATTCAATTGCAAACATGTTGGGGTATGAATGGAGAGTATATCCAGCTAAAGAATTACACAAATCTTCAAAACAGGTTAATATATTATTGGTAAATATATGTCGCATAAATGTTAATATTGTAGGCGGCTCATATTTTAATGGAAAGCCTACATAAACATTACATGAATTCACATTTGCTGTGGCTCCAGGATATAAAATATTTGAAAAACCTAATATATTGATATATCTTCCAGTAATAGTGAATCGTGTTGAGGAAATAGTTGTTACAATTGTCGATCAAGTTGGTAAACTTATTAATTTTAGAAATGAAGAAATTACCATTAATTTATATTTAAAAAAAGCTATATAAACAGTTGAATTCCGTTGCACATTACAAAATTTATAGGTATTGTGTATAATAGTAAATTTGGATGTAAAGTAGGCATTTCTTTTAAGAACTATGTCACTAAAGAACACATTTCATAGAAAGGAAACATAAAAATACATAAACATCAACATAAAATGCTCACTTCCAATAAGTTACCAGTGAAGTTAGCATGAGGCAATGAAATGTATTTAAAAGAATTAGGATATACTGTTAACAGAAATGGAAGATATATTTCATGTTGAAGAACAGATCAGCTATGAAAGTTCAATCACCAATATGGAAATATATGTGTATGTACCATTCTGAGCAGGTCTGTATACGTTTCCATCGGAAATAAGGATTTCGATACAAAATTATATTTATACATTACTGTCGGAAAAAAGTTTTAAGGTTTAGAAGAACAATTAAAGAGACAGCCAATGCAAGTAATTCAGCAACTACAAAAATAGTAAGAAATGGCATACTTCCTTTAATTGACAGAATTGCATATCTGCTAAATGGAGTGGAAATTGTTCAAATACAAGATGTTGGAATTACTTCCATGATAAAGAACTATCTCTCGGAAACTGTAAACGATATTTACACAGGGCTTATGGCTAAGTGGAACAATGCTAGTGATTACTCACTACAAATAAACTCAGGTGGAAAATACAAAGTTGTTTTTGTGTTGAAGAGTATGAGTTTGGGCTTTGCTGAAGACTACAAACATGTCATATTAAATACTAACCCAGAATTAGTAATTCTATTTTGCAATGTGCATCTGAATGCTATTCATGATACAGCTAATAACAAGGAAAGTGTAACATTTGAATTAAGAAGTGTATAATGGTTAATTACGCATATTGATATTAACATTTGTGAATGTGTAAATTGTTTAAAATTTATATAAAAAGGGAAGAATTTAGACATTGCATTCATATTGTGGGTTTAGGGGTTTCTCCAACTCTACCATTAGTTCAAAAAATAATGTCGATTGTGAAATCAAGTTTTTCATCAGAAAAACCAATATTTCTTGTCATTTGTTAAACAAATCATCAAAACAATTTAAAAGTGGATCAATCGGTATTTGCTAATTGTGATATGAAAAATATTAAACTGTATCCAAACAGTCAAGCTTACCCCTATGTGTATTTTAATATGAACTTTGCAAATGGGGAATACCTTATTTCATATTATATGTATACAAAGTTTCAGAAAACATATTACAACAAAAACAGTTCACTGATCCTAAAATCCAAAACATTTAAAAGTAGAGGAGCGTTATTTATGTTTGATGTAAGCAAACAGGACAACACAACTACAAATAGCATACTTGATTCATTAATTGAAATTATTGCAAATACACCAATTCCAGCAAATATGTAAGTTTATGCTCTTATAATTCATGATAGATAAGCAAGTTACAGTGTAAAAGATACACTAGTGAAAATAATGAATTGAGTCAGTAGACAATGAACCATGGCTACAATTAGATGTTTTGCAATGCACAAGGATTTCAATATGCAGAAAAAATTATCTTTAAAGAATTAGCTATTACTGATTTGGAAAAACACATGACTATATTCAACTTCAAAACACCATTTAGCTGGGAAAATCTATTTCCCAAATGAATGAAAACTAATTCATTGGTAACTAACCATCACTATGGTTTATAATGGGAGAGTGGGTGTATGGAGTATGATAACATTGAAGATATTTGCAAACATTACCTAAATAATTGTGAAATATATGTAGGTGGAGTTGAACAAAAGCATATTTTTGAAGGTATGTTTAATGGGAAAGTATTATATTTTCAAAAAGAATATTATTTATCCTCATTCAAACAATTGTGTAAAACATATGGATCTAATTCGACCTTCTTCTCTGCAGATGAAAACTCAAAATTAATGTTAACTTGGGCAATGATGTATGACTGGGGTGTAACATACTATGATGATTCTCCTTCCGAATCACCTGTGGATATTATTCGAGTGATATGGCATTATTTCGGATGACTGGAATTTAATATAAAAAGTAATTTCTTGTATAATATACACTAGTTTGTAAAGATGGATCAAGAGAATGAAATCATATGCTTGTGCATACAGAAATCAAAATGTAAAGTGAATATCAGCAAGTTATTAGCACATTGGAGCAAACCATTTTGACTTTGTCTTGGAAAGAAATAGTTTTAGTATCTTTGTGACATTCCTACTGTAAACATGTCTTTCTTCCACCCAACTGGTATTTACATTTCTGTTACCCCTGGAAACTCAAGTGTGAATTACTCTTGCTTGTCTAACATAATAATATGTCATTTTGGAGAGATATGCAATTGGTTATTTATTTCAAAAATATACAATATCTTAGAGGGTGAAAAATGTAATGATTTAATATCTTGTCAAGATCTGAAAAGATGTCCTATATACCATCTGTGTCCAAATACCACTCTACCAGTGAGCATCGAATAAGTGTATTCGCACTTTTATGAAACTTTTCCTGATTTTCCAGAATGTATAATATTGCATGCACCCAAATACACAAAAAATTATAACAATCAAACACATGAAAATACTATAAATTTTACCAATGAGAGAATGGAAAAGATATGACGTAAAAATGTTTTTGTAAACACCGAGTGAAGAGAAAATGAATTCTGTAACCAAATGTAAGAAAAATGTAACAAAATAAATGGTTTGAAATTATTTTCCATTTTACTGATTTTATGAGTGCATGAATTATAATATTCCCAAATTCTGACAATAAAATGTTATGTAAACATTGTTTGTGCGCATTTAAAAATCAAATCTAAATGTGTTTGCACATAAAGGTTTGTGTGCAGGATAGTTATTAAATAAACCTTCAGTAATTTTGAAAGCAATTTAATACATAAAACTATATAACATACATTCTAGGATTCAAATGTCATATTTAAAAATGCAAGTTTAATGCTTTCTAGAATTCAGGCACATTGTGTTTAAAAAGAATAATATAATCGAATTGCTTCCTGGATTTGCCTATAACTACCTATAAAAGGTGTATGCTTTGCAGTTTCATTCTAATCTTTGAATAGTACAAAAGAAATTATGTCTTTACTGTGTCATTTCTGTGGTAAAGAATTTACAGTTCTGTGTAACTTACGATGACATGAAAGAAGTAGCTGCAGAATGAAATCTTTAAAAAATGAGTTTCAGTGTGAATTCTGCTAGAAACAATCTCTCGGAGCAATGCTTTAAAAACACATTGAAAAACTTGCAACACTGTATCTCCACCTCCACAATATACTTTTCAGTTAGCTACATAATCTGCTCCACAATCCGCTCGATTATCTGCTCCACATCCTAAGGCAGCAACACAGTTAGCTCCTCAGTTAACATTTCCAGCTCCGCCTACTGAATTACCGCCAAATGTTCGATATGTTAATTCAAGGATAACAAGTAATTTGATTATCATCTGTCCTGCTTTGGTGAAAAGTTCATCATCCAATCTCAAATACAAGATACTGGTCAGCGTGTTCGCTGTCAGGCTAACTGACAAGCGGATACTTAACAATAGACTTGACAGTGATGCTGACTTTTCTCATTTTTCCAGAGGTGTAAGGTTCCTTTATTAAGCTTAATAATGGCATCACCCTGACCGGTTATAATTAGCATAACAGTATTGAGTAAGTACTTGAAATACCACATGGCAAAGGAAGATATTACGCAAACCTTTTTTTCAAAGTAATTCCCTCCCTGTCCTACACTCATCCAATATTGGTGAACTTTATGACAATAACATAGTACCGTACTTAATCACCAGACCTGAAGAATTTAGTGCTTATTGAAGCGGGTGGACTTTACAACTGATATTAAAAATGAATGTACATGTGAACAAATACCAGCGTTCACTGCTGGTTGTAAATAATCCAAGTTTATTAGTGATAAGGTTTGTATTCCGATGCTGCTTCATTACTCAGCCTCGCTTCATCCCCATTGGCTCTCGAGACCAATGTTCCGAGAACCATTCAAATCTCTTCACTTGCTCCGATGTATTGATAAAAGATTTTTGCTACATGGTTTTAATACAATTAGAAATCTGTACATTTTTCCTGTTCCACGAAACCCAGAATATGTGAAGAGCCTCTGAACTGTGAGCCTTGCCTCATGGCAGTTTGATGTGTATGTCGCATTTCCTCCACAAACTTTACACTTCTTGTATTTCAGCTCTTCATTCAGATGACTGCCATATCCCTGTGTTATATCATAGAATTCATGTCTACATTTTTTCCACCAACACTACACTGAATACCATAATAAATTCAGCTCTGCTATATACAATACCGCCAATGGCATATTTAAATGGCATAGTAGCATGTATGAGTCAATTAAACTGCCAGTTGTATCAAGAGTGAACCAATCAACTGACAGTGTCTTAAAATAACTAATCTCAAATTCTACCAACCAATGCCTCATCTCAAATCCGCTGTGAATAACAACTTCTCACAGATTTGAGGGCAATGAGTTCGTCTTGCAACATCAACCAAATGTTACCAGCCTCATTCCCAGAAAAGAAGGTTAAGTGTTTTTCCTGTATATAAATAAATATTATTAAGAAGAATGTGATTTTTGTATATGTAAATAAATATTGCATTTTTTGGAAAGATTGGATATATTAAAAGTGTATTTCAAAGTGGATGTGTGTTTCCTTTATCTCCAAACTGTAGATCTGGAAGTTTATAATCATATATGTTAGAGAAATGAGTGAGGCAATATTTTCGCAAAAATTGACTTTATTACTTTATCCACCATGGTTGTAACTTAGTTTGTGTGAAGAACATTTATGTATTCATGTTTTCAGTGAACAGAAATATTTGTATGTGAACTGAATACGTACTTTTTCCTTCAGTCGGTTTAACGAGTGTGTGTTTGTTCACAACAATCGGCGAGTCACTTTGTCTAAGCACTTTCCATAACAGAAAAGTATACTGTCTTACTGTGAAATCAGTTTTCGTGAATATCACCTAAAAATGGCGAAATTGTTACTATTGAACACAGTTAAGACTATGAAGATTCGCAATGAGTTAACGATTTTGCATTTCAACAGAAAACAAGATGAAATAAATAATTTACCTATAGTAAATGAGTTTTTAGGCAAATATAAGATGCAGTTAATGGGTATTAACAAACACTGACAATTTCATGAGATATTTAATACACATAAAAATATCATTTACTCAATATCTGCTTTTTTTGTGTAAATCAGTAAATTTTGTGAATGACACTTTGCACATAGCTTGTAGGATTCCTACAGCTGGGACGTGTTCGGGACATGTATAAAACTATAACATTTCTAGCAGTCCTTGTCCCGAGCGAGACAGGCTGGTTGCTAGAAGATAGTCCGGCAGGGCACTCGCTCGCCTGTCGGAGAAGGCATTCCGGAATTCACTTGGGTATTCGGCCGACCGCACGTCTGCTGGAGCAAACACCCTGGGCTTTTGCCTGCCTGAGAGGGCAAATCGCAGTGCTTGTTAGGTGATATCATCTATCTGCTCGGGTTTCAAACCTCGCTCGCAGTCTTCAAAGCAGTATTTTTCGAAATATTTCCTTTTTTTGCATATTTAACCTTCGCTTGTTGATAAATTTATTTCCTTTTTAATCATTGTTTATTAACGGTTGGATTCCATTTCTCTACTAGTATGAATTACATGAGCCACTAAGATTTTATGTCGATAACTTATAGTGTAGAAATCTTTTCTGTTTTTTTTTTAAGTTTGCATGCGTATATTATTTCTTTTAAATAATCAGTAGCTCATTCAGCTAGGACTTGAAAATATGGATTTCCGAAGCTATTCTACGTGTTTTTGCAAAGATAATTTTTTAAAACTTTCTCTACAATCCGTTTTCGACTGAGTTTTTGTTAAAATTATTTTAGATTACTAAACTATCTTTGTGTTAAGTAACTTAGTATTGATTTCATCGTTTTTTATTCCACAAAGTTGCAGTTACTCAAATCTTTCCTAGATTTATTCATTTTGTGACAAATATAAATGCAGTCATTAAATAGTGAGAGTTATTAGAATTTATTTGTTTGCAGAAAACGTTCTAACACTTCAGAGTGTAAATGCGAGAATTTTCACAAACATTGCTTGCCACAAAGGTTCGATGGCTGTTGACCAACTCCAGATATGGCAAGTTAGAGGAAAGGGCTGTCTGGGGAATAAGTCGCAGAACGGGACAGTGCAGATTTTCGGGAGCATCCACAATTCATGGGTAAAGCATAGTTTTGCAAAAAAAAATGAGGTAAGTTTTGGAAGAGTCCAACTTGGTGTCTTAAGGATTGTCTAACAGTTGGAGAGTTCCTGAAGTTGTCAGATAAAACACACGTTGTGGGCTGACAGGAAAGGGAGGGGGATGAAGTGCTTGATCTTGTAGAGGTTTTACAAACAGCATCGTCGGTTCGATGGTGGGCTGTGTGGCATTTGGACAGAGCATCCCTCTGAAAAACGAACTCTGTGTTGGAGGGGTGGGGACAGATCGCCGAAGACACGGTCATTGACAAGTGTTGGGGGTGGTTGGCATTGGAGAAAAATTGACTTTTCAGGTGAAAATAAACTCTTTGTTGGAGGGGTGGGGTGGGAGGGGGTGCAGGGAGGTCGGGAGATATATCGCAGTATCTAGCGAGTTATCACCATCTTGTTACATTGACGAAAAAATTGACAATCGAGGGCAGAGGGATGAATAACCTCAAGGACAGAGTAGCATGCTCTGGCGAGGGGTGGAGGAGGTCAGGAGACATCTGCACCCATGTTTCCAGTCGCTGCCACATTCAGTTGCTAATATAAGCTTGGACTAGACTTCATATACACTGGGCTCCGGAATATGATAGCTGTGATTCTCATTAAGTGATATTATATGCTCTGGGAACCAGATCTCGCTGACAGTCTTCGTAAACTATAGAGTGAAAATATATTATTTTACAAGTATTTAAGTTATCATGCGATAGTGCATTTATCGTGTAAACCCCATTTTTGTGTTCAGTCGACGAAACTTCGTACCATTTTCAACTCATGTTTTTTATTACCAAATGACATGAATTTCACAGACTTGACAGAAAGAGTTTGTAGTACAGCCATTATTTTTCAACAATTCCCTTTTATACATTCATGTACTTGTAGGACGAATCAAATCGTTAATAGTAGCTTTGTAAGAAAATAGGTTCTGTCAGTCGTAAAATTAAACTCAGCCACACTCCACATAACGGCTTATAAGCAGATGCACGTCATACGATCCACTCATTCATCAACTGACCTCCAAGGGGATGGATGTGTTTTCGGGGAGCTCCTGATGTCATTTCATTTCATGTTTTTTTCTATTTTATCTGTATAAAACTCAACTAGTATAATCTATATATTCGTATGTGCCTTGTAAACATAATTTTTATATTTATTTGTCACGTAAATCGCATTCACATCTATTTCCAAGTAGCTATAACCTTAGTCGCTTCTCAGCCTCCGAACACGCTATACATATATATAGTCAGGCTCTTAATGTATGATAGCTTTATTCTTTCACCATCCTCTGAGCCGGACAGACGTGTTTCGCGAGAGGTGTGATTTCATTATGCGTGTTAATCAATTAATTAATTTTAACATGTGGATTACGTATCTCTTAGTTCCTCCTCACCAGTCTCACGGGCAGATGGACGTGAAGGATATGTGCGAGAGACGTCAAGTTGTATAATATATCTCGTTATTGTGTTCGTTTAATTTAAAGGGACATTTTGTTGTAGATTGTTAATTCCATACTTCACACTCACGAAATTGTATTCGTTCGTTATACTTCTTTATCGTGTAAATTATTTTGCTAGCATACAGCTCGGGGTAGACTTATTCTTCTCTTTATGTTTAATTTCACACTGGAGAGTCACGTAATTCCACTTATTATTCATGTAGTCATGTGAAATTTGCTATTCGATGTGTGTAATTTATTCATACGTTGAACATGCTGAAATTCTCTAATGTTTAAATGCATTCGGAAACAGCCATCGTCTATTTAATTGTTCGTCATTTCTAACAAATAAACCTCAATCTTTCAAATCCACCTACCTACGAGCATTATCCCACTCCAAATCCAAAAAACATAAAAATTTACATTTATGCCACTCTTGCACAAAACTCGCCACATATACCCCGTACCCAACACGCCTCACCTACTCGAGTGCCAGTTGTCGTTCTGACAACATCTACCAGAGCTGATCCCACTCCCACAATAAGAAAGAAACTAATAAATATGACACTTACGCCACACTTGCACCAAAAAATTAACCCTTTCAATACATTAAACCTTTTCAATAAATTTAACCATTTCATTAAATTTAACACTTTCCATTTAATTAACCCTTTCAATCAATTTAATTACTCTTTGGTATCAATTTTATATCGAATTAATTAGGTCAAACCAAAAAGGCGGCATCTCTTCGGTGTTAGGACTTGTGCTACTATCTACTTCCATGGGTCAATGCCATTTTGTATGGCCGCATGTCAATTTTGCAATCGACACAACACACGCTGAACTAAGCCTCCGCTGAAATGTCGAAGCATTAGAAACACAACTTTGTAACGCATGCAAATAGTTTAAAACACAAAATATGCTATATTTATAACGTCATTTTGAGTTTCACGCGAGGTAAAAGTTACTCCTAACAGCCACCATTAACAGTCGACAAGCCATGTCGTCAGTCGTGCGAACAGTACGTCTTAATTTGTCCCGCCACTGAGACGTAGCTCGCAAAATTTGCACACCCGTGCACTATTTTCTTTCATCTTGTAAGGTCTTCAAATAAAAAGAGAGAAACGCAAAATCACTTTCAAGCGTGACTAGTGGGTTTTGTTAAATATGTTCTGAGAGATGTAATTATTACCAATAAAAAAGCCCTATTGTAAAATAATCGCAAGTATACCGCACTTTTAATAATCAATCTAAAAATATTATAATACTTAGTGCAGTTATTAAAATTAAAAGACTTTATTCAATATAATACCTGTGGAAATATGAGATTTCTAGTTAATTTTAAAAACTTAAAAATGTTTGCACCAAAGGGAGACTCGAATCAGAATCTTGTGCTTCACTGTCGGGACACGCTGTTAAGCTAATACGACGCGCAATTTTTGGGGTTGAATAAACAGAATATAGATTCGTTCACGGATTACGTGTTTTGTATTCTTTCTAATGGTGGAGGTTTTTTAACATTCTTTCTAATGGTGGAGGTTTTGCATTCTTTCTAATGGTGGAGGTTTTTTTTTAACATTTTTTCTAATGGTGGAGGTTTTGCATTCTTTCTAATGGTGAAGGTTTTTTTAACATTCTTTCTAATGGTGGAGGTTTTGCATTATTTCTAATGGTGGAGGTTTTTTAACATTCTTTCTAATGGTGGAGGTTTTGCATGCTTTCTAATGGTGAAGGTTTTTTTTAACATTCTTTCTAATGGTGGAGGTTTTGCAATCTTTCTAATGGTGGAGGTTTTTTAACATTCTTTCTAATGTTGGAGGTTTTGCATTCTTTCTAATGGTGGAGGTTTTTTTTAACATTTTTTTCTAATGGTGGAGGTTTTGCATTCTTTCTAATGGTGGAGGTTTTTTAACATTCTTTCTAATGTTGGAGGTTTTGCATTCTTTCTAATGGTGGAGGTTTTTTAACATTCTTTCTAATGTTGGAGGTTTTGCATTCTTTCTAATGGTGGAGGTTTGGCATTCTTTCTAATGGTGGAGGTTTTTTAACATTCTTTCTAATGGTGGAGGTTTTGCATTCTTTCTAATGGTGGAAGTTTTTTTAACATATTACACATTATTCTTGACGAGTTTTGCATTTATTTGCAAAATAACTAAAACGTTTAAGTTGCCTTATTTTTAAATAAATAAATACATCAAACCGTATAACGGTCTGGACGCGTCATATAGTTTATGTACGTTCGTCGTGGTATCGGCTCTGGCAAAATGAAATGCATTCTGCACATGCGTAGGTTCAGTTTGCGCCAATAATACATCACCAAAATCGGAGCCCTAAGATTAAGGCTTCGGTCGTGGCATAACTTAGGCCTTAGTTGACATTTTAATGTTGTGGAATAATGTTAAGACCTGGGTATGTCTTGAGCTGTACCAAAATCTTGATAAAAATGATTATAACGGTTATAGTCGTGGACTGGTAATTCTTTGATTCTGGTTCAAACCTCGCTCAAGTACAAAATATTTTAATTCTTTTAGTATAATTTTTATACACAGTAGAACACCCACATGAAAATTAAAGACATTTTCATTATCTCTTTTTATTTTAAACGGAAAGTACAGAAAATTAACTTGGAAATTAACGAAGAGATTCCGTGAAATTTACGGAAAGTCCATTTTTGAAAATCAATATGTCAGTAATTTTACGAAGAGTTTACGGACACTCCTGGATAAATTTTTACCAGCACTTTTCCGTAAAATGAAGGAAAATTTTTTTAACAGTGTGGGAATCGTGCCGGACGATGCCTTTGGTCAGCGGGAATTCTCGGAGATCTCCCGTTTCCCCCGTCCCTTCATTTCGGCGCTGCTCCATATTCACTTCAATTACCATCATCGGATTCCATCATCTCGCTGTTACGATCCCCCCAAATCTCTCCACTCACCCATCATCGGACCTCGGCGGACCGACCACTACTGAACCGGCAGGTTACGCGTCCCTGCCAGCTCCTGCACTCCTCAATCAAATCAATATGGAAACTCAAACAAGGCAATTCTGATACACACAAACTCGCAGAGATGTCAATTTTTACGTTCCCAGTTACCAGCCGATCGGGCCACTTTTTAATGAGACCATCCCTAATGGCGTGGGATCGAGAATACGTCCCATAGCAGCGGGTAATCTCTGGCTGTCTGGCTACCACGAGGATTGGTCCCATACGAGGTCCTTAAGTAGCCTTACGCCTTTGAAATCCTTCCACATCGCTCCAAGATCCTGACGCTCAGACGCTCCTGTCGTCCGGCAGGAGTGTACTATACTTAGGGCACTATGTCCTCGCCCCTACTGGCTGCCCGTGCCACTATAGGAGTTGTTTCTCCGCTCAATACGTCGACCTTTCACAAGAGATGGGAACTCTTTAGGTCTGCTTCACCTTCTAGCCAGCCACTGCTGCTACAGTAATATGGTGGTGTGATAAACGTATAAAATTAAGAAAACATACATACAGTTTTACGCACCCTTCCCTTGTTAACTCACTACATTTTTACATCGTAACCGAATCATTATTTTACACAAACTTCTTCAACTGCAAAGTTCCCGGTGGAACAGGCGCTGGTCTTACCAAACCTCCCCTCCAGGTGGCCGATATCTATTAAAAGGCCATGCGTAGAACGATTCTTCAACAGCAGCAGACGGCTGTTATAGCAGAATTGTGTTTTTAATGCTTCGCTGCAGCCTTTCCAAATACGGCTCTCAAGACATCGATCTCTTCACTCACTCACATTTCTTGTGACGGTGTGTGCCAACACACATAGGACGAAGTCTTTGCGTTAGTGCTACCTTAATGTATGTTTAAAAACAGAAAACACCCGAGAGCCCCCCTCCCCCTACCGCCCCCAAATGTTGTCAAAAAATGATCGGGTGTGCTTCAGTAAAGGTTTTCCAATTTTCCAATTTATTTTCTTTTATATTATGAAAAAAATTGTAAAAAATGCTTTTCCCCTTAT
Organism: Dryococelus australis; assembly: GCA_029891345.1. Lineage (NCBI taxonomy): Eukaryota > Metazoa > Arthropoda > Insecta > Phasmatodea > Phasmatidae > Dryococelus > Dryococelus australis. The sequence goes on from CM057001.1 coordinate 1,288,532, forward strand.
TTCTATAAAAATTACATTATCTTTTAAATTACATTCCAAACCCACTTAAACCCATTTAAAAGAGAATATAAAAATATAAATAGAATTTACATAACTTTCACATAATGGCGGCAGCCCTGCCCCCCTTTTTTTTCCAAAATCCTGTGGAACAGCATTTCCGGCCTACCTAAAACCCCAGTCCTGCATCCCCGATCCTGGGCGATACATTTCTATATTATTGAAAACCATCTAAAATGTTACAAAATAAACTTCGCTTCGTCGATACCCGGAAGTCCTGGAAATGCACTCTGGTGGTACGTGGCTAGCTGACGTCACATGGTCAAGGCTTCGTGTAAGGGGGTTGGGGGTGAGTGGGGTAGAACTGTCACAGCTTTCGCCGTGTGCCGTTCTAGGCACGACTCTGTAATTTAATTCGTGACACTTCTATTTTTAAATGTGTTTCTACAGTTTCTTTTGTGCGTCGCCAATCTTTTATAGTATGTCAATGAGAGTTTTTAAATATACTAATATTAAATGTATTCTTATGTCACTGATATGAGCTATATTTAATTTATTTTCAAAACTAATTTTTTATATTTTGATCAGTTATTGATATGGCGAATTTTGTAAATACTTAGGTCCCTTATAACTAACTTCATTTTTATCTGTTTCTAGTAAAATATTTCTCTTTCATTCTTTAGAATGATTGCGAGAATCTTTATATATGAATAAATATATTATATATCTTAATAATCTGGTGTATTCAAAATTGTATTATGGCAGTAAATAATTTCTTTATGCTTGTTTTGAATTATCTGAGTCATTGATTTAACTTTCAGGTCATTTTGTCCAGTAAATAATACCTTTAGTTTTGGTTTGAAGAATTTGAGATTAATGTAATTCATAAAGGAAGTCTAGTGGTTTGGATAATTAATTATTTATGTAAATTTACGTTGAGGTAAATATTTTATGTATTTCGATATTTGGTCTATTTGGCCATATATATATATATATATATATATATATATATATATATATATATATATATATAGTACTACCTCGTCGGGTATTTTCCTTTTTGTTGCGCCACTGTTTCGCATAAATGCGTTATCTTCTCCCCGTTCTCACTTCACTTTTCGTCTTGGCTCGTCGCACCATGACGGAGTTTCGTTGGGTTGCGGCCATGATGGTCCCTGTAGGGACATAGTAGTCTATTTAATTTTTTCCAAAACCCAATTGCATCACGTAGAGTAGGGCCAAGATATTCTGTGCGTGGTAGCTTTTATTCCTTTCTCGTGAAGCCTGGTGCTCCAAATTATCATCATGTCTGGATAATTGTGTTCTCTTTTGGTGAGTACAGTCTTAATTTCACCTAAACGTTCGCTCGTGCACTTTTTCCTGTTATTTATTCTTGGTGCCTGTATTATTTTTTGCTCCATAGTGAAAGTCGTCGAGTTGTCCTCGAGCCCTCGTAGTTCCCGGTGTGATCACGGAGTTTCGACTCTACTTTATGTCTCAAGTTCGGTCTCCGATACCAACGCCCATGGCGGAGTGTTTACCGTGTGAAAAATAACTTTTGCTTCCTTTGTGTCACTTTACAACTGAACTTCTGAGATAAGCTAAGTCACTACAAATACTTAGTTTTTTTTTTTTTTTTTTTTTTTTTTAACTCCGCCGAAACCACAGAACTCTCTTTCGAAATAACATGAAGAATACTACGATATGAAACAATATGAAGAATACTACGATATGAAATAATTCATTGTTGTTTATGTAAAACTCCTAGTCAGTATTATAAAAATGCCGATTCGAGCTCAGTTCCCAGTTATCAGAATAACAACGGTAAATTATATGCTCGAGCCATCAGAAAACCATCAAAAAAAAATTCCTCTTAATTTTCTGATCCAAAACATCAAACGCCGATTCGAGCGCAGCCGCAAAAAAAGTGGCTCAAAAAGTTGCGTTTGAGCACAACCGCAAAAAAAAAGTGGCTCAAAAAGGTGCATTTGGTCAGATCGTAGTCTTTAGAAAAAAAATTGCATTAAACTTTGCGTTTGAGTGCAACTGTAAAAATACGCATGAAAAGTTGTATTTGGTCGCAGTTGCAAAAAAAGTGGCTTAAAAAATAGAATACGTAAAAAATAAAATATTGTATATAATAAAGATGGATCAGTTGCTAAATGTATTAAAGGGAACCAAATAATTTAAGAAACTTTCCGAACTTACAATTGGGAAGTACTAGCCCATAAACCATGCTGAAATAAATTATACACGGTATGGATACAAAGTGATAATTACTTCTGGAAATTTTAAAGTAACCTTACAAGACAGATATGTTCAGATTTTCAGTGAAAAAGTTTTAAATGATGTTAATCGTGGAGGTATAAGTTTTGCATATGATGGAATGGTGAATTGTGGTGCTAAACAAATGCATTCTATTTGGTTTTTAAAAGAGTAAATGATCGTCGTCGTATAATTAGATATCAGTTGATTTTTTTTTGTGTTCATATCTCTATATAGTTTTAATGGTTATCCAATCATTAAAACACAATTATCGCTCTGACCTCGGCAATGTGCTACAACATAGTTTTATTAAAAATTTAGATACGCATCTCCAAATTCGACATATTAAAGTAACCGAAACATTGAATTCTTTTTCTAAATCTTTCATTACACTTTCTAATTAATAAATGTTGTTTTGTAGTTAGTTAACTGTGTGATATCAGTTTTCAAACGCCCCAATGCTTCGTCATAGCGTTCATCATCATCGCCATTGCGTTTAATGCCATCGCCATAGTGTTCATCAACATAGCGTTTATCGTCATCGCCAATGCGTTTAACGCCATCGTCATAGCGTTCATCGTTATAGCGTTCATCGTAATCGCCAATGCGTTCATCGGTGTCTGTTTTACCAAACGTTTCCTTTCAAAAGAAGTTTTTGCCATCCATACACAATCATGTATGGTTATTAGTTTTTAATGGATGGTTATCCATTAAAAACATTTACTGTTATATAATTATTCTTTAAAACTATACAACAGTGCTATAAGAGTGATTTTTAAATGGGAAGAATCGCGCTTTTTCAATTTTGTAGTGGCCCCATGGTAGTGTATTAATACCATCTTTTGGAATAAATCTTTTATCATCTTCGAAACTTAATGCTTTTTTCTCAACTCAATCGTATTGAGTTCATGTTTCTTACTTTTAATAAGATTCATGCTTTGTACAACACTTTTTGACCAAACAAACACTTTTTGTAGTCACCAAAACTAATCTCATTTCTGACTACAGTGTTTTTCACACCCTTTGCTCTTTTCTTTTCACCACCTTCCACATTTATTGAATACATTTTCGATTTCAATCCAATAAATTCTTCCATTATTTTTCCATTACATTCATCTTTCATTTTGCCAATAATCTTTTTGTTAACTAACGATATACCATATGGATTATCTTTTTTAAAGTCAGACGTATCAAAATGATCGACCATTTCTTTCATGTCACTGCAGAAGTCTGGTGTTTTTATATAATAGATGTACGAATCAGAATCGTGGTAGCACAGTTCAATATTTTCCCCATACTTTGGTTTCATTATGTTATAGTGAAAATCGTGCATTAAGACTTTCGATAGATCAAGTATACTCATTCCAACATAAATGGGTTTGTTAAAGCACAGCTTTGTTTTAATCACATGACCTGCAACCAAAGAGTTAGTAAATATAGTTCTATGTTTAAGGTTTGGTTTAGCCACTAGTTTATCCATTTGCTTAGAATATTTTCACAACCGTATATACACTCTGTTTCTAATATTTTCCATTGTTTTTTCCAAAAACGGAATTGTTCATTAATTTGTAGAAATCTTTTTCAAAGTCATTTGTAGACTTTGTTCGCATATTTGTGTTTAGATCAATATAGGACTTGAGCCATTCTGTTTTATCAAACTCCAGACCTCTATGGATCTTTTTCAACTTCATTCCGAGAGATAGATATTGCTTAAGATTTACACAGTGAAATACATATTTTTCTTTACCACCCAGATTAGTCAAGAGTTTGGAATTTTTTGAACCTTCTGGTATTTTATTCTCTGATGCCAATAGCAGACCTTTGTGGAGATTGTGTAGTTCATGTGGGTATTCCAAATCAACTTCCAATATATAACCTTTTCTGGAATATCTCGTATTTTTCTTAAATCTATATTTGTATTTCTCCACTTAAACCCACCATAGGGTAAATACTGGCTCATAGCCCATCCATATAAATTATTAGCATCCAGATATGTAAGATAAAAGATTTCCTTTGTACTATCATAAGCATTCATATATTTATTATTTGCTTTAGCATATCGCTTACAACATTGTGAAATTCCACCATGTTAATAATTGTAGTTCTATTTTAGTATGTTTGAGCATAGCACCCCCCGCTAACCCTGAGACTGTGAAATACCATGCTGGATCTAGCTTATATGTTTTGAGACACACATCTCTAAAATTTTCCATTACATCAGAAAATATCAATACATCAGATTTGTTATAGAGTTCTGTGTACTCTGCTAGAGATTTTATGTTGAATTTTCCCACACCTTTCTCGCAAATTCGTAATCTTCGTCTGCAATGAGTCATTTATTGAGTTTGTTGTAAAATCCATCTTTGGATGGAAGTGATGTCTCACAAAATTTTTCAGTACTATCCATGTAGTCATATGGATAAACACCTTTTCTTATACCAAAGACAAGAAGTTCATTGGAAAAATGCTTACACGTTTCTCGGAATTGGTTCCTGGAAAGGTTGCTAGAGAGTTTATCGATACTACTAGTCATAAATTTAAATGAGTCAATAATTCTAAGATTTATACTTTCACATACATGTTTCGTAAAAGAAATTTATTTTTCTTCATTGTTGGGAATTAGATCAATTTTATTTTCATCGATGCCAAGAGCTCTTATGAATAAATATGTGTCATAACCAGATAGATTGTGTATAAACACTGGGACAAAACATGGATTTCTATACGATAAGTTACATTCTCTGTGTGCAGCTCCCCTAAATTTCCCCATAAGATGATCATGATCTCTCACAGAATCACCATTCAAAGGCTTTTCACATATATAACAATGGTTAGCTGTATCATAAACAATTTGTTCTTTCTGAGTTAGTGGAAGCATTGGTTTTTCATTTGTGTATATATCACCAATAGACTTTGCTTCTTCCATTAGCATTTTAACGAATACACTAGATGCATCAGATCCTTAATAAGGTACTGGTGGTTTATAGTATCCATGTTCGTATTTTACACAGTAACAGTAGCTAATAGGCTAGTGTTTTTGGTATGGTTTCGTGTAACATTCGTCGGGGTTTGGTTGGCAAGTTTCAATTTTAGTCAACAAACATTCAAAATCAGCATATATCACAAACGAAACACTCAAAGAATGATTTTTGTTTTTAAATCTTAATATGTCATTTTTTCCTTTAGATGGTAGTTCAACTCTAACACCATCGTGATCTCGGCAGTCTTGTTCGTGATCTTTTAGCTTATTTACAGAGTAGAAATGTTGCAAACATCTATCGCAAATAAATATTTTGTGACCATTATTTGTTACTTGTGATGCGATAAGTCTCGAAAGACTTTTTATCCAGCAGTAGTGGTCGTTCTTTTCGTCTTTGATATTCAGTAGGTTTATGTGCTTATCCGTCTTATTTTTTGTTGTTTTTAATGGACAGATTATATATTTCTTACCACCATCTTCTTCTTCGTATGCGTATACATTAATAGAAATCCCACTTCTTTTCTCAAAGGTAGGAATGCTATCCATTTTCATTGGACATTCCAAACCCTTAAGTGCATCATCAAACTCATGTTCGTAAGCTATGTATTTATTCACTCTTTGAGGGTCTCTTTGTACTTGATACAATGTAGATAGAACAGACCACAAAAAATTTTTGATCATTGTTCTTAACATTAATTACTGCCTGCTTAGTTTTGATTTTTTCTGGGATATCGACATAAGAACTGCCCTTGAATGGTACATATTTATTTATTCGCACTTCTAGTTTAAACATTCTGTTGAGTACCCACTGAGGTCCCTTTGCTTCTAAAGCTACGATTTTTGATATGCTGTTGGTATAATATTCTTCCAGGTTAGTCGATTTCAGTATAATTTCGTTCTTTGTTTCAAAGGAGCTTTCTACATATTCAATATTCCCACCAATTCCCCTTTTGTACTCAGTGAAGAATTTCATATTCACTTTGAGTGATTTTAAATGTTTACTAATTAGTCCCGTGGCAGTTTCTTTTACATCGTTTAAGAAATGATTTGGGTCTTTGTATGCATTCACATTCTTTACATCATAAGTCTTGATCCTACTTTGAAATGCTGTTTCAATTTCTTCTACACTGAATCTGGGTGTGTACTTATGAATTTTACTTCTCAAGGTACTTCTTACGAGAGACGGTTTGTAATAGTGACTACACGCTTTACATTTCACATGTTTCTCTCGTGGGAACTTCTGTTTTGATATTAAATATTGTGATACTTTAAAAATTTCCCATGCATTTGTTGGTTCATGTGATTTATTATGTATTGGTGTAAGACCTTTGTGCGATCTACTTTTAAGATGACTTCTTATGAGAGATGGTTTGTAAAAGTGATTACAAGTTTCACACTTGACATACTTCTCTTGAGATTTATTCTTCTTTCTTTCTGCAAAAACGTCTTTCTTAAATTTATATTCTTTCCTAACATTACCAGTTGCGTTAGCCTTTTTCATTGCCATTGTCATCATATTAGACATCAGTTGATTTTTATTTGCGCCCATTTATTATATACAACATTTTATTTTAATGTATTCATATTTTCTGAGTCCCCTTTTTTTTTTTTTTTTGCAGCTACGCCCAAACAAAACTTTTTACGCGTATTTTTGCAGATGCACTCAAATGCAAAGTTTAACACAACTTTTTTTTCTAATGACTACGATCTACCCAAACGCAACTTTTTAAGCCACTTTTTTGCGGTTACTCCCAAATGCAACTTTTTGAGCCACTTTTTTTGCGATTGCGCTCGAATCGACATTTTATGTTTTGGATCAGAAAAACAACGGTAATTTTTCTGATGGTTTTCTGATGGCTTGAACATTTAATTTACCTTTGGTTTTCTGATAACTGGGGGCCGCGCTCGAATCGGCATTTATATACTACTCTAGTCTTATTAATTTGTTAATTTATTCCTTTTTTTATGGCCATAGTAAACTTTTGTTATGAAAGCTAATGTAAAAAAAATGGTACTATGTGTTGTAAGGGGTGCACCTCCGCGTTTGTTGAAATTTATTAAGTATTTGACATTCCCAAAATTGTTTTATATTTCTAGTTTTTTAAGTAATATCTGTTGATTTCGAATTCTAATAACATTTTTTTTTATAAGAATGTGAGATTTGATACTTAATGTAAGTTTGCCCACTCATGGATAATATTAAGAATATCAGGTGATTCCCCATCTTATTTTGCTATTTAAATATCCTTCTAATCTGAAAGTGATAATAATAATAATAATAATAATAGCGTTTTTCTTAATTTTTTTCTGTTGGGGCTTCAATACGTTGTTCCCCACTACAATGTAAGGAAAATATTAGCATACGTTTTGTTTCGTTTTGGGCCATGTGATATAAAATATACGAAAAGATATTTTTAAAAGATATATAAATAAATTCTAATGAGTGAACGTTGCCACACACAACCACATGTCTTCTTATGTCTTCTTATGTCTTCTTATTTCAAGTCTAATATTTCCCTCTGGTATTTACACACACACACACACACACACACACACACACACACACATATATATATATATATATATATATATATATATATATATATATATATATATATATATATATATATATATATATATATATTCCTTTGTGGCATGAATGCCCTGTTTATATTAACCACCATTAATGCAATATTTTGGTTAATTAAGTATTTTATTTTTGTCCGTCACATCCCTCTACCACCTAGCATTATGTGTTCGCTTCTAGGTTTCTTATGCCTTTGGCTTTTATTTAATTGTTGTTTTCGGGGCCACAGTTTTAAGTATGTTTTCATGGCCAATATCTTGTGTTTTATGCCAAGCACTAGGTAAATATTGTAATGTTTATTTTGACTCGCGAAGTAGAGGTTACTCCAGGTGTACGTGTGGCGAGAAGATCCGGCAAACAATCCTCGTTGCATCTGAGCTAAGCCGTACCAAACAGCCAACACTTCTTCTAACTTCATTTTAAGATTCCGCTGGTTTTAGCTTGCATTCGATATGTAGGGATAGCCGTCACACCATTTCCACAATTTGAATATTGTAAGATTGGAAAAAAAGATTTATGAATAATACTGTTTATCACGTTGTTGTTTGACGTAATCATATAATAATTGTCCTTACACGTTATTTATGACAATCATTAAGGGTGGTGGTTATAGAAAAATTAATTATTTTATTTTGTAGGGAATACTGTGCGACTTATAGACATTACTTACGAGTACTATTTCCCCACAAAAATAATTTAGATGACATAGTATTCGCTAATTATGCTTCTTATTGCTGTAATCAGAAGTTGGAGGTAGTTACTTCTATATCACTTGAACCCTTATGGACTGGTGAAATAAGGGCGAGGTACAGTTGAGCAGCACTTTGGCGTCCCCCTGCCCCCCCCAACATGACACTTCTGTCTGTTGACAAGTCCCCCCCCCCCGCCTTCCCGGGAGAGGTGTTGCGTGATCGCTTTCACCCTAAACGCCCCACCCCACCACCAAAGAGTAGTGGGAGCGAGGCTGTTCTATGTCATACAGTGAAAAAGTGGCCTATGTGCCACTTCACATAAATGTGTGTACCTCCTCCACACCTGCCCCCTTCCATGTTCAGTGTACACTCTCCCCTCCCCAGAGGTGTGTTGTGATTGGCGAAAGTGGATTACGCCCCTTCCCATCCCCTTCATCGCTCCTACTTCCCCTATGAGGTGTGTTGTGATTGGCTGTTGGTGTTACCCCTTTATGTATAGGGGTTACCCTCATTCGCTGGAGGTGTGCTGTGACTGATCAGCTGTTTCTTGGAGCAAGAAAGGCACAAGGGGCGTTTGGGGAGAGTCAATGTTGTCTCTTAGGAGTCTGGCGAAGGAATGAGCTCTGGTGGTGGGTAGGGGGAGTGGGTCAAGAGCGGCATAGGTCGGAGTCTGAAGAGGGAATGAGGTCAGATGGTTGGTGAGGGGAGGGGGAGGAGCAGTAGGTTCAGAGGTTGACAAGTGAAAGAGGTCGGAATTGTTCTATGACCTTTAAAAATTTGAATAATGATAATAATGAATTGAATATCGACCATTACAAATGAAGCAGTGAGTAATTACCAAGTACTTGCAATGAGTAAAGAGCAATTGTGCATTGAATACAATTAAGTATCGAGACATTAATTAAAGTAATAGAATAATAAGTACCAAGAAAATAATTATGAATACAATTAACAATTAAACGAGTACAAAAGCAAATTTCACATCTGCACCCTGTTGCTCTTCACTGCAGACTTGAGCTCCAGTCACCAGTATGAATACTTATTCTCCCGAAGGCCATACTGGCACACAACATAGGTGGCTATATTGGAACATGTCTAATATATGAGGCATGGAATTTATGTAGAAAATTGTCAGTGTATGGCTGGAAGTGATAGAGGTCGGATCATGGAGCTGCGGAGTTAGTGTGATGCAACATGTACAAGTATATCATTTGGTGACTTCATGTATTTCCACTCGTGGTTCGCTGCGAAGCCTGCATTATCATTGGGAAGCGCTCTAAGAGCAGCGGTGAGTTGATTATTTTTCAGTCTGAACAACAAATTGCAATGATTATGTGTGCGGCCTCCGACTGCACCCGTTATATTCTTCAGTGAGTGAAGAGATTCGGGTTCCTCTTAACAGCGAGGTCTTAACAGCGCCGGAATGAATGGGCGGGGGAAGCGGGAGATCCCCGAGAAAACGTGCCTACCAGCGGCATATTCCGGCACGATTTCCGCATGCAAAGATCCGGGAGTGACCCGGCTGGGGATAGAACCCGGTTCCCCTTGTTGGGAGGTAAACAGGCTAACCGGTCAGCCACCGCAGCCCCTACATAGTAGTCTATTAAACTTTAGGTTGGTGGAACTTTGTAGAAGATTATTTTTTACTAGCAATGTATAACGAACGACAATGGGCGCTGTCGATAATTTGCAATAAATTGGGTTTAAAAAAAACTGTGTGTTTCTTTCTTCCATCTTTTTTAATATTTTTCATCAACCACGCACAAAAATTTAAGTTGTCATGATTTTATTCGCTAATATCGTATTTCGATAAAATAACACAGCAAAATTTTTGGAAACGTGAATACGTTAATAAATATTACTAATGAGGAATTTCTAACTAAGTCCATAAAAACATAAGATGTTTTCGTAAGTAGCTACAAGTCTCAGCATTACGGTTTTAATAAGACCTACAAAAGTATTGTTTCCTTATTCACAACCATCAATGTTCACATAAAAAATGTTTGCAGTTACGAACATAGACTTTGTTTCTCAAAGGTTTATTTCGAAATCAGATAAAGTGTGTACCTCGCCAAAGAGTCCTTACGGCTGCAGGTCACCGATATTTTATTTATTTTTTTTTACTTGTACGAAGCTCCATTTAACTTTTATACGTTATGTATGTGTACTCTTTCCTCAAATAAAATTTTTACTGCATAGTTTCTGCCTCATGGTATGTCAAAATCACAATTTTAGTGGTTTTTGGGACGTGGGCTTACAAATAAAAAAAATGAAATCATTAACAAAAATATAACAATGAGGACTGAAAGGTCATGTCTAAATTCGTTTTAAGTTATGCTAAACAAAACTTACTCCGCAAAAAATTGTTGACTGCTACGAATAAAAAATATGCCATTTTTTTTATTTAAACAGTTTTTAAACAATGCGATAATAATTGTATAGCATGATTGAGTTTAGTCATGATATCTCATTTTAATATGAATTCTCGTATTTCACAAAGTGAATTAGTTTTTATTATCTACATGTATATGCATTTGATGGTAAAATACATATAACTATTTTGCTTTTTTAAATCTATTTGCCACAACACATATCATTGTCGTCTCTCTTGCACGACTAATGGTTTATGTTGTTTCGTATGTGCTTATGGTTCTGATGCTATAAATTATATATGTTCAATTAAGTACATGTATAGATAATGTTTAAAAGAAATAAATTGTTACCTTGTACTGAATTCGTCTCGTAAAGAGAAGTACTTGTGTGACACGAAGGTCTGCCACCCTGGAGCCTGACACATCTCTCTCGCCTTGTGTTCTGTACCACCCCTTCCACTTGGCGAGAACTGCATGGTTCTCGCATCGCTGAACGGCCACATGGACTAGTTGTTCGCACGTTGTCGGCCTGAGCGGACGTGTTCTGATACCAGTGATGTAAGTGTTGTCTGCATTTGGTGGTTTCGTTTCACTCGGCTCGTGCAAAATGTGTTGTACTGAGTAGGGCGGTCTGGTCTTGTCTGCCATCTTTTAACCCAACGTACAGCACCTGACACATATGTGATTACAATGGTTGGTTAGTGCTTATAACTATTTTCCTTTATATTTGGTTTTTTATGTCTGTTTGCAGCAGTGTTGACCTTATCACGAGTGTCCTCAGCTTCGTGAAAGTATTTTTATTTAGACTAACATTGCGTATGGTGTTAGATGCTCGTACAACATATGCGGGTTTTAAAATGCTTATAACAATTTACTTTTATATTTATTTTTATATGTTTGCATTAGCGCGTAAACATTATTTTTTTAGTTTTTGTGATGATCTATGCTTTTATATCATTATCACTACATAATTATATGAGCTGTCTGCCTCGGATTATCACAGTGAATGTGACCTGCTGGTTAGCTACTTATAAATGTTCGGTGAGCTTCACGTATTTGGGATGAGCATACATTGAGTACGCCCATGTATGAAGTTTTTTAATTATATATCATGTATTATTTTTTACTTGTGAAATGATTGGACTCTCTTGGAGATTGAACTTGTGATACCTTATTCAGAAGGACGGTGTCCTGTCTCCACAGTTGTTAGGGTACGTGATTTATTACAATAGCATATATAAGTCTGGCAGGATTCATGTATTTGTGATGAACATACATTGAGTATGGTCATGTATGAAAAATATATATTGTGTTGGATATTACGTTACGATTGGTACATGGTATGTTCGATACTTAATTGTGGTGATATATAACATACGTAATTTATTTAATTACATATTATGATGTATTTTTTTACCTGTGATATAATCGATCTCTCTAGGATTGTGCACTGTCTCCGAACATCCGTCAGGGTACATGAGTTATTTTCTATAGCAAGTGTATGTTTGGTCAAATATGATGTACTTACAGTATTTGTATATTCCAATAGCATATGTAGAAAAGTAAGTATGTTTTTTCAAGGGGGATGTACTTGCAAGTGCCGAGTTACTTTCTTGTCCGATAATGTATACTGTGTACGAATAGGTAGGACGATCATTATGGTGTGTTTGCTCGTCGAGTTCGCATTGAGACGTACTCGCTCGTCTTTGCAAACAGCTACATTAGACAAACCTCATATCTTTGCATCTTCTAAAAACAGAATACATATTTGAAATTGTGTTTTGTGATACGTTCTTACTCCTCGACATTACAAAGTTCGTATATTTTATGATATTTCGAAAAAAAAACTTTGTGTCGAGCGATTCGTTTCGTAATGTTGTCACTCTAAATAGTCTGTATTCAAAATAAATGCATGTCGAAATAAATTGTTACCTTCTACTGAATTCCTCTTGTATAGGTAAGTGTACACGACTCTTTCTCTCCCTCGGCTAGTGTTATGTACCAACCCTTCGCCTTGGTGAGACCTGGGAGGGCTGCCTTACAGATTATCAAGATATTAGTCGATCATACAATGCCGGACAGGGCGAGCACATTCTGCCACTCGTGATGGCTGACTTTGACGGTTTCCTTTCAATCGGCTCGTAATGCAGTCGAATGATATTCTGGTGTACTTACTGGAACAATTTGGTCTTGTCTAGCATTTTTGCAGATAGCATTCAGTATCCTATGCTTGTGCAATATGTAATTTAATTTCGTGAGGGTGGAGGGGTGATCAATACTTACTATTGGGTACCAAAGTGGCACGCCGAAATTATCTATGAAATTTTATTTAAATAATTTGTTTTATTTAAATAGTTTTTACGACTATGGGTCTCCGTAATGGCCGGCCGTTGGTTGGCAACGGAGAGGGAGAGACGAACGAGTCTGCCGACTGCGCCTACTAAGATGGCGGCCAACTCCTACCTCTTAACCAGATCCCGTTGCGCTCGGAAACCCATACATACACTACTGGGTTATCTTGCTGCAATGTAGAAATTTTAATTAAATTAATTGCGTCCCTACTAGAGTGGTCTTAAGTATAAAGTTAAACATTTCTCTATTTAATAATTTTTATTATGTTAATTTTAATTTAAACAATTTCCCAATAATATTTAAATGTAATTTTAAGTAAAAATGTTTTTCATTAAAATCATTAAACAAATGCAGTATTAGAGGTATTTAGATCCTCCGCGGATAAGAGAACATTTTCTCTCTTATCAAACAATTCTAATGGAAATGTAATTACTAAAGTAAAGAGGAGCAAATTAATGCTATTATTCAATTTTATTTTCTGCCATTGTTGAAAAATTTCACCGTATAGAACTACTGGATAATAAACGCCAGGTCAACATGACAATATGAAAAAATAATTCTACGTAAATATTACTTAAACTGTGTTTGCATGATACTAAATATTTGGCCAAAGCAAAACGTACCCCATTTGTAACATTTCCAAATGCACACGTCTTCATAAATATGGAGAATAAAGGTTTTGGAAAAATAACGCCAGAAACGTTATTGTGCGTGAAGGAAAACAACACTTTTAATTAAACAAAAACACTTATGTTAGTTTTTAAAAGAATACAAAACAATATTCATTTTACTACCATATTCTAAATCCCCTGAACCAAGATGCTCGGAGGTATAAGAGAATAGCAGACAGACACAGAAGGAGTGATCGAAAAAGAAGCATTAAAACGAAGAAATGTCACGTGAGCTCCCATGTTAAAACTACATTTTAAAATAAGTTTCAAACGCTTCAGCAGTAAAAAGCTTTAAGGGGGCAAGTCCGCGGCACGAAAGTTAGGTTATTGCTAACGTAAAATGGGAACTACGGGACCGATTTCAGTGAAACAAACGTCGACATTCTATGCACTTTACACAACCTGTTGACGAATTTGCGAACAATCTATCAAAGTCTTGGTTTGATTGCTTGCACCAGCCATTAGCAGGTCTGGCCTAGCTGACTTCTACTCGGCTTGGGAAGATCAATGTTCAAAGTTCGACAACCAAAAATGTTCGCGACTAGGTAAGCGCTAGTGTCGCATGTGTACTAGATTTTCATTATTTTCTACTTTAAATAACGTGATATTTGCAATAATCGTAACTAAAATATAATATCGTAATTAAGTAAATCTTTCTCTTTTATTATTCACCTAGCTTAAAATTTCAATTAAAAGTTACATTTTGGAACACTCGGCACCTAGCGAGGCCCTATACCAAACTTTCCGTAAGAAATCTCGTTTTGTTCCTAACATGAATAGAATTAACCTTAGTCTGGCTCACTTCACTACTGCAGAAGGCAACAGTAGACCATCGCAGGATTGACATGTTTAATCGTTACGGCCGGAAAAGCGGTTTCCGTCTACACCGTTACATGCAGTTCCTACCACTCTTTAGGCTACCAATTTTATCACCCCGTTTATAGAGTGAGCCTGTATGTTCTGGACCACCAAGGGCAAGTGTCGCCTAAGTCGCATTTGGTGAAAGAGTCGCCTAAGAGCCAAATCATAATATGCCAATGAGATTAAATAATTGTTTGATTAATTGAAAATTAATTTTATTAATTAACCCATTAATTCGATTAATCGATTTATTGGGGAATGTTTTGATATCAATTTTTTATTGTTAAATAATTCTGGATATCAAGGAATGTTAATATTATATTGGTGTCATAAGGGTGATATTGGTGGAGCAGGTTCGGTGTAGACTCTGTGAGATTATGGCGTCGACAAACCAGAGGAGTGGGTTGTAATTGTTTATATAGGAATTAATGTTGGTGTAAGATGGTATAAGGGACATTTTAGATTTTTTTTCTTGTTTGTGACTGATATGCAGAGCGGGCTACAGACCAAATCAAATGTCTGGAGGCATACTGAGTATTTCCCTAGTTTAGATACGGTAAAATTTTTCCTTCTGTCAAGGAAAGCGAAGTAAATATTTTTTAATGAAAAGAGATGTTGAAATAGGTTACGGAAAGAATTACTTCAATCACTCCTCGAATAGCATAAAAGGAACGAACTATTTCGGCAAAGCAAATGAAATAAGAACGAATCATTAACCAAAAGGATTGAAAAAAATCGTTAAAACAATTTTAATCATGCAATGAAACTGTTTACCTTAGCAAGGTAACTGATCTCCACTTTAATCACGTAATCGACAGAACCAAAAATGTATTAATTAACCAAAATACTTTAATCATATAATTACCGATTGAAACACCAACTTTAATTTAATTAAACAAACGTCCTCCTAATATAAAATTACAACTCCCCAACACAAAGTGATACTAACACGTAATTCACCCTATTCGGCTCTGAAAACTTCTAACGAAATACAAGCAAGGAATGCCTTACAAAACTGAATGAATACACTAAGAAATTATTTGGACCGCACGCGACTATCTAATAAATTGGCTTCCCTCTTTCCACACATTAAAATCACAGCAATTCTTCAAACATTTTCGGATAGCCACGTAACTCTCAACGATCGCATAATTAAATAAAGCCCGAAGCATTTATCTGGACACATGAGACTTTAATAAACAAATTGAGAACTAAATTGTTTAGGAAACGTTCAATGCCTTGTGTTACCCTACAAGGCAGACTGGGTAGAACTATCGACTTCCATGACAAAGCAATATCTCTGCCCGCCTCATCTCCTCTTCCACACGCACGACACTGTTAAAGAATTCGCTGCATCTTCTAACACTGCTCGAGATCACACATTTCGCTGTTTCACCCAAACTCCGTCCCCACATACACAAGGGAACACCTCCCATGCCGCACCACCAAAAAAGCAATATATTATTCTGCCCTGATTGGTGCAGAGAAGACACACGATATGGAGGGGGAGAGTTTTACACTTTTGTCCGCTACATGTAGCAAGCACCAGATGCTGGAGCCCATTCCCGACTTTCCCCGCAGACTTCAACTCTGTGTTCCTCCAACAACCCCTTATCACCCCACCCCTTTCACAGCGCGCACACCTCCGCTAAACACGGTCCCGACAGTTATGGTTTCCCCCACCCCCACCCTTCCAAGGACTCCTCTCCCCATCAAGTCACATCTCACCTCTGACAATATAGCACTTGCTGTCGCCTGCTCAACAAAGCCAGTGCGACCCACCCTCACACCATTTACCCAGTGCGACGCCCACACTCACAAATAATCCACCCCCATTACTTGCGCAGAGACAGGGGAAGGGCGACGAGCCAGTGATCAGGTAACTTTGCTGGCCGTGGGAAGCAGCGTTCCCGAACATGAAACTTGCCGAAACCTGCACGTCCAATGCTTGGCCCAGCCAGGAAAATCTCACACACCACTAACTGCATTTATTTATTTATATATATATATTTATATATATATATACCCTTCATATCTACAGTAAACCACATAAAAATATTTCAAGTCCAGGAAACATTTACCCAAAAAATTTTTATAGCTAAAATTTTCTGTTACCAAATAAGTTGGTATTAATATTTATTCTATCCAAACATTTTGGTACCTAACATTTTCTAAAATATGTATGTATATATTCTTTACAAAACTAAACCACTATTTATAGCTAACATGTTTATTTTACAAATACACCCAACTAACATCTATACCAAATGTATATGTTTGAACTAAATAGCGCATTCCGAACCCCGATAGGATTTTAGGAAGCTAAGGAACACATATATTTTTCTATGAAACACAAATTGCATCTCCATTAAGTTTATTTTAGAAATACACCCACTCAAATACATGAAAAATGTGCATATTTTAGACAAATGTGTATAAAAAATACCACGATTTGAGCCCATAATGAGTTTTAAAAGGCCAAATTTGCTGTTATTCCAATTATTTTTCGAAAAGGTCTGTTTTCAAGCGTTTTTAATGCTAAACCACTGCCATTTTGAATTCGTATAGAATATAAGTAGCAATAGCTTAATTTTTCTTTCATTGTTAAGCCAACAGCTGTCGAAGTCAGACCGTCTCAGGGAGTGTATCGCCGAGTGGGTGCAATAATCAACAGATTTATCTGATATGTTCATCAGTCTACAAGTTTCAACAGCAGGTAATATGCATGATAGCCACTGCTGCGTAAATTGCGATGAATATTGTACTAGAGTGTTTAATGCCATTTTATCATATGGTCAAAGCAAGACACGTTTAAGCTTAGATGTCGAATACCTCTTGTTGCTACCTAAATAATTTCTTCTAACATTTGCCGGACACAATATTCAACATGTGTATCCATTCCTCCTAGAGGATTTAAGAGGCGATAAGGATATCGTCTCGTATTTGCCTTGTGATGAAGATACAATCTACTTGAGGAGAGATTGCGTAATGCGAAGATGGCAAAACGTTATGGAACTTACTGATCATCCTGTTTTACCAAGAGACCATTCTGGTATTCATGAAATAGATTCGGAAGCCACAACTGAACTTTTGTAAACCATATTAGACTTGTTAAAATTCTGTGATTGAAACATGTAATTAACAATCACGATGTGTTTTCTGGAAGGTTTTGAAAATTATCAAAACAATTCGTTTATAATTAAAGAACTCGCAATTTCTTATGCAACTGACGATAATGAAACAAAAGTTTTATCTTTCAAAGCTCCGAGACTGTGGTCTACCATAATCAGGAATTGAGAATGAATTTCGGACATCAAACGTTCGAAGTACACTGTTGGAAATGGGACTCTGGTGACATAGCTTATGATGATCATTTCCAGTACATGAAAGATGCGCTTCTCGAAGAATATCCTTTATACGTGTTGGGAAATCCTCAGAAAGAAATCCTAAAAGTCTGACTAATACAGAAAGGGTAAATATTACAAGATATCATGACTGTTCAAGCATTAATTCGTTAGTAAAATGCTACAACACTAATCATTGCTATAAAAAATGCTATGTTCGCAATGTAAAAGCAAAACCCTAAGAGTATATTTGTATCAGCATCCTACCTATATGTAAAGATAATAATTTAGAAAATTGGTTTGTTACAGGTTCAGGCCTGTATAAAAACTTTCAAATGGTGACATTCAATCCAGAGCGTACACACTCCAGTATTACTCCAGGGTAGAAGAGAGTATAGTTCCAGTCTCTAAAGAACATGTACTCTTAATTTGAGATATGTAACAGAGATGAACATTGGAAATTTGCGCAAAGTTCCGCAGGAAACAAGTACACTGAATTAGTATTGTGTTATGAACAAGATGATTGTCCAGTTGTTAACATAAGACCCAACAGCGATCTGCCTTGTTCGTCGTGGGATCTGTGTTTTAAAAACAGAAGTGAAGAAATTACAAAGAGCATGCATTTAGACAAATTAAATATAAACTCAGTAGAGAATTTTATGATACTTCCACAATGTGGACTAAAACGAGTAATAACAAACAACACACCATGCAAATGCAAGGAAGTAGCAGTATTAAAATGTCCCCTTGTGGTATGTGGCAATGCGAAGTTTGGAACAGTAACATTTGTATATACAATTTTGATTTAACCAATATGAAATTAGGTAAAATATCAATATGATAATTCTTAAACCTACTCGGTGCTACACTCCCAACAAAATGTGAAAAACAATTATTCAATGAAAAAAATATGTATAAGGAACAAACATACAGCAGCACGTCAGTTATGATGGAGATGTTCGATTCATCACTTCAATATGCTAGTGCTACTCCAGGTTACAGAAGAGTGTGATTTCGAAATGAAGAAGATGGTCCACTAGAAATTCACTGTACAACATAGAAGAACATTGTTGTTTCTCATTAATTAGTATGACAGAAATTTTTAAAGTTATCGACGTTTGTTATGAGCGAATTTCTTGTCCTTTGTATAAATTATGGCCTGACAGCAAGCTACCTTGCAATGACAGTCAACTAGAATTTGAAGCATTTTCTAAATTCATAACGAAACATATGTCTCACAAGGAAATTTAATACTTCATGCAGAAGGGATGTTGCTGTTCTATACCTATAGTGTGGACAGAACATTGTGATAACAAGGAACAAGTTACACAGATAGGTAATCAAGAATTAAAGTCGCCCTGTGGCATATGGCAAAGCAATATTTGGTTATGCAAGAACACTTGAATGAAAGACTATATAAAGGAGAGAATTTAATATTAAAGTTTCAGTCATGGCTAGCATTTTCGACCCTACAGTTGCATACAAGTCCTACAAGTAGGCTACAGAAGAGTATTCTTTAAGCTGTACGACGGTATTCTACAAGTTCAAGTGTGCAACAATATCGAACATCGGTGCTACACTTTCGATTCCAGTGTCGGCATTCACTATTGTGCTGTGAGGTATCTCCACCCTGACAGTGACTTACCATCTACATTTGAAGAGCTGATGTCAGCCAGTCTTACCGAAGAATTGGAGGAAGAATACTGCAACGGGGTAATCACCTACCAACTCACCAGACCTCATCAGGGAACTGCAATTAATTGGAAGGAAACATGTGAGAGGGACACCCACAAATTTATTTTCGATCAAGGGTGTTTATTTTTACCTTCAGGTTGGAATATATATGTTTGTGAAGTTGCAAATTCAGAATAGTGTTCCCAGTGAAATACAAGTATTCGTTTTTTACTAAAGGTTTGTGGTATGTAACTTACAGCTTATTATATTCACATTATGTTGTTAAGGACTTATGTGAGTCAACTAGTAATTTCAAATGTAGGTATTTCTCTCAAGCTTTTACTGCGTGTAGTAAACCAACTAGTTATTATTCCACTTTAACTAACTATAACAGTTCTGAATGTCTTGTAACCCAGTACAGACCGCACCAAGTAGATCGTAAGCACGAGCTTAAGGGCCAGTGCATAGTAATGTCATATTGTGAGGAAGAAAAATGTTTGAAACATCTTGCTTATAAACAGACATTGTTTTACCATTTCAGTATTTCGAAGAATGTGATAATAATTTTCATACTTTATATCATTATAGCAAAAACAATTTTGGGTACACATCTCATACTGGGTGTGATTCATCAAAATACTACATGCATCATACAATAAAATTAGTAAATATAATTTTAGCCATCAAATATGTTTCAACTTGCGAATTTAGAGAGAATGAATGTTATCAATGCACATACATTGTTCCTGACTAATTGTTCTCAGTTGGCTGTTGCATAGCAAACAAGTAAAATGATGTTCTTTCATCCAGAAAAACCCTGTGTAAGCATGAAACCAGGCAAGTCTATTGTATCGAATATGTTATGGTGTTCCGAAATTCTCCACAAATTTGCAGAATCCTGTGATTTAATGTTTCATTTTAAGGTTATTGATTTCCTGCTGAGAGACGAAAAAACCAACAAATTAATTAAGTGCAGTGATGCAAGCAAATGTCCTGTTTTATATGACAGCAACAACACCACTGCCATGCAGTACTAAAGATGTACACTCTCATTATAACAAGACATGCCCATACTTGGTTGAAAGAGTCGTGTTACACTCCTCTGAATGTAAAGAAGTGTGTATTCAAACATACAGGATAAAACCAGGACATAAGAAACATTCTCTCCTCGAAAGTAGACTTGATGAAGGGTATTTGAATCCAATTTTACAAAAAGTCAGAAAAATTTGTTTACTGAAGTTGCAAAAAGCTTACAACTTTTGTAACAGCCTATATTTACTTGTGTTAAAATATTTGTGGATCACCTTGTGTAAAAATATTTGTGGATCACCTTGTGATAAAATATTTTTGAATCAGCCTATATTTACTTGTATTAAAATATTTTTTGGATCACCTTGTGTAAGTTTTGCTAACTATATTTGTTCATAAAAAGAATGATGTATATATTTTGAAACAGCCTATAGCTCTTAAATGTGTCATGTCTTTTTAAACAATATGTATTTAAATGACTGTTTATGTATATATTGTAAGACATCGTGTATTTTGAAACCTCGTATACTTATGTAAAATTTGAATTATTGGTAGTTTGTATTTGAAAGAAACCATTTAAAGAAATTTCCTATTTTTGTACAAATTATTGAATAAATATGTGTGTTTTTAATGAAAGCATTTATGTATATTTATTATACATTTACAAAAATGTTTTGGTTTCCCTTAGGAAAAAGTTACTCTTATTAATAACCATAGAAAAAAAGAGTACATTGTTCTTGTGAAGTTTAGTCACTATTAAAATCATACATACTCTGAAAGTAATCAGTGAACAGATAGTTCTTAACAACAAAATACTAACTTCTGTCTTAAGAGTAAAAAATAATAATAAGGCGAAGTCACACCTGAAGGGATATAAGTTTTAAAAGTGTCATACTATCCTTAACAAGAAGGCTCAAATGCTGTATACCAATTCTGCAAGGTAATGTTAAAAGATATTCTACATAAAGCCCAACCAAGACAACTTAAAACAATTTTTTGTACTTTATTTTTAAGGTTTCAGAATGAACCCTGATATCAAAAAGTTTATTACAACACGTGTTCAAGGACAGAGCACACTGGTGTTATTCAGTCAATGGAAAACAGAGAATCCATCTCTCACTCAACTATGAGATAAGCCCACTAAATAGGAACCAGCACATACTCCCTAATGAACCCTGATATCAAAAAGTTTATTACAAGACGTGTTCAAGAACAGAGCACACTGGTGTTATTCAGTCAATGGAAAACAGAGAATCCATCTCTCACTCAACTATGAGATAAGCCCACTAAATAGGAACCAGCACATACTCCCTAATGAACCCTGATATCAAAAAGTTTATTACAAGACGTGTTCAAGAACAGAGCACACTGGTGTTATTCAGTCAATGGAAAACAGAGAATCCATCTCTCACTCAACTATGAGATAAGCCCACTAAATAGGAACCAGCACATACTCCCTAATGAACCCTGATATCAAAAAGTTTATTACAAGACGTGTTCAAGAACAGAGCACACTGGTGTTATTCAGTCAATGGAAAACAGAGAATCCATCTCTCACTCAACTATGAGATAAGCCCACTAAATAGGAACCAGCACATACTCCCTAATGAACCCTGATATCAAAAAGTTTATTACAAGACGTGTTCAAGGACAGAGCACACTGGTGTTATTCAGTCAATGGAAAACAGAGAATCCATCTCTCACTCAACTATGAGATAAGCCCACTAAATAGGAACCAGCACATACTCCCTAATGAACCCTGATATCAAAAAGTTTATTACAAGACGTGTTCAAGAACAGAGCACACTGGTGTTATTCAGTCAATGGAAAACAGAGAATCCATCTCTCACTCAACTATGAGATAAGCCCACTAAATAGGAACCAGCACATACTCCCTAATGGACCCTGATATCAAAAAGTTTATTACAAGACGTGTTCAAGAACAGAGCACACTGGAGTTATTCAGTCAATGGAAAACAGAGAATCCATCTCTCACTCAACTATGAGATAAGCCCACTAAATAGGAACCAGCACATACTCCCTAATGAACCCTGATATCAAAAAGTTTATTACAAGATGTGTTCAAGAACAGAGCACACTGGTGTTATTCAGTCAATGGAAAACAGAGAATCCATCTCTCACTCAACTATGAGATAAGCCCACTAAATAGGAACCAGCACATACTCCCTAATGGACCCTGATATCAAAAAGTTTATTACAAGACGTGTTCAAGAACAGAGCACACTGGTGTTATTCAGTCAATGGAAAACAGAGAATCCATCTCTCACTCAACTATGAGATAAGCCCACTAAATAGGAACCAGCACATACTCCCTAATGGACCCTGATATCAAAAAGTTTATTACAAGATGTGTTCAAGAACAGAGCACACTGGTGTTATTCAGTCAATGGAAAACAGAGAATCCATCTCTCACTCAACTATGAGATAAGGGCCCTAAATAGGAACCAGCAAATACTCCCTAAAGTTCTTAACAAATTTCAACATTTTACACAGTATTAAAAATAACTGGAGACGAGCACCGTAACCACTTTTGAAAAACTTTTATTAAAATACTGTATCAAGAAAATAATATTTTAATACATTTCAAAGAAACTCTGCTGTGGCATTCCAGGCTAATTTCGTAAATTGTTTGTCCATTTCAGCCCTCCTCTGTCTTCCCGGCCCAGTCTGCTGAGAGAGTGAAATATCTTTTCCGGAATACCAGCGGCAGTCACTAAACACGAGTCACATTCCCGCCCTTCTCCGATCATGTAGACCCAACACAACTCCATTACAAAAAGCTCTTCCATGCACGAAATATTTTTTAATCAATAATTTTCCAACACAAGTACACAAAAATAGTTGTTTTACATCGCCAAACCCCGTGCCGAAGTCAGATTTTGCAACAATGTGGGTTCTGGGTTCGAATCCCGTGTAAGGCATGTTTAATATAAGCTGGGTTCGATTCTTGGGCAAGACATGGTTAATATAAGCTGGGTTCGAATCCCAGGTAAGGCATGGATAATATAAGCTGGCTTCTATTCCCGGGTAATGCATGGGTAATATAAACAGGGTTCATTTCCCAGGTAATATAATTCAGAGTCCTTACACAATATAATAAGAAAAAATGATACACTAACGGCCGCAAAGCTTGTTACATAATTACAAGAAATATAATAAATATTTATGATTAATTCATATTTCAAAACCGTACATGCTGCATTACAAAGACTAAAAAGGTCGGGAATCATATCGCATAACAAAATACGTACGAAAATTCGAAATTAAATGTACCTGGAATTGCTAAAACTAAATATGCATATTTCACATTAACATGTCAACTCAATACCATTTCAAACGAGACAATTCTTAAAAATGTGTTAATTTGTTAAAATATTTTAATTTTTCGATAAAATCATGTATTCATTAAGAAACTCATATATACTTTGGTAAAATTACTTTTTATTATCAGATCCGACTATTTGCCTTGTTCCTGTAGGTTCCCTGTGGTGGGAGGGGAGAAGGTGTCTGTTTATATATACACGTGCAGGAGCAGTGGCCGTCATTACTCAACCAGTTGCCATGGAGGACGTACCTCCTCTCTGCTCCCGTGATTTGCCCGACTGACCACTGCCCACTGCAATCCCTGGTGGCCTGCTGAGATGGAGCTAGCAGGTCACCGCATCACTGCCAGCCTGCTTCCAGCTCGTGCGGGCAGCCAGCCTCACTCCCTTGTCCCAGCCTAGGAGGCGGGCAGCCACCAGTAGTAAGCGTTTTGGACTCGCTTGGGCTCTCAACTGTCTAGCCTGGACATGCGGGCACCTGCTACTCTAGCCAAGTTCGCTACTACACTTAGGTTAGTAAATAGTATTAACATTTGCGGCTTTTCGATATTGCGCTAATATGTTCAATCAATTCTATGTTTGTTTAACGAATTGTATTTAATAATCGCGTAATTATTTTATAAACTGTACAAACGGATGTTGATATTTTTATATCAGGAGTATTTTAAATTCTTCTTTTTTTTTTTTATTTCTTCGACATTTTAAATTTGTCTATACAGATTTTAATAAAACAGTTTTGCTTGTTCATTTAAATATTTCGACTTTTAGAATTCCTACTTACTTATCGTAAAATCTTTTCCAATTTAGTAACTTGTACCGATTTTTTTTTTTGCAAATTGTTTAATCTTTTAGTAAATTTTATATATTTTTTAACAAATCGTTAAAACTTTTAACAAACTTTATGACATTTCGTAGCATGTTTATAATTTTGTTAGTTTTAGAGAGTATAAATTTTTTACATAGTTTTAAGCATTTTTTACTAGTTTGATGTAGTTTTAAGAATATTTAAGGTAGGGTTGTTGTGTACTTGGGACTGTCAAACTATGCCAAGCATGTATGGAGGGCTACTAGATCTGCCTGACTCACTGCTCAGAATGTGTTGCTAGAGTGAATGATGTCTGTGTGATGGATATTTGAACCTTGAGTACTTTAACAAATGAAATTTTTTGATATGTGATGGGGTGGTTTGGGCATATAATTAAATTTTAAGTATTTTCAAGATATTTAGGGGTGGTTTTGTGTTATGACTGATGTGTGAATTATGGAGCGAGGAAAACTAAGAGGAAACTATGCCAGGCTATTCACAATGTGTCTGGGGGATGCAAAGCCCTCTACTATACTCTGCTTGGAATGTGTTGTTTGGTAAAGGATGTCTGTGTGATGGATGCTTGGACCTTGAGTACTTATAACAAATAAAATGTTTTGATGTCTAATGGGGTGGTTTGGGCATATAATTTAATTTAAAGTAGTTTAAATATTTTTAAACGTAGGTGTAGGATTGCGAGTGTGAATGCAGGGTAAAATTGTGTTTTCAATCAATTTTAGATGGGTTGTTGGCGTATATTTGAGAGGGTATTTAATTAAGTTTAGAAGGAGACACTGAATGACCTCCATAGTATTGCACTATGCACAGAAGCTGTATAAAATATCTCGAATTCAGGCCTTCTCTACTCTGTTAAATACTTGTCAATATATTTCAATACCATCTAGAATAAAAATACAAAGTACTCTGAGGAGAATAGGTGTATGACTGTGAGTGTGTGTGATGGGGAAAATTGTGTTTTCGATCAATTTTAGATAGGTTGTTGTGTGTTTGGGTGTGAATGATGGAACATAGAAAAGTATTTGGGAACCAAGACAGGCTATACCCAGCATGTCTGGAGGGTGCGAAGCCCTGCCCATGTATGTGTTCTGAATGTGTTGTTTGAGTAAAGGATGCCTGTGTATGAAGGAATTGACAATGACTAACTCTAATGAATGAAATGTTTTTATTTGTGATGGGGTGGGAAGTTTTCAGTATGTTATTTAGTTGTAAGAGTATCGAATGTTAAAAATTTTTTTTATGGATTTAAGTAATTTTTAAGAATTGTTTTAAAATTCAGTAATTTAAGAATGTTTTTTAATTTAAGTAATTTTTAAGTAAGTGATTTAACTGTGTAGTAGCAGATTAATTCCTCTTGCTGAGCATTTTTTTTTTTAAGTTTGCTAATTTAAAAAATTTTGTTTCTTTTAATAGTTAAAATAAAAGTATTAAATGCATTGTAAACACACACAGCTCACTTGTTTTCAAACATGGAACTGACATATCTCAATTAAATTAAATTTTTTTAGAAAACACATTTGTAAACAGACATTTTAAATGAAGTATTTGATGTTTGTATCATTAATATACATTTTTTTTACAGACACAGCTTCATTTCGATACATTATAATAATGTTTTTGTCTCTTTTCAGCAATATGCAGCAATTTATATTTTTGTGGTGCTGAAATTACTGTATTGGGAAACAAAATTTATTTTGTATCACTATGAGTGAGGGAATACGTCAATGTTTTGCTAGTTTGTTGGATGATCTTTTTGTAAGTGGTATAGAGTCTGAATTTGAGTTGCAAACGAAAATAATGCCTACTACATGCTGTCAGGACATTGTCGTTTCACCTAAATAATGTTGTTTCGATCTCTTGTTGGACGATCTATACTTGAGTGATTCGAGCACTGAGTCACACATAGAAAGACCATCAGCTACAACAGATCGGAACACGATCGTTTCCCCCAAACATGGAAAAATAAATCGCCTGGCAGACAAATTGTTTATATCTGACATGGAAAATTCGATTGATTCGGATAAAGCTTCATCCATCTCACAGCCGACTTTCGAGTCAATTAGAGAGACTTCGCCTATGGAAACAGAAAATAATTTGTTTTCTGATTCCTCTAACTCAGTCGAAGCTTCATTGCCTGATCATACATACCAACTTTTGGCGACAGCGTTCACGGGTAGGCTTACTGATGCACACATATGTAATGATCAAGTAGAGTCTGACATGGATTTTGAAAGATTTTTCACAAGGTGCAGGGTCCCTTTGTTAGAGTTAACAACTACATCATCCCAACCAATAATGCTTAGTATCAGCATAGTGGTTAAATATTTGAAATCCTTTTGGCTGAGGAAGGTGTTATGGAGACATTTTACTTTCAGAGTAAATCACTTCCTGTCCTGCATTCAACTGATGTTGGTGAAATGTATGGTGAGACAATTTGATCTGATCTCACAAACAGGCATGAGAATTTTAGTGCTCGTGGTAGTGGCTGGAGTGTGCTTCAAATTCTTCATATGGATGATTACATATCGTAGTTTAGAGCATTCACCATTGGTGCTGCTCACATTATGCTCCCCAAGTTCATTGCCAATAGGAAAGTCTGCATTAATGGGCAGTGTCCTGAGGGACGGTGTTTCCATTATGCCATTGTATCAGCATTGTTTCCTGCCACACATCATTCAGAGAGAATGACTTCATATCCAAATCCTGATGAAGTTTTGATTACTGAAGGTCTGTCAGATCCTGTAGTGTCACAGTATATTCGAAAGTTTGAGGATAACAATGGTATTTCTATCAATGTCTACTCTCCAGTAGACAAAGATAGTAATATTACTGACGAAACTTTCGATAAGCAAGGGGTTATTTTACCAATGCATATTTCTCCTGTGCAACATGCATGTCGTGAAAATGTATTGGCCATTTGCACTTGTGTTAATGATGCCCATTTGCATTTTGTTCCCTTTAAGGATTCGTCAAAGCTGTTTCAATGTTAGTTGACAAAGAACAGTAGAAAAATTTTTCTCTGCGATCGTTGTCTCCAATATATTAGTAGTGTGGAGATAATCGTAAATCATAATGATCTCTCAGCAACAAAAGACTGTTTGTAGTACTTTCCTTACTGGGGACAACAAGTACTTGCAATTTCAGGGTTTCAGTAAACAGTAAATATTCGGTTTCGTAGCCTATTGTGACACAAAGCCATATTTGAAAGCCTTGTCCACTTGCCTTCTCGATGATAATATGAGTAATACAAATGCCATCAACCAACATGTTCTATATGCCTGGAGCATTTTGTTGGTCGGTTCATGCAATCCAGCATTATCTAACTACTTTGAGATTGTGGGTGATTATTGTATGAACAAGTTAGTAGATAAATTGGTTGGATTTACAAAGTGGGTTGCAGGAATATACAGTGTGACTTTTCCAATGAAGCCAAAAACCCCTGCTGATGAAGCTAGGTTGGCGGCTCAGAAATGTTGTCATATTTGTAAGAAGGAACTCGGTACAGATACTGTGGTAGACCATGACCATCTGGCTGGGGAAATCACATAATAAATGCAACTTGAACTACAGACTGCCCAAGAAACAATTTGTCACTGTCTTTCATAACCTGCAAAACTATGTTGCTCACCTTCTCATAAGCCATCGGCTGAACATCACATAACAAAACCCGACAGAATCATGGCAAAAGAATACCCGGGTGAAATCCGGGTGATTGGAATGGCCCTTGAAAAGCACAAGTTCATCACCAAACATATTCCCAATGGGACTTATTCAAATGGAAAATCGCAATATATCAAGTTACATTTCATTGATTCTTTTCAGTTCATGAGTGCCTCGCTGGAAACTTTGGCAGGTAATTTGAAAACTGTGCAATTGAGTATCACCTGCTCGATGTTTCCAGACAACACCCAATTTGAATTGGCAAATAGGAAGGGAGTGTTTCCTTATGACTTTGTTAAGTCTGAAGACAGTCTGATGTACATGTCACTCCCACCAAAGGAAGTATTTCATTATGTCATGAAAGGCAAAGGCATTAGCTATGAACATTATGCTCACGCCAAAGCCAGATGGGATGTGTTCCACTGAGTAAAACTGCTACAGTACACCATTCAGTATTTATGTGTGGACACTTGTTTGCTGGCAGATGTGTTTGAAAATTTCAGGACCATATGTTTGGCTCATTACAGTCTTGATATCATCATGTGCATCACAGCTACATCTCTTGCATGGGGCACTTTATTGTCATGACAGATGTGTGGCTAGAGCTGTTGACTGACCCTGATATGTACCTTTTTGTTGAATGTGGTATTAGGGGAGGTATTGCCCAGGTTTCCAGTAAGCTTGCAGAAGCCAATAATATTTACATGGGTGAAGCATAAGACCCAAGTGTGGAATCGAAATATATCTGCTATTTCGACATAAAGGGTCTGTACAGCCATACTATGAAAAGCAAGCTTCATATTAGCAATTTTGAGTGTGTCGAGGCTGATGTGTTTTCATCGTGGGATTTTTCGAATATGGTGAATGATGGGGACACATGCTTTTTTGCTGAAGTGGATTTGTTGTTTCCAGACGAATGCCACAATGTGCTATCAGATCTGCCTTTGGCTACAGTAAATGGCATACCTCCTAATGGTTCGCATGAAAAACTTCTTTTGACACTCGTGCCGTGGAAGAATTATGTATTTTACGGGGAAACACTGATGAAGTACTTGCTGTATCGAGCCACACTTGGCTCTTTTCATAGCATTTTTACACTTTGAGCAGAAGGCTTGGATGGCTCCATACATCGAGTTTAATATTGACAAATGTGCCAGGCTGCGAATGACTTTGAGAAATCATTATTTAAATTTATGAATAATTAAGTGTATGGAAAAATGTTGTAGAATGTCCGCCAGGAAAGGGACAAAAGAGTCGGTACCAGGTATGGCACTATGTATGGAACTGCAGAACTAGTTGGGCATCCTACATTCCAGGCACAACAGATAATCGATGAGAATTTTGTTCTTATCGAAATGTCAAAGAGCTATGTTATGTTTAACAAGCCTTTATACACTGGTGTTACCATTCTTGGTCTTTCCAAATTAACCCTTCACAAATTTCATTATAAGTACATGTATGATATATTTCCTCTGCCAGCCTTGCACCTTTTATATTGCAATACCGACAGCCTCGTCTATGAAATTGAATGTAGAGATGTTTACAAAGTAATTACCCCAGTTTTAAAGACACAGTTTGATACATATAACAATGTGCTCGATAACCCGCAAGGATTCTCGCCCAAGAACAAAGGCTGTACCGGAGTGATGAAGGATGAATGTGTCGGCCGCATCAGCACACACTTTGTAGGTTTACATCCCAAGCTTATGCATATATTGTTTCGAATGAGCAGTGTACAGGTAATGTGAAGGGTATAAAACCTAATGTGCAGCAGTCCCTCCGATACGAGGATAATCGTGATTGCCTTGATAATTGCACCAGGGTTCTGGGGACCCAATACCAGTTTCGTACACATGGTCGCGAGGTTTACACCGAATGCGTGACCAAAGTAGTGTTGTCTGATTTAGACGATAGGCTCTTAATTTAACTGGATAGCGTATCGACTTTAACCTGGGGCACTACAGGATTCCAAAGTAAATTCTTTTTCTCTTTCCCAAACTTCAGCTTCAGCACCATTTTAAATATAGGGCTGCCATCACCACTGCCAGCACCACACCCAATACCACACCCTGCTCCGCATTGCAATCTGCCCTGAGGCTATCTTCAAACCTACTGCATCGACATAATTCGAGATATTTCTTCAGAGCTACTGCTTAGCCCTAGCTGCAGGTCTTTTAACATCGACCAAATGACCCCTGTTGTCCTCTACGTCATCCAGGAATTACTCTTTGCAGCATGGGATTGCATCATTTTAAATCTATGAATATACAAGATATTTTGAAGCTACATGTGTGTGGGATGGAGTCAATGTAGGTGTTGGTGTTTATGTGTGATGGAGTCAATGTAGGTGTTGGTGTGTATGTGTGATGGAGTCAATGTAGGTGTTGGTGTGTATGTGTGTGTCGGGCAAATATATTCCTGGATATAATATAGTGACGTCGACCAATAATGCCACAACAGACGACATCCCGAATCGCCATTTGTAAATAGTGTATATTTTTTAGTTTTAATGAATGTAAATTTGAAGCAGGCTGTGAAACACAAGAGCGACACCACGAATCGTCTTTTGCAGTTTTTTTTTTTTTAGTTTTAATGTTTGTAAATAATAATTAAAAATTAATGTTTGAGTGAATGTTTGTATAAAGATTTTTAAAGTGTTTTCGTATGTAAATATAATATTAAGGAATGTTTTTGATAGTTTGTGAAAAGTTGTTAAAATATTTATAGATATTTGTGTTTTTAGTTTTAAGGATTATATTTGAACAAATTAAATTTTAATGGTGATGGAAATAATGTGACTTTTTAATTAGTAGTTTGAATTCCTTTTGTCATATTTTTAATATAAATTTTTAAGATTGAGTAATTTTTGGGTGCGTTATAATGTTTATACACAAACAAGTATGGAAATGAATGAAGTATGACAATGACAACTCTGAAAAGTAATGGAATGCGGGAGAATCTTGAGAAAATCTTGTGAATTAACTCTGAAACACACAATGGTGGAACAGGGGCAAGGTTATTGGAAGGGAAGTGGATTGGGACAACTTCAGGTAAATGGACTCTTGCCCTGCAGAGCAAGGTTAAGGAATGGCGAACTTCATTAGCTCGCACCGACCTCGTCTTATAACAGGTTGCAGCAGGAATGAACAAGTTATGACAGGTTGTAATATTCACTCCATTAACAACTTATGATTTTACTACGACTTTGAATCAACATGTTGATGTCTGCTGTGAAGAGATGTTATTCTTCAAATATATGCTTAAATGGATGGCATACACACATTTTTTTTCAACAACACTTTAAACAGACCTTATACAATTTGCAAGACTAAGTCTATACTTGCTCCTCCTTTTCCTCCTCCCCCTCCACCTCATACACATTCGCCTCCACACTTAAGACTTATTACTTAACACTTAAGACTTAATGCGACAATCAGCTCACCAGACTGTACCACCTGCTCCTCACTGCTCCTCAATTGCTCCACACCTTACTCCACCTGCTCCACACCTTGCTCCACAATTGGCTCCTCGCTGCTCCTCCTCCTCCTCCTCCAACATCCACATTCGCCTCCACACTTATTACTTAACACTTAAGACTTAACACCACAATTAGCTCACCAGAATGTACAACCTGCTCCTCACTGCTCCTCAATTGCTCCACTCCTTGCTCCATCTCCTACACACCTTGCTCCAGCTCCTACACACCTTGCTCCGTCTCCTACACACCTTGCTTCACGATTGGCTCCTCACTGCTCCTGAATCGCTCTTGACACAGCTCCTCAATCGCTCCTCATGCAGAAATGCAACTATCATCGCAATTGACATCGCAATATTGGGGTAAGTTAACTAATCAATCTGTTCGTCTGGCTTACAATGCATGTTTTCAGAGTCGATTAGAGTGAAGTACATGTGAGTATTACTTCATGTTGGGGTGTTATAATTTTATATTAGGTGGATGTTTGTTTAATTAAATTAAATTTTGTGTTCCTTCGGTAATCTTATGATTAAAGTCTTTTGGGTAATGAATACATTTCGGTTCTGTCAATTACATGATTAAAGTGGAGTTCAGTTACTTTTCTAAGGTGAACAGTTTCATTGCATGGTTAAAATCGGTTTATCGAATTTGTTTCAAGGCTTTTGGTTAATGATTCGTACTTATCTCATTTGCTTCGCCGAAATAGTTCGCTCCTGTTATGCTATTCGAGGAGTGATTAAACTAATTTGTTCAGTAACCTATTTCAACGTCTCTTTGCTTTAAAAAATATTTACTTCACTTTCTCTGACAGAAGGAAACATTTCTCCCATACATAAACTAGTTAAATACATAGTATGCCTACAGACATTCGACCTGGTCGTGTAGCCTTCTCTACATATCAGTCACAAGCAATAAATAAAATTAAAATGTTCCTTACACCACTCTTACGCCAACATTAACTCCTATATAAACAATTACAACCCACTCCTCTGGTCAGTTGACCTCAGGACCTCGCAGAATCCACACTGAACCTGTTCTGCCAATATCACCCTTATGACGCCAATAAAATGATAACATTCTCTGATATCAAAGAATACTTTAACATAAAAAATATACAATATATATCAAAACATTATTTAATTACTCGTTTAATCGAATTAATAAATTCAATTAATCGGCAAATTAATCTATTTAATTATTCAAGTAATCAAACTATTACTTAATCTCATTTTCATACTATGATTTGACACTTAAGCCACTCTTGCACTTGGTGGTCCAGAACATACATTCTCCCTCTACTACTCCTGTTATACAAAATACGCTAATAAATGGCTCACGACGAACTCATCAGCAGCAGAGATTGCCTTGGTAGCTAATATGAGCAAGGTCTAATGAGAGTTGTTTGAGCCGAAATATTTCACCAGATTTTAAACATTTGGTAACCAAGAAGAGATTCCAGACTTCGAGAAGTACTTTATATATGCATATATATAATGTTTGTTCTTCCCTAATTCTAAAATTGTATAGTGCCTATTAGTACTTTTATTTTCATGCATGTATTATTTCTATACCACATTTGGTACAGTTAGTTTAAAATGAAATGACAACACTTTATACTCTTTCTTTTATTTATTCTAATTTATTTACTTTGGTTTTCTGGAATGCGGGCTTTTAATGCTCTTGATTACATCTTATTGTCCACATGCCAATGAATGTGAGTTTTGACACCCCTGGTCTAGTGTATAACAAGGCCTGGTGCCCCAGGAACAGCAGTAGACTTAAGAATCGTCGTTAGGAACTTTCCTGTTTAACATACGTTCAGAAACGTGCTTTACGTCAGAGAATAGTCCGTGGACTGCAGCGACAGGACGAGCAAGCGAGAACTCACGAAACAAATAATAATCCTTCCAATTTCGGGATAAAATGGCCCGCTTAAACATTGCTTAGAAAACCACAAACATGTTCGTTAAAGTACGTTAACTGTGTCAGGGAACTAAAAACATTAGTTGATATAACATCAACAGGGGAAAATATGAGAAAACGCATTGATAATAATGTTTACTTCTTTATTGCTCAAAGGCTAGTAAGGTTTGAAACAGATATTGTGTAGGAACATATCGAAGTATTACTCCGGCCTGGAGTATGGGTATAAACCGCATGGAGAGACGTAAGCCATTCAAACCCATCAAGAAGGCAGTCTGGATTGAAGCCACGACCCTCCGAATGTGAGTGAAGTGTTACCACACTGCCACACACGCTAAGAGACAGGCTCTCAGAATTACCTTTTGTACTCACATTATGAAAAAAGGAGACAGTTATGAAAGGGAGGCAAATACTATTGACTTCTTGTGATTGTAGAGTATAAATTCAAAAGTATTAATTATAGAAGACATTCCCAATATTTACTTGCTTCCAGTGAGGGGCCGCGGTAGTTTAGTGGCCAGACTACTCGCTTCCCTGCACCTAGGCGAACCGGGTTTGATTCCTGGTGGGGTCGCTCCCAGAATGATCGCATGTGGGAATCGTGCCGGATGATGCCTCCCCCATTTCTCCCGCTCTTGCATTCCAGCGCTGCTCCTTTCTCACCACGTGACACCCTCATCGGCTCTCTAGACCTCGATGTTAAGTGTGCTACTAGCCTTACTTACCCTGCTTCGCCTAACTTAATTTGAAACCACAATTACAGTTTTGAAATGCATAAATTCTGTGAAGAATGAATTATTTATTAAATTAACTTAGATTAAATTTAAATAAATATTCTATCGTTTCTAGCTTGAGTATCTGTCTCCAATTTCATAAAATTAGTGGGAAATGTGTTATTTGTAACAATGTAATTGCATATGATCTTTTCCTTAAGTCTTAATTCAGAACTACTCATAGTGTACATAATAAGACGTACAACAGTACTAATTATCTGGTAAGTAGGTTTGCGAATATGTACACTTTGATGTGGAACAGTTGACACGTTCACGTGTACGTTGAGTTCACTTATTGTGGAGCCTAATTAAATGCACCACGAAACAAATATGGCTGCCATATAGCCATAAATACTTAACAAACCCCGGTTGCTTGATATTCTTTCATAATTGTAACATGTTCAAAAGAAGGTAGAGAAGTTTCGACGTTCGAAAGCCATAAAAACAAATGATAAGAAAAAAATACCTGTAACGAAACATAAAGGCCTGCTTCGTTTGCAGTGATCCTCCTTCATGAACTTGTTTAGAAAAAAAAACAGCTTTCAAAACCGAAGATATCAGTACACACACGGGAGCCTTAAAAGTGAGTCATTGAAGAGATCACAGGAATCGTAGAAACATACCACCATGTAAACAAAGGATGTCTACAAGATATTTATTAACCTGGCGTACATTTTAATTTACATCAGACGAATTATTACGTGTTACTGAAATATAGACGACACGCCTGTTTTGGTTTACGTATCACGTGCTACATGAAACCATCGTGATTCCCAAGTGCTCTCTCTGCTACCAATCTGTCATTATGTTACTAATGTCTGATGTATGGTTGTTGGTTAATCCATTGGCTAAGCTCACAAACTAATATCACATTTCCCTTAAGTTCACATCTGGTACCGCAGTGGTCCAGCAGAACAACGTGAGTGGCGTGGGAGCTACAAATAGGCAACAATTGGTAGGCCACAGAAAAGTTATTTGCGGCTCTTGCAGGCGCTATGTCAATAATTTGTGTCTTAGCGTACATTCGTAGGTCGCTGTTAGAGGGCAGCAGTGGAGATAGGTTGCAGTGATTACAATTTCAAACCACAGATATGTAAACTGCCTACCTCTAAAGTGTGAAGAGTGTTTATATTCGGTTGTAATGGAGCGCTACACTTAGGCTAAACAATTAGTGCGCAGAGAGGTATGACCGCAGGCAAGTATCTGACAGCTTCGCTAATTAACTGTCACCGACCAAAGTATGCACTAAGATTGACTACTCGTCACGAGCATCGAACTCTAAGAGAGTTTCAGAAAGAATCTGAAACACAGGCGTCCATCATCTCCAGGCAAATTGCTTGTGATCTCTAAGATTGACTACTCGTCACGAGCATCGAACTCTAAGAGAGTTTCAGAAAGAATCTGAAACACAGGCGTCCATCATCTCCAGGCAAATTGCTTGTGATCTCTAAGATTGACTACTCGTCACGAGCATCGAACTCTAAGAGAGTTTCAGAAAGAATCTGAAACACAGGCGTCCATCATCTCCAGGCAAATTGCTTGTGATCTCTAAGATTGACTACTCGTCACGAGCATCGAACTCTAAGAGAGTTTCAGAAAGAATCTGAAACACAGGCGTCCATCATCTCCAGGCAAATTGCTTGTGATCTCTAAGATTGACTACTCGTCACGAGCATCGAACTCTAAGAGAGTTTCAGAAAGAATCTGAAACACAGGCGTCCATCATCTCCAGGCAAATTGCTTGTGATCTCTAAGATTGACTACTCGTCACGAGCATCGAACTCTAAGAGAG
This sequence comes from Dryococelus australis, assembly GCA_029891345.1. NCBI lineage: Eukaryota > Metazoa > Arthropoda > Insecta > Phasmatodea > Phasmatidae > Dryococelus > Dryococelus australis. Next base: position 1,325,146 of record CM057001.1, read on the forward strand.
TTTCAGAAAGAATCTGAAACACAGGCGTCCATCATCTCCAGGCAAATTGCTTGTGATCTCTAAGATTGACTACTCGTCACGAGCATCGAACTCTAAGAGAGTTTCAGAAAGAATCTGAAACACAGGCGTCCATCATCTCCAGGCAAATTGCTTGTGATCTCTAAGATTGACTACTCGTCACGAGCATCGAACTCTAAGAGAGTTTCAGAAAGAATCTGAAACACAGGCGTCCATCATCTCCAGGCAAATTGCTTGTGATCTCTGTGCGAAGTGTTTGTTAACTCTGTTCCTGAAGTTTAAGAATTTGCCAAATCGCTATATTGTATACTTCATTGTTTTATTGTTGATTTATTGTCTAAAAAATTTATAATTCCGTTATTTTTTAGCAATTTTCCTCAGCTACGTATATAAAACATCAAACAGTTTTTATATAAATATTGTACAAATGAATTATTAATAAATCTAAAATTAAATTGAACGTTACACTTTGTTTTATGGAAATAACTTTACGTGTGAATTTCAGGATCCCCTAAGCAGCGAGAGTACTATTAAAAGCTTAAATCAAGACCTGGTAAAAATTCAGTTGGACTTCCTCCATTGTTTATAACAAACAGTTAAATAAATAAAGTAATTTAATAACAAAATATATACGTATTTTCAACCACACAATATTCACACGAAGCTTACTAAGCTAAGACAATGGAACACTAAAGTTCATAAGTCTTGTATAATAAGCTAAGACAATGGAACACTAAAGTTCATAAGTCTTGTATACTAAGCTAAGACAATGGAACACTAAAGTTCATAAGTCTTGTATACTAAGCTAAGACAATGGAACACTAAAGTTCATAAGTCTTGTATACTAAGGCGAATACCAAGAGAGTTTTAGTATGTTCGCTGCCTGTTACCTAACTTCTCTTCCGCTTTATAAGGGGTCCCCCCCCCCCCGCATTCTATGACTGCGTTACTTATAACAAAAAAAAGTTCGTTTAGTTTATGTTTTGGTTATATTGACTGAAGATGTTTTCTCATTTTCGTATGCATTTTTTTTCACATGGTTCAATTTGTTAAGCTAAAGAATAGAGAAAATCCAGTAAAATTCTGTCTTTGATGCGTTACTGACTGACGTATGTGATAGCAACTAAGTTATATTTGTCTCATTTACAAAACGGGTCATGTTGAAAAACGTGTATTTTCCCCTCCAATAATCCGCTTATGATTGCAGTACCTGCAGAATTTATTCACCATTCTCTGGTTTCCTACTTTATATTATTATTCAAATAGCACATTACACGGAATTAAATGTTTAACCTGCGGAGCATTCAAAATCGGACACCAGAAAACCCTACTGCACTCTGAGTTCTTGCTATCGTAATCAATTATGGTGTTTAGGTTTGGTTCATTTTATTCAACTGAGTTTGTGAACGTCCCCAGTTATATGCCATGTTACTAATGGGAATTTAAAGAAGGGAGGGGGGGGGGAGGCAGCAATGACGCACATGGTGAAATCCCGTCAACATGTATTTGAATATCACACACGCGTCCATGACTTACAGGATTTCAAACCCCAATGAAAGACTTAAGCTAGAGAAGATAAAAAAAAAAAAAACTTTATACAAGTTTGACTGAACATACAATCGTACCGCAGCTGCTTCCGATAAGAGTGAAAGCTTAGATATAATTACAGTATTTTTTACTATAAGCCATTCTCGTTTAAGTGAGCCCATTTAAAAACCCTTTAATTTGGTATAATATTCAATAAATATATTTAATTTTAGTATTATATGTTAACTTCCGATTGCAGTGGAATACATACACTGTGTTTATTACTTAAGTGGCAAAATCTGTTTTTTAAGATGGTTAAAGGATAAAAAATGGCTGAAAGAAAAAAAGTAACTAGGGCCTCAAAATTCTTACTTTACCGTGAACAGCCCGTTGTCTGGGCTAATGAAAAAGGTTGCCCCGGATGTTTGAACTCAAATCTAGTACTAACGTGATTGGAGGTAGACACTTGAACATAACGTACATCGGCCAATGTTACGGCAACGTTTTTCCTAGTGAATTTCCTCTTCCGATCAAAGACTAATTATTTTTGTAGAGATTCATTTGGAGTCCTTTGGCCGAACGTTCTCAGCTGCTGATATCTTTCATATGATGCGGATAATTTAAACAGCTGTAGACCAGTATTTGTCCTGCGTGCATTCAATTATTCGAATAAAGTTTTAAATATTTTTTTCAATCGCAGTTTTAAACCATTTTTAAACCATTATTTATGCATAACTTGGAAATTAGGTAAATATTCTGGTACACCGTCAGTGCAAAACGACGCATTTTCTACTCGCTCCAATTGCGAATGCTTGTGTTTCCTAACCCTGACAAGGTTTTATTTCTGTCCCTACATTATTCCTATGAATTCAAACTGCAAAGAATCGCAGCATTTGTTGAATTTTGTACAACACAAATGTTAGTTGTGCTTCCACGACTTGAGGCTGAAGGTGACGGCGAAAGACACGCTACTGAAATATTCAAATTGCGAGTCAGCAAGCACACATTTCTATGTTTCCATGGGACTCTAGCATAAGGATTTATTCATCGCACCTTATGCTACATGGAATCAACTACACCATGAAGATCGTGCAGGACGATGCCGCTGGTCGGCGGGTTTTCTCGGGTATCTCCAGTTTCCCCCGTTTTTTTTCATTCCGGCTCTGCTCCATACAAACCTCGCTTCACCCCCATCGGCTCTCAGGACCTCGATTTTTAAGAGCCACCCAAATCTCTTCACTCACTCACTTTAAATTTATTGTATTTATAACAACGTTGTAGCAGAAGTTTAAGGGTATGTTTATGTGTATACACATTAAATACATAATTGTAAATCCACTTGTTAACAGACTCCACACATGCCTACAAAAATGGACACGAGAGTGTATAAGAGTTTCTTTATCTAATATTTTCTCCTTTGTTATAGACAGAAAGAAGTATATTAATTACTCATGGAATAAAACTTAAAATTCTGGTTAGGAGTGGGAGTAATTTGGGCTTGATGAGGCCAAAACTGTGGGAAAGACGTCTCGCGGGAGGCCCCTAGCGGCGGAGGTAGGTACCTTACCCCTGAAGCGCAAAGACAATAAAGTGGTGGTTACAAAGAGGAGGGGAGGGGGCACACAGTAGGGCTTAATGTTCAGCCTCAAAGCGCCCGGCTGCAGGAGTGAAGTGAGGAGGGGGTTGGAAATGTGTTTCGTCTCGCCACGCGACATTCAAATGGCGGCTAAGGTGGCGGGAAAATTCCTACATCCCCTTCCTTCCATCCACTGAGGGTGTAGAGGTGCTGGATGAGGGTAGCGGAGGGGGTGGCTCTTCTCCCGTTTGAGCAGTGGGGCCCCGAGGCCTCGGAGCAAGACAATTACCCTTGTCATTTGTAGGGAAATTTCGGAGCGAATACGTGGGGCAGTGATACCAACTTGAGGGAGGATTTATCAATTGCAGCCGCCTGCATGCAACAATGTACCACGTGCGTTAGGCAGATCGTCATAAAGTTTACATATGCGGGCCAATTTTTTCAATAGGAATAACCTATAAATTGCTATAGACAGCTTATTTAATATCTGCTCACCAAACAACATTCTACTACCTGCAGTATAATTTCTCCATAGAATAAAATCCTGTTTCGTCCTTGGCACTTTTTCATTTCCCCAAACTCGTGCTAATCTTTAAACAACGTAGTTTTGTGGACATTAACAATACATTTCTCTAGTTATTTCAAGTGTCCCTGTGTCCGTGTGTTTCCCAATTTTCTTTGCTTCTGCTTCGCTGCAGCTTTGAGAAACTGAACGTTAAAACATCGTAATATGTGCGCGGATTTCAGTAACACTAGGTAAGCCTCTTTGTTGTCACCAAATGGTGCTCCCCCAATTTCCTCAACTTTTATTTTTATTCATATGTAGTGTATTGTTTTAAGACCTGGTTATGTGCGTGTAATTAGAATCTTGAAATAATACATACACGGCCCTTAGAAATTAAAACATGAGTCTTTTTCGAGTTTTGGCACTCATAAAGATTTCTTTCTGTAATAATGTTTTATTTTTATGTGACATCACGTAAACTCACATTTTTGCAATTTTGGTAATCAAAACCACCTCGCCACCTAAATGTACACATACCTTCAGTCGATGCACCTTGAGTTTCTATACATTTCGAATATCGCCTTTCAGACAGTGTTCAGGTACAATACAATTTGCTGGTGAATTTATTGTAGATACAGTAATATTGTAATATAAGTGAATATTATTTAACATTTTTATACTCTTATTATTCAAGCAGGTACTTAGAAATTTACTCTTGGACGACATAACAATTCACAAAACCCGTCCACTTCACAACTGGTAAAATAAATGCTTCTTACTTAGAGGCGATACGAAATAGTAAAAGGCTTTGGTATTCATGTCATTACCTGCATTTTAAGTTCAGAAATTGCCATAAGAAAAAGTTACATTGTAATTCTCGTGCAATAATAAAAATGGTTTTTAATCTAATTTAAATTTTTTTTTACAAATTTTAATTGCAAAAAAATGTATTCACATAATTTAAATAAATAATTAAAAACGTCCACCACTTTTGTGTGGAAATAAAAATTACCAAAACCCCTGTACTGTTTCCATATGATACCTGCCACACAGATATAAGTTAAAATAAATAAATGTGTTATTTATATGTCTTATTCATCAAAAATATATATAAAATTTCCAAACAAAGACCATATAATTAACGCTCTTCATAAGCTGTATTAACATCTAATTATTTAATGTAAATTGTTCGCATGCGTATGAATTACTGATAAACGAAAGTGATTACAATTTGGTACGTGGTATACAAATTTAAAAGGCTTGTGGATTTAATTACACGTAGGTGTATACCAAGTTTACGAATTTAATTTTTAATCTTCTAAAATAAATTAAACGTCGTATTTCTCTTACCTGTCATAACGAGTTATGTTGCATGATCATACGAACTGTTATATTTATTTATTTTGACCAGTAAGGTTAATGATAACTAAACTGAAGTTATGTATAAGATTGAACAGGATTTGAATTACGTTATATGGAAAGTAAGTAATAGTTACAATATAAGCTGTTGACGAGGGAGGACCAAGTCATGTTCAGTCACTCCAATACAATATACCACGTATTTCTAATACATGGGGACAAACTGCGACAGGCAATACAAGACGAAAATATATGTGCAACTTATCCCCTAAAGTGATTATTAAGGAAGCTATGCGACTTCAAAACTTTAGTTTTAAAATGCATTTAGTTGAAAATACTATAAACAACTTGTAATTAAGCAACAAATCGGTGAATGGAGTACTTACACTTTAGTCTAAAATTTTCGTCAGGAATACACTGCCGATGTTTATCCTCATGTTTAAGAAAAACGTTGTATATTACTACCTGTATATATGATTATTGTAAGCTGAAATGTTATGGCGGCAAGCCACGATCGGCACGCCAGTTTGAAGCTGCATCTTGACGGCTGCTCTTCTTCGCGAGAATCCATAGGAAAACCCCGTTAAATGTGGCGTCAAGCATTATATAAATTACTCAAAATAAAATGGTTGTCATGACGTTGCTTGGATATAATTTATCCATTCTGATCCACTCTACTGAGACTGAAGATATTAAGACTTCCCATGGTTTCCGTCAACTGAAAACAATAACAGCAGTTGCAAAGGAAGACGTCTTATGCCTCTCATCGATAAATTAATATAAATATGTGTACCTAAAACAGAAATGGTTCTTGAACCAACTAGAAACAGAATGTGGTAATTGTGCACTCCTGTGGACTGTCAATAAGCAGTTGAGGTACGCGCCTCATATAAACTACGTTCCCCCACTCCCGTTAAACCTAGCCGCTTCGACAACAGCACGACGAGGAAGTCAATATGTGCAGCTCGGGACCCAGAGCCAGCATAAAACTAGCTTTTACATGAAAAATATGTGTGTTGCTAACCCAAAATTACTCAAATAATTTACTTGGTGACTTTGCATACCCAAATTATACACGCACGTGATGGTCTGCGACGAAAAGCCTGCCCCAGCAGGCCTACTTACCTGCGATAGCAAATTGTATCCCAGCGATCGGACATAGCCTGCAGGGAAGTAGACTGACAGCCAAGTGTAGGAGACATTTTGATCCGCCCGCGCCAGACCGCCCTGCAATCGCGGCCGTTGCGTAGCCGGATGCTAAACCACGTGGCATGGAACTGTGGCGCCTGAAGTGGCTGTTCACTAATATTTTAGAATTGTATAGAAGTTTTCCGAGTGTTTCTTGTGCTCTAATTGGCCGGACTCTCGTTGCTCCCTCCCTGGGAGGGGTCAAAGTTTTGTATATAACGCCAGAAGTTTGGTCGTGTGGGCAGAGACCAGCACATCTGGACGTTCAGTTCACAGTTAAGTACTAAATGAATAGATATATCGTAACAGAGATAATATCTCTGGCCTGTCTGACCATTTTTAGGATGACGTCTTTTGCGTCATGGCAGGAATTTCCGAATTCCAAGACAGAAAATTTCTGAATGAACTATCGGCTGATTAAATTTATCATCAATGTTTTTATGACTGTCGAAAATTCTTAAATTGTAAAAAAAATGGGAAAATTATTCATTTGTGTATTTTTTGGACTTTACTAAAATACTGACTTTATTGTCAATATCACTATTGCGAGACAGTACTAAAGAGTTCGCTTAAATATGGAGTCGGAAAATACTCCACTTTTAGACTTTGTATTTTGCAAGTAATAAGGAAAATGTTCAAGTATTCAGAAAATTGTCAAGAAAATGCTAAAAATGAAAATATAGCCGTGTGGGCTTTTAACTTTTAACATTAGTAATTAATTGAATGAGGGCATTCTTCAATACTTGTTCAGAAGCGAGAAAACCCAGGGAGCTTTAATATTTTATGATTGCACACTTAAACTTGGTGTAGGATTACAGCAGTCACATGGATTTGTGTTAAGTGTCACAAGAGAGACATAATTGTTTTCAAGTATCGCCTGTATGTGGAATTTTAACATATCTAGTAGAATTTTAATGGGCTTTAGTATTTTACATTTAAAAATGGTACAGTTGTATAAATATTCTGAGCCCATCTGATATTTAATCAGTGTCCACATTTTCTGGGTTACTGGGCATATAAATAATAAATAATTATTTTCCACAATCCTGTGTAAACTTTGAAACACTTATACAAATAAATCATACATGTTATGTCAACAAAGTCATGTGTTTGTCTGTCTTTTTAACCAGAAATCTTTAAATAGATTTGATATTGTTCTCGTTCTCTTGTGGATTGGTTCTTGAAGGGCTGTGTATAAGCCTCGCTTGCTATGCCCTTAGGAAGGGCGTCACATATCATTGCCACATATTGCCTGCACCACTGAAACACAGCGTCTTGGTATACTTTTAACCAGTCGTTGCACACCCGAGTGGGTAATGTGTTGTCAACTCTCCTGTACACCTTCCACTACCTGTGCAAGTGTTTGGGGAGGGTCTGGACGTATTCTAACATGCCTTTTCAGATTATTCATAATCTAACCTGATAGAGCAACCCTGGCTGAAACCTCAGGCTAGCCCACTCATCACATACATAACAGTACAAAAATACCAAAAATATATGGCTAAAGGTTTGACTTCAAGATACAATTGGCTACTAAATAAAACAATTTCACGATGGGTTAACCTAAAGTACAACAAACAGGCACACAAAGTTCAATCGAAACAATTTATTACAACATTATACAAGTATATAAAATATTATTTATTTGATACCTTGAGTAAATATGTAATATTATTTTCACTCCTGAAACAGCTAAAACAAACAATCAAAATTTAAAGCAATAAATTTATCAAAATAGAATCATACATTTAGCGAGGCCTCCTAACCTCAAAACAAAACCCTATTTACCCAACTCCATAAAAGGGCATAGCAACAAATTGGCACTTTCGTTAAAATTATATATTCTAGTATATTCTACTTTTTAATTACTTATTAACACGACAGCAAATTCACACTTCCATTTAAATCTTATTCTAGTAATATTTCCTAAAAGCTTAAAATCTGGAAAATCTTTTTTTCATTTATCAGACTGCATAATTGCAGAACCATGGCAGCACCTTGATGCCGTCGGAAGAGACACGAGACGAACGATGACACAAATATTTACTGATAATATAGGCACCGGCGGTGCTTCCCAGGGTTCTTAGGGATGCTGTGGGTTCTGTGTGTCCGTCTCACCCGTGCGAACTTACAAACACGTAGGCAATACTAAACTTTTACTAAACATCACTTTGAAAATAAGCACTTTATACAATACATGCGGCTAGGACACTGTCACTACTGAATAAAAGAGGCAAGTTCACTGTAGACTTGCTTTTATTATACTTGCTCGTACAGATCAACGTTCCAATTAAATTATGAAACTCTCGGTCATGACTAGCCAATTCCGCTTGTGTGCTCCCCAGCTCACAATTACTCTAGCGCACGCCTAGATGGATGATCTCACCGAGGTGCGTGAAAGCTCAGCCTTCACAAGGGAAGAGGACCGACAGCCGCTATGGTGGACTGACGGTTTTTCCCTGAAGACAGGACACTGTGAATTACAAATGAAACCCTTGATGAAAACATTAACACGTGGTTACTTGGCATCACTAACGCAAAATGGTCTGGACTCGCCCGCCAGCACGTGGGTAGTGTAGTGACGATCTGTCCACAGAGCCGGCTAGGACGGAAGTAATATCACCATACGCAAATTACAAAATTACATCAATTACACAAATTCCCTTGAAAAATGATGGAGCACGAGATGAGTAGTCACAATAAACACACACATATGTGAAAACAAGTTTATATAGCGCAGATGCCGCTGGATAATGTTCGTAGCAGACCACATGGTGCAGGTTGAATTGCAATATTTATTTGTGAAAACGGTAAATTAAATTCCAACAAAATGTTATTCTGGTAGCGACAATTTTTCTATTTGCGATTGAAGTGATTAATGGCTTGTAGCATGACTGATGACGGAAAAAGCAAACATTAAAGTGACCGCATGGTCAAACACAAAAGCATCAATTAACATGTAAATTACATGGATCCCTGATAAGAGTTAACATAGAACCCTAATTAAAAATATTGCACCCATGAGATTACATAAATAAGTTAAAAATGCCGCAAGGGCGTAAGAATTAATAAAGCAGAAGAATAATGCTGGGGAAAATGTCTGGCCAAAATGTACTCAAGCAAAGGTTAACCGGTAAAACAAATTAACTATGGAAACCTAAATCAGTGAACAAAAGTTGTAGTGCGTACGTGAGAGTGTCTTACCTCGCCAGCTCTCCTCTGCAGACTGTCCAGATACAATTGTCACACGGATCTACCATGGCCGCCTACGGGGTTCACATAAGCGGAAGTGCTATGCACGCCGAGTAAAATATTTAATTATTTAAAATAAAATGGCACAAATTAAATTAAATATTGTTTTACATTTTATAATTTCCTTATGAATTTTTCATATTAATGTATTGTGTCTTTATGATGGCGTTCACGCCGGAATATTAGTGTTCTTAATCTCGATGCCGCAGGCACTTTGAATTTCATAACCAAACATTTTGAAAATAAAAACAAACAGTTTAAAACATTTTAAGACCTTCCAAACCCTGAAAAATAAAAATACAATACACATTTTGCACTGAAAATTAATATTTATGTGCAAGTTCAAAATATTGACCTCTTTGCGAACGGGCATGTACACGTGATATGTGCGTGATGAGTGCCGTTATGGACTCTAGCGCCGCTGGCTGTTAGCCGGCGTCAACCGTAACGCGATTAGATATAGGCCTACTCGGCTGCAAACATAAGTGGTATATACACAGTCATTACTATCCAGTTGTATGAGCTTGCCTTTACTAAGCTCCAACTGTAAAGTAGCATTTAACAATATGGACATAGTTACAGATAATACCCTTTCCAGATTCCGAACTGATCAAATACCCTTTCCAGATTCCGAACTGATCAAATACTCTTTCCAGATTCCGAACTGATCAAATACTCTTTCCAGATTCCGAACTGATCAAATACCCTTTCCAGATTCCGAACTGATCAAATACCCTTTCCAGATTCCGAACTGATCAAATACCCTTTCCAGATTCCGAACTGATCAAATACCCTTTCCAGATTCCGAACTGATCAAATCGGGAAGAACTACCAATAGGTATTATTATAAGAAATTCTCTAAATAAATTTAGCAATGTTAAAAATGAATTACGGTATATTTAATTTATACCAATAAAGTTACCCAAATATTAAAATAGACATGCTCATTAAATGGTACAACAATTCCGCGCTCTTGATATGTTGTGATAGTTGTGACTTCCGTTTACCCACATAACAAAACGTTTAGGACGAGTTATCGCAGTACCTCAAGTATGAACATTTTGCTCTGTGTATGCTCACTGTAATAGTTTGAACTGGGAAAACACGCCACTTTTTGTTCATTGCGCCGTCTTCCCGAAGAATGCAAGCTGGCAATCGCAGCCTCACTGGCCCGTTCACTGCATACATACATATATAAAATACTTTGTGCGCGACTAAACTGCGTCATAACTGACAAACCACTGGACCAATTGAGGCCATATTCACACCATATATTATTGAGGTGGCGAGTTAGGTTTTTTGCTTTGTTTCATTCCGATAGGTGGCACTGGAGTCAACTTCTATATTTATTGGCCGATTTTGCTCATACTTGAAGTAAAATTTTGTTGATCTAAAATAAAGTGTTTTATTGTGCTTTGTATATGTTAGGTTAAGTTCCGATAGGTGACCCTGAGTATAAATTCTATTTTATGGGCCGATTTGTTTAATCATTTAAAGAAAATGTTTGTTGCTCTAAAGGAAATTGTTTTACTGTGCTTTGCATTTTGGAAGGATATGTTCCGACAAGTGGTGATGAGTAGTAGGGAAGGCGGGTTCCTGGGACTCTTGTAGAATTACATGTGGATAGAGTGAATAATCGATTTTTCGTTTTTCGATTAATCGAAATGTGCACGCATATCGATGAATCGAATATTCGAATAGTAGTAGATTAATTAATTTGATTAATTAATCAATGTTATTAATAAAATCAATTAAATGATATTTTTATATCATTTTTATTTTATGGAATTATTAGATTTAAAAAATGTTTATTAATTTATTCATGCCATAAGCGTGATATTGGTGGAGCAGCATCGATGTGTTCCGTGTGACATCCTGGAGTCAACTGACGAGATGGATAGGTTGTTATTGTTTATGTAGCTTTTAATGTTGGTGTAAGAGTGGTATAAGTAATATTTTATTTTGGTTTGGGGATGGAGCGAAAATATGTGGTGGGTACCTGGGACACTAGGTCAGTGAAGTGTGGATGGAGTGAGAACATGCGGCAGGTTCCTGGGACACCTAGGGGAGTGAGGTGAGGATGGAGCAGGAGTGCATGTGTCACTTCTGGGACACTTATAATTGATGAGCAGATAACCGATTGTTCGATTAATCGATTATGAGCGAAGTCATGCGTGTCACTTTTGGACCACTACCATTTACATTCAATTAGCCAACTGATATAAGTACTGATCATTAAGAAATTACTTTCAGGATTACCACATGCACAATTAAATCGAATTAATATAGACACGAGATATTAAAAAATCACCAGACAAATTCATTAAAACAACTTACTCCGAACACGACAGAACAGAACACAAAATTTATATTAATATCGTAACGAAATTCCTGATCAATATTTCAAACACCTGAATATGGGCACGAGACAAAGTTAATCATGCCAAAGGAATTTCACACATTCAAAATACGCAAAATAGTTAACGACTAGATTTAACACACAAAGTCCTACTACAGACTATTTAATACGAACACATTTAGAAAAAGATATTTTATGCTCACTTAGGAACAAAATAACGATAGCACACTAAATTACTCACTTATCGCCCATGAGGCCAGGTGTAATAAATTCACAAATCAATTAAAACACACAATTTACAATCAAAATTAAAACTACAACCCCAGACAAGCTATAAATCTCCTCCTAATTTAATCACCTCCCACACTGATCCATGCAGCCCAAATCTCCAGGTGTCATAGATTTTTCTTCTGACAAAAATTCTCTCCAACACTGACATACAAATGCACAAAGTCACACATACTCCACCCTTATCGGCTCTGAAAACATGCATTAAAATGATCACACAAACGTCAAATAACACGTAAGAAAAGTCATTTATCAAACATGTCTTTTGTTAGGTCATACGACGATCACAATCAATCGCCTATTGCGAAAGCCTATTGCGAAAGCCTGCTACCAAAACCCGACGCACATACTTAGTTATATCACGTCTTATTACGTAGTATTGCTGCTCTTACAATAGCATACGCTGGCGGATCGTCTCTGGCGCTCCGATGCTCGCCTAATGCGAAAGCCTATCGCATGCATTTCCTGTAAGTTAATAATAATGATTCAATTAAATAACAACCTAATAATTATCCCAACACACCAGACTTTAATAAACGAATTGAGGAATGTATTAGGTATGAAACGTTCAATGCCTTGTGTAACCCAATGAGGCAAGCTGGGTAGAACTATCAACTCCCGTAAAAAAGTAATCTCTACAACCGCCTCATATCCTCTTCCATGCACAATACACGGTCAAAGAAATTGGCACAAGCTCTCACAACGGCCGAGACCACTCATTTGGACATTTCACCTCGACTGCTTCAATGTTCTGTAGGCAAGGACAAACTCAGGCTCTCACACCATGCCACAGAGAAGACAATATATCATTCTGCACCGAGCTGTGCAAAGACAATGCTGACAAGAAGGGGGAGAGTTTCGGAGCCAGTCCTCCGAAATCCCACCCACTTCCCCAGTTCAGTCTTTAGACTCAGCTAAACTCTGTCCCAAGAGTTATGCTTTCACCCCACACCCCTGGAAACACAGCGACGTTTCCCCTCAGAGTTGTACTGTGCATTCCTCCATCAACCTTGACCAATTAACTCTGCAATACGCCGAGCGATACAAATGCTGTCGCCCCGCAATATTTATCTCTCCTCAAACCCTTCAAGAGCAGCCATTTATCTAACCGCCAAAGTCGAACATCTCTCACCACACTTCCTCTGATGCATTTATGACACAGTTGATAAGAAAAATACTCCAAATTATCATGCCTCAGGTTACTCGAAACCACACATATTTACTGTTTCACCCCGTCTCCTGCAACGCATTGTCGGCAAGAGCTTAGCGCAATATGTCACGCCAAACAGAATAGGATGCTCTTGAAACCATTAAATTTTTACAGATACTCCCAAACTCCTCCAAGGTGCTGTAGGCAAGGACAATCTCAAGCTCTCACACCACCAAGAAATTGACATATTATTCAACAAATGCTTCGGATGGCGAAAGAAGTCTAACCAATCACCAAGTCGGCAACCTTCCCCGAACTGTCATCCACACAGTCACCAACACTAATCGCACACTCCCTTTCCCACAACTGTACTCTTGTCCCAGCCCTGTCCAACAGGACAGAGAAACCATTTCCAAAACAATACTCCGATCAAATCTCCCTATCTCATTACCTCCTGGTTATATATTTATATACCATAACTTCAACACATGCGATCTGGAAGAACTGATCGATAAAATTATTAAAAGGAAAAAAAGATATGTCCTTGAGTCTCAAAGGCACACACCTCATGGGTGAAGAAACAAAATCTTAAAATATTGAAATACAATATTATGTAAATTTTTTTTATGCAATGTAAAAATATTTTAAATAATATTTGATGTGTTATTCATTTAATAAACCTCTGGAAGGGAATGCATGTGCAATCTATTATGCAACACATTTCTTTTTTTTTGGTGGTAATCTATTACATTTTATTTATGATCTAATTCTATTTTCCGGATTATAATGAGTGAAAATTTTTGCATTGTTAATATATGTTTCTTTTGGTTTGATTGTTTCTTTTTTTTTGGGTTAGTGATTATAAATGCACCTAGCATGTAATCATTTCACTTCCTGTGTAAATCTATCAAAACTCATATTACAACACATAACTTTTAATATCTATTTTTGTGTTAATATTTTTTTCGGTTTTTATATATAATGCAATACAATTATTGCAGACTTGAAACTAAGCTTGTAAAACGTCTAGCATGGAACAATCAAGGAATAAACGCTTTGGATAACGCTTGTAAAGAAGACGATATAGTTTATATTCGATCAGACAATTTAAAAGAAAGGCATATCGGATACAATTCAAGCCAATAAAGCAGCAAATATAAGGAAGAATCCGTCTACATCGACTGGTGAAAAGCTAGGCGCTTGGGTCGTGGATAAAGTTATGCATTCAAAAGTGATAGAGGCATGGGTATAGAATTCAAAACGATACAAAAACCAAGGAAGGTGGAATATTACCATTCATATTTCCATCATTATCAGCCCTTGGAACTTTAATGGGAAGTGTTTCAGTTCTTACTAAATCAAAAAAATCAAGTAGTAGAGGAATGTATCTTAAACCATAAAAAAATGGGCAAGGGCAAAAGAACTCCAAACATGGAAAGAAACACAGAAAGTCCTAAATAGCAATCCGAAATGTGCATTAACAAAAAATACACTAATGTATTTGTAAAGAGATTGTATATACCCTATTTCTGAAATGTGTATATGAGAGACGAATTACCAAAGAAACCAAACCTTCGCAAATGTATGATTGTTAATTTAGATTCGAAAGTAAACAAAGGGACACATTGGGTTGAATTAATAAAAAAATTCAAATCAATAATTGTATTATGGCAGTTTTGGCGATTTACGTCCTCCAATTGAAATACATAATTATGTGAAAAACATGCAATTAAAATACAATTACAAAATGGAACAATTATCAAATACAATCAATTGTGGACATTTATGTTCACGTTTTTCACTATAAATAGGATATATAAGTCAATGTGTTAGTAAAACCGTTTAGTAATATGTCATTTACATTGATATTAAGTGGAAATTCGTCGTAATTGTGGTCGGTATATTTCACAGATTTGGAGTTAGAAGGAGAATGGCAAATAAGTTTAATCGAATTCGTTACTTACAACAGCATCCCAAACATCGATATAGCGAACCAATAATTTACGTTCAACAACTGTGAAAAAATGTACAAGTTTGTGATACTGGCCGGATCCTATCAGTTGGATGACTTAGAAACAATCATTAAAGCAACATTACCTGAAAAATTAGAATTCCGATAATATGGAAATCCAAATACATTAACTAGTGTGATGCGTAGTAATGTCGATATCGATTTCACAGAAGACCATTCAATTGTAAATATGTTTGGGTACAAAAGGAGTCTATATCCAACTAATCAATTGCACGAATCATCAAAACAGATTAATATATTGTCAGTTAAAGTATGTCGTATAAATGTTAATATTGTAGGTGGATCATATTTGAATGGGAAAATTTCAAATACAATAAACTAATTCACGTGTGCAGTGGCTCCAGGATATAAAATTATTGAAAAACCTAATATATGAATATATCTTCCAATAACAGTGAATCGTGTTGATGAAATAGTTGTTAGAATTGTCGATCAAGTTGATAAAATTATTAATTTTAGAAATTTATATAATACCAGTCATTGTGCATTACAATCATAACAGGTATTGTGTATAATAGTCAATATGCTCTTAAAGTAGGTGCTGCATTTAGAAACTCTGTTTATAAAAAACATATAACTATAACAACTATAGCTATAACAAAACAAAACATAAGTATAAAGCAATAATTTCAAACAAATTATCCATAAAGTTAACACAGGACAACAAATTGTTTTTAAAGGAATTAGGATACTCTGTTAATAAAAATGGAAGTCATACTTAATGTTGAAGAAAGAATAATATATGATTTTGCAATCACCAATGCAGAAATACATGTATGTGAAACATTCCAAGCAGGTCTGTATACGTTCCCATCGGAAATAAGGATTGCTATACAAAATCATTATATTTACACATTACTGTCGAAATCAAGTTTAAGGTTTACAGGAACAATTAAAAAGACAGCTGATGCAACTATCCCAGCAACTTCAGGAATTGTAAGAAATGGAATACTTCATTTAATTTATAGAATTGCATATCTGCTCAATGTAGTGGAAACAGACCAAACACTAAATGTTGGAATTAATTCCATGGTAAAGATATCTTGGGAACTGTACACAATCTTTGTAGAGGACTAATGGCTGGGTGGAGCAATGCTAATAATTTTACACTAGAAATAAACCCAAGCAGAAAATACAAAATTGTTATACCATTAAGTATGGTTTTGGATTTTCTTGAGAACTATAAATGTATAATATTACATGCTAAGCAAGAATTAGTTATTCTATTCTGTAACATGCATTTGACTGTTATAAACAATACAGCTAATAATGAGTAAGGTGTTACATTTGAATTAAACAATGTCGAATGTCTAATGCCACATATTGAAATTAGAACTCTTGAACATGTAATGTTTATAACATATATCGAAAAAGGGAAGAATCTAGATATTGCATTCAAGTCATGGACTTTGGAGAAATTTCCAGATCTATCGACATCACAGAAAGTCATTTGGAATGTTAAATCAAGTTTTTCATGTGAGAAACCACGATTTGTCATTATTGGTTTTCAAACAAATCGACAAAACAATTTTAAAGCCGGTAGGTCAGTATTCGATAATTGTTATATGAAAAATATTAAACTGAATCCAAACTATCAAGCTTATCACTATACCGATTTAAATGTGAACTTTGGAAAAGGGTAATTCCTTATTTGATATGATATATACTCAATGTTGCAGGAAATGTATTATAACAAAATGAGCTCACCCATCATAGAACCTGAATCATTTAAAACCAGATGAACATTATTTGTGTTTAATGTAAGCAAGCAAGACGACACAATTACCAATAGGGTAATTGATTCACGAATTGAAATTATTGCAAATACACCAATTCTGGCAAATATGGAAGCTTATGCATTTATAATTCACAATAGATTGGCAAGTTATAATGTATGAGATAAGCTAGTGAAGATAATGACTTGAGCCAGTAGGCAACAAGACAAACTTTTAACAACATGTTTTGCACTGTGCAAGGATTTCAATCAACATAAAAATTTATCATTAAAGAATTGGCTATTACTGATAAGGAGTAACACAGAAAGGTATTCAGCTTCAAACCACTGTTCCACTGCAAATTTCTAAGTCCTAAATACAAGAAAAAAATATATGGGTAACCAAATACCACCATCGTTTAACCTGGCAAAGTGAGTGCTTGGAGTATGAGAATATTGAAGATATTTGCAACCAATACTTAAATAATTGTGAAATATATGTAGGATGGAGTTGACTAAATATATATTTTGTAAAGTGTGTGGCTTGGGAGAGTAACAGATATTAAAAAAATACAATTGCCCATCGTTCAAACAATTTTGTAAAACATACATATCTAATACAAAATTCTTCTCTGAAGAGGAAAACTCAAAATTAATGCTAGAATGGTCATTGATGTCTGACTGGGGTGAAACAATTTATGACGATTCTCCCCTGAGTCATCAGTTTATATTATACGAGTGTTATGGTAGATTTAGTTATGAAAAAAGGATGGAATAAATTTGATGAAACAGAACTACCAGCAAAGAATGAATTTTACAATAAATTAAATGAATCTAATATTACTGACACTGATTTTGAGCATGAAAAATGTGTATGGAACCAATTTGGTATTTAAAATCTTGGTGAATAACATGATTTATATTTAAAAGTGATGTTTTTTTATTATGATTTAGATCCAATGAGGTATTATACAGCACCAGGTTTATCGCGGGATGCGATGTTAAAAATGACTAAACAATCATTAGATTCATTACAAAATTATGATATGATTTTAATGATTGAAAAAGGAATTAGACATGAAATATCACAATGTTGTAAATGATATGTTAAAGCAAATAATAAATACTTAAATTGTTTCTCAACTCAAGAATCAAATTATTTGATATATCTCTATGCAAATAATCTTTATGGATGGACAATGTCATAATATTTACCATATAATGTTTTTGAATGGGTTTATTATACATTACATGATTTAGAGTACTGGAGTAAAAATATATAATATTTGGAGAATGATTCTGGGTATGGTTATCTATTAGAAGTTGATTTAGAATATCCACAAGAACTACATAATTTTCATAAAGATTTACCTTTTTCTCCTGAAAATAAGATAGTTCGAAGAAAAATCAATCTAAACTTTGCATAACAAAGAAAAGTATGTCTACACTATTGTAATTTAAAACAATGTTTAAGAAATGGATTAAAACATACAAAAATTCACAGAATATTAACATTTGATTAGTCAGATTGGTTAAATAAGTATATAGATACAACAATGAGAACTAATGCTGAAAATTATTTTGAAAAATATTTTTAGAAAGTCATGAATAATTCAGTGTTTTGTAAAACTATGTAAAATATTATAAACATAGTTGATATACAACTAGTATCAGATGCTGAAAAATGCGAAACATTAATGTTGGTTTACTATAAAAAAATGTATGCTTATAAGGTTAACGATAAAGAAAATAAATAATCGAAAGGTGTGAAACATGTGTAGTTGATAAGCTAATCACATTTGATGACTATAAGAATTGTTTGTTTAAAGAGAAAATACAATATAGAACAATGAATCTAATAAGGAGTGAAAAATATTAAATATATACGGTCGAAATAAAATTGCATTAAGTCCTTATGATAACAAAGGAATTATCTTAAAAATAAAATAGATATACTGCCATTTGGTTGTCAAAAGGAATAATTTTTAATTAATTTTTATATGATTATATTTCTATATTATATTTTAAACTTCTTTAGTTTCTAAGACAGCAATATCAGCACCGTCAAAATCAAACAGTTTGTCATTTTCATCTCTAATTACTAAAACAATATGATTGAACCTCTCATTAATTTTATAAAAAAAACCAGAGGTACAGGATCATAAATTATATAATCCCTAAAACCAAACATAGTTTTTGGTGGAAAACTTGCTGTAATACTAGTCTCCAAGTGACTAGATTCATCGTATTTTATAAACATTCTATAAGTCACGTTACAATGAACATTGATTGTTTTAAATTGATTAAAACTAGGTAATTTAGTACCTACAACAACTTGGTCTTTTTCAATATTTATATTTCTTTCAAAACAGAGAATAATAGATAATCAAACATCAAGTTTAATATATAATTTAGATTTGATAGTTATTCTATTTTTACATTATCTGCTATTAATTCAATATTATTTGTTGAAAAATGATCAACTGAATTTATAGTTTCTTTTAACGATTCAATATCATATTGACCTCGTTGAATAGTTATATATACATTTTTATCAAAAACAGGACTAATTTTTCCAATTGTTTTTAGTATTATTAATTATATTTGGAGTTAAAAATTTTGTATGAAAACTAATAAATGCGATCGATTTTTCAATATGTATTATATCATGAGGTTTTTTCTTTAATATGTAACTTATCCTTATCAACTTAAATACTTTATTATCCATTTATATTAAAAATAACATTTAATGAAAAAAACTGACTGGGTGCCCAAGTAGTAGTGCAAAAAAAAATATGATAATTAATTTTATTTACAAAACATGTTGGATAAATTTTTATAAACTGTATGTTTCTTCAAAAAGTTTAAACCAGCCCAAATATAATGAACTTCAAATATATTGTTTGCAATATCCAAAAAGTTGAAAGAAAAATGGCATATTTTAAAAATAATAATGGTGAAATGCCCACTTTAGATGAGTGCGAAAAAGATTCAGTAGTCATATTTGACAACGTTATTTTAGATAATCAAGATATAATTCGCGATTATTTTACTCGAGGAAGACAAAAATAGTGATGTATTTCATTTGGTTCAAACTAATTTGAAAGTACCAAAACAGCTCATAAGGGACAATACGAATTATTTGTGTATATTTGAACAAGAGGATTCTAATGTAAAGCATATTTTAAATGATTTTGTTGGTGGGGACATGTCTTTTGAGAAATTAAAAAATATATGTTCAAAATATTTGGACAAAGATTATGGTTTTATTACTATAGATTTGAAAAGAAAAATTAGTGATGGGAAGTATAGAAATAAAATTAAAAACTTTATTAAATTTTTTTTTAATATCAAAATGCACATTAAATGTGATGTGCATTGCGTTATTGCATTTTGAAATTATTAATTATAAAAAAAAAATTTAATTTTTAAAGCTTCAGCTAAAGAAGACTCGGATATGCAAACTGTAGTTTAATTAATCCATGAGTTATGTGAGTAATCAAAACCTAACAATTTTCCAAAAATTTGTTCACCTCTAGTTTTTAAAACTTTATCAACTAAATATTCATTTGGATAGTCAGTTTTCATAATTAGGTATTCACAAAAATTAATGTTTTAATTTTTCTTCTTTAATATCTATTAATTTGTAAGTTGGTACAACCTAATTTATAACTTTAATAATAGCTGATAATTCTGTCGACCTATTAGCAGAATAACCTTTTACAAAAAAGTTTTTTAAGTTTGCTCACCAAGACGACATCACCAACTTTATATTTAGTCCCCATATCACAAAATTTGTTTGCAATTATTATTATTTTTTTTCATTTTTTTATTAACTTCAATTTGCTTCATTCTAATAGATCTATGTTTTGAATTATTGTATTCTTTCACTAAATCGTCTAATATATTTATCCATTTAAAATTGCCATTCAAAGCACTTTTTTTCACATTATATTTTTTAAAGTTTGATTTTAAAGTTTGATTTAAAGCTCGCTTTTAATTCAGAAAATGAAGAATATTGGTTGATATTATATTTTTCAATAAGCTCATTAAATGTTTTATTATAAAATTCTGAATCATTGTCAGTTTGTATATTACTTGGTTTTCTTTTTGTTAATACAGATTCTAAACCGTTTGATACATTTTAGCTGTTTTATCTTTAATAGGTATAGCAAATGAAAATTTTGAAAAAGCATCAATAATTGTTATATTATATTTGTAACCTTAATTGATATGCAATATACCTTCAAATTGCCAGTATTCATTTCTACAAGATCAATTTGCCATAAATCATCAATTCCATATGAAATTATTTCTCATCTAAGAAAAATTTTTCGCACATGGTTATATAATTAATTAATTAATCCTTCTCTCACATTGAGCAAAAAAAAATTTAAGATTGTTGGTATTTTAGAATTGCACGAGCATATACTTTTCTGGACTACTCGTTCATTTGTTGTATTTTCATTTTTTATGTTATTATTCTTAATGATTTTCTTGCTTTTTAAACACCATTTATTACTCATTAATTAATAATAAAAATATAAATATAGTTAATGTTTATTTCTCCCGAATATTTCATATTTCATGAATATTCCTATTGTAGTTGTAAACCCATCAGAATATTCAGATATTTTGTCCTTTTTTTATTTTAAAAGTTACATTATCACCCCTTTTTAGCATCAAATGGTTTACTACAAACATTTTTTTGGAATACTATATCACAGTTAGAGTATAATCAGGTAAATTATCAGAATTTATTTTATAAACAGTACACTCCATCAGAAAAATTAATGAAGATATAACATTATCTTTGTGAAAGACATTCATAATTTTAAGCCACTTTGGATGTAAATAAAATACAGTATGAAATTATTCTTCAATTTTAGATTCAAGAAGTGTATGGTATTAAATTCAAAATTACTTGGTTGAAATCATGCAATTTAACATATGTTTCTGTATCAACATCTTCTTTCCTTTTTTCTACTTTTGTGTTAACAATAGTTCAAATGACTGGCTTAAATTTTGTAATTTGACATCTAATTCTATATCAACAGCTTCTTTAGTTTTTCACCTTTTGTGTTAACAAGTGTGTCGCAGTATTTCAAAACATATTTGTTTAAATTTTGTAATATATCAGCTATTTCTTTATCGAAATATCTTTTATTGACATTATCTTTTCCATCAATATGATCAGCCATGTTACTATTTCTACAATTTTGTATAGAATCATAGTCTGTTGCATAAACAAAAACTTTACTTATTTGATCTTGTAAAACAGAAGCTATTATATAATATTTTGATTCTACATATGTTTTGAAATCAGACACACTAGTGTCGTATTTTGATTAACATCGTTTTTCAATGCATAGTCAGAAACAATAGTTTTATATTTCGAATCTGCTTCATTTTTAACGCCTGCTTTGCATTATTTATTCGTTTTATATAATCAGCAATAGTGTTATTGAATTGTAAGATTATATCTCCTTTGGAGCATAATCAGAAACAATAGTTTAATATTTTGAATCTACATATTTTTTAAAATGTGTGATCTGCTACATATATTTCGAAAAATATTTTATTGAGCCCATCTTTATTATTTATATGTTCGCCTATATTAACAATTCTTCGCCCCAGAAAAGAAACAGAGGTTTTTGTATTATCAAAACAGTTGGATAGTTCATTTTGTAAAGAAGAAACACACGAATTACATTTTGAATCTACATGTGTTTTTAAATCTTCAGCAATATTGTCAAAGTTTTTATTTAAATATTTGATTAATGGTGTCCCAAATATATCTGCCAAATAATAACAAGAAATTATATCGTTAAACTTAAGTTCTCTCGAAAAAAGATGTAATAGATTTAAACTAGATGTACACATATAACTGAATTAAAATTCTGAATTCGATTATCATTATCATAAATGTTTCTGTTTTTGAAGTAATTCATTAAATTAGTGAGAATATTGCTGCCAAATGAATCAAAATAAAAACATAATTATTTTCTTTAATATAACAAACCCAGTGAATTCCATCATTTCTTGAAAAATCGAAACTAACCACAGCACATTCATTTTTTAGCATACTTTTTGGTAATTCATCAATCATGTAAAGATATCTGAAATTTTTTATATTTAGTATTTTTACATATTTTTCAATATTGATATTAAATAGTGGGTATTAATTTAATTTTTTTTCGTCCTCCTCTTTTTACAAATAATTATTTTCCAGCCTTATTTACCATTGTTAAATTTTGTCTTTTTTGTTCTTCTAATTCTTTATTATTTTTGTAAGTTTGTACATCAGAATTATAAATTGAAGTAGCTACTCCTGCTAAAGCACCAAGTCCAGTTAAAACAGCAACTATGAGGGGAATAATTCCTCCATGATGTAAACCACTTCCATATTTTTCTTTAAAAAAAATATTTCGAGTTTTCATAATGACAAGGTTAGTATGAAACCTTTGCCTTCATTTAATTTTATTATTTTTTTCTCAAGTTGATCTTTTGTTAAAAATTTATCTATACCTAAATCTCTTAATTGACCAATGGGTATATCGAAAGTTAATCTTTTTATCTTTATTTATATAAGTTATATATATTCATTATAACATATTAATTCCCCAGTCTAATTTTCTTTTTGTAAGCATTGTTGAGGCAACAGCAGCAGAAGCTATTTTTTCTCCAATTGGATTATTTTTATCTAACATAATTTATTTTGCTTTTTTTTTTTTTGTAAAATTTTACCTTCTTCGTGTCTAGATTCTAAATCTTTATGATCTCGATAAGCTATATCATGATATTTCAATGCTTCATCTAATTTATTTACTCATTTATCACCACTTTCGAGTCAGTCGTTTTAATTTTGTAAATGGTCCGAAATAATTAAAACCAGGTGAATCCATTTCTGGCAAATTTAAATTATTTAAAGCCCAGTTTATCACACCTTTTCCACAGTGTTCAAAATTCCAAAATGAATGTGGAATTACATTTAGAACTCTTACAAATATATGATATACTTTTTGGATTATTTATAACAAATTCAGAAAATTTATTGCATGATATATTCATTATGCTGACTTTTTCATTGTAGAAACTACTATTTCCAGCATTTTCTTCGTCTTGAATAACTAATAATCTGTCAAGTAATTTTCTAAAATCGCCCATCCAAATACACTCTTTTATACCTTCGCCAGATTAGGGGAATTGTTTATATATTCGTGATAAATTGGTTCAATTATTATAATTATACTTCCAACTGATACTGGAAATTCATAGTTGAATCATAATTTTGATATGCTGGATTTGTTAATAAAACCATTTCTGGATAATTTTGATAGTCCTCATTAGTGAATTTAGCTTCACCAGTGGATTTATCTACAAGATTATCATTTTTACTTGTTGCTAACAAATCAGTAAGGCCTATCGTTAATTCATAGTTTTATCATTGACAAATATAAAATCGCTATCTATTTTTAATTTGTATCACCAATTTTAAAACCTTGCCCATCACCTCGTAAACCCAATTTATCATTAATAACATTCATATTTTCAGATATATATTTTCCGAGATTTATAGTAGAAACACCTGCTATAGGTGGCAAATCTTTTAATGTAATAATAACCATTTGCTCTTCAAAATTAGGAGATTCTTGTTCTGGAAATAATTCTCTTTCAAAATATGTTTATTCTGGTGTTGGTGGATAATCTAAATTTTTTACCGCTACTGGAACTAATGTTGTTATTCAATTTTTTTTACTTCACTTCCTTTTTCTACTTTTTACCGGTATTTCACAATTCGTCGATTAATGGTTGCTCTTTCTTCTTATTTTTTCATATTCTTTTTCATGATGCTTTTTATATTTTTATACTTATCAATGAGTAATTTAACTCGATGAACTCCTATCGATTCTGCCATTAATATATTATTATTTTTTACTTACAAAATGAGTTATAAAAGTATTGAGAGCTTCGAGAGGCAAACTTTTCCTCCAACTGATAAAACTAGTAAAAATATAAATGTTTAGAATAATAGAACAGAATTTGATACTCCAATAGGAGATAGCTTTTCTACATACATTTATGAACAAGTTAGTATACTAAAGAGAGATAAACAGGGTGATGATGCGAAATACGAAAAATTAGATACTGTATAAGTTTGCGCAAATTTTTTTCCTTTTCCGTTTTCTAGAGTAGAAATCTCAAAACATGGTAAAAGTATTGAAGTTGTTGATAATCCGGGTATAACTTCTACAATAATGAATTATTTGTTAAGATCACTAAGTAAACAACATTATTTAGAATTAGCTGGTGTTGATAATAGACATGTCAAAAATCAATTTCTTAGCCATCAACCAAATGAAATAATGTATCCGCATAGATATATGTTTGATTTTATTAATGATAACAATATGAAATTTATTGAAAAGTTGGTTATAAAATTACTTTTTTTTCATAATTCGTCTGATAATAATTGTATAAATCTTTATGGAATTAAGCATGCGCAGGTTCATAGACACCATCCCGATCCAGGTAGAATTTTAATTCAAAAATTAGAAACTATGTGGCTAATTGTTTAATACAACCCTAACACAGCAATTGCTATTAAAGAAAAATATATATTAAGATCCTAACATCCCTATTAGTTTTGATTATTGGCAATTTTTAGAAAAAGACATTTCTACTGAATCATATATTTTTAATATTGATAAAAAATATAAGTGTAATAATTTACGATTTGATATGTCTGATTTTGTAATTGTTGGCTTTCAAATTAATAGAAAAAATAATCCTCAACAGTATAAACATTCTTCTACATTTTATCACTGTAATGTAAAAAAAATTTCAGTTAAAAATGGAATAAATGAAATATTTCCAAATGAAAAATTGAATCTAGATATTGAAAATAATATTTGTATGAGAATGTATCTGGCTTATAATGATTTTAGATACTCAAGAACAAAATTAGATTAAACCTTTAGAAATAATGAAATTTATATAAACCAACTTAGAAGGTGATTTCAATTATTTTTAAATTAGGGGGCGAAGACCTTTTATGTTATTGATTGTTCATATAGCAAATTACTGTAGTTAAAGAAAAAACAAACATAAAAATTAGTGTTGATTTTGGTTTTAAAAAAACCGAATCTGGTACAATTTATTATGTTTTAATTAGCAAAAGGAGCCTTACTTATGATTATTTGAAAGAAAATATTACTGATTATTTATAAATTTTTAATTTTATTAAATGTATTAATTAACAAAATGCTTCCAAATTTTAATACACTATTTAAGACTCATAGGTGAGTGGCCGCATTAATAAGTTTTACGAATTCTTAGAAATATAGATGAATTATTTGATCGAATAAAAAATAACTATTCTAATTTAAAAAATTTCATAGTATCCCTTTTTATAAAAGATATGTAAAAAAAATTAAATATTATAAATGGATCAAATTATATAACTTTTGGAAGTTTCGAATATTGGATACGAAATTATAAAAAAAAAAAAAACTTATTTTGATAAAGAATTGGACCTTGGTCATTTCAAAATTGTTTTAAAAATTATTAAAAATGATCTCAGATCAGATAAATTTTCTAACTGTAAAGACGGTGTTTATGATTTGGATTGCTGTGGTGGCTGGGATTGTGGATTCAATAATGGTTATGCTTCAGAATTTTCATTATTTTTGACTTTAAAAATCTTATTGGTGTTTTACTTTTGTTGAATAAAATTTATAAATTCTATCAATTATCTTTTATGGCATTTCACTTGTTTTTTATCGTATTTTTCTTGATTTAGATTGTTCGCTATGCAAAGATAATTTATGAAAATAGCTTTAATGTGATGAATGAGGTGCGGTAATCGCATATAAAAGTTTAAAAGAAATGAAAAATGGAAATCTGTTCATGATATAGAATTTTATATTTAAATTCTATCAATTATCCTTTTTAATATTTCATCTGATTTGCTTTTTTAAGCCTTAAATTTGCTTGGTTTTTGCATAATTTTACTTAGTTTACCTTGTTTCAAATCCTGCATGCTCATTTTTTAAAAACTGCAGAAATCTTCTTGGTTTTTATTCCTTAAAATTTCTTGTTTTTGAGACCTCATTTTTAAAAAGCTTTTAGAGCTTATATTTATCCCTCAAATAATTTGATTTCGGTTTTTTCTACATGATTTTCACAATTTTTTCGAGTTTTTTTTTACTTTTTCCTGTACTTTTAGACGAAATAACCCTATTAAGTGTACTGCATTTTTGCTGTAATTTTGGAAGAAATAACCCCCAAAAAGTGTTCTACACCAGCTCTCTCTTTACACGTCTACTAATATGTACTCTGTAGAGAAATAAATGGTATGAAACTACTTTTTTTTTTTGTTTTACTGACGAATGTATTAATTGTAATATCCCCTTATTCTAACAACATAATTATTTTTGAAAACAAAATGTTACGTACATTTAGCAATAAAGCTTTGAAAGCAATTTAATACCTAAAAGTACATTTCGAACGAATAATGTACTCCAATGGTTTCCTAGAATTTATAATTCCTCGAATTACACAAAACTGACCATAAAAGGTATGCAACTTTCACTCCCATTCAATACTTGGAAGTACGGACGCAAAGATAGCTTTGCTGTGTCGCTTCTGTGCCAAAGAATTTACAACTATGCGGAACTTACGACGACATGGAAGAACGAGATGTGGAATGAACAATTCAAGAAACCAGTTCCAGTGTGATTTATGCTAGAGACAGTTTTCTCCGAGTGATAATTTTATGAGACAGCTCAGTCAACTCCTCAGTTAGCTCCTCAATCAGTTCCTTAGGCTCCTCACTTAGAGCCTCCGTTAGCTCCTTAGGCGCCTCACACAGCTCGTCAATCAGCTCCTCACTTAGATCCCCAGGCTCCTCGCAGAGCTCCTCAATCAGTTCCTTAAGCTCCTCACTTAGAGCCTCCGTTAGCTCCTTAGGCTCCTCACATAGCTCGTCAATCAACTCCTCACTTAGATCCCCAGGCTCCTCACAGAGCTCCTCAATCAGTTCCTTAGGCTCCTCACTTAGAGCCTCCATTAGCTCCTTAGGCTCCTCACACAGCTCGTCAATCAGCTCCTCACTTAGATCCCCAGGCTCCTCACAGAGCTCCTCAATCAACTCTTAACTTAGCTCCTCACTTAGCTGCAAAAACTGAGTCATCACCACAATCTGCTCCACATGCTGCACAATCAGTTCAACAGTTAAAATTTCCTCCTATCCCCACTGTATTTTCTCCAAAACGTAGCAACATTTATACAGCATTGGGAAGTAAATCGCTTATCAATGTAACGACCAAACAGATACTGATTTAGACTTTCAAAGATTTTTCTCAAGTTGTAGGAAGCCTCTGATAGAATTAACTACAACATCGCCTCAACCAATATCTCTTAGTGTAAATATCTGAAATCTAATACAGCAGAGGAATCCTCCATAGAAACTTTCTATTTTCAAACTCAAGCTGCATTCCACTGATATTAGTGGCCTTTATAATGCTACCATAGTACCTTACTTAACATGCAGACTTGGAGAATTTAGTGCTCGTGGAAGTGGGTGGACTTTATAACTAATAACAAAAATGGATGTGCATATTTCTCAATACCATTTCACATATTTGAGAGAATTCCGTGTTCGTCTCCCTGCATCATTAACTAAAATGTTAACACCAGCATCGTCTCCAGATATGAACTGCACTACGTCAAAGCATATTGCTTAAATGAATAAAAAGATCGCTTTATATGTGAATAAATATTCTAATAAGAAAAGTTTTTATTCTATATGTAAATAAATGTTATGTATGTTCGAAAAAATGGAATTGTTTACATAAGATATATTACTGTTTTGCTGTGAAATCAGTTTAGGTGAATATAACTTATGACAAAATTTGTTAATATTTAATGCAGTAAATATCTATGTGAATGGAGAATCGCCTTCTGCACGAGAGAATCTTTCCCATAGCCATGGCGAGGTAGTTTTTCTATTTTATGAAACATGGTGGGAACACGCTCCTAGAAAGTCTCCTGGGTAGAACCAAGTAGGTAGATGATGCGAGCGGCGAGACCAATGAGTGACGAACAGTGCTCGCATGGTGGTGGCGAGGGAGTTGAATCGAGATGTGAATGTATGGCTTTGAAAGGGAGGGATGTTCGCGATGAAGCAAGGCTGTCGGAACTACATGAAATGAGTCGTGGGAGACCAGTGGACTTATGGAAAGATACAATATGCGAAATAGGCGGGTCGATGATGAACTGTGGTGTGAGGGAAGCATTGTCCAGCTAACCAGCAACATTTCTAGCCAATCTCGTAAATTTTTGTCCACTTCCAGACACAGTCCACTCCCCGCTGCACTTACAAATTTCCGGATCAGGAGAGCATAGGAATCCTTGTGCAGGGCTAACAGCAGCAGTCACCTTCCCCTTCATGTAGACTTGGCCTAACAAAATTTCTTACTTTGGATGTTACAACACAAGTTAATATGCGGAAATGTGTGTAGAGGAGATGTGTATTTCTGCGGAGAGGGTGATGTGGGGAGGGGATGAGTCTCGCTTCCTAGGTGTTTACCTAGCAGTTTGAAAATTTATATATATAGAGGTTTAACCTTTACACCCCTCCAGTGTTTGACTTTAGTGTTCGTGGAACATATAACTTTGTTTTAATGTCGCAATTTTACCAAGAATACTTTGGGGGAATGTCCACTCAAGCTCTCGAGGAGGAGCTTCTGGAATTTGATTGGTCAGGCCTTGATGCTGTTGAGCTAAGTCCATTGGCGTCACCAGCGCCGTCGGTGTCTCCAAAGTTGTCTCCAGTGAGAGCGATCCCGGCGCCGCCTCCGAGGACAGACTTGATGCTCCCAGCGCTATCTCCTGCGATGACAATCTCGGGGCATCCAGAGCTTTCAACACATCTGCCTGATTTACCTCCTACATCAAGGCAGGCTGAAGTTCTCGATTTGCGAATGCCAAAAAAAATGAACAATACGTCGAGAAGAAGAGGAAATGTTGTGAACCATCGGACTTGAGCTGTAGAAACTTACCTCTTCCTAAACTTTCGTTATTTTCTGAAATTGCTGAATATTTAAACGTTTTTAATGATGTACAATCACCAGCCTTCACAGCATCTCTGCCGATAATCTGTTACAGTTCTTTCACTCCTCCTCCATTCGAAACCCTTCTCCTCCTGGTATAGCTTTGCTTGTTTTTCGTCCTCCCAACCCGAAAAGACAGCATTTATCTTTAAATCCAAAGTTTAAAAATAATTGAAATTCTAGAGGAGACTTACTTATTTTCTTCTTTCGTTAAAGAAGAGTGTGAATATTTGTGAAAGGTTGTGTGGAGATGTGAGAAGTGATTTAGTAAATATCTGATTGTTTTATTGTTGTATAGAGTCTTTTGTTCTAACAGTTTGTGAAGTTATAAATATTTTTTGTGAAAATTTGTGAATTTAGATTCAAGGATTTTTAAAAATTATTTAATAAAATTTTAATGGTGAAGGAAATTGCGTGACTTGTTATTTAGTAGTTTGATTTCCTTTTGTCACATTTTTTTTTTAAATATATTTTGAACTTTAAGTAATTTGAGGGTGAGATGCAATGGTTTTTACACGATGTGAACACCAACACTAGCAAGTCTGAAAATTTAAAGGGAAGAGTAAATTGAATGAATTCTGAAAAGTAATGAAGGGGGAGTTTGAAAGGTTAACTGAACTTAAAAAACACACAATGGTGGAACAGGGCAAGGGGGAAGTGGTTTAGGACAACTTCAGGTAAAGGGACCCTTGCTCCACAGAACAAGTTTAAGAGTGACTAGCTGGCAACAAACAAAAAATTTTAATTTAAGATGTTTCCAAGGAAATACAGACTTATGACTTTTATACTTTAACTTACTAAGTGATGACTGCTGTGAAGAGATATTATTCTTCTTCAAATATTTTCTAAAATGGATGGTATAAACACTTATTTTTTTAAATATTTACATGAAATGCTGTAACATACTTTTTACACCTAATCAAAAACAACTATTTTTGAAATGTAACTGTTTCTAAGCAAAACTTTGAGAGAAGTCTTAAAACACTTTTACAGTGTAAACTAACATCAATGTTATAACATGAAATGGGAGAAACTTGAGAAATCCTATGAAAAATCTGTTGGATTTTCTGGTGAGCAGGTTAACCGCAACACCGAACAACTGGCTGTTGGAAATATAATCTTACAGTACTTAAAATATTTACTATATTACAAAGATGACTACATATTTTTGTAAACATGTCTATGTTTTACAAAATTAAACCCATTTTGATGTATTTGTCCTGTGAAGAAGTAATATTCTTTATTATACTTCTCATAGTGGAATTTTTAAAATGCAAGCTTTACAAATACGAGTTTGAACTGTGAAATTTGGTTTTTTAAACATGCGTGATTCCTTATAGTTTTTAGTAAGGAAAACAGATTTTTTTGGATTGTATACACTTTATAATTTTTTTTAAACTACATTTTAACAATAATTTTAACATACTGTTATAAGAACATCAGCTAAGTTCGTAGCTTTATAAATAACAACTTGGAGGTTACACTTGATTAAATATGTAAATGGAGTGTTGAGACCCATATTTTAATTCCAGAAAATTATTTTGTCTGAATTGTGTTATTAATATCGAATTATTTGGATAAATTCTCTTTACATTTAACTTGGGCTGTAGCGTTTACAAGTTACTCGCCGAGGCAGACTTGTCTCGACAGGAGAGTTTTCTTCTCGCCCTAACCAATTCCCCCAGCTGTCTTGAGGCGTGAAATATTGGAGCGTCTCTCTTTGACAGTGTGGGGAGACCGCAGAAGGTTCATTCGCACAGTGTAAAGGGTAAGTCTTCCATTCTGCTTGCTCCTCGAAGAGGTTAATGCTATCCGAGCAGGCGAGCTGCCTGGAGAATTGATCATGTCCCATACCCTTTTCTCTTGTGTGTTCGGATAATTATAAGGTTTTTATTTAATTGTACCCTTTTGTTTGACTAATTTATGGGAAATGCGTACGATAGGCTTTCGCATAAAGCGAGCGTCGGAGTGCCAGAGGCGATCCCCTGGCATACACTTTTGTAAGAGCAGTGGTACTGTGTAATAAGGTGTGATATAAGAAAGTATGTGCATCGGGTTTTCACAATAGGTTTTTGCAATAGGTAATTGATTGTGATGGTCGTATGAGCTAACAAAATATGGACTTTTGAAATGATTATACTTACATGTTAATTGATGTTTGGGTGATCATTTTGATGCATATTTTCGGAGCTGATGAGGGTGGAGTATGCGTTACTTTGTGTATGTGTATGTTAGTGTTGGATGCGTTTTTGTCAGGGGGAATTTTTATGACACCTGGAGATTTGGGCTGTGTGGATGTGTGGGAGGTCATTAAATTAGGGGGGATTTTTATCTTGTCTGAACTTGAAGTTTTAATTTTGATTGTAAATTGTGTGATTTTATTGATTTGTGAATTTATTACTCCCGGCCTCATGGGCGATAAGTGAGTAATTTAGTGTGCTATGGTTATTTTGTTCCTGGTGTAAAATATCTTTTTTTTCATGTGTTCATATTTAAATAGTTTTTTGTATGTTTTTTGTGTTCATTCTAATCATAACAATTTTGCATTTTTTGAACGTGTGAAATTCATTTGGCATGATTAACTTTGTCTTGTGCCCATATTTAGGTGTTTGAAATATTGGTAAGGAATTTCGTTAAAATATTAATAAAAATGTTGTGTTCCCTTCTATCATGTTTGGGGTAAGTTGTTTAATGGATTTGTTTTGTGGTTATCACAAGTAATTTTTTAATGATCCGTACTTATTTCAGTTGGTTAATTGAACGTAAATCTTACTGGTGCAGAAGTGACACGTATGCCTGTGCTCATAATCGATTAATCTAACAATCGATTATCTGCTCCTCACTCACTAAGTGTCCCCAGAACTGGCATGCATACTCCCGCTCCATCCACACCTCACTCCCCTAGGTGTACCAGGAACCTGCTGCATGTTCTCGCTCCATCCACACCTCACGATACCTGCGACACTAGGTGATAGTGTCGCAGGAATCTGCAGCGTGTTCTCGCTCCATCCAAAAACTAAAATAAAAATATCACTTATACCACTCTTACACCAACATTAAAACATATATAAACAATTACAACCCATCCCTTTGGTCAGTCTACACCAGGACGTCACACGGAACACATCGATGCTGGTCCGCCAATATCACCCTTATAACATGAATAAATTGATAAACGTCCTTTGATATCAAAGAATTTCATAAAATTAAAAACAAAGTTTGATATCAAAACATTATTTAATTAATTTTATTAATTACACTAATTAATCAATCAGCAACCAATCGACTAGTAGATTAGTAATGGACTATTCGATTAATCGATATGCATGCACATTTCAATTAATCTAATAATCAAACAATCGATTATCCACTCCATCCACATGTAATTCTACAAGTGTCCCAGGAACCAGCAGCCCCTACTACTGCGATGGAGTATAACTTCTATTTTTATGGGTCGATTTTGCTCATACTTGCAGGAATTGTTTGTTGATCTAAAAGAGAAAAATGCCAGCGATACCATGGTCAAACATAGGTCGACGTACCAGACGTAATACGGAGAACGCGTTGAGAAGTTAAAATAGAACGTGAAAGAGGCGGCACAACGTTCGCCGGGATCAGCTAGTGTGTGTGTGCGTGTCTATATATTATATACATATATAATTTGGCCCAATACTGGTACAAACCTTTCTCTCATTGTCGGGATCTCAATAATGTGAGCATCGCTTGCCGGGAGTAGCGGAGTTTCCGAAATTGTGACACTCCGCGATAATTACAGTTAGAGAAGTGACAACTTTCATGACGTACATCGGCTCGTGATAAGTGTAAAACTGAAGGAGAACCTTTAAATTTTAAACAGTGATAATTGAGCCAAATCAGTGAAAACCGTAAAAAATGAGCAGTTGATAATCAGTACCAGATAACTAATTAATAATATGGCTGAAATGCACTGATTTATTTGTGATTTGCACTAAATGTCAAGAATTCTACAGCTGTGAGTCAATTGTTCCCAGTTAATTTACTTGATTCGCCGGTCAGCAGTAGCTTATTAAGTGACTTTCAGTGAATGTTATTTGAGTGATTCAGACTTGGAGTGTAGATGACTGTCGCTGGCACGAGCAGTCGGTTCGGCAGCGGTCCAGGAGCACAGTGCTCCAAAGAACCATTGTGCCATTCACCGAGATGATAGCCGAGTTGGGGGGGGGGGGTTGGTGGCCCCCTTCCTCTTCCCCGCACGACCATAAATCCTTGGTCCGCGTGGCCACCGCCACAATACACCTCAGCCGCGTAACCACGCGCTCACATGTGCTCTGAACGGAACTGCTCTGCTTTTAATTGCCCCTCCCCCCCCTACCCCCGGGCGACGATGCATCATCTGCTCCCATTGGCGCCGTGCTCACACAACCCCGCCGGGATTGCTTATTGAAGAGGCGGCACAACTTAATACAAGGCCTCCCTTTCTGCCCTCCGGCGGCTGTATGTTCTGTCTGCGGAGGGGGGGGGGGGGGCGCTTCTTCATGCCGAATTCTCCATGTATCCTAGGTACTTAATGAAGCCATCGCCGCCCCCACTTCCCCGCCACGACTCCACCGAACAGGTGTGCTGCCCTCACGCCTGTAGATAGATAGGATACGAGACTACCGGTGTATGTTCTTTCATATGTGCTTGTGGTACTAGGTTGTCTAGCATCATCGAGGTCTCGCCATGTAATGTACCGAATGTCCGTTACAGTCTCGGAAGACGATGAACTACGAGTGCTGTGGGCGCAGGCCGGTCCCTTGGACAGACTAGCTGCGAACCTTGAAGATGCAAGTGTAGGTCGGAGACAAAGTATGGCTACCTGTCCGACGGACGGGTCGGCTGCTGCATGCGATGATTTCGGTTTGTAAGATCATCGTTCTGACCAGGGCGGTCTATCATCGTATATAGACCTGCGCTTGTGATCGTCGGTAAAACTTTTTTCCTTTGCATTGCTGTGTAGCGTTGTCACCTCTCTCTTGGTAATGGTTTCATTTCAGTCGGTTTCTAAGGACGGCCAGGTCGTTGCAGCACTTAATGCTTGTGCTGGTTAGCAAGTACTTGGAATTCTTCTCGTAATGGATAATGTCTGCGACTGGGCTGGTCTCGAGCCCTGACATAACACACACACACACACACTCTCTCTCTCTCTCTCTCTCTCTCTCTCTCTCTCTCTCTCTCGTGTTCTGTACTATCCCATCGACTTGCATGCGCTGTCAGTCTACCACCTAGGCTGCCTTACGAATCACGCAACGACTGTCGTATCGGCAGCTGCTAGTGTCACGAGTGATGGCTGATGATTTCGGTTTGTAATGAGGTCGTTCTGTTGTGTTAATCTGGTCTGGTCTAGCATCATACAGTACCACCTACGCTAGTGCTAGTAGGTACATACGTATAACTATTTTTTCCCCTTTACATTGTGTTTTCTGTTTGCATAGGTATGTGTGTTTCCCGTATTGTTCCCGCTTGTCGAATGCGTCTTCGGTTTAGGCGGGTCCAGAAGAAGAATACCTCAGCACCTCGCAAAGCAAAGTCTGGTAGGTATGTAGGCCCGCGAGAGTATTTTTTTCTCCATCTTCGCTAGCAAGGCGAGTCTCTAGGGAGAACACCTCGTGATGACGAGTCTGGCGAGTGTGTAGGCCAATATGCTATTTCATCTCCTCACACATCTCATGCAATGATGGTTTCGTGTGGTCAAGACATCGGACTGGTAACCCAAGGGAAACTGGAACAGTCACCCGCACCTCGTCCTGCATTCTTTGGCGAATGCGTAGGCCCATGCGATCTTCTCGTAGCATGCAATATCTGTCGAGGTCTTCATTGGCTTAGGCGAGTCCAGAAGTAGAAAACCTTGACGGCTTGTGATGACACGTTTCTTGTCTGATGAGTGTGCAGGCTCATGCCATGTCTATGTTATTATTTTGCTAGATTCATCTGAAATGGATCGTAAATTAAAGCCAACTATGTTTATATGTGTACTTAGGTCATACTTATGCCTATATAACATAGCTTTGGTAGCTATGTTATATAGGTAGGTATGACTTTGGTAGCTGTATCTCAAACTGTTCGACAAATCAGCCATCTAACCTGAGCTTAGGTCATACTTGACCCTTCGGTCCTTTTTATTGTATGTGGTGATATCTACATTATGAATATGGTAGTTGTAAATGAATGGTTCGGAAGCCGACTATGCTTATATAAGTGCACTTATGTCATACTCGACCCTTCGTTCCTTTTCGTTGTCTGGGTTTATGCCTATGTTATGACTTTGGTAGCTGTATCTCAAACTGTTCGACAAATCAGCCATCTAACCTGAGCTTCGGTCATACTTGACCCTTCGGTCCTTTTTATTGTATGTGGTGATATCTACATTATGAATATGGTAGTTGTAAATGAATGGTTCGGAAGCCGACTATGCTTATATAAGTGCACTTATGTCATACTCGACCCTTCGTTCCTTTTCATTGTCTGGGGTGATGCCTATGTTACGGTTTTGGTAGTCGTATTTCACATATGATTTGGAAATTATAGCCAGCTATGCTTATGTGTGTGCTTAGATCATACTTGATCCTTCTGCCCTTTTCATTGTCTGGGGTGATACCTATGTTACATTTTTTCTAGTTGTATCTCCAATGGTTCGCTAGTTACAGCCAACTATGCTAATGTGCATGCTTAGTTCATACTTGACACGTCGGTCCTTTACGTTGTCTGGGGTGATGCCATTGTTATGATTTTGGTAGTTGTATCTCAGACAGTTCGGAAATTACAGCCAATTATACTTACATGTGCTCTTAGGTAATACTTGACCATTCGGTTATTTTCATTGTCTGGGCCTATGTTACGATTTTGAGTTCTATCTCATCTCAAATAGTGTAGAAATTACAGCCAACTATGCTTATAAGTAGACATAGGTCATATTTGACCCTGTGCCTCTTCTCGTCGTCTGGAGGTGTGACTATGTTTCGATTTTGGTAGTAGTAGCTCGAATGGTTCGGAAATTACAGACAACTATGCTTATATGTATGTATAGGCCATACTTGACCTGAGGCTAGTAGAGAGTCATGGAATTGTGTCTCCCCCTCCGTGCAGAATGTGTGTGTGTGGGAAGTGCACACTTTTGGTAGGAAGGGAAAAACTATAATAATAATAGTAATAGTTGGGGGCACCCAGAGAACACAGACCGGAATGCGAGAGCGGGAATTTCTGTGATAAAATCTCTCCTCCTCTTCCTCATTGTGTGTAAAAGTCAGCTTCATTGTGTGAAATTCTGCGGAAAAACATGTTTCTTGTGTGAAATTTGTGCGGTTCTGCAGTTATTTGCTGTGGTTTCGGACATTTTCTGAGTGAAAAAAGGGTCTTGTGTGTGAAAACCACCTGCGTGACGTCATTCAAGATGGCGGCCACGGCTCCACAGCCACGAGTGACTTGTGCTAAAACCATCCTTTTTATACTACTACAGTCATTTTGCTAGTTTTTACAGGACAAGTTTTTCATGCCAACTGTATTTTCTTATTTTTTCCAGAGGTATATAACTTGTGACGTAAGGTCGAAAACTCTTCAAAAGAAATCACATTTGGAGTACCAAGTAAGTGCGAACCAATATAACACGATGTCAAGTTGAGGTCATAAGTTAAAATCACATTTGGAGTACCAAGTAAGTGCGAACCAATATAACACGATGTCAAGTTGAGGTCATAAGTTAAAATCACATTTGGAGTACCAAGTAAGTGCGAACCAATATAACACGATGTCAAGTTGAGGTCATAAGTTAAAATCACATTTGGAGTACCAAGTAAGTGCGAACCAATATAACACGATGTCAAGTTGAGGTCATAAGTTAAAATCACATTTGGAGTACCAAGTAAGTGCGAACCAATATAACACGATGTCAAGTTGAGGTCATAAGTTAAAATCACATTTGGAGTACCAAGTAAGTGCGAACCAATATAACACGATGTCAAGTTGAGGTCATAAGTTAAAATCACATTTGGAGTACCAAGTAAGTGCGAACCAATATAACACGATGTCAAGTTGAGGTCATAAGTTAAAATCATTTTTTTTCTTTAAAAATTTGTGTTCATTTCCACTACTTACACAACAGATTTGGTAGGAATCAGTTTACTATTCCTGACATACAGCTCACAATGCTGTAATTAATTACTGGCGGCATACATTTGGTGGTTAGAATCTAGTTTATGTCTGCAGATATACGGTAAGTAATACTACAATAAATTTCGGGGATGAGGTCAATATTTCTTTTCAGAAATTTAAAGAGTGCTAGCACGACTTTTAATGAAGTGCTATGACATATACCGTATCGCATCAAACCCGATATGATTCTGATTAAGGGGCACACCAGCTATACATAGTCGCATAAACCTACCTTTCCAAGAATAGTTTGCAGAAAGTGTCGAAACAGCAATTGTAGAACCAAGTTAAATATTTATGTTATACTTCATATATTCCAATGTACATATAGTCCATTCCGGTTTCTTCGTATGTTTCTGAAGCCCTGCTAAATTTCTACTTTTGGTTAATGGATACGTATCCTTCCGCCACATAAACATAAATATTGCCATGTGACTTCTACTTTAATAACTGTCGAATGCGATGTTTGCAATTTAGGCTTATAACCATAATTAGGTCAGATTTATGACTTTTTAACAATGTCTATGTTGGTGACAGTTCTTATGAAAATTTTTGGCACTGTTAACATATTTTTTATACACGACATTAGCACATCACACGTAATACACGTTAATGTTTTCCCGCTATTGTGTTTAACCCTGTTGCAAAAAAAAATCTAATAAACAACAACCATTCCAAAGAACAGACACAGTACATTTCAGCACGCAAGTCCTGCTGCTTATTTTTTATAATTAGCAGCGAAAAACTTACAAGATAATGGTGAACATGCACACAAATAATAGGCCTACCGAACATTCATTCCGCTCATATTTCTATGCACTGCTGTACTGTTTCTTAGGTTTATTTTATTATTTATTTTAATTTATCTGGCTGGACATAGTATTTTGTTGGGATTGTTGCAAACATTCAAATCACAGAAACGTAAGCACGTTACACAACTGTTTTTTAAACACTTACGGCAAAGGTAGAACGTTGTGGTAAATAAACAGACGTGAATTTAAATCATTAACATTGTCATAAAAACAGTTCGCGGTTAAAACGTATAAATTTTGCACGTCAAATATTTGCAATCACATACACACTGGGCCAGCTTAATGGCTACGGCGCAGTCACACCATTTCACACGCAGCGACCACGTCATATGTCACAGTATATTTATTAACTGCCATGGAAGCACGTATGTATCACAACATCGTAATTTGCCTAGGTAGGTTTAAAAAAAAACACAATGTGTACAAACTTGATGTGGTAATTTGAAGTATTTTTCGGAGCAAGAAAAATTAACGCTTCGTTTGGCAAAAAGCAACACGCCATGTCATGGCTTGCCACGTCTGCCAACATAGGATTTGTATCCCTCCCGCCATCACATCTAAATATATTAAAATAAGTATTCAAATATTAAAATGTCTTTTCAGTTGTAAATTGCAAATTCAAATATCATTATTTTGCTGTAATAAGTATTAAATATGCTAAAATTGGAAACCTGTATAATTTACCTGCTACTACTAGTGATGTGAAATTTCCCGAGGAAGAGAGAAAAAGAGAGAGAGAGAGAGCAACAAGCTCAGCTCACCCGGCAGTTTTTTCCTCGGTCGATAAAACAAACACCATGTCACTAGGGAATACGCACGATATTTTGCGTTGTTAATTTAAACTGTAACAGTGAAATATTTTTCCATCGGGGCTACCTAAATATTTAAATAGGCAACGTTTAATTTACAAATAGTATACAAAAAACTTGGTTAAAACAATATTTTTACTGTGAACTATTTGTAAATAGCCGTTTCCAAAACATCGCTGCTATCCATGTTTTTAATTCGTATTGACTATGTATTAAATATTACAAGTTATAGAAGATACTATGGCTAAAGTATAATTTATTCAAAAATATAATACATTTTAAGTTGATCAGTGTAATGTAAAGGAGTGCATATACAACATTAAATGTTTGTATGGTTAGATTCTGTAGTGCATGCCGGTTGCCATAAACAGGTTAATTGGCTGGGTTTTTCCAGTAAGTATGGGTACATGCTAAAATATCTAGTTGCCAACTTGCACTCTCAGTATAATAGGCTACCATTAAACATTCAATTATTCTCGTCAGCTTCAGTAACTCCAGCCCGGACCAAACTGCCTATGGCACTCACGAACACGAGTATTAGTGTTTGTGTGACTCCGTGATGGACTTAACTGTAGTCTTCAATCACGTAAAAAAAAAAAAAAAAAAAAAAAAAAAACCACCACCTTTTCTTCCTAACCACAAAAAAAAAACACGAAATAATGTACTTGCCGTACATCACACCTTCGTTCAGCATCTCGCTTAAGATGTACGCCATTTGTGTAAATGTCACATAACACAAATAATAAAAATATTCAGAAAAATCAACAATTCAAATAAGAGGTAGGAGACAAGGTATTTGTAAGTTACACTGAGGTACGCGACACTGGCAATTATTATATTTTAAGAATTGTACTTTATTACAAACTTCTCAATTTTTATCTTTGCAATATTTAATGAATAAAGTACTTTAAAATCCTGATGTCGATCGGCAAAAGTGGTCATGTATAGCCTGCCTGATCCCTATCATAACGTATGTGTAAGCTTTCCGGTGTCTCAATATCAAAACTTCCTAAAAAAATAAAATAAAATTCTACTATTCACAAATATTGGACTTTACGTTGCAAAAGTTCAAAGAATTAATTCATGTTGCCTAGCTCAGGGGGAAACACTCAAATCTCGCTCTGGTTTGCCGTAGCAAAACTTAACTTGGGACTTACAGCACTGGAAATAGAATGTGACGTCAGTTCAAACTTCTAGAACAAATGGATGACGTAGATCATACTGAAACATCTTATCTGTGATGGTGTAGGCAGCTCTCAAAGTATAAAATCAGCTTTATTATGCAAATTGGAAGTGTAGGTTGCTCTCCTACGATATAGGGTAGGGCGGGGTGCTTAAAATACGTGGAGCTAATATTCATCTGACACAAACGACCTAACAATACTTTCTACCTCCCTCACCACTAAACCTAATTAAAGAGACAAATATCAGTACACTCTTAATCGCGTGCATATAAAATCAACTTTAAATGACGTGGAAGAAGTATCGAACACCCTAAAAATTTAAATACATTCCTACTCTCTACTCTAAAAAGGCCTAACCTGCCAACCAATCATGAGTCATGATTTTAACTTGTAGGCCAATGGGAACTCGTTAACACTTCAAAAACTCCTAACGATCCATTTGCAGAGGCCTAAATGCTAAAATAACCTAGAGTTATGGTCTGAAAACGGCGACATACAAAACATTAAACCCTGAAATATTCACAAAAGAAGACCGAAAATAAAAATCAAAGTATTTGCATATAAAGAAATACAAAAATAAAAACTAGCTAACATAATCCATTTAAACATTATATGATTGCCATCGTACAGCTAAATTATGATATCCTACGTGTGAAAATAGCACAAATAAAAATCAATAAATAAAATCAAAACGAGGTTATATTAGTGACATATGTGGAGAATTTTTGTATACGAATGTACATGAATTGATATGTACGGACAGGAATGTGAAAAGTAACCTATGTAAATTACATAGCAAATGACGTGCATTTATGGGTTTGCATGAGTGTTATAACATATTACTCCTAGGGTAATTCTTCAATGGTTTGTTTCAAAACATCCGAAGAAACCATGAATAGACTATTAATTCGAAATTATTTTGGTCTCTGTATCTTTAAAATGTGATATAATATATCCTCGTGTTATTAGACTGAAGTCTGTGTTTCGAACTTTACTGTAAAGATGCATTTTTTCCCTTCAAAAACGATAGATCATGATGCGTGTACAGTGATTTCTTCGTGGGAGAATAGTACCGGTTATATTACGGAAATGTTTAACACAGCAGCTCTTTTAGAATAATTAAATTTTCAACAATCAAGTTGATTTCCTCCAGAAGATTTTATGAAAGTTGTATATGCTTAAATTTAAGCATGTAGCATGTGGGGATTGAGCCGGACGATGCCACTGATCGACGAGTTTTCTCGGGGATCTCTGGTTTCCCCCGCCCTTGCATTCCGGCGCTGCTCCACACTCACCTCGCCACACCCTCATCGGCTCTCAAGACCTCGATGTTAACAGCCGCACATGTCTTCACTCACTTTAAGCATGTATGTATTTTCATGTTTGTGTTACTACACTACATTTGAGAGTGCACAATAATAATAACGTATTGGATATTGTGGATGGATGAGTAAGGACATAATAAATTACAAAACTACAAAATTAAATCACTGTAAGAAATATTTTATTGATTCGTGTGGTGGTGAATAACTTATCGAAATTGAATTTTCACTCTTCTTCCGTGATGGAACTAGAAAATGGCAACTACAAGTTTTGTGTATTTTTTCTGAAATAATTCGTAACATCAAGCATCGAATCAACAAATCTGAAAAAATTATATTATATTGTAATTTATGATTAAATAAGATAGATTTTTTGAGCTAATATTACAATTTAGCATAAATCTGACATTTCAATAGTAATTGATTCTCTGGTTAACCCTTTTATCTCAACTTTAAATAAATAAATAATAAATTAACGGTTGAAATATGTACATTATTCACTGGTGTCATAACAGTTCTGCCATTTTCTAATTCACATCCATAAAGATTTGTTCTATTCAAAGTGCCTATCTATATATGTACACGCACATCGTTCACAACAAAAGGACTAGCACATTCTTATTAACTTTGCAATAGGAAATAAAACTTCAAGCTAACGAAATATAAACAGTACATAGAAATAAAACAGTGCAAATTCGCACGTGTAACTGGGTATGCAAGGGAAACCGCTCCGTGTAACTCAGTATTTGATATCCGACGACATCCACTTTTCAAACAACACACTTTTGACGTGGCTTGCTTTGGTAATATTAGACACGAAACACCATTGAAATGTTAATGGCATTTTATTCAGAAAAAATGCCACTTTACACGAAATTAGAAGCATGAATATTACGTTTATGTGAATTATAAAGAACATTAGTTGTAACAAGAACGACTTAAAAACAAACAAAAAAACCAACTATTCCGTGAAACAATAGTTGTATAAATTACTTTATTTTGGTCCAAAGTTATATATTTTCATGTGTGCTTAGTGCACTTCGTGAGGTTAGCTACCAAAATTAGTTTTTGTATTAAACTG
This sequence comes from Dryococelus australis, assembly GCA_029891345.1. Classification (NCBI taxonomy): domain Eukaryota; kingdom Metazoa; phylum Arthropoda; class Insecta; order Phasmatodea; family Phasmatidae; genus Dryococelus; species Dryococelus australis. The sequence continues at coordinate 1,368,600 of CM057001.1, forward strand.
GTTCTAGGCCAGGTTCTAGCACCACGTGTACGATAAATGCAAGCACATGTAACTGTCGTGCTTTATCAAGCAGAACTCAGTTTATACAACCAAGCTTCTTTTTAGCAAGCATTTAAAATCACACAATATGGCATTGTTGGTCTAAAAAAAAAATGTGTTTCAATGATTCGCCTTACTGGAAAAGTACACGCTAGTAAAAACTTGGCAGAATATGAATTTTAATTCAAGGAGGCTATTTTGGTAAATGTTTGTTATTAGCAATAAATAATGTTATCATATCCTTGAAAAAAAATTTCTCGTTCATGTCATAAAATCCGTATATTAACGGAAGTCCAGAGCATTATTCTACTTCTTAATAACAACACAGTGACTTATAATTTTTAATGCACATGTAACTTTTTTTTAAATATTACCATAGTAGTAGATGATCAGTAATTTTCGTATATGCGTACAATGACAGCACATATGTTGTAATGTGGCATTTTTCCTGGGATACATTGCTTCATAAATAAGTGCCTAAATATCAGGAATAACTGCATTGAAACTGTCAGCTACTGTGCTTCACATATTCCACTATAGTGGCCAGACGCACCCAAAAGTGGCTTCAAATTTTCAGGCCTTTTACATATAATTTAAATTTATATTTTTGGTAATTGTCTCAAGATTGAGTACAAGTTATACATATAACAAATAAGTTCATAGTTCGGTATAATAGTGTCTGTTTCTTAACAGAAAGGCATTAGATGTGTCATCTTTTGAGGGTGTCTGCTTCAAAACATAACAAACAAACCAATTATATGTAATTCTAATTTATTCAAATGTATCCAGCACAATATATATATATATTTTTTAATTTGTGGAACTGATACCAAAGTAAACACTAATCTGGCATTCCACATCAGAAATAATCTAGCATAAACTGAAACATTAACTGGAATGATCAGCGAGATTATTGCGTTTATTTTGTAAAAACTAAAAGGTATTATTTATCTGAACAGTAGACAAACTTTTATGTTAATTACGAATATATTAACACAGTTTGACGTTTCGTAGAAACATAGCACAAATCTGAAAGCAATTACCTTTTTAAAAACAACGAAGTACAAAAAAGTAAACGACAGTAAAAGTAATAAAATAACATTCGATACTTTTAAGATACAACTTTAAAAATAATATTGAATAAGAATGTTTCATCAGTATTATCGGCTAAAATATTCGGTGCTCCACTAATCTATGGGAGATTATTTTTTTATGAGTCAGGCTTGACTTTTACAAATGAAGCTAGCTAATTAGTAAATAAATTCACACTTTTTTTTAGCTAAACAAAACGCATACTGACAATGTGTTATATTTCAATAAATGAAATATTTTGACTGAACTTGTGGTTATTTATAAGTTATTACTGCAATGCTTACAGAATAGAAAAAATTTCATATTTTCGAGTAATTCTAGATACAAGCATCTATACAAGGTCAGGTTTGTCTATTCGAACTGCTACATCAATCGCTAGGTGTATAAAGTACGCAACACTATCTGTTTCGACAGTAACTTTTTATTGGATAATGTCAAAAAAAGACTTACGATATAAAAATCAACAATTATATTCGAATTAAATGCTAATACTGAAGTTAAAACATTTTTGTTTCTACGATCACGAATTGACATGGCAAATATCTCAGTGAGCACCGCAATGCTCAGGGTTAATGTGTGTTGGAGTCTACGATAAGCATGGATAACAAGTGCAATCAAATTGGTGAGACTAAGTGGTTTAGTCGGTTGAGATATAAATCGTTACTTCTGTATTTTTGAAGTTACTAGTTTAAGGTATTTATGCATTGTAACAATAAGCAGCTAAGTTCTGGATGGAAAGCTGGAAACAACACGAGGCTGAGCAAACCGACAAATTTGGTTTCATGGCTACTGCAGTGTCATTCTAATTGATAGTGATTTTGAATATCCACTTGAGAAAAGACCTTAAAAATCATTTAACTTGACCAATAAAACAATGATGCGTTTTTCACCCTTCCAAAGTGTTTAAATTTTGCATAACTACAGTAATAGCTAATATTTTGAAATTCATATCCAACTTTGTTTTCAGTAAATATCTACAATTATTGCTTCGTGCTGTAAAACAATAGAGATCAGTGTAGACACTTTATAAGAAAAGTAAACCAAATTTTAATTGTAATTTTTACCGTATTTCATTCATATTTTTTAATATTTTTATTTAGTAAAATATGACTTAATACAGTTTTAGAAATAGCCCTTCGTTCAAAATATCGGATAGCATGTAGTATAAGAAAATCTAAAGCAACAAATGAATAATGACATGAATCATTCCTCATGTAGAACTTCACAGTTTCATAATTTGTTAGAAGAAATGTTATTTATCAAGATATGTGCTTACCAAGCAATATAATTTGTAAAGTAAATATGGATGACCAAGTAAAGAGTGTAGTACAGAGTAACTTCTATACTTATTACGATAATGTTACGATTAAGTTGAACAAAATTCCTTGTTATAAATATGAATGTTGTACAAAAGGGGAAAATATTGAAGATTTATGTTCAGTGATGTGAGTTTATCAGTTTAGTAATAAAAAGGGCCATTTTTCTACACAAATTTACACACACTGAATTTACACAATATCAACAGTCGCCAATTTGTTCAAATATATTTTTAGCTTCCGACAAGCAGCAGTATAGCCTTGAAACCACGACAAGAACTCCTTTCAGATAATGTTATTGCGTTAGCATACGTCGCTGAAGGGCTAGCACTTTGAACAAGATGGCCAGTAATGTTGGTTAGGCCTCTAAACTTAATCACTTCTGGAGTTGATGAAGTAGGTTTATTTACTTGTAGCGAGCACATGATGCAAGTTAGTTCGTGTGTTCAAGGTCTCTCAGAGGCAATACGGTATATAAGAACATTATTACGAAATAACTTGTAGAAGCAATTAATTAATAATTTTGTGAAAGTTTCAGAATCCCGAGGATAAGATCAACGACATTTCAACATGGCCTCTGCTCAAGTAGAATGACAGAGCGTAAAGTACAAAATCAAATAATATTTTTGTCGAAATTAATTCACAAAGCAGTATAAATGTATAAAAAATTTAATGGCGATCAGTCGACTTTAGCCACACACGTTTCTCCCACTCTATAACACGTTAACTATTACTTTTAAATTACACTTCTGGAAAAAATTACATCCTTTATCTGTACACATTTGTTTACAGAACAAGAAATTTAAATTAATTAAATCTCGATATGCGATCCTCAAATCCAGTATCCAATAGTTTTTAGAGTCGAAACAGGTTGCGATCAGATATAAATATTCCAAAATCACATGAGTCGTAAAAGTAGCAACGATTTGCTGTGCAGCAACCTGTGCTGCATTGCTTTAAATATATTACACTGAAACCCTGCATTCTTCTTAATGATACATTCGAAACTACTACAGTCTGTTGAAATTACAGTAAAGTACACTTGCAGATACTCCCCTACAGAAAGAGGGAATTCCATTAAATGATGCATGTTATTAGCAGTGTTGAATTTGCTTATTAAGTAAGAGTAGCGTATGGAGATGTGATTTCGCAGACATGATCCGGCAACTCGTGTGATAGGCATGAGGATAACACTTCATATGACAAAGGATCGGCACAATATTGCAGGAATTGGAATTTATTTACAGGAAAAAAAAAGGGGGGGGTATGATATTACGAAATTGTTTTAGTTCTCTCTTCATATCTTGATACTTCAGTTCACATTTGCAAGAGGTGCTTTAGAGCCACGAATGTAATACCTTCCAAAAATATTTTATTTTCAAAACTACCTGCCATACAATAATTGAAACGGGTAAATCATTTTTTCCGTGTCGTGTTTTCACGAAGGGGAAAAGACACACTCGTGTTTGAAATGCGATGTGTGATTACAAGCAGTACCATACTTCAGGAGTAGTTCATGACATGTTTGTTTTTAGTTTATAAAAGTTTAATAATCACAGAACTATTTATTGCAACGAAATAAGTTAACATATAGTTAGTTGTAGTATCGCAGTTTGTAAAAGGACGTGTAGAGGGCACTTGGTCGGAGGCGTCAGCCCGCGGCAGGCACTACTACGATAGCGCTATGTCACCACTGTGTGCAGACAGTCTGTGTCTGTCCTTTCTACTCCTAGAGGACGCTGTCCTGCCGCCAGACGTGTTGTTGCTGTAGCCAGAGTCTGAGTCCTGCTGGCTGGGCGCCTTACCTGGCCGGAACGTCGTGAACATGTCTGGAGGTGGCGCTTGCCGGTGTAGATAGCCGCCCCCGCCCCCTCCATGGTGATGCAGGTGTCCCAGCACCGGCACACTCTCGTACGGGTTCACCAGGTGGTTGTGCTGCTGCGACGGAGGCGGCGCGCCCGGAGGCAGGAGGTAGGGGAGGCGGTGGGCGACGCTAGGCGCGCGTGGCGACCTGCCGCCCCCGCCTAGCGTCACCACGTTGGGGTAGAGCTGCAGTAGGGCGTCGAGCAGCAGGCCCTCGTGGAACTCGCCACAGTCCTGGGGGCGGTCGGAGGCGGGCACCTTACCACGCCACCCCCGCCGCTGCTGGTGCTCGAGGCTACGGCTGGGGCGGCGGACCTGCTGTGGGGGCGGCTGGGGGCGGGGCGCACGTGACCTGCAACCCGGGGGCAGGCTGAAGCCGCGGTCGTCGGGCGGTGCAGGGGGCGGCGGACTGGAGAGGAAGCGGCTGCGGTCGTCGGCGTCTGAAGAGTCTACGTCACGACAGAGGTCGTTCCCGGTGGATCCCTGCAGCGAACTGTTGGTGGAGTGTGTGGGGCGGCGGACGTCAGGCGGACACTGGGGCCTACGCCGCACCCGGTCGCCGCCCCCAAGGCTCAGCTCGTCCTCCGCGAACTCGTCCTCGCTGGCCGCCCCCTGGCCTACCACCCCCTCGCTGTCAGGCTCAGAGTCGCCGCGCTGCGACCTGCACCCTCACTACACAACACACACACTGTACACTCCCATATCTCAATCTAACTACATCCCATGTCCCTGTATCTTTATACTATTGAAAAACTATCTCATGTAGTGACGAGCTTGCTTGTATCCTAAATATGTCATCTATCAATAATATATAATACATATTATACTTTGGTTTAACTGAAATATTTCTTATGATCTATGTATAAACATAGATAATACATGTTTTTATTTAATAGAATGAAACAATATAAACATGGGTGTGTTGCTATGCCTTGTAGGAAGTAGTTCTCATGAACAATATTATAAAAACTGATGATATAACATGCGGTGTGTTGCTAATACCTTGTAGGAAGTAGTTCTCATGACAATATGTTATAACTGAATAGAAATATATACATGTGGTATGTTGCTAATGTCCTGTAGGAAGTAATTTACATGAACATATTATAAAACAGAGATAAACATGGTGTTGCTAGTACTGTCTAATATGATAAACAGCTGTTGTTAGTAATGTTGGATATTCCTACTTAGTAACTGTGGATTAACTAGTTGATTGTAATTAAGGATACAGCTGTAGACTGAGTAACTGTGAAATGGGATATATACAGCTGTGGTAGTGTTTCAGTAACTAGTGAATGATTCGCGAGCTTAGTAACTCTATGATTCCCGTGTATGTCTTTTAACTGTTGGAATATTCTTTGCAAACTGGAATGGAATATATAACGCGTTGATGCAGTAACTGTGAATGGATATATACACGCGTGTATGTTCAGTAACTGTGAATGGATATATACACCGTGTATGTCTTAGTAACTGTGAATGGAATATATACACGCGTGTATGCTTAGTAACTGTGAATGGAATATATACAAGCGTGTATGTCTTCAGTAACTTGAATGGAATATATACACGCGTGTATGTCTTTAGTAACTGTGAATGGAATATATACAGCGTGTATGTCTTCAGTAACTGTGAATGGAATATATACACGCGTGTATGTCTTTAGTAACTGTGAATGGGATATATACACGCGTGTATGTTGTAACTGTATGGATTATACACCTGTGCAGATGATGGAATATATACACCGTGTATGTCTTTAGTAACTGTGAATGGAATATATACAGCTGTATGTTAGTACTGGAATGGGATATATACACCGTGTATGCTTTAGTAACTGGAATGGATATATACACGCGTGTATGTCTATAACTGTGAATGGAATATACACGCTGTATGTCTTTAGAACTGTGAATGGATAATACAGGTGTATGTCTTCAGTACTTGAATGGAATATATACACTTATGTCTTTAGTAACTGTGAATGGAATATATACAGCGTGTATGTCTTAGTAACTGTGATGGAATATACACGCGTGTATGTCTTTAGTAACTGTGAATGGATATATACACGCGTGTATTCTTCATAACTGTGATGGAATATATAACGTGTATCTTTAGTAACTGTGAATGGATAATAACCGGAGTCTTTAGTAACTGTGAATGGAAATATACAGCGTGTATGTCTTAGTAACTTGAATGGAATATATACACGTGTATGTCTTTAGTAACGTGAATGGAATATACAGCGTGTATGTCTTAGTAACTGTGAATGGATATATACACGCGTGTATTCTTCATACTGTGAATGGAATATATCACGCGTTATCTTATAACTGTGAATGGATATATACACCGTGTATGTCATAACGAATGTAATCATGATGTCTAGTAACTTAGGAATATATACACCGTGTATGTTGTAATGATGGAATATATACAAGCGTGTATGTCTTCAGTAACTGTGAATGGAATATATACACGCTTGTATGTCTTTAGTAACTGTGAATGGAATATATACACGCGTGTATGTCTTCAGTAACTGTGAATGGAATATATACACGCGTGTATGTCTTCATAACTGTGAATGGATATATACACGCGTGTATGTCTTTAGTAACTGTGAATGGAAAACCGTGTATGTCTTTATATACACGCGTGTATGTCTTCAGTAACTGTGAATGGAATATATACACGCTTGTATGTCTTTAGTAACTGTGAATGGAATATATACACGCGTGTATGTCTTTAGTAACTGTGAATGGAATATATACACGCGTGTATGTCTTCAGTAACTGTGAATGGAATATATACACGCGTGTATGTCTTTAGTAACTGTGAATGGATATATACACGCGTGTATGTCTTCAGTAACTGTGAATGGAATATATACACCGTGTATGTCTTTAGTAACTGTGAATGGAATATATACACGCGTGTATGTCTTTAGTAACTGAGAATGGGATATATACACGCGTGTATGGCTTTAGTAACTGTGAATGGGATATATACACGCGTGTATGTCTTCAGTAACTGTGAATGGAATATATACACGCTTGTATGTCTTTAGTAACTGTGAATGGAATATATACACGCGTGTATGTCTTTAGTAACTGTGAATGGAATATATACACGCGTGTATGTCTTTTGTAACTGTGAATGGAATATATACACGCGTGTATGTCTTCAGTAACTGTGAATGGAATATATACACGCTTGTATGTCTTTAGTAACTGTGAATGGAATATATACACGCGTGTATGTCTTCAGTAACTGTGAATGGAATATATACACGCGTGTATGTCTTCAGTAACTGTGAATTGGATATATACAACCGGTGTATGTCTTTAGTAACTGTGAATGGAATATATACACGCGTGTATGTCTTCAGTAACTGTGAATGGAATATTACACCGCTGTATGTCTTTAGTAACTGTGAATGGAATATATACACGCGTGTATGTTTTTAGTAACTGTGAATGGAATATATACACGCGTGTATGTCTTTAGTAACTGTGAATGGGATATATACACGCGTGTATGTCTTCAGTAACTGTGAATGGAATATATACACGCTGTATGTCTTTAGTAACTGTGAATGGATATATACACGCGTGTATGTCTTCAGTAACTGTGAATGGAATATATACACGCTTGTATGTCTTTAGTAACTGTGAATGGAATATATACACGCGTGTATGTCTTCAGTAACTGTGAATGGAATATATACACGCGTGTATGTCTTTAGTAACTGTGAATGGATATATACACGCGTGTATGTCTTAGTAACTGTGAATGGATATATACACGCGTGTATGTCTTCAGTAACTGAGAATGGATATATACACGCGTGTATGACTTTAGTAACTGTGAATGGGATATATACACGCGTGTATGTCTTCAGTAACTGTGAATTGGATATATACACCGTGTATGCTTTAGTAACTGTGAATGGAATATATACACGCGTGTATGTCTTTGTAACTGTGAATGGAATATATACACGCGTGTATGTCTTAGTAACTGTGAATGGAATATATACACGCTTGTATGTCTTTAGTAACTGTGAATGGAATATATACACGCGTGTATGTCTTCAGTAACTGTGAATGGAATATATACACGCGTGTTATGTCTTCAGTAACTGTGAATTGGATATATACACCGTGTATGTCTTTAGTAACTGTGAATGGGATATATACACGCGTGTATGTCTTCAGTAACTGGAATTGGAATATAACAACGCGTGTATGACTTTAGTAACTGTGAATGGGATATATACACGCGTGTATGTCTTTAGTAACTGTGAATGGAATATATACACGCGTGTATGCTTCAGTAACTGCTGAATGGAATATATACACGCGTGTATGTCTTTAGTAACTGTGAATGGAATATATACAACGCGTGTATGACTTCAGTAACTGTGAATTGGATATATACAACCGTGTATGTCTTTAGTAACTGTGAATGGAATATATACACGCGTGTATGTCTTCAGTAACTGTGAATGGAATATATACAGCTGTATGTCTTTAGTAACTGTGAATGGAATATATACACGCGTGTATGTCTTTAGTAACTGTGAATGGAATATATACACGGCGTGTATGTCTTCAGTAACTGTGAATGGAATATATACACGCGTGTATGTCTTTAGTAACTGTGATATGGGATATAATACACGCGTGTATGTCTTCAGTAACTGTGAATGGAATATATACACGCGTGTATGTCTTTAGTAACTGTGAATGGAATATATACACGCGTTGTATGTCTTCAGTAACTGTGAATGGAATATATACACGCGTGTATGTCTTTATGTAGAATAACCTGTGAATGGGATATATACACGCGTGTATGTCTTCAGTAACTGTGAATCAAATATATACACGCGTGTATGACTTTAGTAACTGTGAATGGAATATATACACGCGTGTATGTATTTAGTAACTGTGAATGGAATATATACACGCGTGTATGTCTTCAGTAACTGTGAATGGAATATATACACGCGTGTATGTCTTCAGTAACTGTGAATGGAATATATACAAGCTTGTATGTCTTTAGTAACTGCGAATGGAATATATACACGCGTGTATGGCTTTAGTAACTGTGAATGGGATATATACACGCGTGTATGTCTTCAGTAACTGTGAATGGAATATATACACGCTTGTATGTCTTTAGTAACTGCGAATGGAATATATACACGCTTGTGTGTCTTTAGTAACTGTGAATGGAATATATACAAGCGTGTATGTCTTCAGTAACTCTGAATGGAATATATACACGCGTGTATGTCTTTAGTAACTGTGAATGGAATATATACAAGCGTGTATGTCTTCAGTAACTGTGAATGGAATATATACACGCGTGTATGTCTTCAGTAACTGTGAATGGGATATATACACGCGTGTATGTCTTCAGTAACTGTGAATGGAATATATACACGCGTGTATGTCTTTAGTAACTGTGAATGGAATATATACACGCGTGTATGTATTTAGTAACTGTGAATGGGATATATAAAGGCGTGTATGCTTTAGTAATTCTGACGTGACTTTTTTAACTCTATTTACTCAACTCGTTACATTCTCGCAGAGAAAATATAAACTATACCATAGCGAATCTAAACTTCGTGAATTAACCCAGTTCTACGGCACCGTCGAAACGCTCAAACGTGGGTTGCCAGTTCGCTTGGATCTCACTTAATTGTTGGGTTTCTCAATAACAACTATCGTGGAAATATTTTTTAAACATATATTACTCTACAATTACCACTAAAATTTCAATATTCCCTTTAAAAATTAAACTTTTAAAAAATGTGGAAAATTAAGTCAACTATATGGTGGCCAGCCAATATAAATTTAAATGTTAAAGGAGAGGAATTTTTTTTTTAGCACTTTTATATAACATACTTCACATAACAGAATGGTGTGAGTATACAAAGTGAAACATTCACAAAATACAACGCGCCAATCCTAAATGAAAATAGAGACGAAATCTCAGTTTAAAAAATCCCATTAAAAAAATTTTAATTGCATAACATGGAAACATTTAATAGTGAGCCGAAACATTTACTGAACATCCTTTATTCTAAAATTGTCCATTTGTCGTCAGATTGTAACTGAGATTACTGATGTGTGGCTTTGTTATGTTTGAATGGTTTCTATACTTGCATGTGTCTATTTTTTCACGATTGTTAAGATGCTCTGAAGTCTCTTAATTTTGTGTTGTTTTACAAGACAGCCTAAGCTCTAATACCACGTCATATTTTGGTAAAGTTAAAAATTAATCTAATATAGCCTACTAACCCTGGCGTCTTGCTGTAAGTCTACTGTGCAAGTAAAATGCTGAATTTCGACACTAAGGTTTCTGCGTCTATTGTAACATATACTTACGCCACGGGTGTGAATATGGGGTAACCTGCACATGACTATCTACATGGGAGAATCTGAAAATAGCTTGATTTCACTAAAGACGATAGAGCCTGATTTCAGTGAGTTGGCAAGAATTATGCTTTTATGTTTCTATGCAGGTAGAATTACTCAGTAATTAGTAATAATAAATAACGTGTTATCAGTTTTCATTTTTAAAAGCAGTTAGAACAACAGCTTCTGTGTTAACATCAATGTTATTTTGTATCCTGCTATTAACACTACAATTATATTTTAAGCATTCCTTTCCATAAGGTGAGCTTAAAACACTGTGTTTATTTTAACTGTATATAAAATGTAAATTTCACGGATTTCTTGGTCACATGATTGTATAGCTCATAAATATTGGCCAAACACTAAACACTTTGTATATATACAAGTTAAAAGCGTTTTTTGGATTTCTGGTTATTAGCAGCAGGACACAAATCGAAAGGATTTTTTTCTGCAAGCATCAAACAGCTTGGGGTATTATCAAAAAGCGGGAAAAGAAACATCTTGGTTTGAAGATATACAGTACGTAATAAGAAGCGTCAAGATTGAATCATATAAAGAATATAATTATTTAAAAAAACAATAAATAGTATGGGGAGGACGATATTGATAGAAAAAAGAGATGAGATTAGCGTGGTATGATCATCTTAGAAGAATTGTGATCATCTTAGAAGAATTGATGAAAGGAAGGAACTTCCTGGAAGAAAGAAATTATGTGGATTACGTAGTACAAGAAGCTATAAAATAGTTGAGATTTTCAAAGGGTGTTGGGTAAAAGTAAATTCTATAAAACAAATAAGAAACTTAAGAAGAGTGAAACAAAATATAAATAATGCAGATAGGTGCTCACCGTTAGACAGCTCCTCGTAGACGGGATTGTAGAGGTCCTGTGATGTATAGGCGTCAGGGTGGGGTGGTGGACAGATGAATACCGAGGGGTGGTTGATCACTGAGAAGCCGGTGTTGTAGTTCGGACTTGACTTCACATCGATCATCTGCGAGGCACAAGACACCACACGCCCTCAGTAAGTAAGGCGCGACAATCCTGCCTCACATACTACAGTGTAATATGTGAAGGCGCGCCACTGCTGACTACATGCATTCAAGTTAACAAAATGAAAAACAATGAACCGATTTCAGTCAAACAGAGTTTATTAACATCTACGCATTATACACATGGTCCAATATCAGAACACTCTAAAAATGTTTTGTACTTTTACAAGTAAAATCCTTGGAAACCAAATGGCCAAGAAAATCCTCTGTAAAACTAGAAATAGTTTGCTTGTAAAATCTGCAAAATATTTATTTGTAATATTATAAATTATAATCATGTATTTCAATTGACATTATTGAGAAATGTACATAAAATCATATTTTCCTTACGGAAAACAAATGCGATAAATTAATAACAGAGAATGACTAAAAAAAAATTTCAATATAATTTACGACAAAAAATGATACTTTGACAGCACGGGGACTAAAACCAACACCCCTTGTATTATTAGCCGTCACCTTTAAGGACGAGACCAACTTGATTTATGTACTTAAAGTATATTTTTACTGTAAATATAACTGCAAATACCTACAACATATCAAGGAAATTATTTGGGTATGAAGAATAGGTAAAGGCTGTTCACGATTAAGTAAGCACTTTAGAAATGAACCTTAGAAAAAAGTTACTGACCCTGCGTCCATTTATTTTAATGGGTGCACTGAGTGGCATTCGCCCAGTAAAGTTGGTAACGATGGATAGAAAGTAGTTCCATAGCTTAACGTCAAATAAATAGTGTTTGGAAATCATTTGTTATAACTTAAAATTATTTCTTTCGCTTTCTGTGTTTTTTAATGTACCGAAGTGTAAAAAAGAGGTATTTACTTTCTTGATAATTTCACAGTTTCAGTTTGCCGACGCATGTATAATGTGACGAGGCCCATGGGAATGTTAATTTTACATAGGGCAGAGGAATACACAACGGGTTTACAAGTAGACCTTAAACAGGGCTTTCAATAGTGCTCATTTTACCGTGAACAGCCTATATAGTTATTTCATTTTAAGAGTTTTGTTGTTGAGTTACGAGGTTTGGGCAGCTCTTAACAACGAGGTTTTGAGAGCCGATTTAAAACTTCCTTGTAACTATGGAAACATTAACATTTAATGAAATATACTGTCACGTTTCATTATGATTATTTGAGTTGTTTTAGTGTTTTAGGTTATTCAAACTTGTAATAGATTTATTTTTGGACGCAGCTACATTTTACAACGCCCATGATTTTTGCGCAAACAGCTGTATACGGTTTTACGTTGTTAAGTGTCCGCCATTTTGCTGAAGCTCGTGGAAACGGGTCAGTGTAGTACAAACATTCCTTGAGGTCTATTACAAACACTGCCCTTGTAGTTTTTCAAGAGAAATTTTTGTGCTATTACAAGCATTTGTAAAATTACAAAGAATTTGTCAGAAAAGATTACAATATTTTTTTACCGTGTTCTAATGGCTGAGTTTTTCGCGTATGATTTATGCGCACCAGAATTTATTATTTTGATATGCAAATCCTGATACAATGTTAAATGATAATTATTTAAATATGTTATATGGTCTGCCTTGCATAGTTTCGTGATTTGAGGATGTTCCGAATATTTGTCTCAACAGTTATTTTGTCAGCTATAATTATATTGTGATTTATAATTTATTACTGATTCTGTTGTGTATCATATGTTGTGTGTTTCACGTGACCAACATGTTAGAAGCAATGCGCTGGTTGCCAAGGACAACGAAGCGTTGTTGGTAATTTATCGGAGTAGCCGCCCCGTGATTGGTCGCTAACTTAAACGCCACTTTAAGCTTTAGCGAGGGTTCTGACAGAATGGTGTCTTCTCCTACCGTTAGGCGGGTCTTGATTTAAGTATAAGGATAGTAATTCAAGTGGCGTTTATGATGTTAACAGACTGCCGAGAAGAGAACTTTGGACCGACTGGAGAAAAGAAGAGTGTCTGCTCGGGCTGCATACACAAGATCTAGATTAATTATAGTTTGTCTCCCGTGGTCTGTCGTGTGGTAAGTTAAAGACTGTGAACGAGTACGTAGGCCCGTGAGCCAAATTAGGGAAGGCTTCAAGACAGATCTCGAGAGTCCCACAGTGTAGAGGTTTTACGTCCTGCTACACGCGAGAATTGAGAGTGAGTCTAAACGAGTCATAGTTACGTCGTGGGAATATTTTAGTAAGATGGCACGATTATTTTTGCTTATCAGTCAACCAACTATGCCATCTTGGGCAAACGCCACGTTTAATTTCTAGTACTATAACCTTCTATCCCTGGTTATTTTGAGCTCATCCACCCAATCATAATTGGTGTGAGCGTTGATAAGTATGAAACAATATTAATTTTCAAAAAACATTTAATTCCTAAATGCGTCAGTTACAGGGCTGAGATACTTCCGTTACGGCCACTTTCATGCACACTTCTTCGACTCTTTATAAATATATTATAATTGCAATCTATTGGAAGATAATAGCATCCTTGTACAACATTTGAGTCTTAGGATCAGTGCATATCTTATTTGCAATAAATGTCAGGTGCATGAAAACTATACCAAGATAGTAGATAAGTATAGACATCTTATTTCTTGGAAAAGTGTATTTGTTTGTATTATGTCTTCTAGCTACAATCAGACTTGCCGTATTTCTCTCTCATGGTGAGTCTGAAATAGAGAGAATACTGACTCCTGTCCTCCTCTGGCCGTGGTACTGTATCCTCGTAGGTTTCCAGGAAGTAAGTGATTTTAATAAGTGTTGATAAATATGTGTCAAACACATATAACAAGGATGTTCAACCATATAATTTATAGTTGGTTTCGTTTGGAGGCGAATGCTACAACACTACTCATATCGCCGGTTATACCAACTAGCTCACACCAATCACACACTACAAATATGTAAAGCAGCCGTACATTACATAAATTATTTTGGCGCACAACGTGTTGGCCTATGCTAAAGCGATACCCGCATGTCGTAGCCTCGCTACAGTGTAGTATCAACCAACTTAAGAAGAAACCAAATTTCCTATCCTAATTAAGACGTAACTCTGTTATGGAAATAAGAATACAGGGGTTTGAGCAATACGTTTAGAGCAGTCTGATTAAAGCGCGCATTCGCCTCACATGCGGACATTCTTAGTTTTCGAGTCATAATTTCAGTTTCAGATGTATTGTTGAAAATGTCTGATTATAGACAATTTACTAGTTGTTTAATACTTTCGTATATTGTTTTCACTCTGTGATATTTCCTGCTAGCAAATAAAACAGTAATTTATTGACAAAATATAAGTATATTCCTGACTTTTGACAACAAGCAGATAACACACAATTAATATTACGCATTATGAAGACGATATTATGACGTGAAAACAAAGAATTTCCTCAAAATGGGCGAAGCCTAGCCCTAAGAAGACCTTAAGAAGACCTCAATGAACACTTAAAGTCTTAAATCATACATCACAAACATAAATGATTGATAGTAACTTTTAAATTACTAATTTGTGAAGAGACACAAAAATTTCGCGAGACCAAGCGGTGACAGGATAAAAATTTTAATACTTTCACGCTTTTGTTACTACCATGATCAAGCCACTATTCTGCTGACAATCCCTGCAGTACTGTGAACTCGTAGTATACGTATAAAACAGACCGAGCGAATCACGTACAACGTCATACACAGGATAACGTGGCCATGAAGGCTGCAAGCAGCCAGTAAACAAATGACCGCACCTGGTTTGTTAACACAACTCTGACTACCCTAGCAGTCAAGTGAATTGGCGAAATTCCTGGAGGTCTATCAATTAGAGACCCTATCAATTCGCTTTAATTATTTTGCGACGGATTAGGTGTCACAAAAGTACAAAGTGTTTCTCAAACATGGGGACAAACTTCGGCAGTGTATTCCTGATGAAAATACACTGACATGACAAAACTCATTGGATACCCGTCTAATAATGTGTAGGGCCCCCTATAGCTTGAAGAAGTAAAGTAATTCGACGTGGCATAGACTCCACAAGCGGACGAAAGACCTCTGGACAGATGTTAAGCCATGCTGTTTGAACAGCTACCCAAAGTTCCCTAATATTTATAGGTGGATGATCTTGGGTGCGATTGGCTCTCTTCACCACGTCCCATAAATGCTCGATTGGGTTTATGTCGGGTGAACGTGCTGGCCATTCCATTCGCTGGAACTCTCCAGAATGTTCTTCGAACCAGTCCTGGACATCCGCAGCCCGATGAGACGGTGTATTATCCTGTTGGAACATCCCATCGTTGTCAGGAAAACTGAAGTCCATGAATGGCTACAAATGGAAGACAAGTTTTGTAGTGGTTACCACCACGTTTTGTGGGTACATGGACAAGTGGACCAATGTCAGATGAACACAGCACACACCATAACGGAACCACCACCACCAGCCTGGACGGTGCCTTGTTGACAACTGAGATCCGTAGCCTCATTGGGTTTGCACCATATCCGAACCCTGCCATCAGGCCGAAACAACATGTACAGTGACTCATCAAGTAACTTTGGACGGCCACTACGTTGTCCACGGTGGATCGTAATGCCTTGATTTTGATATTTCCTGTACACACGTGACACTGTGGATCGAGAAGTATTTAAAGTCTCCAAAACTGCTGAAATTGAATGTCCCATCCTTCTGGCACTCACAATCATGCCCCGTTTGAACTCGGATAATTCACGTCGCCTTGCCATAAACATGTAAACAACAGTCAATCCGAATGATAGGACCACTTGTTCAGAACTGAGACCGGTTTATGCCTTCAACATCGTTCTGCAGCAATGGTGTCACGAGTCATTCTGTGCTATCCCATAACCTTTGTCATGCCAGTGTATAAAACTTAAATGTAAGTACCATTTTCTCGTCAAGTGGTTATTGAGAGATCTGAGAGCACCTCAAAGAACCTCATTAAAATTGCATTCCTCTGTATGTGGTTTACCTACCTGGTGTGCAACACACATTCTGTTTTGAACATTCTACGTGAATTATCTCACAAACGGTTCGCCTGAGAGTGCTCAGACAAGACGACCTTTATTGTTAATTTAAACGTGCTGATTCACATGTTGCCTTATAAAATTGCTTAGAACGTAGTGTTACAAAGTTTGATGCAAACATAGGGTGGTAACATCCATTTACAAAAGGAAGGGGTATTATAATTACCAACCACTATTATCCCTTTTATACAGAACTCAGTTCACTGATATTTTGCTTAATCACAAATGGTTGCTGATATTTAAAACTAAACACATTTTAAAACTTCAGTTGTAGGGGCGCATAACTCCCTTAATAATCACTTTAGGGGGTAAGTTGTACATACATTTTCGTAATAAATTGCCTGTCGAAGTTTGTGTTCATGTTTTAGAAACACGTCGTATTTGTTAGCTTCATGTGAGTTACTGGACCTTCGCTCATCGAACACGTCCTTCAGGAATCTAGTAGTAAACATGTAGCTCTTCGATATCTTCATTCTGTGTGGCCGAGTTGAGAAGGGATCTGCGTTCAGACTGTGGAAACTGCTAGTTAGAAAATAACATCTGCTTGAGTATGTGTAGGACTGTAATGACCAGCACGATGAAGTTGTGAAATAATAAGATCTCTACTAACAACAGATTAGCCACGTACCGAAACTTACTCCAGCAACAAGAGCGTGAATGGTGGAGTGTTAAATCAAGAGTTAGCTACCAGCACTCGCATTTGAAGGTAAACCATTCTCACACTACTCTTAAATACTTGTCTGCTTTACTTACATACGCCGAAAAAGATATGTGTACGTCTATATTTGTTTCAAAACAGTGATCTTACCTTTATCCATTAAGGTGGTTTTGTCAGAGCAAGAAGAAAATTGGAATGATGTTTAGAATTAGTTTTTTGTTACTCTTCTAATTTTAATGATCGAACATTATTTTATGTTACTAATGCAGTTCGTTACCTAATGTGATGACGGATTATTATGACCATCCAAAATATATCTTGAAATGAGAAAGTTAGACAAGGAAACGCAGATTAATTTGAAATGAAGCTATTTTTAAAATTGTGAAGACATTCTCACCGAAGTCTGTAGACGGGTTTATGGCTTTTCTTGGTCAGTTTTAAAATGACGGAAATACTTTTCGCGGCAGTATATGGTGATGAGGGGGTGGGATACAACCATACGTTCATAGACATAGAGGTTTAGACGACGTGATCACTCCACTGCAAACCACTTAATATGTTAAGGATTTATTTGTCACAACTGCTCTGCCAGTTTGCAATAACCGGGAAAAAGGCTAGTCTGAATCGGTCTTGGATAAGTAGTGAATTATATAGAAACTTTTGATAAGATATACGGGGGGGGGGGGAGAAATGTTTTTTTAAAATAAGGATTTAGGTCTGAGGGCCATTCAAAGAAATGATCTTCAGGGAGATGAGGCCTGGGAAACTTGCAGCCTGTGTGATCAGTTCGCGGTCATTGCTGCTCGCGCGACGGGCACGTTAAACTGGTCCGAGTGTGCGGGCATAACTCCGCCTTAATGACCTCCACATAATTGGGATGGCTCCATTACGGCGGCGCGCGGACTATAAAAACGCGAAGTGTCTTAAAGTTTGAACACTTCGACGGAGTGGATGGGACAGAGATAGGGCGCCCTCATCTTCCTTTATACGATGCCAATAACAATAAAGGTGGGAAAGAAAATTGGGTATTCTTATGAAGGTTATAAACTGCCACCGACAAAGTGCGAACCGTCTCAGGGGTGTAACAGGTGAGGGTTGCAGAAACTCCGTTTGAAAGAAGGAAGTTTTGATCAATTTCTGATGGCTTCACTCTAACGCGGACTCTGGCAAAAAAAGAAATCCGTTAGAATTTGTCATTGCTGGGCTGATGATTTTTGTAGTGCCCAAGAAATTAGAAAACTTATTTGATTCTTGTGAAGCTACAGATATTTTCGATAACCATCACGATTAAATAAATTTGTTACACTGGAGTGTCTACATCTTGAGTCTCGTGGATACAAGTATTATCTGCGTGGGTTCATTCATCAGTGGAAACTGTTCTTCTGTGTCCCGTTTAATTACACCTCTTAAATAGTATTCAAATAACTGAGACTGCATTTGCAAAATAAATAATGGATTTCTGTGTACCGTGAGTTTGCAGACAGCAAACATTTATCACACATGACACTGCGTTGATGAAGAATCTAGACTGTTCAACAGCAAGACAGATCTCATTGAAGGCCCATACTCACATATGTTTATCATTATCCGGTAATAAATATTAATCGATCCAGAACATCTGTGGAGTTATCTTTAAATCCTTTGCATTTAATAGTTTGTGATGTGTATACTCGGTATTCCCATTAAATAGAACATATTTGTACTGCATGTCGAGGCGTCATTCTGACTGTTGATACAATCATTTCCAAATACACTACACGATTCATCATAGAGACAACTGCAGGCGGTAGCAATAACTGAGGTCGTAGATGGTTGATTATAAATTATATTTTGCAAGTGTTTCTTTAATTAGCCCTGCAATATTAAATGTCTTCTCCCAGCTAACTTGGTTCGTTTATAGTCTGTTATTTTCCATAGTTAAAAAAAAAAAAAAACTCGAGTTTGTATGTAACTTTCAAGCAGTGTTCAAATTGTATACAGTGCACGTAACAATTATTCCAAAATAATTAATAAATATTTTCCCACAATTTTGTATAATTGCATGCAAGTTCATTATACTGTCTCGAATTACACTAAAAAAATTAATTACTAAAATTAAACAGTAAAACGCGAAATAAACCATTTCGATTTAAGTTGTGATACATGTTATTAAAAATCGTATGTTAGTCATCAACCCAGTGTTGGAGGGGGGGGGGGCGGTGTAGAGAGGGATAAGCTATTGGCTGGCTGTGGCTCATCTCGTGTACTGCAATATTCATTAGATACGTAGTTAGTACTGCAGGCAATAAGGACCTGTGAAGAAATCGAGCATGGCCCGCAGTGAGGAATATTCGTAGCTTTCATCTGGAGTGATTCTGATAAACTATGAATAACCCAAAGCGAATGCAGTGTATCAATACACTCGGCGTGGAGTTACATTGGCCCGTTACTTTGCGAAACATGAGAAACAGACAACGAACATGTCTATGATTCCTTTAGAACTCGTCCAGGAAGGTATAAAAACAACGTGAAGTAAACAATTCCCATTGCAGTCTCGATTTGAAACCCCTCCAATGCGAGTGATACATGGCATATTTAGGAAACAACCGAACATGTCAAAAATAGGGTAATTTTTCAAAAGTTTGATTTGAAAAGTGTGGAGAAACCGCGAAAAGACTATACAGTTCATTGATCGTGACAACGAAATGCTGTTTTGGCCTAAGTACAACAAATATAAAAACATTTCGGATTTGCAACCACTGAAACCATAAATTAAATTGGCTCTGGAAGTGTGAACAATATAATGTTTAACACTTTGAGATCTGAACATCTTTTACTAACATTCAAAATAAGTTGAGTGTCTCCTATATGTTGCTCACGATTATTTGAGAACATTGAAATCAACCTTTGAAATAAATCACTTCTCTTACTTGCATATGTTTTAACGCGTATAGGGAGTACCATGCGCCCAGTAATGTTAACAAAGTTGGAAAGAAAGTAATTCCATGTCTTAAAAGTTGAAATGAACGCGTTAGAAGAACATTTGTGAATATAGGCTGTTAACGATAAAGTGAGCACTTTCGAAGCCCTAGTTACTTTTTCCTTTAAGTCATTTTTTACCCTTTAGCCACCTTTTTAAATAATTATTGTCTTGTAAGTAATAAACACAGTGTATGCATTCCACCGCATTAGAAATTTAAGGTCCAAGACTAAAATTAAATATATTTTTTGACCATTATTCCAAATGAAAGACTTTGAAAATTGCTCACTTTTCCATAAATAACCTATTGCACAATTATTTATTTTCCATTCTATCTTTTTAATGCATATAATGTGCAATAATTATTACATTTATAAAATATTTATTTTTTAAATTATTTCATAGTTTCACGTGACTACACATAAACAAAGGGACCAGGCCCATAGCTATGTTAACTTTGTATTAGATAAACACAATGCGCATACAAGCAGGGCTTCCAAAAGAGCTCAGTATGTCGTGAACAGCCCTTATATTCCAACCCCTACTGCAGAAATACCTATTCTCTTGGTATGTGCATTCCCACGCGCCGTTGAATACAGGTCCACGTTATACCGTATATATACCCACTGTATAGTGCATCGTTCACCTTTGTGGGGCCGCGGTGGTGTAGTGGTTAGACTACTTGCCTCCCACCTAGGCGAACAGTGTTCGATCCCCGGCGGGGCCGCTTCCGGATTTTCGCGTGTGGGAATCGTGCCAGACGATACCGCTCGCCGGCAGCTTTTCTCGGTGATCTCCCGTTTTCCCCGCTCTTGCATTCTGGCACTGCTCAATACTTACCTCACTTCACCCTACCGGCTCTCAAGTCCTCTCTTTTAAGAGCCGACCACATCTCTTCATTCCACTCCATTCATCTTTGACCGGCCACCAGCCATTGGTTACGATCCCGAGTTGTTCACGTTCTAATCAAATACCCTTTATCATGTAAACAGATCCACAATCGTGTCCTAAGTGGTCATAACAAAAATATTAGGGAATTTATTAATGTTAGTTGTTGTAAGATAGTGTTAAAAGCGGAACAATAGATGAGTATCTGCCAGTGTTTTGCTAGGAAATATAAATAAATTTTCAAAATAGCATTGCTGGAGCTAAGCTCATGGACATTTTCCCAAATAATATATCATATATAAGGGTTTCGAACCACAACAACATATTGATTAAACGAGTTAGTGTATAGTCAATTCGCGGCTATTTAAAATTTTTGAATAAAACCTTTGAAAAATAACCCCATGTATGACTTGCTTGATTGTTTATTAAATGTCATGTATCGCACGCGTTTTATAATTCTGTTAACAAAAACATACTCTATGTTAGGTTCATTAAAATTTTTACTGATATTTTCTCTATAAATTATGTCTTATTCATAGTTAATATAAATAGGTATGAATACAAACATGTATAAAATAGCTGTCTTGGTAACGCCTAGTAAGAAATATTTTTTATGCGAAATATTATTACAGTGAGTACACGGATGCGGTGTGTTGTCCCTTTGTGTGATTTTCTAGACTCGGTTAATGTTTGTTTTAATCTGGCGGAGGAATACCCTGGAAGTAGAACTTTAGCAGGGCTTCAGAAAAGTTGTAAGTAACCGTGAATGGACTCTATAAGGAATAACTAGAGAGGCATATAAATCTAAGTTGCAGGCACTTTCCTGATGAACGAAAAACCACATGAAAATGAAGGTACAGGCGATTTTCCTACGGGAAGTGTAGAACGCGGACAGTCGAACAGGCTATAGAGTGCATATTCCCAGCCGTAAAACTTGGGTAAATAACAGAAACAGAAGAGGCGTCGGTTTGCTCATCCTCTCGAGCTCTGATGAAAACTTTACGACGGAGGGTAGGGAATCGCCCATGTTTACTGCTCTTCGACCCACTTGTGACGTCATCAACACTCCGGCTTCAGGGGCGATCGTCCACAACCCTAAGTGAAATTGGTTCGAGTCCAGAGAAGAGAGATTAGAAAGCATAAAGGTCGCAGTTAAAAAAAAGAAAAAAGTCTCGGGGAGAAATACGTGGTGGCTAATTTCCAGACCGGCTTTGATGGGGTACTTCGGGTCGCGGCGAAAAACCAAATACGCTATCTGTTTTTTATAAGTCGTTAACATTTTTTACGAGTCTCCATCAAAGCAGGGAAATTTAAAGAAATACTGGCGCAGGGCAATCTAAGCCCTTTTCTGGGCCACAGAATTTAAGTTAAGTGCCCCGAGGCTGAAATAAAAACCTTCGGATGGTGCCGAAGTAACTCCATGGCCGAGCGGAGCATTTTTCTTGAAGTTTGAGCAACTTGCTCAGGAAGTTATCTGGCAGTGGCAGCATGAATAGTTTTAGAAGAGTATAAAACTTGGACTTTATACATCACTTAGTTCCATACCTATTCACTCCATGGTTAAGTCGACGGAGGAAAACAAATTCACTACTCATTTCGTATGTCCCACACGTAAATGACGTTTCTTTTGAAAATAAGACCTTTGGTCCTGTTAGACGACTTCTTGTTGAATATTTTTGTAAATATACTGACATTTTCTTAAATGAGGTTGATCGTTAAGTTGCACAAAAGAACTGAACAAGTCTTCTTAAAAGTGAACTACAAAAATCCTATTGTAATTTTACGAAAGTTCGACTTTCGTACATGAAGATTGCACAAACAACATACGAGAGGTTGTACATGGCCTATCAGTATGCCTAATGAAGGGTCCCGGCTTGTGTGTCTGACCTGTATTATTAGTGAGGTAGTGGGTTCTATCCTTACCAACTGCACGTCATTCTAGGCAAATGCTCGTTTAATTCACCTTTGGTAATGGATTCTGGGTTTATCAAGCTTGTCTGTATTATTAAAACGAAAATTCCGAAAGTACTTTCATACCCAAGCAGCTACTTACCGTACACAGCAGTAGACATAGCTAATAACCGTACACAGCAGTATACATAGCTAATAACCGTATACAGCAGTAGCCATAGCTACTAACCGTGAACAGCAATAGACATAGCTACTAACCGTACACATCAGTATATATAGCTAATAACCATACACAGCAGTAGACACAGCTACTAACTGTACACAGCAGTATATAAAACTAATAACCGTACATAGCAGTAGACATAGCTAATAACCGTATACAGCAGTAGCCGTAGCTACTAACCGTGAACAGCAATAGACATAGCTACTAACCGTACACATCAGTATATATAGCTAATAACAATACACAGCAGTAGACATAGCTACTAACCTTACACATCAGTATATATAGCTAATAACCGTACACAGCAGTAGACATAGCTAATAACCGTATACAGCAGTAGGTATAGCTACTAACCGTGAACAGCAATAGACATATCTACTAACCGTACACATCAGTATATATAGCTAATAACCATACATAGCAGTAGACATAGCTACTAACTGTACACAGCAGTATATAAAGCTAATAACCGTACATAGCAGTAGACATAGCTAATAACCGTATACAGCAGTAGCCATAGCTAATAACAATACACAGCAGTAGACATAGCTACTAACTGTACACAGCAGCATATATAGCTAATAACCGTACATAGCAGTAGACATAGCTACTAACCTTACACATCAGTATATATAGCTAATAACCATACACAGCAGTAGACATAGCTAATAACCGTATACAGCAGTAGGCATAGCTACTAACCGTGAACAGCAATAGAGATAGCTACTAACCGTACACATCAGTATATATAGCTAATAACCATACACAGCAGTAGACATAGCTACTAACTGTACACAGCAGTATATAAAGCTAATAACCGTACATAGCAGTAGACATAGCTAATAACTGTATACAGCAGTAGCCATAGCTGGTAACCGTGAACAGCAATAGACATAGCTACTAACCGTACACAGCAGTATATATAGCTAATAATTGTACACAGCAGTAGACATAGCCACTAACCGTGAACAGCAGAAGACATAGGTAATGGACTACGAACTCGTATTTAGGTCACAAAATTTATTTTGCCGAATTTTTGGCATAAATATTGGGACATAATTATGAGTTTACGATGACATATTTTGACGTACCGAAGCGATTGATATTCGTTTGGCATTGCTTTTTTTACGTAGCGTTAAGAGAACACTCGCAAAATAATACTTAGAGTGGTTGTCTTGCGAACACGTAATGTATGTACACACTCTATGGCTTGAGGCGTTGTGCTATCGTACTTACATCCACAATTATTTATGAATTGTAAATCAAATTATTTTTTATATCGATAAACATAATTTTAATGTGATTTATAGTATACAAAATTTCAAAGTCTCCATCTCAAGCACGATGAACGCGTCGTTCATCACTGCTGACCATTTGACTTTGACAGTTGTGTTCCGTTTGGGTAGGTCATTGTTGGGTACATGCGCATAAGAATAATAATCGGTCTACCTCATCTTTAGGCAATTGGTAGAGATAATGGAACTATTGCGAAGCTTTCTTTCAGCCAACATATTTTCTATAACACTCTAAGTAGTTTGTTTCATGATTGGCTGAACAAGGTGTTGACTCGGCTAAGTTGTTTGCATGCTAATCACGAGAGTACTACGTTATAGTATCAGAATCTTCATCGACCTAGTAAAATGGGTTAGATGAGTGGAGTTGTGAGATTCGGGCGGATCTTAACAACGAGGTCTTGAGTGGCATTGAGGGCGAAATGAGGTGGAACGCAAGGGGGGGGGAAAACAGGATATCCCCGAGAAAACCCGCCGACCAGTGGCATCATCCGGCACGATTCCCACTTGCGAAAATCCGGAATGACCCAGTGGGGGATTTTAACTGGTTCGCCTTGGTGGGAGGCAAGCAGTCTAACCGCTCTGCCACCGCGGCACCCCGAAATGGGTTTTTAGCTTCATGCAACCATGATAGCTAATAATTAAAGAAAACTGTCAGACGTATGTACATTAGATTGAATTTTACCAGTCAGTCAACTTTTCCTGCGATAAACCATCATCGTTATCTATGGGTTAAGAGTGAAATATTTTCATCGGAATAACTTCACTGTTAGGTTTTTTTTCTTTTGGCTGGAATTGGAAAATGTTTGCATGCCCAAGAACGAATATATGTCCAGCGTCTTCATTGACACGTCACCACACGGAACGTCTTTTCGCGGCCACATGTGGGTAGTGCGCCATCATCCCGCCAGACCGCAGCACTGATGGCATCGCCAGAACGTTATTGGCTTGGTCGAGGGATGGAATCCGGGGGAAGAGGGGTCATCCCCACATGAAAACCCTCGCCATATCGATCTGATCAGTTCCTGAGAGACCTTCACTTCAGAACGGTATCGCGAATGTACTGCTGCAGTCACATCTGCTGCTCAAGTTCTACTTGCAGGATATCTCGCCGCCTCATGCAAACAAAGCTTATCCTAGTCAAGGTTACTTCTACTACAGGTTGGAAAGATCAATATTAACAATTTGGGAAAAGGAAAATGTTCGCCACTAGGTAAGTGCTAGTGTCGCATGTGTTCCACATTTTCTCTATTTTCTACGTTATTATATAGGACAATTTCAATAATCATTAATCAGTTATAAAATAACTTCGTAACTAAGTTAAATACTTCTCGTTTGTAATTCGTATTGCTTACAATTTGCATTAAAAGTGAGTTTACGGAACACTGCGCACCTAGCGGGAGAATATTCCTAATGCCAAACACACCCCTCAGAAGTCACGTCACGTATTATTCCCAACCCGAGTAGAATGAACCTTATCCGAGTCATTATTCGTGCGCACCCAGTGTATTATATTTGAATTAAAAGTGAGTTTACGGAACACTGCGCACCTAGCGGGAGAATATTCCTAATGCCAAACACACCCCTCAGAAGTCACGTCACGTATTATTCCCAACCCGAGTAGAATGAACCTTATCCGAGTCATTATTCGTGCGCACCCAGTGTATTATATTTGAATTAAAAGTGAGTTTACGGAACACTGCGCACCTAGCGGGAGAATGTTCCTAATACCAAACACACCCGTCAGAAGTCACGTCACGTATTATTCCCAACCCGAGTAGAATGAACCTTATCCGAGTCATTATTCGTGCGCACTCAGTGTAATAATATTTGAATTAAAAGTGAGTTTACGGAACACTGCGCACCTAGCGGGAGAAATTTCCTAATGCCAAACACACCCCTCAGAAGTCACGTCACGTATTATTCCCAACCCGAGTAGAATGAACCTTATCCGAGTCATTATTCGTGCGCACCCAGTGTATTATATTTGAATTAAAGGTGAGTTTACGGAACACTGCGCACCTAGCGGGAGAATGTTCCTAATGCCAAACACACCCGTCAGAAGTCACGTAACGTATTATTCCCAACCCGAGTAGAATGAACCTTATCCGAGTCATTATTCGTGCGCACCCAGTGTATTATATTTGAATTAAAAGTGAGTTTACGGAACACTGCGCACCTAGCGGGAGAATGTTCCTAATGCCAAACACACCCGTCAGAAGTCACGTAACGTATTATTCCCAACCCGAGTAGAATGAACCTTATCCGAGTCATTATTCGTGCGCACCCAGTGTAATAATATTTGAATTAAAGGTGAGTTTACGGAACACTGCGCACCTAGCGGGAGAATGTTCCTAATGCCAAACACACCCGTCAGAAGTCACGTAACGTATTATTCCCAACCCGAGTAGAATGAACCTTATCCGAGTCATTATTCGTGCGCACCCAGTGTATTATATTTGAATTAAAAGTGAGTTTACGGAACACTGCGCACCTAGCGGGAGAATGTTCCTAATGCCAAACACACCCGTCAGAAGTCACGTAACGTATTATTCCCAACCCGAGTAGAATGAACCTTATCCGAGTCATTATTCGTGCGCACCCAGTGTAATAATATTTGAATTAAAGGTGAGTTTACGGAACACTGCGCACCTAGCGGGAGAATGTTCCTAATGCCAAACACACCCGTCAGAAGTCACGTAACGTATTATTCCCAACCCGAGTAGAATGAACCTTATCCGAGTCATTATTCGTGCGCACCCAGTGTATTATATTTGAATTAAAAGTGAGTTTACGGAACACTGCGCACCTAGCGGGAGAATGTTCCTAATGCCAAACACACCCGTCAGAAGTCACGTAACGTATTATTCCCAACCCGAGTAGAATGAACCTTATCCGAGTCATTATTCGTGCGCACCCAGTGTAATAATATTTGAATTAAAGGTGAGTTTACGGAACACTGCGCACCTAGCGGGAGAATGTTCCTAATGCCAAACACACCCGTCAGAAGTCACGTAACGTATTATTCCCAACCCGAGTAGAATGAACCTTATCCGAGTCATTATTCGTGCGCACCCAGTGTATTATATTTGAATTAAAAGTGAGTTTACGGAACACTGCGCACCTAGCGGGAGAAATTTCCTAATGCCAAACACACCCCTCAGAAGTCACGTAACGTATTATTCCCAACCCGAGTAGAATGAACCTTATCCGAGTCATTATTCGTGCGCACCCAGTGTATTATATTTGAATTAAAAGTGAGTTTACGGAACACTGCGCACCTAGCGGGAGAATGTTCCTAATGCCAAACACACCCGTCAGAAGTCACGTCACGTATTATTCCCAACCCGAGTAGAATGAACCTTATCCGAGTCATTATTCGTGCGCACCCAGTGTAATAATATTTTGTGTAAGAACTATTTCCTACTAGGCAGTACCAACACACCTATTTTCACACTATCGTAATTCATATTAATTATAAATTGAATAACATAATTTATATGTAAAATATAAATTAAATTTAAATTTAACCATAAACTAAGTACTTAAATGCTAACAAAAGTATAAAACGTTTGTGGTACATAATATAATCAACTACATACATGGTGTGGGTTTTCATATGCTTGATTTAAAAATTGTAAAGAAACCGCGAATAGACTATATCTTCGGTGGGATAAAAAGGGAGAGACGATAGTGTGTGCAAACGGGAGGAACGGGCTATAAAAAAAATAGTTCCGCGACTGAGGACGAAGACGTGTGTGTGTGTCTCTCTCTCTCTCTCTCTCTCTCTCCCCCCCCCCTCCCCCCCCGTGTTCGAACAATTAAACTGCTGTCGCAGTTCGTCCTGCAGGTCGGCGCAAACTCCGTAATTAAATGGCAGGAGCTGTGCTGATGCGAGACCATTTACAGGGACAAGACTAAACAGACCTGCAACCCCTTCCCTTACCAAGCCTTGCTAACACTTACCAAGCCTTGCTAACACTTACCGCCAGCCCCGTGCAAAGGGGAAAGTTATGGCTTCGAGCCCCTGTAGAGTGAGGCTGGGCTGGGAAGAGAAGTGTCCTGTGTGGACAGACTGAAAGTTATCGAGCTGGACGCGGCGGTCCAGTGGGTACGGCTCTAGGGAGAGGAGACAATGTGAAATGGCGTGCGGAGACTATCCCACATGTTAGTTGCTTGCCATCCACGCAGTTAGGAATGTTGATATTGGGAGAACATATCGACATTGTTTATATTGGTTATTTATAAAAATAAAAAAAAGTAGTTTTAAGAAACGATATATCAAAAGAAAAATATCGACGTTCGGTACATTGGAATCGGATATTTTATGTATTACAGTACTTGACAAAAATAAAATTGCTTGGAATATTACATTGAGGACACGAAGCATTGTAGAAAGATGTGGCGGTTGTTTTTGGTGCATGTTGCCAAAGTAAACCGATTAAAATTTAAATTCAATGTTTGTATTCAAAACAGAAGGAGTAAAGACAAGATGAGTCTGATGCAAGGGCGTCTGGCGTAGGATTGGAGGATTGGGGAGCCGCCATGGTGTTACGTCACCCGACCGCCATCTTGGGTGAAAGGTGGATTGTCTCAGCTAGCTTCCGAATCTTCGCATCAAAGACTTATTGTGCATCTGCGATGTATTCGAGTACTCCAGAGCTAATGGTAGCTACGGCAGTGCCATAGACTTCTTCAGCCATGACGCCGACAACGCCAGCGACTTCTTTGCGCGGGCCACCTACAGCAGTGAAGCCATCAGCATCGCGACCCAAGACAACAGTGTCAAGACTTCGATGCATGTACTGTGATGAAGCCTTTGCGAATAGCAGCAATGTTAGACGACACGAAAAGCATCAATTTAAGATGAACCTGCTCCTCATGGCATATAAGTGTGAGAAGTGGCTTCACCTGTTTGTTTGTGCTGACAAACTAGACCAACATTCGAAAATATGTAAATGATTTGTTCCTCCGCCAGCACAACAAAAAGTCGTATTGTCGCCGCCGCAAACCTGTGATGGACTTACAAGTACTGCTTTGTGCAATGATGATGTAAACATGTCATCCCTACATTGTGCAGTTAGTGAGGATGTGCTTGTGGATGGTACGGACAATTCGCTGTCGATATCGGGTCAATTGTGTTTCTACTGTGGTGGGGTGAGACGTACAGTAAAAGTAGCAATGCGCTTAGGCACGAGAAAAGTTTCAAATGTACGAAGAAGACACGTTGGCCTTATTTTACTATTAGCTGTTACAAATGTTGGTGTAAGTTCATGTGTTGTGGAGTAAAAGATGTTCCAGACGATGTGCGACTTGAATTGCATGACCGTCAGTGAACACAATGTTATGAGTCATATGACAAACATGCCAAACGGTGTAAAACTCGTGTCCGGGAATCTGTTCATGTTCTAGGCAAACCTAATGCTAATGGATTTATTCTGAAGAAATCTGCAGTCAGGGGCATGTTGGAAGATTACATTGCTCCGAATCTCACAGTTTCGTCGAAAGATGTTTGTTCGTTCCTGGCAAGTATGAAAAAAAAAAAATTAATAAACCAACTCAAGGAAGATATTGAAAAACAGGGGCCTCTAAAATATAATATATGGCTAGAATGCAATTATACAAAACCGGAACCGATGGACGAAGGTATCAACAATATGGCATTCAAAACTTCTAATGTTGTACCTCTCTATATTGTATACGACATAGAAATTAGTGTAGAAGATAATATACAAAAGGTATGTCATGAGGAAGAAGAAATGATGATGAAGGGTTCAGACTGGACATTCGATTCGGTAAATTATCTGCAGCTCTGAACGAGTGCATACCAACCGCTTGCGTAATAATGTGACGTCCTCTCTTGCCTTCGGAGAAATCTTCGCAAAGAAATGTTTGTATGTAAAATTTGTAAGCAAAAAATATTTTTCAAATTTGTTGAATTTTATTTATTTTTTTAAAAAAACTTCCGCTTTATATAACAATTTTTTTTTAATAAAAATACTTGCATTCAAGAATAAACGCAAAAATATATATGACAATTTACGCACTTTGCAGGAATGGTCAATGTCGCGATTCGGTACAGGCTGATAGCAGGCAGCCTAATCGATACAATAGATGTGTGTTGAAAAATATAACCAAACATGGAGGGAGTCGAACTATGGAATAAAGGCGGGGGAGGCTTGCCGACTAAACACTAATTAGCCAATGAAAAACATTGGTGGTGGTAATCAGCGCATCCTACACTTAACATAAACTAACATGACTGCCACCTGGTGGTACACAGGAGATGAAAACATAAGAAATCTAATATGGTAGTCGCATGAAGGTGAGACGCAAACTCCAAAACAAATGACACTAAAAAACATGGAGGACTGCACCTAGCAAGATGGCTTCCTCCTAACATGGCAGCCTCCAGTAAAATATATAAACAAATGACGAACGAAAAAACAATTATGGCAGTCGAACGAAGTGAGAGACAGTAACATGTATAAACAAATTATGTGCTAGAAACACATATGGAGGCATACGATAGGTGGAGGAGTTGGGAAGGGGAGGGGAGTGAGTCGTCTGCTAGGAGTTGAACAAAGGCGAGTAATTAGTGGTGCTAGGAGGACCTTCGTAATTGTAAGTTTTTAAAAAATATGTTTCATAATAACTTTTAATAGAAAAATTTTAATAATCTTAATACTACATTTTTTATAAATTTTTATAGATTTTGGGATTTATAATTTAAAAAATTTGGAATTTTTGGGGTTTAAGGTCATTCAAGGTCATGGGCAAGGTCGTCTGCATACAATATGGCGGTATATTCTGTTCACGGTAAAGTGAGCACTTTTGAGGCCCTAGTTACTTTTTTATTTTCAGACTTTTTAAAATATAATCAATGTTTTAGATAAATATTGACATGTAAGTAATAATCACAGTGTTCATATTACACTGCGCTAGGAATATAATGCCTAAGGCCAAAATTGAATATGTTTGCTGACTATTATTCCAAACGTGACGGCTTTCAAAAGTGCCCACTTTATTGTAAATAGCCTATAGTAGTCTGTAATGTAATTTGCTTGCTGACTTGTATGTATTTTTTCTCGAGTTTTTGTTTTCAAGGTCATTCAAGGTAATGGGGTCATGGGCAATATGGCGGTAGTAGTACGTATTTGTAATATGCTTGCCGACTGGGTATGGTTGAGGACGGTGGAGGCCTGCCGACTAATTGGTTTGGTACAGGCGGTAAGGGGGGAACCTTAAGAAATCAAGTCTTTTTTAAATACATTAAAAATTATATTTAATAATACATTTTTGGGGATTATTTTTTTTTTAATTTTTGAGTTTTTGGGGTCAATGGTCAAATTCAAAGGTCAATGATCCTAAGTGCAGCTCTTCTGGCTCGGAGTCACTGATCCACCTCTCCGGAGTCACTGATCCACCTCTCCGGAGTCACTGATCCATCTCTCCGGAATCACTGATCCACCTCTCCGGAGTCACTGATCCACCTCTCCGGAGTCACTGATCCACCTCGCCTGCTCCAGGAAAAAATGGAAATTTCTGGGGATACTTTTTTAATAATTTTTAACTATTTTTAATAATAATTTTTTCGTAGATGTTTAGAATTTTTTGCATGTTTTGGAGTTTTTGGGAGATTTTTTGCCAATGATTTAGGATTTTTTAATTTTTCGGGCCAAAGGTCCCACGGGGTTAAGGTTAAGGTCACGGGTAAAAGGTCAATGACACCCAATAACGCGGTTGGGTGAAGTAACAACATGGCGGCTCCCCAATCCTCCCATCCTACGCCAGACGCCCTTCCCTCAGACTTATATTTTCCCTACTACTAACAGAGTTTATTAATAGAGCATTATATACGTATTTATTTGCGAAACCTATAAAAATATATTGATTTCTATCAAATATCGTTGAATTATATCGTCGATTTATGTCGATATATTGTTGATATAATATAGTAATTTCGATGTATCGATATCTTTTCAACATTCTTATACGCAGCGTGAGTGTGTTGTTGGCGAAAGGTAGAGGTAAGTGGTTAACACAGTAAAAAAATCTCAGGCTAGGCATTACGAGGATGTGGGGAAGTTAACTTGGAACTCGATGACATAAATCCACAGGTATTTTTGGAATCATGTAAATAGAAAAACTAAAAAAAAGGCAACTTGGTGAGAATCTATTTTGTCATACTGAGGAAATTATTTTGTATAATAGCTTGCGCCACGATAAAATATAAAAATGTACGGCGTGAAGATAAGCTGTTTGTTTTTCTGATTAACCTCAATTGCGTCCAGCAGTCGGCTCCCATAATTCAACTGACACAATAATGATGGTACTGCTATTCGATGCATAGTTGAATGAGTGAAGAGATTTGGGCGGCTCTTAACAGAGAGGTCTTGAGAGCCGATGAGGATGAAGTGAAGCGAGTATGGAGCCGTGGTGGAATTAAATTCACCTTATTGTGTGCTGTAATCGATCTAAGTGGAAACATTTGTACTTTATTCATATTTTTGTTTTCTGGGGTTATTTCTCTTGAAGCAGGTCAGTGGAAAATAATATTGTATTGCATATTTTGAAATAAAAATTTTGAAATATGTTCATTTAAATATTTACTTTTCGGTGATTGGGTAAACATAAGACTTCCAAAATATTTAAACTGCAGTAAGGAGTTCCAACTTCATTTTGATGGACTAGATTTGAGCCAAACTTCTTACTATTAGCTATTCATGGTAAAGTGAGCACTTTTGATAGCCCTCTCATTTGGAATAACAGTCACTTAATATATTTTATTTTAGCTTTAGACGTTAACTTCCGATTGCGATGGAATATACACACTGTGTTTACTACTCGCATGACATTATTTATTTAAAAAGATGTTTAAAGAATTAAAAAAAGGCTGAAAGGAAAAGTAACTAAGGCGTCAAAAGTGTTAACTTTACCGTGACTAGCCTATAACAAAGTTCTTTATTGTGGGTAAGCCTAGTCGGGTCTCAAGGCCTGTATGATAAAGCCGGCCAAATACATCCACTGCATTCCACCATCGCAACCAACTTTTGAAAAAAAAAAAATCCTGAATTTAATTAACAATTACATGAATACTAACAGTGGCAGCTAATTATAAAAATTAACGACTCGTCTTATATAACTCCAATTAATAGTTTAGTGTTTCAATAAATATAACGTAAGATGTTACGATTATTTGTTTTTGTTTTTATACATACGAGTAAAAAATTTCGTAATGCTAGAGCATTAATATTGGTAATATTGATAAACACCGTGACACTAGTCATTAACTTCATGACAAAGTACATTTTTATACAAGGGAATGGTGTTCGTAAATAGGGGATTATCTTACTTCGAAAGAGGTATAAATGACGTTAATAATAGAAACAAATGAAATGACAGCAACATGAGCGCAGCCCCAGTATGCAGTCGGGATTGTCGCAGATGTTTGGCCACCCCTAGACAGGAACTTCACTCGACCGAAAGGTTGTGCCGTCCACCCCGGCAAGTGAAAACTCCAAAAGGCGATCCCCAACCCCCTCTTCCACCCCCTAGCATTACCCGAGCTGTTTTGCCCCCCCCCCCCAACCATCATCCTCCCAAGGCGCTCGAAATCGATTCTCGATTTTCTTCGCATTTAACCTCCGGTCGTCTTTACCCCACATCTTCGGCCGCCTCCCTCCCTCTATTTTCAACTAAACAACCCCCGGCCCACCAAGTCAATCCACGAAGGCAAACACGCTACTAGCTTCTACTCGTACATCCGCTGCCGCTGGAACACAAGCCACTTCTTCCCTGGCTGCCTTACTGGGTTCTCATACCGGTGAGGGAACTTCCCATACCCCCTCCTCTGTTTGCGGCCATTACTTCCATCATCCCTCGTCCCCCTCCCCGCCTTCCCATCCCATTCTCACACGGCGGTACAAAACACAGCAGGTCCTCATATAGACCATTCTCGGTTATACGTCCTACATTTTTGAAACCCTGCTGAAGTTCTGGTTTTATAATATTCATCTGCCTCATGCAAACAAAAATTAACTATATTGAGAAAATTGCAAAATATTTCTTACTAGGCATTACCAACACAACAAAGTGAAATGGAACTGTGGTTCTTTTGATGTTGGTGTTACCACTTCGCTTATTGGCTGAGCGATGTTATGGATAAGTACTCGAGTATATAGGCTGTTTAAGGGGAAATAAACACTTTGGAAGCCCTGTTTGAGATATACTTATATGCAAGTTGTGTATTCTTCCGCCTTATGTAACATTAAAAATTGCCATGTGGCTCATCATTTTATTAATGCGTCGGGCCTGTGAAACTGTGATATTCTTAGAAAAGTAAATATTTTAGGAATCTGCTTATTTTTACACTTCGATGCATTGAAAAAAACTAAGTGAAGGAAACGATTGATCACATTTGGTTACCTAACACTTATATGACGTTAAGATATGGAACTACCCACGTTCCCTACAGCGTTACCAACTTTAATGGGTGCAAGTCACTCAGTGCGTCCGGTAAAGTATATGCAGGCAGGGGCAGTGACTTTTTTCTACAGTTGATTTCAAAAGTGCTCACACACTGACTGTCACACAGGCTGGCATGCTGACTGTCGCTCGGACTGGCATGCTGACTGTCACTCGGACTGTCATGTGGACTGGCATGCTGACTGTCACTCTGACTGGCATGCTGACTGTCACTCGGACTGGCACGTTGACTGTCACTCGGACTGGCACGCTGACTGTCACTCGTACTGGCATGCTGTCGCTCGGGCTGGCATGCTGACTGTCACTCGGACTGGCATGCTGACTGTCAGTCTGACTGTCACTCGAACTAGCATGCTGACTGTCACTCGGACTGGCATGTCGACTGTCACTCGGACTGGCACGCTGACTGTCACTCGTACTGGCATGCTGTCGCTCGGGCTGGCATGCTGACTGTCACTCGGACTGGCATGCTGACTGTCACTAGAACTAGCATGCTGGCTAACTCAGACTGGCATGCTGACTGTCACTCGTACTGGCGTGCTGACTGTCACTCGGACTGTCATGATGTCACTCGGACTGCACACTGACTGTCATTTGGACTGATATGGTGACTGTCACTCGGACTGTCATGCTGACTGTCACTCGGACTGGCACGCTGACTGTCACTCGTACTGGCATGCTGTCACTCAGACTGGCATGCTGACTGGCACTCGGACTGGCTCGCTGACTGGTACGTTGACAAGTCACTCGGACTGGCATGCTGACTCTCTCGCTGACTATCAGTCGGACTGGCATGCTGACTGACGTATGGACTGGCATGCTGACTGGCACGCTCCCAGAAAAGTCGGTAGTTCCATGTCTTAACATTAAATTTAAATTTTCAGGTAAACATTTGGGAGCACTAAAATTATTTTCCTTTCATTTTCTTATAACTCTGCAGTGTCTACACATGAATATAGCATGGCAGTATTAATTTTTCACATCAATGGAAGTATATACAACGTGCATCCAAGTATATCTTAAGCAGGCCTTCCAAAAGTGCACAGTTTACCATGAATAGCTTATCAATTGTTATACTTAAACTCCCTTGTTATATTTCAAGAAAAGTTTTTTTGGTTCCATACAATTTGGACTACGTATTTTCAATTTGTTTTTAGGTACTATGCATTCCACTTTCTCCTTTATGTAGGTGACCAGCACAACTGGCCATCCAATACCCATATTCAAACCTAGGACTTCACACATGTTAGAATTTCAACTTATACACCCTGAGGAAGAGTAGGTATTGTTACGTGCTGCAACTGGCACCGACTCCGCTGCCCCGCGCCGTAATCGGAGACCCACCTCGCGCTCCCCTCTTCCTGGTACGATGCGCTCGCGACTTCCTGATTCCCCGTTGTGGGAATCACGTGAATGCCGACAACAGCGAGACTTTCTGGCGTCACAGACCTCCTCTCGACTGCTAGAGTTTCCGATACGTTTAGCGACGACGCAATAATGTTCTGGTGAGACTGGCTAGCGCCTCAGCCCTCCGCGACGCATCACGCGAGTTGGGGAAGATTCTAGGTGGCGGCCTAAGACACTATATATACTGCCGCGACCCAGCGGCCGGCAGTCTTTGATGGAGGCCACCTAGCCGAGTGTGCGCGAGCGAAGTGAGGTGTGGACGACAACTGGGACGACAGCGAGTGAGGTGTTAGTGGCTTGAATGGACGAGAGTGTGTGAAACAGACGTGTGAAGCATACTACGCGTGAGGGCACTTGGAGGACTCTAACATTGCGGCTGGCGGAACATGGACTGAACTGAGGTGGGACTGAATGGAAGTGTAATACAGATTTTATTGTAAATATTCGAACTGTCAAATATGGACTCATAAATTACCAAATAATTGAATAGGTTGATACACTGTATATTTGGACTGATCTTTAATGATGTAATTTCATTGATTTATTTTGTCGTAATTATAAATGTTATTAATTTCTAGAGAGAGAAACTGTAACAGTATGATGAACAGTATAGAAAGTTTTAGCATGCTAGTAATTCCTGTCTGCACGTGTTGTTGAGAATCATATCAAAAAATTATTAATCTGTTTGGTCAAATTAATTGTTTCTGTACACAATTTTTACTCTGCGGATTTTTATTTTTATTTTTTACTGCGCTACTCTGTGTTAGGGAAAAAAACCACCGAAAAATAAAACCCTGAGCTATAACTTATAGCCCCTTCAAAAACCGTGTTTCCGTAAATCCCCATGCAATATAAAGGTTTCCATAATCATTACGATATTCTGCGCCAATAATGTCCACGGGTATTGCAGTATAAGTTATGTTTCATTATGAAATTAAATATTAAGTCGCAATCTGAGCAAACCCACACTGCACTTTGGATTTAGTAGTGGCCTCTAGCAAAAACGTTTTAAGTCGCATTTCATTTATATTTTTTTACAAAGGTTGTGCAACTGGTATAATTTTCACATACCATGTTATCTAAAGCGCCGACCATTACAGCAATTGAGATGTTTATGTAGTAATATATTAGTGTTTACAAATACCCCACGAGATCTGAAAACTTTCGTGATAGTTGAGATCTCGGTAACTCGCTGGGTAGGCTGGAATAATTGTAAT
Organism: Dryococelus australis; assembly: GCA_029891345.1. NCBI lineage: Eukaryota > Metazoa > Arthropoda > Insecta > Phasmatodea > Phasmatidae > Dryococelus > Dryococelus australis. The sequence continues at coordinate 1,406,432 of CM057001.1, forward strand.
TAATTTATTTTGTATTCACATCTTTTGGGTATTTTAATTTATTTTTTTGCCCTGGCGTGTTAACCCAAAAGAGAAAACCAAACTGTACCCCTTGAATAATTTTAATAAACTTAATACGCTTGCCTGTGTTAAAGGCTATAAATAACACGACATAATCTGTGTCATAATACTTTGATGATCCTTGTTTGAAAGAAGCTGGCGGAGGAAGTGAGCGTATCTAACTATACACGTAAAAGAAATAGTACAGCTAAAGAAAATAATTGAATATGGATTTTTGAAACGTCGAAAAGACGTAAAATTAGGTCATAGAAACTTGGCAACAACGGAATAAACGATGGAAACCTTTTAGAAAGAGTAACATTTATCATTCGCTTTTAAATGAAAGGCAGTTGAAATTCACTCTTCACGAATAAAGCCTGATTTCATGTTGGCATATTTGTAGGTCACAGATAACACAGTGAAGTTTCACTCTTAACGTTTCGGGAAACCTAGGTTCATAAACAACATTTCTACAGTGCTGGCTTTGGTTTCCCTTCACGGATGCTTGTAAAGAAGTTGTTTTTATTTAAAGGAATACTTCTACTGACGCATAGTATTTGTTTCACCAGCCAAAGATTCAAATACTTGCAGCAGTGCATCAGCAGGCAAGCATATGCTGCATTTATTTAAAAAAAAAAAAACCTCTCAGAATGTTTGGAAGGGGGGGGGGGGGGCAGGTTACCATCAACGGAGGCACAGAACTTTTGGTTTGGACCCAAGTTCAACGTCACCACAGGGATCTTGCACATAAAGACAAAAATGACCAAAACGGTCTACTTCTTACAGAGTCGTAGGGGAATAGGCAGCACCCCGAGATAACCCCTTCCTCTGGCCATTGGGCAATGTTTACCACAATTCCCACGTGCAAATGAAAGGATTTACCAGGCCCGTCGGGAACGAACACGAAGTCTTCATCAAGTCAGACAATGTTTAGCTAAGGGCGCCTGATAGATATTAAACAAAACAATTCACTACTGCTGTACTTTCTAACACTTTATCTGAGATACGCTTTCGTCACTTGCATCTGCTGTCTGCCCTCGAAACCTAACATCCACGTAAATCTTTCTGCGGAAAAAAAGTGGTTCTACGCATAGCTTACTTATATTTACAGTTAGAACGGGAATATTTCATTACTGACAATAATTGGTATAGTCCATTCTCCGTTACGTCCAACTTTCCTGCAGCCCTGCTGAAGTTCTACTTTCAAGATATTCCTCCTCCTCACGCAAAACAAAATTAACCGAGTCTAGATAATGACACCAGAGGGACAGCGCATCGCATACGAGCGTACACACTTTAATAATATTTTGCATAAAAACAATTTCTCCCTAGGTATTACCAACATATCTATTTTCTCTGTTTTATTCATATTAATTATACATTAAATAATGAAATTCATAGTGAATATATCACAAATATATTACAATAATTGTACTTTGGAGATAAAATACTTATCGTGTTGGCCATAGATGTGGCACAGCTTCTCCTAACTTAACCCCTGACCTATAGATGTGTCACTGCTTCTCCTAACTTAACCCCTGACCTATAGATGTGTCACTGATTCTCCTAACTTAACCCCTGACCTATAGATGTGGCACAGCCTCTCCTAACTTAACCCCTGACCTATAGATGTGTCACTGCTTCTCCTAACTTAACCCCTGACCTATAGATGTGTCACTGATTCTCCTAACTTAACCCCTGACCTATAGATGTGGCACTGCTTCTCCTAACTAAATCCCTGACCTATAGATGTGGCACTGCTTCTCCTAACTTAACCCCTGACCTATAGATGTTACTTTTCAATACTGAGATCTCATGGATGTAACTGTTCGCAATATTTGGAGCATAATAACAATCAAGTAACAAAGGTGGCATTTTCACGATCATAAACTTCCCCATCGTCTCTCTATGCGAAACATAGGCCCGACTTTTAAGGCGTCGCCTTTCTAGCCGATGCCTTATGGAAAGGAAAATGCTGGTGTCACGTCAATTAATATAGTTTAAGGTAAAGCAATCTTACATTGATATTTTTATAGTTGCCCTGCAATGGTTCCCAAACAAATGTTGGCAGTACGCAAGATGTTGAGAATGAGCAAAACTTGTATTTTGAAAACCCTAAAACATAAGGGGCCGTGGTGGTGTAGAGGTTAGACTACTAACCTCCCACGAAGGCGTACCGCGTCGATTCCTGGCGGGGTCATTTCCGGATTTCGCATGTGGGAATCGTGCCGGTCGATGCCGCTGGTCGGCTGGTTTTCTCTGGTATCTCCCGTTTCCCCGGTCCTTTCATTCCGGCGCTGCTCCATACTCACCTCGCTTCACCCTCACCGGCTCTCAAGACCTCGATGTTAACAGAAACCAAAATCTCTTCACAGGATTGGCAGCCTGTTTATTATTGGCTTTGTGGAAGTCGCAGTGTTTACACGGGTTTCATACTTGAGGGAAAGTGTAAACAAATAAGACTTCCAGTTACGGTAGATCTAAAAACGTCACATGGGATTCGAACCCACCAGCTCGCGCTCCTGACGCAACGCCTGGGTGACGCAAACCATACTCCCACACCAGCACGCGGGCAACCTACGTGAAACATAGGAGAATGAGCAGGTGATGTTAGTCCCGAGACTTGGTCATCTAGCATGCCACAAGGAAAAGTTTGCAATGCAAATCAAATAACAAATATGGTGCCTCAATTTACCGCAAAGTTAATAAGCCAGCCACTACACATGAACAATTAATTAACCCTAGTTGAGACTACTTATTAATATTCGGAAACAATAGTTCTTAGCATCGACATTCTGGTATATTGGAATACCAAGAGCCGAGAGACACAAAAGAAATTAAGTAATATTTTAGAAAATAATAACGCTAAATCAGATAACTTGTACTGGTATGCTACAGATAACGTCCCCGAAATCAACTTAAAACTATTCATTTCTAAATCAATTTTTACTACTCGTACAGTATATGTAATTTATTATTTTTTTAATTTCCGTCTTTCAGTAAAATTGACTTAGTACAAAAGTAAACAGAAATGTTCACTACTTTTCTATTGTAATAACACAAACACTGTTGTTACGTTTCAAGATGACACTGTTGTTACATGCTTGTTTCTCTGCGTCTCTTCCCTTGCCCGCCCTACTCGAGCTGATAACGCGAGAAGTGTGCGGCGAGTTACAAAGGCGAGCCGCCACGTATGCGAGTTGAGCCCACAGGGACTTCTGCGCGCCTGAGCTTCAGCGGACTGAATTTCTGGGGAGAGGATGTTGTGGTCAACGTTCTAGCCTCTCGCAGCGAGACCCTAGGTGCGGGGAGCCATCTATATCTATATCTAGATATAGATATAGAAGGTAGCGAAGCGACGAGTGGCGGTGTCGGAGTCAGCGACCTGCAGCCATCGGCACAATGGAGAGTGACGTCATTGGCGGGCGGGACTAATGGGGTGGATGCGTCAGTGGCAGACATTTGGAATAATGGCAATAGATAGGTTAAACCTGTGTGAGTAAAGAGTGTGAAATGACTGTAATAGATTATGACTTTAATTCGAATTAAGATAAACATGTAACATTGCGTTCACTGAGAACAAGATGAGAAACAATGGAGATAAGGTGGTTTAATGTTGTAAATAATAGATGTGTGAATAAATTGAAAATCATAATTAGTTATTTTATTCTTATTACGAGTCCCATCCCTCAAGAACTCGGATCGACTCCTCTGGAGTCTCGAGTCATTCTCATACATTACACTTTAAACTACACATAAAAAAATCATTGAGGTTAACAAACGATTGAGGTAACCATAATGATGATAACCAGATATTAGAGTAATCTTGGCAAGAATGCCGCTGGCCTAAAAAAATTTTCGGAATCCTTGCTCTAATTATGAAGGGGGTAGCACTTCCGGCCATAAAAACGACGCGAATAACGTGTTTCCTCGTTTCCCGAAATATCGCCATTCGAGACAGTTCGGTCCAGAGCGTTTTCCCAGAAACGTGCTAACCCGTGACACGTGTGTTATGAGCTGCTGGCGAGCGCTAATGTGAGTGTGTGTTCGCCTAGTTGTCGCCAGCAGCTTGTTCAAATAAGATACCACCCCCCCCCCCCCCCCAATCCCGGCCGCTTCGTCACACCTACCATATTCCGTTATCATGGAGTCCTCGATAATCAGTTGCCTTAACCCCCCATACCCCACCCCCCATTCACGGGTGCGCTGACGGTTCACCACCCTAAATTCTCTCTCTCGCTCTATGCCGTGTTTACCATACCCCTTTTCCCTTCACTCCTCGATACCCCGTGCTTTAAAAAAATCAGTTTCTGTTTAAACAGCACCCTGACAACCTCGTTAGTGCTCGCTTGTTATTAACAAACAATCCGTCGCAATTAGTAACAGTTTCGGCCGCCCTCCCTGCTAACTCTCACAGGCTCGAACTACCCTACATCGCCCTCTTCGTTTCCACGAACACAATCCCACTGGCCCGAAATAAAACACTCCCCGGTTGCCATTTCCAGGAGCCAAATAGTTTGTCGCCAGGTGACCTGAGAACCTGGGTGTTTAGGCTACAACTTCGCAGTGCCGTAACAACAGGGAGGGGGGGGGGGGGTACATCGCCCTTCACCTACATTTGGCAAAGACCGACACAATGAGAGGAAGTGGACACACGAACTGTTCTTGCTTGCCGAGATGAGTTCATATTCGCTGTTCACAATTACTTACAATTGATCTGAAGCCCTGCTTATGTTAACTTCCAGGATATTCCTCCGCCTCGTGCAAACAAAGCTTAGCCGAGTATAGAAAACTACACCATCTGGACAACTAACTGGTTTCGTGAGCTCTCATGGTAATATGATTTTGCATAATAACTATTACTAACTAGGCGATATCAACACTGCTCTTTTCTCCCAATTTTATTCATATTAATTATAAATTAAATGTTGCAATTTATAGGTCAAATATAAGTTAAAGTTCAATTTAAATAAAAGTAAGGTTAATTTGTGTTAGCAGAATTTTAAGACTCTTGACATATGTAAGAAACAACCAAACATATCAAGGTGATATTTCAAAGGTTTGATTACAAAAGTACGAGCATACTGCTAATAGACTACATGTCGTATACTATGTAATAATTCGTTACAAAGGATGAGACGTTAATGTATGCTAACCCAGCATGAGCGGAATAATTAGGAAAAATAAATAGGGAAATATATACTGTACTTAGGGTCTACAGTTATTTTTGGAGGGCGATAGAAGCCCTCGAAAGTGGAGAATGGAACTGTGTAGAGGTAAAATGGAAATTACTTGCAATTAAACACAGAAAAGTATCTTACAGGTAAATGGTTTCAGGGTAGTTAACCACAGAAAACTGTGTAAAGGGGAGTACACTCCTTCGTACTTTAAATAGGGGTTGGCCCCCTCCTATTACTTAGAACTGTGTATCCCTCCGTTTGAAGTAATTCGACATAAAATGTTAGGCAGCTTGTACAACTGCCATGCATGACTTGCCAACCGACAACCTGGCTCATGTTAGAATCCTAATGCAACAGTGTGCGGATGACTGAGAAGTTACAGCGAGAAAGTTCCCCATAGCATTGATTTCTGTTATCAGACCAACATGTTATTAAGGTTTTGATCGGACCAAAATGGAATTTATAAGTGGAGAAAAAATGTCTAAAGAGGAATGCCTAATAGCTAGTTTCCACCCAGGATCATTGGTGTCGCGTAAAGACGTATGACCTCCAAATTTGGCGACAATGCTTCACCACAGGTTCTCTGAAGAATGGATGGGAATCGCTGTTATAACGTGTGCCTACCCAGAACATGAAATTCATTAGTATGTTTGTAGGTTCTCGACTGTATATAGGCACCAGGATAAATCCATGGGTTAATGTGAGGATGTTAATTTTACATAAGGCGAAAGGACACACAACGTGCATGCAAGTAGATCTTAAGCAGGGCCTTCAGAAGTGCTTAGTTTACCGTGGACAGCCTATATATCCGTGTGATTTTTCCTTCGTGGGGAGATATATTTCCATATTTTCTTTCACCAAGCTAAACTCAGGCACAGTCTACTAGGTGTGAACAGTTTCAATCTCGATCTAGTTTATGATGTCAGGTGTTACAAATAAAATATTGTTATGCATTGTGTACTTTAAGCCAACGTGGCAGTGGTTTTGTTATCACATCCCATGAATAGAGCCCTGAGGATTTCGTGAATTCTTTTGGTGGCAAGACTACAAGTGCTCATTCTTTTGATGTGATATTATGGCTGGACAGTAGTTGTTCGGAAACGCCGTATTTCACCGTGAGCTAGGAATAGCTTTTGTAATAATTTACTTTATAGTCATGCCAATTATAATTGGTGGGTTTCGTAAATGATTTTTACCAATTATAATTGGAACGCCAGATATAGAATTCCCACTAATAAATAATATAAGATTTTGATTACTCCCACCCTCATTAACATTACTTATCATAAGTAGAATAATTAATACGGGAATAGGCACAGGGGGAACAACGTACCCACCTCTAGTCTGTTTAACTGGACACAGAAGGATATCGCAGTTAAGAGCAAAGCTTGAGTGTGTAGAGAACTTGGAAGGATAGCCTGCTGCGAAATGATTTTGCGAAGGCCCTACCAATGAGTTGTATGCTTTGTGTTAGGCATTGAAAATAATAAATATCAGTAACCTAAAACCGTAACACGGTTAAGAAATAGTAACCCACAAGGAAGATCGCTGGGCCTTTAAACTCGCAGGATATAGGTGATGCCGACGAAAAACAATCTTTATGTGCGTTAGTACAGAGTTGTGTAGACTAGATCTGAAAAGAAAAAAAAAAAATGCAATAAGACGCAGGGACGTTTTGTCAAAAGTTGATTTCTAAACTCCTCAACTAATCTCTAAATTGAACAAATCAGTAATTTCAATCATCCAAATGCTGTTGCTGGGCTACACTGCTTACCAACATGTAATCAATCTAATGGACTGGAAATGGAAATCAGTGCTTGGTGCACGAGTAATTACTAAACATCGTTTGAAGTGATTGCTAAATAATAAGACAAGTATGGCACTGAAATAATTAGTAACTTTTCAGTATTGCTGATAACAGACTTCATTTTTAACACGACAGTTTTACTGGTTTAGAGAAATTTCTACCGTTCCAAATGTTGGACGATAAAACATATTAGTTAACATCAAATATTTTACATTGAAAGTAACTACGAAAAAGTGGCTACACGGATTAGATTAATTTACAGGTTTTAACATATGTGTCATAATGATAACATATAGCCGTTACTTTTCGCTGTGTTTTAGTTAACTTGAGTTCGGCGAGTACGCCTGTAAAGTATGTGAACCGAACTATATCGCAACATACCATACTGAGCGTGGAAACAAACAAGAGGAAAAATTCGGTGTGCTGCCAACAAAACAAAAAACGTACATCTCCATACAAAAGCTATAATTAACAAAATAATTGGTGAATTTCCATCTCAAAAATTGCCTACAGCTGCGAATATAACGGCGGCGGGGAGAGGCTGTGGATTTAATTATAAAAAAAGACAAAAAGCTGCAGAGTTAATTCAGAGAATTAATTACTACCTGTGTCAATTGCAGCCCGCCTGTTTGTGCTTCCATGTCAGAGGTAAGTGGGGGGGGGGGTGACATGATGCCACGTGTCAAACTATGACATGGGTCAATTGGCAAATGACTGTGAGTGTTTCGCTATATTATTTGTGTATTCCTCATCAAGGGGCGTGTTTCATCATGGAATAAACATCCGCGGTGATGATTTGGCTAACGAGTAGGCTGAGGCAGACATGCCTATATCAAGACATAGTACTGACAGAAAGGTAAAAGAAGTAATCAAATAACGGCTTCGACTCATAGTCTGACGGACACATAGTCTGACCAAGCGGGTATTTGATGTGTTTAGAGTCAATTCTATATTTCTTTAGCTAGATATCTTTTATAGCTTTACATCTGTTTTAACTTTAATTATGAATGATTACTTGACGACAAAAATATCAATCGTTTGTAACTATTTTTCTAAATATCGTACACTATTAACAGAAAAACTTGTAAACCTAGTACACAATTTTTTTCCCGTTCTGTGTATTACGTATTATTCTGCCACATGTATAATTACCATTTGTTCCTACCTATAGGCTATTCACGGTAGAGTAACCGTTTTTGGAAGCCGTATCATTTAGAATAATAGCCAATTAAAATATTTTCTTATAACTCTAGATGTTAACTCCCGAGTGAGTGCGGTGGAATATACACACTTATATGACAATATTTACTTAAAAAGGTGGTTGAAGGATAAAAAAAGGCTTAAAGGAAAAATTGACTACGGCTTCAAAAGTGCTCACTTTACCGTAAACAGCATAATGGTTTAGTGTCTATCTTTCGAATGCATGTAATAGTAAAATTTTTAGGAACAATAATGTGTTTCTATTAAAACAATTTTACTTATGTTTAGAGACCACCGTTTAACACATGGCATTTTTAACATTCCGCTACCAAACAACAACACTCAGCGTTCGCATTAAAATATATGTAATCAAGAGCGTGAATTTGTATGAAAATTTGAATTCGAATGTTTTCATGTTGCTTCGAATTACATCTTTTGTGCTCATATAATTCTTGTGTGCCAAGATTTACAATTTTCACAAATCAACTATCGTTCGGGAACTCTTTTGCGGTATGGCAGAAATCCGGTTTCATAAAATAAAATGTTAAATAAGTACATGAATTGTTACTCAACAAAAAACCATTCGAAAAGAGTTTTTTTTTTTTTTACCGTCATCTTGGATCTTCAGGGAATCTAAATTCAGCACTATCAAATATGTATGCACGAAAAAATTAAACATATTTAAATAATAGAGATCGAATGTTTCAGTCATGGCACTTTGAGATTGCACTTAAGGTGGATCAGTCCCGCCATCTTGGATTTTCGGAATTTTCGTAATAAATCGCATCACAGATTTTGCATTTTATTTTGGGTTTCGACAAAGCGTAGGGCAGTATATAGCACATGTTATAAAACATGTATTGCTAGACTATTGTTGCCAGGTCCAGTTCTGTAACCGAAAGGAAAAAAAAAAAAATCATTTCTTGCATTCAATCACTAGTGAAAAAATAATAAATTATGTAGAAATGTAATAAGTTGATTAAGCTGAAGGAGCTATTGTTTATGTCATGTCTTACGAAAATTTTCATTAAATGTTCTTAAATGGAACTTGACAAAAACAGTGAAAATCCAAGATGGCGGGGACTGATCCTCCCAAACGTCCATAAATATACTAGGTTAGAAAAGGTTGACAGAAAACTACCAGGTTTGCAAGACTTCAAGCAGGCTAAATATATTGTGCATGAAGACGACAGGCACTTAATGTGAATGCGGTGTGAGCCCTACTGCCTCCTGATTTGTTCCTAATGGGGCCTCGGTGGTGTAGTGGTTAGAATACTCACCTTCGCCTTGGTGAACCGAGTTTGATTCCCGGCGGGATAGCCCCGGATTTTCGTAAGTGGTAATTGTGCCGGACAATGCCGCTGATCGACGGGTTTTCTCGGAATCTCTGCATTCCGGCGCTGCTCCATACCTCGCTCCACCTTCACTGGCTCTCAAGACCTCGATGTTAAGAGCCGCCCATATCTCTTCAATCATTCACTCACTCACTCACCATTTCCTCCGCGTAGCCATGTAGGTGTCATAATGCAAAGAAAATACGGGTGATGATGAGATGGGTAGTCTCATTTTCTGCATAACTTTCAGTCTGTCCCAGCGAACCTGGTATAAAAGCCTCCGAAACGCCTGCATTTCCTGCCCGCAGCAGCACGTTCTCACAGACATAATAATGCTGCTTATTTCTGCAAGAATCCTAAAATATTCCTGAAGAATAGGTTTCCTCACCTTCAACCTGCATGCTGGTCTACGTAGTGGCAAGTCGATCGATACGCTACGTGGCGTGACGGGATACGGGCAGCTAACTTGTGCTGTGAGGTGAGGTGTATGCCGGTACAGGGTCCTTTGCCTTGACTATATCGGTAAACTGAACAGCAGTGTCCACTAGGTAGGTGCCATCGTAGCGTATGCAGCACAGCACGGCGCTGTCAAGAAAAGGCGACGCTACCTTACTGACCATTCCTGCCATCAGACTGTCTTCTCGAATCTAGCTGTTCATTTTATTGGTTGAAATAAAGTTTTTCTTGTTACGCCCTGCATCTGTGGAGGGGGCTGGACATTAACTTTATTATACATACCCCCTCGTGTTGTATGCTTAATGTTAACGTAACGAAAAACTTATGTGGAAAGTCAGTGGTTACGTAATATGTATTTCACGGAGAGACTATTTTAAAGTAAAGGCTGTTTTAGATTGTGAAATTATGTCAGACATTTCTAGTCTTGTGTCAAAAAACAAAATAATGAGAAATGTATTTTGAATGACACCAAAGAAATGTAGGAAGACTTTGCCTGAAAACGATCTTGAGTAATTATTCTGAAAGAATTGTTTGTCAGAACGATCCTAAGTAATTTTAATGGAATTAATGAGGACGTCCTGTAGTTTTTCCTCTATTGCAGTTTTATTAATTTATAAAGCTTTTGTACATAAGATTTTTGTATTATTAAAATTGCATTTATTTTTGCGCCATGTAAAATAGTACAAAATATACTTAACTTGGTGATATTATATTTTGCGAGTTTGTAATATGTCAGATATTGAATGAATGCTTTAGTGATAGTATAGAGTTCTGCCAAACAGCTCATTGTTTTTTATGTATATGTTTAAAATCTAACTTGGAACAAAATTTTCCTTCTCTGCTGTTCGCTGTATTAGACGCAGTTCTAGTGTTTTTAAAAGTGCATACTTTGTGTCACCTTGCTTGAGTACAGGGCGTAGCAATACAATTACATTTGTGGAAATTGTCTCAAAATGGTATTAAAGCCCTGTGGAGCGGTTTCTAAAAGAAGAAAAATAATTATTACCAATGAATTGCATAGCCGAAAGAAATTTCTATTCCATTCGCTAAATTGTGTGAGGTCGCCTCTAGTACCTCTAGGTATATTTTCGGATGTCATACGTACGAACGCAACTTTGATTTTGCGAGAATGTAAAGGTAATGTGTAACTTTCATACCTGCCATTTGTAAACGATATAAGTATATTAAGGTTATACTTAGATAAGTGGCTACACACTGCATGAAATGTAGAGTAGATATAGTGTTCACGTTAGTCGGTATGATAACGAAACCAGGAGTCTCATCAGCTCCTGTGGCGAAAGTTACCTTCTCTGATCTTTCCATCAACACACGAATTTTCTTTTCATGAACGTTTACTGTAAGCAAAACTATAGTTAAGTAGACCATAGTTATCCATGCGACACACCCACTTACGCAGACGACAAATGTTCCTAAAAACTTCCCGAATAATGTTGAGTAAGTCTAAAGGATAAAATAATATTTTCACGTTCGTTAGCAAGCAATTATAGTTTTTTAAACGCGGTTTTCTTAATTATGTGCAATGATCTTGGTAACTGAATTAGCTTATATCTTTAGTGTATATGCTAGTAGCTTCTCTCTAATTCTACAAACGTTCACAGAAAAAAATTTCATTTACACAGTAAATAGCATATTCGAACACTTCATACATTTGAATAAATTATTACTTATCTACTTAGTTCTTAAAATTTTGGAATCAGGAACATTGACATGTTAATAAAAACCTACTTTCGGTTCTCAGATAACATTCTATAAGTTAGGAAGTTTTTTTCCTCTCTCTTTCAGTTTTTAAGAAGTTGGATGCCTTAATTGCGTTATCTTGGTGAACATAACAATGAGGCACTAGCTCATTCTGGAACTAGCTCATCGAGTACATAGCCATGTTGTCCTATGCTATCTGTGAAAATGCCACATACAGTAAGCGCATGGAAGGAATGAATTTTTCAAGTCTCTCTCTGGCTTGTATTGCAGTCATATCAGTAGGATACAATGCACGCATTGAATTGCAGTACATTGTTCCTGCATTCGACTCGTTAGCCCCTGTTCAACGCCGATTTTACAACCCTTATTTAATTAAATTTTACTATTTTCATCGTATTTTTTTTCTTTAGTGTGTAGTATTCACTGGTTTTCAGTACTGGGTCTTTTTTTTTTTTTTTTTCGCTGTATTTGTTAAAATGCCCTGCTCTCCCATCCAGTTTGGAATGGCACCGATTGGCTTACACACATCGATCGACTCTTCATTGTCCTGAATATTTTTTTCTTCCTGCCTCTGTATTATCAGCCCCTGCACATTATGAGGGGAGGGAATCCACCAACAATGCCCTATTGAAAAGTGGCGAGGGGGGGGGGGGTTTATCAGCGATAGAGATTTGAGGGGCGACTAACGTGATATGTATGCCTAACTGTGAGTATTGCTCCGTGGTTTTACAACAACTCTGTGAAAAAGTAAATAAATTACGGAAGGTAAAAAACGGGGGACGCGTGGAAGAGAAACGGCGGTGGAAGGTAATTGCTTTGTTATCAAAGAAATATCGAATAACTCCAAAAGCCTCTTCAGAGCTGTTCACGTGACGATTGAATAATTCCGTGCCGATATGCATTTTTTTTATCTTTTTCGCTCTTCCGTTATTCAAACACCTGGAGCTAAGCCCGTTTTAATATTTATAGTACCCAGGTCTGATGTTTGCCGAACCGAAGTGGAGTTTGCCTCTCTGAATCCCGTTTGTACACGGTTGTAATTTTTTTTTATCACTTCCACCTGGTATTCCGAATTCCCCTCGCTGCGAACTTGCGCACTTCCTCATCTCTGCCGGGATATTGACTCTAAAGCCGGGTGCAAATTAAACAGCCGTCCGTCTTTTGCTAAAGGAACACGATTTTTCTCGCGAGTCGGCAAATTCTCGTAGCGACAGAAACTGCCTGCTTTCCGCATTATTCCCTGACTTTCCGCATTATTCCCGGACTTATCGCAAATTTGCTTTCATGCGCGCAGTGTTATGTTCGTTCCCTTTTTGAAGATCAGTAGTGTGAGAGAAGAGATTTATGCGGCTCTTAACATCAAGGTCTTGAGAGCAGATGAGGGTGAAACGAGGTATGAAGAAGCCCCAGAATGCAAGGGCGGGAGAAAACGGGAGAGTTCCGAGAAAACCCGCCTACCAGTGGCATCGGCTGCACGATTCTCACACGCAGAAATGCGGAGATGTCCCCACCGGGAATTGAACCCGGTACACCCAGGTGGGAGGCGAGCAGACTAACCACTACATCGCCGCAGACCCTGAAGATCAGTAGGCTAGGATACAGTGGAATAACTAGGTGCTGCCTTCAGGCAGAGAAGGGGAGGGGGGTTGTACATATGGAATACCCCCGGGCGGGAGGAAGGGTTGTTTCACCAGCGGGAAACATTTTAAAACCTAACCTCCAAATCATGAATTTTAATCCATTTTCGGACAGAATAACTATTGCACATAGGGGAAAATATTTCCGTAAGAGACGCACTAATATTTTCTCGCCGGTAGTCACCAGTGAGTAGAGCTGAGAATCTCGTGTTGCATAACGTAGTCACACTAATTTCGCGTAGAAAGAAAAGCAAAGATTCCCAAGAGGAACACCTTACATAATTAAAGCATATTTCAATTTCCGTGTTACCCTGTGCAAACTTTACGATATTCCGGACAATCCAGTACCCAATGCAAACTTTACGATATTCCGGACAATCCAGTACCCTGTGCAAACTTTACGATATTCCGGACAATCCAGTACCCAATGCAAACATTACGATATTCCGGACAATCCAGTACCCTGTGCAAACTTTACGATATTCCGGACAATCCAGTACCCTGTGCAAACTTTACGATATTCCGGACAATCCAGTACCCTGTGCAAACTTTACGATATTCCGGACAATCCAGTACCCAATGCAAACATTACGATATTCCGGACAATCCAGTACCCTGTGCAAACTTTACGATATTCCGGACAATCCAGTACCCTGTGCAAACTTTACGATATTCCGGACAATCCAGTACCCTGTGCAAACTTTACGATATTCCGGACAATCCAGTACCCTGTGCAAACTTTACGATATTCCGGACAATCCAGTACCCTGTGCAAACTTTACGATATTCCGGACAATCCAGTACCCAATGCAAACATTACGATATTCCGGACAATCCAGTACCCTGTGCAAACTTTACGATATTCCGGACAATCCAGTACCCTGTGCAAACTTTACGATATTCCGGACAATCCAGTACCCTGTGCAAACTTTACGATATTCCGGACAATCCAGTACCCAATGCAAACATTACGATATTCCGGACAATCCAGTACCCAATGCAAACATTACGATATTCCGGACAATCCAGTACCCAATGCAAACATTACGATATTCCGGACAATCCAGTACCCAATGCAAACATTACGATATTCCGGACAATCCAGTACCCTGTGCAAACTTTACGATATTCCGGACAATCCAGTACCCAATGCAAACATTACGATATTCCGGACAATCCAGTACCCAATGCAAACATTACGATATTCCGGACAATCCAGAACCCAATGCAAACATTACGATATTCCGGACAATTCAGGATGATGGATGTGCACACCTGTTTGCTCAGCAACTTACTGAAATCAAACACAATCAATATTATTTAATGTTTTCGTAACGAGAAAATATTTTCGTACTGTTGTGGTAACTCGAAAATTAAGAAGTATGTATAAATATTTTATTTGTGGTTAAATTGAATTATTGCTTTTATTTCACCTATAAACTATAATAGTTATTTTATAATTAATGTCAATAAAAACAGAGAAAAAAATATGTATTGGTAACGCCTAGTATGAAACAGTTCTCGTGCAAAATATCACACGTTCACAAGAATGCGGTGTGTGTTGTCCGTCCTTTTGGTGGGATTCTCTATACCTGCATAAGTTTTGTTAGCATGAAGCAGAGGAATATCCTGAAAGTTTAACTTTGGTGGGATTCTCTATACCTGCATAAGTTTTGTTAGCATGAAGCAGAGGAATATCCTGAAAGTTTAACTTTGGTGGGATTCTCTATACCTGCATAAGTTTTGTTAGCATGAAGCAGAGGAATATCCTGAAAGTTTAACTTTGGTGGGATTCTCTATACCTGCATAAGTTTTGTTAGCATGAAGCAGAGGAATATCCTGAAAGTTTAACTTTGGAAGGGCTTCACGAGGATTAGAAGTAACCTTGAATGAACTACCACATATTTGGGACACTGCCAGGCGTGAATACATATTGAGAGAATTCATAGGTTAATTCAGAAAGTGTAAAGATACTGTAAATACACTATAATTATTGTCGCTTAAATACCTCCGTCTCGTATTTAACGGTTCTCCCATGTTTTCTGATCATCTTCCCCCACGCGTTCTGAACGCGAAACCCGGTGCTAGCGGCCGGCTTCTCGCAGGATATACTGTCTGTTATCCTTGCAGACTTATAGAGGTACTGTCTGTTATCCTTGCAGACTTATAGAGGTACTGTCTGTTATCCTTGCAGACTTATAGAGGTACTGTCTGTTATCCTTGCAGACTTATAGAGGTACTGTCTGTTATCCTTGCAGACTTATAGAGGTACTGTCTGTTATCCTTGCAGACTTATAGAGGTACTGTCTGTTATCCTTGCAGACTTATAGAGGTACTGTCTGTTATCCTTGCAGACTTATAGAGGTACTGTCTGTTATCCTTGCAGACTTATAGAGGTACTGTCTGTTATCCTTGCAGACTTATAGAGGTACTGTCTGTTATCCTTGCAGACTTATAGAGGTACTGTCTGTTATCCTTGCAGACTTATAGAGGTACTGTCTGTTATCCTTGCAGACTTATAGAGGTACTGTCTGTTATCCTTGCAGACTTATAGAGGTACTGTCTGTTATCCTTGCAGACTTATAGAGGTCGGAGTCGCCTATATTCACACCGCTTACGAACTGCTAGCTTGCAGCTGCGTCGCTTTACGCAATACCTAACCGTACCGAGGAAGGAAGGAAGAAGTCTGTCTCGGTGTACCAACACTGGAATACGTTTATGCCAACAGAAATATCGAATACACTCTCCTATAGCCTGGTTTTAGTGCATCTATAGCCCATTCTCGTTTACTTCCAACATTTCTGAAGCCTGACCTGCTAAAGTTCTACTGTCATGATATTCCTTCGCCTCGTGCAAAGAAAGCTTGACAAAGTCTAGTTAACTACGCTGAAGGGACAACGCACCGCATTCGTGCACAATCGATTTAATATTTCCCATCAGAACTACTTTTACTATGCATTATCAACAAACCTATTTTCTCTCTGTTTTTACGCATATTCGTTACAAACGAAATATTATAATTTATAGATAAAATATAAGTGGAAGTTTAATTTACCAGAAAATAACGAAGTTATTTATGATATACAGGATGTATCTGATCTTCGTGCACGAAATGAAACTACAACACCTGTGGGCCTAAACAACCAGAAAACCCTTGTATCATAACGGCCGGGAAATCAATCTTGTATTGTTGAAGCGACAGTATAGTTAGGTGCAACAATGCCGGGAGTTGAAAATAATATAAACAGATGAATGTATTTATTACATTTTCTAAATAAAGGTATGGTTATTCAATACAAAAATAAAAGTAGTGTAATACATTCTGAATAACAATACACTACAGAAACATAGTACCTCATATCTCCTTGAACCTAACTTCATCATCACTTTGGTAATACATGCCTGCTTTTCCGGACATTTCGTTAGTAGGATATTCTGGTTATTTAGGTATACAGATGCTGTGGCTTAATTTTCTGCACGAAGTTCAAATACACCCAGTATTTAGTAAACAAAGGCGGTTTTATTTAAAAAGTGCAAAGAAGCCGCGAATAGTCTATAGGATATATTCAAGTTGAAGTATTTTATTCAGACTGTTGATAATTCAAATGTAAACAAGGCATTCGTCTATGTTGAGCACGTGACTTTGCCAGTTGTACCCTACTTGAGATGAGCGAGTTCATGTTGTTGATTATACGTGTAGAAATCTAATATCGGTCTACGTCACTTTTAGTCTACGAATTTTACAGATGGCGTTGCCGTTCCTTTTGATGTGGGCGTGAGAATTCGCTGATTGACTGTGTGAGACGCTGAGAACTGCCTTCTCGTCTGATTGGTTATCGCGTGCTGCGAAAGCTTCCCTATTTGTTGGGCTGCCAGCTGACGAGTAGGTTACTCAGCACCAATCATAATATCATAAATTAAACAGGGCAAAAACCGCAGATTTATTTTCCATTTAAAAAAAAAAGTACTTTAAACATAGCAACGCAACTAGAATGAATCACACTAGCACCGTTTGATAGTAAGAAATGCTATTATATCAACTTTCGTAAGTTTCACCATACCTTTACTTATAACGTCCATTAACAACATGATACAAAACCTCTGGCTATTCGAGCAACTCTAAGTCCAAGAATCTACTCATGCAAACAGTTTAATATTACTTTCTAGTGCTACTGGGACTGAAAGTAGCTGAATTTATGTATGTATACGTTTTGTGAACCCTGTGTACAGTCCCTACACAGAGTGTGAACATAACATCTTCTAAGTGATTGGCGAACGGTGAACCAACATTTTACTCGCCAATGACGCCATATATTTCTGGCGTGTGCAACAACAGTTCGCGGTATAGACAAGCTCTTAGGCCACTTCATTCATAAGTATTCTACGGCGATTCGGCTCTATGATGGCCAACACTCCTCTATCGGGCATCTTCACTGCGGGCTTGAACGCACTGCAGTGGTAAAGTGAGTACCTAACTGTAAACGACCAGGATGGGTCAGGGAGCCATATTCCCCCCCCCTCCCTTTTTTTCCCCTTGGCATGTTTCCCACCAACTTTTCAGCCTAACGAGGGGGGGGGAGAAGAAGTGGGGGGGGGGGGGGGAGATATAGGCACAATCTCTGAGCGAAAATTGGAACAGCGATCAGGAGATAGGGTATCAACCGCTTTATTCTTTCCCTTTCTGCGGCCGCCATCAAATTTCCGTCGATGGCAGGCGGCGCGCCGCTTGTCAGTCATGAAGAGACGGTGGCGGGGTGGGGGGGGGGGAAACTTGCAATGGATGACGGTTCGCTTGTCAAAATGCGGGACGTGATCTGACCCCCCCTCCCCCACCACCCCACGAGAATAAAGCTCCGCAGAGGGAGAACACTGACATGTTGAGGGTCGGGGTTCTCCGTGCGAAACCACCACATTTCAGGACAAACCCCCTGGTTGGTCCACGGGGGTGGGAGAGGGGTGTGTTTGAGGGACAGAACTGTGGAGTTTGAGGGGAGGGGATGAATCAATGCAGTGAACAATCGAGCACCCCGAACGACAAGCCGACATTTTTGCTGTCAGTCAGAATTTGGACTGTGGCTATCTGGACGCGACCGTCGAGCTTCACTGCCACGAGTGTTCTGGTGCACTCGGCTTGGACGGACTGTACCGAGTCCGCAGTCACAGCAAAACACTACGCGCTCAGTGGACTACCAGCGCAGATGTTCTGGTGCACTCGGCTTGGACGAACTGTACCGAGTCCGTAGTCACAACAAAACACTACGCGCTCAGTGGACTACCAGCGCAGATGTTCTGGTGCACTCGGCTTGGACGGACTGTACCGAGTCCGCAGTCACAACAAAACACTACGCGCTCAGTGGACTACCAGCGCAGATGTTCTGGTGCACTCGGCTTGGACGAACTGTACCGAGTCCGTAGTCACAACAAAACACTACGCGCTCAGTGGACTACCAGCGCAGATGTTCTGGTGCACTCGGCTTGGACGGACTGTACCGAGTCCGCAGTCACAACAAAACACTACGCGCTCAGTGGACTACCAGCGCAGATGTTCTGGTGCACTCGGCTTGGACGAACTGTACCGAGTCCGCAGTCACAACAAAACACTACGCGCTCAGTGGACTACCAGCGCAGATGTTCTTGAACTTCATCAAGTTAAGTGGGCGTAAACAGAATATCATTAAGGACCCCGCCTACCTGCCGTTTAAACTGCGTCGTAGTGTGTAGGTAGTATGCGTTCTTCGACGAAAAAAATTAAACGTGCGTCTAATGTGTTGATCTACGAAAAGAAAAAACACTTCAAACGACGATTGTTGAGTGTTTGCAAGATATCGTGCATAATAGAAACACTATTCAAGAGCACTCTCAGAACTAAAAACGGTCTTTTCGAACCGTCGTATCTCTAAATACACGCGTCAGATACATACTAAGCTACTCGAGGGCCCTACATTAAACCTTCCTACATACGTTCCACCAATAAAATAATAGAGTCACTCCTGCAAGTCTCTTAGGTAAACCCGTTGCTACGAGAACACTGCACGCCAGTTGAGAGCCTGGAGCTAAGCGGTGATTGCGCTCTTGATACACGTCGCAGTCACCCTTATTGCTCCCGCACTACTCGTCGTCAAACATCGGCTTGTAATTACTCAATATTCCCCGCACTCAGTCCTGCATTATAGACATTGCATTGTGTTTTACGGATTGGCAGGACATAGAACACAGCCTAGTATGTTTCATAAATTCGATATTGCTCGTCTACTGTTCCTACAGTTATTTCTGTAACAGCCAGCTAGATGAGGGGGGGGGGGGCGCTACTTATTTATTCCCAGGAGCTGCTGCTTACTGATTAAGCTTGATGTGCTGATATTTCTGTTGCGTCTTGGGAAAAAATTCGTAAAATCTTTTCAGACCGAACAAGTTATGGCTAAAATGTTGGAAATCAAATATGGCGGGAATTGATTCCGCTAGATATTTTTTGTTTCCTGTCAAATACTTTGCTTTTAAACTAACAAAACAGCTCACAACTAACCTAATTGCAACATAAAAAAAATCGTATAGTACATTACACATTGACAAGTGTATGAGAAATTTTTATTAAATTCAAGGTTAACACAGCTAAAGTTCCTAGTTAGAATCCCAGCTGGGCCGTTTCTATGTGGTCCCTCTTCAGATATAACTTTGGGTTAGCTTATCGTGTAAGTCGCCCACTCACGCAAATTACTTTGCAAATGTTTGTATTGTGACCACATAGCAAGAACTTCACTAACTGCAGCTTTGTAATCGCTGATAATAATGATAAATAACGTCACCATCGCGAACAACTCGCTTCCCTTCCCCCTCCCCTCCACCACACACATGAACAAAAAAAAGTAACAAATCCATGACGCACGCATTGGATTTCGCAAATTTCCCACAACACACGAAGCTTCTATAAGACTTGCTTACGTCTGAACTCGGAACTGAGAACATGGAACTTGGAATCCCTAACTAGTCTCAGGTGTTCAGCGAATTACATGTTAACAGCATGAAAGTCGAACTAAATCGAAGGGATTTGAGGCCGCACCTACGAGTAGCACAGAGAGACTTTTGAGATTGTCAAAATCCGGTAACATGATTTTTTGGAGCTTGCCTTTGAGAGCTGTTCCTAGATTACAAGGCTATCAAAGTCTGAAAATTGCAGTACCAGTCTGAAACCAGAAATTTCGCAAATGAGAACATTATTTGGAATCCCCCCCCCCCCAAACTCTTGTAAGACCCTCGAAAAGACAGTTGTCCGATTTCCGAGGAAAGAAAATTTCTAAATGGACTTCGCAAGGTATAATACGTTTTTTCTTTACGAAATTTACCTTTGATGATGGCCTGCATGCGTCCTCTCTTTTCAGCAGTACGAAAGTACACTAAACTCGTCAAAATTTAGCAGAAAAAAACGTCAAACACAACCACAGCTTACCCGAAGGTCCAACAGAGACCCTAAGATAAAGGCTTACAGGCCATGACGACCGAGTCAGTATGCTGCTATTAAAATGCTTTTTCTCAGAGTGAACATCATCCAAACGGATTAGTGAAATAACTTCTAAGGCATGAAACGCTCCTAAACATGCCAAATACTAATTCATCGAGCTGTAATTGGTAATCGCTTCTGAGACTTCTCTCTGAATTTGTTGACTACTAGCTGCATCCGCGACTTTAGGATTTGTTTACATGTGTTTAAATAGAAATTTCCCTTCGTTGAGGTTATATGGAGTTATTAAAATACAACACGCCATCGCTTCGCCCAGGTTTTATGGAGTTATTGAAATACATATCTCTGTATAATTGGTTTGAAAAATTGTTACTTTACTATCGGAAATAGTTTTATCATCGCGTTAGTGTTGGTTGTTTGATAATATGTTATTTTACTACATTTTTTTCAAAAATCAATGTATCTTTTTCTATGATGCGTATTATATCAATGATTATTTTAAAAGCTACTGATGAAATAAAGAACAGATTTTAAATATGAATAAACTATATGATCTCTGAAAGTTTTATCAAAATCGATTCAGCCGTTTCGGAGCCTATT
This sequence comes from Dryococelus australis, assembly GCA_029891345.1. NCBI lineage: Eukaryota > Metazoa > Arthropoda > Insecta > Phasmatodea > Phasmatidae > Dryococelus > Dryococelus australis. The sequence goes on from CM057001.1 coordinate 1,427,860, forward strand.
CTGGACAAACATCCAGGCAGACATACAAAAATATTAAAAATAGTTATTTATTCTTAAACATCGTTTGTGGTACGGACCAATAGGACGATGGTGAGTTGTAACACAGACACCAACAGAACCGGTGTTCTTGTAGTAGTGGATATAGGTGACTCGCTTCTGATAAGTCTTAAGTGCCAGTAAATGTGTACAGACTTCAATGAGTTAAATAGTGTGAATTACTAACTTATAATGTGGAAGATCTACCTCAGAAAAGCTACGATTACACAGACATCTGTACCATAACGTAGGATGCAACAGAATAGGAGATGAACATTCTATCTGTTGAAATCCGTGTAGCAGAATGATAATAAATGCGCGGTGGGGGAAGGAAGTAATATACTAAGAATTATTTCGCCAGAAGTGCACAAAATTTACTCGCGAACCAACTTCATAGCCGAGTGAACGCTGTGTGAAAAATACAGTAGAAAGTATCCAACAGTATGAGAGATGAGATAATTCATTTCTGGGGGGGGGGGGAGAGTGGCAGCGTATGTGTGTGTGTTGCGTAGAGGGTGTGAAAGAGGGGTGCACACTCCCAACTACAGCGCCCCTCTCGAGGGATGAAGGGGTGTGGGGATCCCAGATATAAATGCAACGGAGCAGTTGACACCCCCAAAGACCCACCCTTGCAACACTGGCTCTAGTGGGCACATGACGCCCCATCAGGCCATCTCACCCCCACCCCCTGTCACGAACGTGATGCGCTCATTCAATCCACATCCCCCAACGCGGTCATCCTCGCACTTTGCACGAGAGAGGGAGGGGGAAAAAAAGAGAGACGAGGTTTGAAATTGCGCGCTTATCCCAGTGGTAGTTAGTTAACATTGCTTCATTCATGACAATGCATTGTTGCAGGGATGTACGAGACGTGACACTTTGCCTGGATGTTTTTACCTGAGAGCGAAACAAGGTGGTCCATTGTTTTCATTCGACGTTGTCTAGTAGCTCCCCCATCGACCACTAGGCCCTTTTTTATCGGACTATCCAAGCGAACGTCATTTCCTCAAGAAGATGCGCTCGCTAAGAATGTGAGCTAAGACATTCGAACAGAAGTACGTTCGCGGTTATTAATATCTTTTAAACAGCCCTATAGGCTGTTCACGGTAAAACGAGCATTTTTTAGGCCTTAGTTATTTTTTCTTTTCATCCACTTTTTTTATCCTTTAACCATGCAAGTAATAAATGCAGTGTGTATGTTCCACCGCACTCGAAAGTTAACGTCTAGGACTAAAATAAAAAATATTTATTGCTATTTCATCCAAATGAGAGGCCTTTCAAAAGTTCTCACTTGACCGTGAATAACCTGTAGTAATATGTACGCGCTTAAACCTAGGTTCGTCGCACGTTAATGAGTAATAGCACTTGTCTAACAGCTGACAACCTTTTAAAGCCATTCTACTTACGGATCTTCTGTGCAAACGAAATTTTAGAAGCGATGAGAACAATGAGGCGTGCTAGAAAGTACAGTAAAAGTCCACATTAGTTACATTGGAATGAAACATTAAGAAACATGCTTCGTGGTGAAATAGTACCTGTACCAGGATTGGTTAAAAAAAGGTACAGCCACCCTTTCAACAAAAGTTAAATATTTTCGGATGGAGGGAGGAGAAAGGGGGAGCACAAGAAGTCACCAGCAAGTGCCTGCTTTGGAAAAATAAGTAATTAAAATACAAAAGAAATATCATAGCGCTGAAGTTGCCACATAAGCAGGTTTCAATTTTTGGTGTGGCACCAAAGCCCCCCCCCCCCCCCCCCCCCCCCTAGACACCTGTTTGTCGATATATAGAAGAAAGCAAAAAGCAACAATGTTTCTTTTCGCCATTTACTGCGTTCCAGATATCACGTGACTGGAACACTTTAACTTTGATATTAAAGTGTGAACGAACGGGCAAAGAATACGTTGCAGTAAACCAAAGTATTTCGAACTGGCAGAGAGTCGGTAAACTGTTGTAAATGAACAATTCTAATTGTAATTCTATTTGTAAAAAGGACATACAATGTAGTGAGTGACCCTGGTGTGTACAGTTATGGCACACATAAAATGAAGTGAGTGACCCTGGCGTGTACAGTTATGGCACACATAAAATGGAGTGAGTGACTCTGGCGTGTACAGTTATGGCACACATAAAATGGAGTGAGTGACCCTGGTGTATACAGTTATGGCACACATAAAATGGAGTGAGTGACCCTGGTGTGTACAGTTATGACACACATAAAATAGAGTGAGTGACCCTGGTGTATACAGTTATGGCACACATAAAATGGAGTGAGTGACCCTGGTGTGTACAGTTATGGCACACATAAAATGGAGTGAGTGACCCTGGTGTGTACAGTTATGGCACACATAAAATGGAGTGAGTGACCCTGGCGTGTACAGTTATGGCACACATAAAATGGAGTGAGTGACCCAGGTGTGTACAGTTATGGCACACATAAAATGGAGTGAGTGACCCTGGTGTGTACAGTTATGGCACACATAAAATGGAGTGAGTGACCCTGGCGTGTACAGTTATGGCACACATAAAATTGAGTGAGTGACCCTGGTGTATACAGTTATGGCACACATAAAATGGAGCGAGTGACCCTGGTGTGTACAGTTAAGGCACACATAAAATGGAGTGAGTGACCCTGGTGTGTACAGTTATGGCACACATAAAATGGAGTGAGTGACCCTGGTGTGTACAGTTATGGCACACATAAAATGGAGTGAGTGACCCTGGCGTGTACAGTTATGGCACACATAAAATGGAGTGAGTGACCCAGGTGTGTACAGTTATGGCACACATAAAATGGAGTGAGTGACCCTGGTGTGTACAGTTATGGCACACATAAAATGGAGTGAGTGACCCTGGCGTGTACAGTTATGGCACACATAAAATTGAGTGAGTGACCCTGGTGTATACAGTTATGGCACACATAAAATGGAGCGAGTGACCCTGGTGTGTACAGTTAAGGCACACATAAAATGGAGTGAGTGACCCTGGTGTGTACAGTTATGGCACACATAAAATGGAGTGAGTGACCCTGGTGTGTACAGTTATGGCACACATAAAATGGAGTGAGTGACCCTGGCGTGTACAGTTATGGTACACATAAAATGGCGTGAGTGACCCTGGTGTGTACAGTTATGGCACACATAAAATGGAGTGAGTGACCCTGGTGTATACAGTTATGGCACACATAAAATGGAGTGAGTGACCCTGGTGTGTACAGTTATGGCACACATAAAATGGAGTGAGTGACCCTGGTGTGTACAGTTATGGCACACATAAAATGGAGTGAGTGACCCTGGTGTGTACAGTTATGGCACACATAAAATGGAGCGAGTGACCCTGGTGTGTACAGTTATGGCACACATAAAATGGAGTGAGTGACCCTGGTGTGTACAGTTAAGGCACACATATAATTTTGACGGGGACATGGTGACTGAGCGATTAGCATGCTCGCCTCCTACCAAGGCGAATCAGTTACAATGCCTAGCCGGGTTACCGGATTTTCGCAAGTGGGAATCGTGCCGGACGATGACGTTGGTAGGTGGGTTTTCTCAGGGATCTCCCGTTTCCCCCACCCCTTCATTCCGGCGCCGCTCCATATTCACTTCAATCAGCCTCATCGGCTCTTGAGACCTCGCTGTTAAGATACGTCCAATACTCTTCACTCACTCACTATCATTTTGACTGACTGTATTTTCAACTGCGTTCCAACTAACATTATACTGTGGTACTAACTTCACAATGACATTAACATGAAACTGCCATGTGGATGTATTAAACCTGAAATGAAATGCTACGAAAATTGTTTCAAATACTGAATTAAATGTATTATTTTTTTATTGTTTCCTAGAATTATGAGTGCCCCCTACTAATCCACAAATATAAAATCCTGCATTTATAAAATGTGAAAAAAAAAACCCACCACCCTCCCCGCCCTAAAATTTAAGTCTACTTCTGCTGGGGCCGCGGTGCCTGAGCGGTTAGCCTGTTTGCCTTCCACCAAGGCAATCCGGGTTCAATTCCCGGCCGGGACACTCCGGATTTTCGCAAGTGGGAATCGTGCCGGACGACGCCGTTGGTCGGCGGGTTTTCTCGGGAGATCTCCCGTTTCTCCCTCCCTTTCATTCCGGTGCTGCTTCATACTCACCTCAATCACTCTTGTCATCTCTTAAGACTTCACCGGTAAATGAGCCTCCCAAATCTCATCTCTCTCATTCACATTAACTACCTTCAAGCAGTTTTGTTTTAATGTACTCGGAAGAAGTTCGTGTACTCTGAATCGTGCCTAAAAGTTAACGAATCCTGGAAATAACAGAAAAATTCACCATCTATGAGGCGGAAAAAAGGTACATTCAAAATGAGTTCAAGCAAATTCAACCCTCCGTATTCCACTGTGGTTTTAAACTTTTCAAATTAAAATGTCCAGAACGTAATGGAACCCTGGTTGTTGGGAAATGGAACTGAATGTCTTTACATTACGAAATAGCGACCATTTATCTTCGCTGTCACGAAATGGGTATCAAAAGTCTGGTCTATTCTTTTCGCCCATAGCGATCGTGGATGGACAGGGGGGGAAGGGGGGGGGACTCTCGGTTACTGCATTCAACTCGTAGTTCATCCGCGTCTACAAAATTACGTTTCCAACTAGAGAGCGTGCAGTCAAACCGGCTATTTCGCAATGTACTTACTGGAAGCCTCATTGTTACGATTCCAACTCCAGAGCGTGCATTCGAACGAACTATTTCGCAAGGTACTTACTGGAAGCCTCATTGTTACGATTCCAACTACAGAGCGTGCAGTCGAACCGACTATTTCGCAAGGTACTTACTGGAAGCCTCATTGTTACGATTCCAACTACAGAGCGTGCAGTCAAACCGACTATTTCGCAATGTACTTACTGGAAGCCTCATTGTTACGATTCCAACTCCAGATCGTGCAGTCAAACCGACTATTTCGCAAGGTACTTACTGGAAGCCTCATTGTTACGATTCCAACGACAGAGCGTGCAGTCGAAAGAACTATTTCGCAAGGTACTTACTGGAAGCCTCATTGTTACGATTCCAACGACAGAGCGTGCAGTCGAAAGAACTATTTCGCAAGGTACTTACTGGAAGCCTCATTGTTACGATTCCAACGACAGAGCGTGCAGTCGAAAGAACTATTTCGCAAGGTACTTACTGGAAGCCTCATTGTTACGATTCCAACTACAGAGCGTGCAGTCAAACCGACTATTTCGCAAGGTACTTACTGGAAGCCTTATTGTTACGATTCCAACTACAGAGCGTGCAGTCAAACCGACTATTTCGCAAGGTACTTACTGGAAGCCTCATTGTTACGATTCCAACTCCAGAGCGTGCAGTCAAACCGACTATTTCGCAAGGTACTTACTGGAAGCCTCATTGTTACGATTCCAACTACAGAGCGTGCAGTCGAACGAACTATTTCGCAAGGTACTTACTGGAAGCCTCATTGTTACGATTCCAACTCCAGAGCGTGCAGTCAAACCGACTATTTCGCAAGGTACTTACTGGAAGCCTCATTGTTACGATTCCAACTACAGAGCGTGCATTCGAACGAACTATTTCGCAATGTACTTACTGGAAGCCTCATTGTTACGATTCCAACTACAGAGCGTGCAGTCGAGCCGACTATTTCGCAAGGTACTTACTGGAAGCCTCATTGTTACGATTCCAACTACAGAGCGTGCAGTCGAACGAACTATTTCGCAAGGTACTTACTGGAAGCCTCATTGTTACGATTCCAACTCCAGAGCGTGCAGTCAAACCGACTATTTCGCAAGGTATTTACTGGAAGCCTCATTGTTACGATTCCAAATCCAGAGCGTGCAGTCGAGCCGACTATTTCGCAATGTACTTACTGGAAGCCTCATTGTTACGATTCCAACTCCAGAGCGTGCAGTCAAACCGACTATTTCGCAAGGTACTTACTGGAAGCCTCATTGTTACGATTCCAACTCCAGAGCGTGCAGTCGAACGAACTATTTCGCAAGGTACTTACTGGAAGCCTCATTGTTACGATTCCAACTCCAGAGCGTGCAGTCAAACCGACTATTTCGCAAGGTACTTACTGGAAGCCTCATTGTTACGATTCCAACTCCAGAGCGTGCAGTCAAACCGACTATTTCGCAAGGTATTTACTGGAAGCCTCATTGTTACGATTCCAACTCCAGAGCGTGCAGTCGAACGAACTATTTCGCAAGGTACTTACTGGAAGCCTCATTGTTACGATTCCAACTCCAGAGCGTGCAGTCAAACCGACTATTTCGCAAGGTATTTACTGGAAGCCTCATTGTTACGATTCCAACTCCAGAGCGTGCAGTCGAACGAACTATTTCGCAAGGTACTTACTGGAAGCCTCATTGTTACGATTCCAACTCCAGAGCGTGCAGTCAAACCGACTATTTCGCAAGGTACTTACTGGAAGCCTCATTGTTACGATTCCAACTACAGAGCGTGCAGTCGAACCGACTATTTCGCAAGGTACTTACTGGAAGCCTCATTGTTACGATTCCAACTACAGAGCGTGCAGTCGAACCGACTATTTCGCAAGGTACTTACTGGAAGCCTCATTGTTACGACGGTTTATGCTAGGATCAAAGTAGCTTAGCACGAAACACCCCTTTTATTATTTTATGCGCATGATGTTTTTGGCCTCCTTTGGAAACAAACAACGACGTTGTAGAAGAAAGTTGTACTCTCTCAAAGTGTAATAAATTTGTTTATTTATTCAAGTTGTGTGCTTCTTTCAAAGTTCCGTGTCTACTGCTTCTATGAGTCATGGAGCCGCGTTCAAGCATAACTCGGCAAACACTAAAGTGTTTCTGCCACATAAAACAAAATGCGCATGGATAACGTTATACTGTTTCGTTAATTTTTAACAGGATATTAAAAGAACTTGGCAGAATATCAACAGTAACTGTCGTGAAATAAGATTGCCACCTTTAATATGAAATAAAATCATTTTCCTATAACAACTGCTACGAATAGTGGAATGTCTATAACGTGTTACATATAAAATTATATATGATTGGGGAACTCGGCTCTCCATTGGCTAACATTCGACCAGTAGTAAATATTATTTAGTGTGCATACCATTAGGACTATGGAGCAGGGGCCAACATAATTCTAGTCTGTTTTTTATGTGAGTAAATGTGTACACAGTGCAGAGTGTTAACTACATAAGATATTCCAGTGTGAAGGAAAGGTCAAGAAATATTGTGTTTCGAATATCTTCTGACAACAATTAGCCTCGACTTGTTCTCGAGTATGTTTCTGTCATCATATGTGCTCTCCTTAACGACATAACTCAGCAATGGCGTATGTCTGAAATAATATTTCATTTCATTTCACTGCCTAGTCATATATATGTTATACCTTCCAGCTCAAGTGCTAGAGAGAGAGAAATGAGGACGGCATTTCCCCGGAGACGTCAGCAGGCCGCTACTGGAAAGACACGCCATGGAAGACGAGGGGTTGCAAAGGGGAGAGAAGTGTGTTTGTCACGCACTCGCAGCCATAACAAGGCGTTACAAGCTTGTAAACAGTGCGAGCAGACAAGCCTTGCTCCGCCTACATCGTCTCTCTCTCTCTCTCTCCCTCTCTCTATCTCTGGGCGTGATGAACACCACCCCGAGAGCATCAGCAACCCGGACACAGAATAGGTTAGAATACAGAAGACCCGGGCTCTACTCCCAGCGGGGTCGCGGTCGCCCTTATTTCCGCACGTTGTGTAACTAGGTAGACGTCGTTGTTAGTTGCCTGGTTTCCTCAGAGATCTCCCGATTCCCCCCGCCCTTGTGTTCAACTTCTGCACCACTTTCAAAGTGGCGTGAATACGTCACCAATTCGGCAGATTAATTTTTCAATGTATACCGAAAGAAAATAAGATGATTTAAAATACCAATCTGTCAACGTTGCTTACACACATTAAGGACTACGCTCGAGTGAAGCTAGGGAAAACTATTTTGAAAATTTCTTTGTCGTTGAAAAGAAAACTAGCATTTTCATACTATCATTGTACTGCCTATGTTTAACAAGATCTTGCAAGTACTCTACAGCTCAGTAATAATAACTCTCCTGGCCACAATTTTTTTGATACATCTCAGTAAAAGAACAGGTGTCGTTGTAATACATCTTACACAAATAAATATGTTTGAATGGGACAAAGTCAACTGAGCGCCTTGTTGACTGATGGTCACGTTATAATGAACGTTGTAGAGCACAGTAAACGTGTCCACTGTCATATTGGCCTCTGGAATGTCAGTGAGTGGATACAAAGAGACCAATAGAACCGGTGTTACTGCAGTCGTGGATATAAGTAACTCACTTCTAACTTGTCTTGTAAATATGTTTGATTGGCACAAAGTCAACTGAGCGCCTTGTTGACTGATGGTCACCCAATAATGAACATTGTAGAGCACAGTAAACGTGTCCACTGTCATGTTGGCCTCTAGAATGTCAGTGAGTAGATACAAAGAGACCAATAGAACCGGTGTTACTGCAGTCGTGGATATAAGTAACTCACTTCTTACTTGTCTTGTAAATATGTTTGAATGGGACAAAGTCAACTGAGCACCATGTTGACTGATGGTCACCCAATAATGAACGTTGTAGAGCACAGTAAACGTGTCGACTGTCATGTTAGCCTCTAGAATGTCAGTGAGTGGATACACAGAGACCAATAGAACCGGTGTTACTGCAGTCGTGGATATAAGTAACTCACTTCTAACTTGTCTTGTAAATATGTTTGATTGGCACAAAGTCAACTGAGCGCCATGCTGACTGATGGTCACCTAATAATGAACGTTGTAGAGCACAGTAAACGTGTCCACTGTCATATTGGCCTCTAGAATGTCAGTGAGTAGATACAAAGAGACCAATAGAACCGGTGTTACTGCAGTCGTGGATATAAGTAACTCACTTCTAACTTGTCTTGTAAATATGTTTGATTGGGACAAAGTCAACTGAGCGCCATGCTGACTGATGGTCACCCTATAATGAACGTTGTAGAGCACAGTAAACGTGTCCACTGTCATATTGGCCTCTAGAATGTCAGTGAGTAGATACAAAGAGACCAATAGAACCGGTGTTACTGCAGTCGTGGATATAAGTAACTCACTTCTAACTTGTCTTGTAAATATGTTTGATTGGGACAAAGTCAACTGAGCGCCATGCTGACTGATGGTCACCTAATAATGAACGTTGTAGAGCACAGTAAACGTGTCCACTGTCATATTGGCCTCTAGAATGTCAGTGAGTGGATACAAAGAGACCAATAGAACCGGTGTTACTGCAGTCGTGGATATAAGTAACTCACTTCTAACTTGTCTTGTAAATATGTTTGATTGGCACAAAGTCAACGGAGCGCCATGCTGACTGATGGTCACCCAATAATGAACGTTGTAGAGCACAGTAAACGTGTCCACTGTCATGTTGGCCTCTAGAATGCCTGTGAGTGGGTACACAGAGGCCAATAGAACCGGTGTTACTGCAGTCGTGGATATAAGTAACTCACTTCTAACTTGTCTTGTAAATATGTTTGATTGGCACAAAGTCAACGGAGCGCCATGCTGACTGATGGTCACCCAATAATGAACGTTGTAGAGCACAGTAAACGTGTCCACTGTCATGTTGGCCTCTAGAATGTCAGTGAGTAGATACAAAGAGACCAATAGAACCGGTGTTACTGCAGTCGTGGATATAAGTAACTCACTTCTAACTTGTCTTGTAAATATGTTTGATTGGCACAAAGTCAACTGAGCGCCATGCTGACTGATGGTCACCCAATAATGAACGTTGTAGAGCACAGTAAACGTGTCCACTGTCATGTTGGCCTCTAGAATGCCTGTGAGTGGGTACACAGAGGCCAATAGAACCGGTGTTACTGCAGTCGTGGATATAAGTAACTCACTTCTAACTTGTCTTATAAATATGATTGATTGGGACAAAGTCAACTGAGCGCCATGCTGACTGATGGTCACCTAATAATGAACGTTGTAGAGCACAGTAAACGTGTCCACTGTCATGTTGGCCTCTAGAATGTCAGTGAGTGGGTACACAGAGACCAATAGAACCGGTGTTACTGCAGTCGTGGATATAAGTAACTCACTTCTAAACTGTCTTGTAAATATGTTTGAATGGGACAAAGTCAACTGAGCGCCATGCTGACTGATGGTCACCCTATAATGAACATTGTAGAGCACAGTAAACGGTTCCACTGTCATGTTGGCCTCTAGAATGTCAGTGAGTAGATACAAAGAGACCAATAGAACCGGTGTTACTGCAGTCGTGGATATAAGTAACTCACTTCTAACTTGTCTTGTAAATATGTTTGATTGGCACAAAGTCAACTGAGCGCCATGCTGACTGATGGTCACCTAATAATGAACGTTGTAGAGCACAGTAAACGTGTCCACTGTCATGTTGGCCTCTAGAATGTCAGTGAGTAGATACAAAGAGACCAATAGAACCGGTGTTACTGCAGTCGTGGATATAAGTAACTCACTTCTAACTTGTCTTGTAAATATGTTTGATTGGCACAAAGTCAACTGAGCGCCATGCTGACTGATGGTCACCCTATAATGAACATTGTAGAGCACAGTAAACGTGTCCACTGTCATATTGGCCTCTGGAATGTCAGTGAGTAGATACAAAGAGACCAATAGAACCGGTGTTACTGCAGGAGTGGATATAAGTAACTCACTTCTTACTTGTCTTGTAAATATGTTTGAATGGGACAAAGTCAACTGAGCGCCATGTTGACTGATGGTCACCCAATAATGAACGTTGTAGAGCACAGTAAACGTGTCCACTGTCATATTGGCCTCTGGAATGTCAGTGAGTGGATACAAAGAGACCAATAGAACCGGTGTTACTGCAGTCGTGGATATTAGTAACTCACTTCTAACTTGTCTTGTAAATATGTTTGATTGGCACAAAGTCAACTGAGCGCCTTGCTGACTGATGGTCACCTAATAATGAACGTTTGTAGAGCACAGTAAACGTGTCCACTGTCATATTGGCCTCTAGAATGTCAGTGAGTAGATATAAAGAGACCAATAGAACCGGTGTTACTGCAGTCGTGGATATAAGTAACTCACTTCTAACTTGTCTTGTAAATATGTTTGAATGGGACAAAGTCAACTGAGCGCCTTGCTGACTGATGGACAGACAATAATGAACATTGTAGAGCACAGTAAACGTGTCCACTGTCATGTTGGCCTCTAGAATGTCAGTGAGTGGATACACAGAGACCAATAGAACCGGTGTTACTGCAGTCGTGGATATAAGTAACTCGCTTCTAACTTGTCTTGTAAATGTCTGCTGACATTTAAGTGTAAGTCTCTGTTGCTTGACTACTATTGCTCGTAGCACTGCCGTAAACGCCCACAAGAAAAAAAATACATATTTCTTCCGGCAGTCACTGTTAAAAATGGAAAATGGAAAAAAAATAACTGTTTAGTTAAAATAATTTCATAACTCTTAAACAGTTATTTTTTATACCTTGCCGTACTTGTAATTTCGTTTAACTTATTTACGTTAACTTACAGCGATAAATGGACATCAAAGTTAGTTGTTTGGGGGGGGGGGGGGGTCGATTTGCGCTTAAATAACTTTCTCATTTGTTGCCCCAAATTTGTGTGGAATTTGTAGACTTGAAAAGTCAGCAATTCTTGTCAGCTATAACGAGAAACTTTTTTCGTTAGTTGAGGCACGAGTTGAAACAAACAAACAAAGAGCAGTAGTAGTGTGTGTTCGTGCGTGTACGTGAGTGAGTGCCTGGATACGATCATGGCTTCGGCACATGTGTGAGTAAACTGGTTCTCATACTCACTTATACTGGGACAGTTCTACTTGAACAAATACTTAATAAACTAATATTACATGTTATATTTATTTATTTCCGACTCCACAATGATATTAGAGACTCTAGGATATAGAATTCGTAAGATGTTAACAAATTAATATATAAAATATACAAATACGATGTCATAAGCAAACAAAAATGAAAAAAAAAAAAACAAACAAAATTATATACATGAATCCCGAGAATATTACAGATTACGTTAAAATGTAATTTAATCCAAGATTATCTTATTTGACTTTTAGAATACCTAATCCTTAAGTTGCTGGTTATAATAAAAACTATGTTTATCAAATAATTTATAGAACGATTTAATATTTTTTAAGTATTTAATTCTTTTACAGTATATTTCGGTACAATTTAAAACATTTGTAGACTGGAGTATTAGAGGCATTCTCATGTTAGTTTTATCTGTTAAATCAAGTATTAATTTACTATGGTAGGTTGGTTTAGATGGTCCTGTTATAGGCTGTTCACGTTAAAACGAGAACTTTTGAAGCACTTGTTACTTTTTTTCTTATCATTCATTTTTTTATTCTTCCGCTACTTTTTAATATAAATATTGCCCTGTAGGTAATAAACACTGTGTATATATTTCCCCGGACTCCGAATATAACGTCTAAGATTACAATAAAATATATTCATTGTTATTAGTATTCAAAATGAAAAGGCTTTCAAAAGTGCTCACTTTACCATGAACGTCGTATAAGTTGAAAGACGATGTGTGTAAAAGCGGATGTGCAGTGGGACAGCTGTCCACGCAGGCGCAGTAACCACGCCAGAGGTTAGGTTAATTCTACTATAGACTATTCATGGTAAAATGAGCACTTTTGATAGCCCGGATTAAGATCTACTTGTTTCCACGTTCGGTATTCTTCCGTCTTATGTAAAATTAACATTGCCATGAACCTCATCACATTATTCATGCGTCGGACAAGTGAAACTGTGAAAATATTAGAAAAGTAAATATTTTACAAATCTACTTATTTTTACTCTTCGGTGCATTAAAAAAGCAGAAAGCGAAATAAATAATTTAAGTTGTGACAAATGGTTACCTAACACTTTTTATTCGACGTTAAGATATGGAACTACTTCCCATCCATCGTTACCAATTTTAATGGGCGGATGCCTCAGTGCGCCCGTTAAAATATACGCAGGTAGAGACAGTGACTTTTTTCTAAGGTTGATTTCTAGGTGTTCACTATCGTGAACGACTTAACAGGAAAGTCCGAAAATAATATTTTTAACCATTTTTTTCGATGCAATTATCATATTGAAATGAAGTAATTGTGGAAGCCAAAGGTTTCCTAAATCAAGTTTATTACGTTATCTGAAACAATATGTGTTCATATTACGGAAGATTTTACACAATGATATTTATTTTTTGAAAATTTTATATATCCCATTTACGTACATACATAACGGAAAAAATCTAGTATAGGCTGGCTACGGTAAACTAGGCACTTCTGAAAGCCCTGCTTAAGATCTACTTGTACGTGCATTGTGAATTCTTCCGCCTTATGTAAAATTAACATTACCATAGGGCTCATAACTCTAGTTATGTGTCGGTCAAGTGAGACTGAAATTATTAGAAAGTGTATATTTAACAAATCTGATCATTTTTAAACTTCGATGCATAAAAAAAAACAGAAAGCGAAAGAAATAGTTTAAGTTTTCAGAAATAGTTACCTAATACTTTTTATTCGATGTTAAAATACGAAACTACTTTTCCATCCGTCGTTACAAACTTCGCTTCACTCAGGGCAACCGTTAAAATATAAGCAAGTATAGGCAGTAACTTTTCTCTAGGGTTGTTTTCAAAATTGCTCACTTGATCGTGAACAGCTGTAGAGACCGATGTGACGTCACTCACCTCGATGGAGGGCGCTGTCTGTCCCGGGGGACAGTGGTTTGGTATCGCCCGTGGCCTCAAGGTCAAGTTGGTCAGGTCCTCGTAGATGACGCCATTTCCGCTCGTTACGTCACAGCGGTTCTGCGGCGATGTTTTGCACGGCAGGAAGTTCTGCATTTTCCTCTTGTGCCTGCGACACACCGTTACACATGTCACTCGCCTCGCCTTGACTATAACTAGTGTTTTGTAATACATTATATAGCCCATTCCGAGTTACTTGCCACCTTTCTGAAGCCCTGCTAAACTCCTACTTCCACAATATTCCTCCGCCTCTTGCAAACAGAGCTTAGCCAAGTATATAGGCTATTCACGGTGAAGTGAGCACATTTGAAAGGCCTCTCATTTGGAATAATAGTCAGTAAGTGTGTGTGTGCATATGATTAGCCTTAGATGTTCACTTTTGGGTGCGAGAGGGAACATACATACTACCTTTATTACTTACATGTCAGAATTTATTTTAAAATAGGTGGTTAAAGAGTAAAAATTAACTTCAAGGAAAAAAGTAACTAGGGCCTCAAAAGTACTCACTTTACCGTGAACAGCATATAGAAAATTATACCAAAGGGACGATTCACTGAATTCGTGCGCACTCAGTGTAGAAATGTTTTGGAAAAGAACCATATCTTACAATCATTACCAACATACCTCTTTTCTCATTGTTTCTACTCATATTATTTTTAATTGAATTATTATAATTTATAGATAAAATATAAGTAAAAGTTGAATTTAACCAAAAAATAAGGTACTTCTATGGTAACAGAAGTATAAAACGCTTGTGATACATGGCATACTAAGGAAATAGCAAAAAATTCACACATGTTGTGATTTTTCAAAAGTTAGCTTTTAAAAGGGCGAAAACATCGTGAATCGATAATAATGTTCGTTGAAACATGCTCACAACCTTTCTACATAACATAAATTTTGACACTCGCCCTGCGACGATCTTAAAAGTTCAAATTAGTTCAAATAAAATCCTGGTCACCGATACTACAGCGTAGCTGTTACTAAACGATAAAGCTATGGTAATGCTTAAATAATGAAAAATAGTATTATTTTTATTCACTGCGTGCATGACATTCAAAGGCTGTTGGAGACTAACGTACCCAGTTGCTAAACCTCCCTGCCTGCCATGCCTGCAGTCAAATAATTCAAATAAGGGATCCAAGATAAAGAAATTCCTTGTCTATGATTCAGTCTGAAAGATAACCGTTTCGAACAAAGAGTATTGTATGTGACACATCTAAAGCAATACTGACGTTTTAACATTCTGAATGTTTTGCTTTTTCTTAATAAAAGTAGTATTTTGCAAAAAAATTGATGTATGATTAAAATAGTTTGAAAAGTTCTTAACGTGGCAGTATTTTCTGAGAAAGTTGCACTACATACGTTTCTGTTCGAAACAGCGACATTTAAAATCGATGCGCTGAAGGAAATTCATTAACGTCGATTTCCTGTTTAAACTCCTCGACTGCAATTTTTGTAGACGGAGCCCTTACACCCCCAAAAAACGGACAGTTTCTAAAATGCCATGCTAAAACAGAAGAAAACACACGAGGGCAGTCATAGCCCCTGACACGGCCTAGTTATTTGTAGGGGGAGCCCTTACACCCCCAAAAAACGGGCAGTTTCTAAAATGCCATGCTAAAACAGAAGAAAACACACGAGGGCAGTCATAGCCCCTGACACGGCCTAGTTATTTGTAGGCAGAGCCCTTACACCCCCAAAAAAGGGCAGTTTCTAAAATGCAATGCTAAAACAGAAGAAAACACACGAGGCCAGTCATAGCCCCTGACACGGCCTAGTTATTTGTAGGCGGAGCCCTTACACCCCCAAAAAACGGACAGTTTCTAAAATGCCATGCTAAAACCGAAGAAAACACACGAAGCCAGTCATAGCCCCTGACACGGTCTAGTTATTTGTAGGCAGAGCCCTTACACCCCAAAAAAACGGACAGTTTCTAAAATGCCATGCTAAAACAGAAGAAAACACACGAGGCCAGTCATAGCCCCTGACACGGCCTAGTTATTTGTAGGCAGAGCCCTTACACCCCCAAAAAACGGGCAGTTTCTAAAATGCCATGCTAAAACCGAAGAAAACACACGAGGCCAGTCATAGCCCCTGACACGGCCTAGTTATTCGGCAGTCCGGACAGAACATCATGTCGGGTGATAAATGCAATGTGCAAAACCTTGAATTGTTTTAAAAAATGTTGTACCACAAGCCAACATACGCATATTAACGTGTCCTTAAGTACGATATATAATCCTGTTAGTTTAAAGACGAAAATGTGAATTTCAATGAACTCCCTTACATTCTGTGACAATGCGACATGGCACGTTTTCAAACTGAAAACAGTGAGGTTTTTATGGGTTTTTGGAACGCAGCTGGAAGTGGGAGAAGATTTGCTTGGAAAAAAATTACTCCGGCAAAGACGGATGTATTAATTAGGATTTCACAGACATGTGGGTAGCTGGCAAACAAAAAAAAAAAAAGATCACACGGGCCGTTTTTGTTTGATGTTATCGGCTCAACACGCCATCGCAGTCACGCCAGAGCTGACAAATTCGAGCGTCATACAAGAATTTGACATTTCGTACATGGATGTATGACGGCAGTTCCGAGGAGAGGGTACCAACCCACCCGTGCCGCTACGTGGAAGAGAGAATTCTAATTTTTATTTTGTTTGTATATTTTCTTTTTCCCAGGTCTACTTTCAATGCGTGTAGGGTCTACAGTTTATGAAACGGTAAGGCTAGTGGGGAAAAAAAAAAAAAAAAAAAAAAAAAACCTGAACGCTGCAAATCAGTGGCATTATTAGTTTCAAACTACTCGGCGCACCTTAGTGGATATTTACACTTGCTAGGCAAAAATGTGAAGAAAATCGTTAGTAATTACCATAAACTCCATGGGTCCTACTTTTCCAAAATCATGTAGCCTATAAAAATTCCAACGGATTTTTTGTATGTGTGTATCTATGTAAAGTATATTCACTGATTGCCACATCATTAGGCGCAAAAAGCGGTTGCCTTAATCAATAGAGGCAAATGTACAGTACCTACCAAGGAGTGTGGTATTACATAATCATCCCGGCGTTCATCGGGAGCGATTTCAGAAACAAAAAAAAAAAAAAAAAAACTGAAATCAAGATGGCCAGGCTGCGAATCAATTCCGGAGATTTCTAAAATGCGAAACCTGCTCCACCGCTTCACCTCACCCACCGCGACGAAGAATTTCAATATATGAACGTTGGTAACACGTGTTTATACTAGAGATTCACGCCTATCAGACGACAGATACACTGCTACTTCGAGTATGGTGTAGCCAGGCAATCCTCTGTTTCCTTGAAGGCTGATGGGTGAATTGTCATCAACAATGGATTTAAAGGGTTATACAAGACGGCATTTTCCACTGAGGGAAAAGAACATCCCTCAGCGTCACAAATTCAATGTAAAAAAAAAGTACAAACCTCAGTTGAGTTGACGAAATAAGTGGACGATAAACTGTGAGGTTTTGCAGTGATCCACGAGTTTCGTGTTCAAATATTTGCAGTCAAGCAGTTGTTGAGCTCCCATTACCCTATGGAATGTCTATTCAATTGCAGATATCAAACAAATTTACTTGAAAAGTACTTGTTTACAATGAGCAATATGTTCTTCGCAAATCTGCTGTTCCACCATAACACCAGCATTCGTTACTTTGAATCAAACAAATAATTTAAAAATAATTTGTTAAGCCGGTAGACTCAATAGAATATTTCGTTTGAAGTGAATAAGCATATGGTTACGAGAGTCATTCTAATGTCTGTTATTACAGAATTTGTTCGGACAACAAAATCAGCTTGGTCTAGTAATGGCATTTATTTGGTTAACTTTAGTGTAATCGATTATTTGATTAACTTCGTCTGAAAAAAGTGTTCGAGAGTTTGTTTGTAGTTCTCGTGAATTTATGATAGTAACTAGTAAGTTAAAGCATTAATAGTTGCTTAATGATAGCATAAACAACCACAATAACACGAATTAAACAGGAAACCAAAACTACAGCTGTAAAATTTGAAAACATAATTTACGAAGATTGTGTATTTAAAAACGTTTCAATTCCTACGATGGTCAATTTCGCCGACTTACTTAAGGAGTGGCGTTTCGATTTAAAAGTCCCGGGTTCAAAATTCGCCCATGCTCTCAGTTTTTTACGATAACCTAAACTGTTTAATGTATCGACATACATCTTTAGTTGGAACAGCGAAATGTTACATTTTTATGACAGCCAAATACGAAACACGAAATAATTTTATTTCAGCAAACGTAATTTTTAATTGCCCCTATACAAACAATCAATTTAGTTGCGCAAAACTAACTTTGTTTTATACAACAACACTTTTTTCTCAATGCACAAGAACAATGCAAGGCCAGCTGTTGTCAACAACAAAATGAATGAAATGAAATGAAATAGGACGAGTGCAAACAAACAACAAAGACTAGACTCCTAGACCCAGCGAAGACTAGACTGCTAGGCCCAATGAAGACTTGACTCCTAGGCCCAGCGAACACTAGACTCCTAGGCCCAACAAAGACTAGACTCCTAGGCCCAACAAAGACTAGACTCTTAGGCCCAGCGAAGACTAGACTCCTAGGCCCAACAAAGACTAGACTCCTAGGCCCAGCGAAGACTTGACTCCTAGGCCCAACGGAGACTTGACTCCTGGGCCCAACGAAGACTAGACTCCTAGGCCCAGCGAAGACTAGACTCCTAGGCCCAACAAAGACTAGACTCCTAGGCCCAGCGAACACTAGACTCTTAGGCCCAACGAAGACTTGACTCCTGGGCCCAGCGAAGACTTGACTCCTAGGCCCAACGGAGACTTGACTCCTGGGCCCAACGAAGACTAGACTCCTAGGCCCAGCGAAGACTAGACTCCTAGGCCCAACAAAGACTAGACTCCTAGGCCCAACAAAGACTAGACTCCTAGGCCCAGCGAAGACTTGACTCCTAGGCCCAACGGAGACTTGACTCCTAGGCCCAACGAAGACTAGACTCCTAGGCCCAGCGAAGACTAGACTCCTAGGATCAACAAAGACTAGACTCCTAGGCCCAACAAAGACTTGACTCCTAGGCCCAGCGAACACTAGACTCCTAGGCCCAACAAAGACTAGACTCCTAGGCCCAACAAAGACTAGACTCCTAGGCCCAGCGAAGACTTGACTCCTGGGCCCAGCGAAGACTAGACTCCTAGGCCCAACGAAGACTAGACTCCTAGGCCCAACAAAGACTAGACTCTTAGGCCCAGCGAAGACTAGACTCTTAGGCCCAGCGAAGACTAGACTCCTAGGCCCAACAAAGACTAGACTCCTAGGCCCAACAAAGACTAGACTCCTAGGCCCAGCGAAGACTTGACTCCTAGGCCCAGCGAACACTAGACTCTTAGGCCCAACGAAGACTTGACTCCTGGGCCCAGCGAAGACTTGACTCCTAGGCCCAACGGAGACTTGACTCCTGGGCCCAACGAAGACTAGACTCCTAGGCCCAGCGAAGACTAGACTCCTAGGCCCAACAAAGACTAGACTCCTAGGCCCAACAAAGACTAGACTCCTAGGCCCAGCAAAGACTTGACTCCTAGGCCCAACGGAGACTTGACTCCTGGGCCCAACGAAGACTAGACTCCTAGGCCCAGCGAAGACTAGACTCCTAGGCCCAACAAAGACTAGACTCCTAGGCCCAGCGAACACTAGACTCTTAGGCCCAGCGAAGACTAGACTCCTAGGCCCAACGGAGACTTGACTCCTGGGCCCAACGAAGACTAGACTCCTAGGCCCAACAAAGACTAGACTCTTAGGCCCAGCGAAGACTAGACTCCTAGGCCCAACAAAGACTAGACTCCTAGGCCCAACAAAGACTTGACTCCTAGGCCCAGCGAACACTAGACTCCTAGGCCCAACAAAGACTAGACTCCTAGGCCCAACAAAGACTAGACTCCTAGGCCCAGCGAAGACTTGACTCCTAGGCCCAACGGAGACTTGACTCCTAGGCCCAACGAAGACTAGACTCCTAGGCCCAGCGAAGACTAGACTCTTAGGCCCAGCGAAGACTAGACTCCTAGGCCCAACTAAGACTTGACTCCTGGGCCCAACGAAGACTAGACTCCTAGGCCCAGCGAAGACTAGACTCCTAGGCCCAACAAAGACTAGACTCCTAGGCCCAACAAAGACTAGACTCCTAGGCCCAACAAAGACTAGACTCCTAGGCCCAGCGAAGACTTGACTCCTAGGCCCAACGGAGACTTGACTCCTGGGCCCAACGAAGACTAGACTCCTAGGCCCAGCGAAGACTAGACTCCTAGGCCCAACAAAGACTAGACTCCTAGGCCCAACAAAGACTAGACTCCTAGGCCCAACAAAGACTATACTCCTAGGCCCAACGAAGACTTGACTCCTAGGCCCAGCGAAGACTAGACTCCTAGGCCCAGCGAAGACTAGACTCCTAGGCCCAGAGAAGACTTGACTCCTAGGCCCAGCGAAGACTTGACTCCTAGGCCCACGAAGACTAGACTCCTAGGCCCAGCGAAGACTTGACTCCTAGGCCCAACGAAGACTTGACTCCTAGGCCCAACGAAGACTAGACTGCTAGGCCCAGCGAAGACTTGACTCCTAGGCCCAGCGAAGACTTGACTCTAGGCCCAACGAAGACTTGACTCCTAGGCCCAACGAAGACTTGACTCCTAGGCCCAGCGAAGACTTGACTCCTAGGCCCAGCGAAGACTTGACTCCTAGGCCCAGCGAAGACTTGACCCCTAGGCCAGCGAACTAGACCTAGGCCCAACGAAGACTTGACTCCTAGGCCCAACGAA
This sequence comes from Dryococelus australis, assembly GCA_029891345.1. Taxonomy (NCBI): domain Eukaryota; kingdom Metazoa; phylum Arthropoda; class Insecta; order Phasmatodea; family Phasmatidae; genus Dryococelus; species Dryococelus australis. The sequence goes on from CM057001.1 coordinate 1,448,528, forward strand.
GACTGACTCCTAGGCCCAGCGAAGACTTGACTCCTAGGCCCAACGAAGACTTGACTCCTAGGCCCAGCGAAGACTTGACTCCTAGGCCCAGCGAAGACTTGACTCCTAGGCCCAACGAAGACTAGACTCTAGGCCCAGCGAAGACTAGACTCCTAGGCCCAGCGAAGACTAGACTCTTAGGCCCAGCGAAGACTAGACTGCTAGGCCCAGCGAAGACTGACTCCTAGGCCCAGCGAAGACTTGACTCCTAGGCCCAACGAAGACTGATCCTAGCCACGAGACTAGACCCTACCACGAAGACTTGACTCTAGCCACAAAGATAGATCTTAGGCCCAGCGAAGACTTGACTCCTAGGCCCAACGAAGACTGACTCCTAGGCCCAGCGAAGACTTGACTCCTAGGCCCAGCGAAGACTAGACTCCTAGGCCCAACGAAGACTAGACTCCTAGGCCCACAAACTGATCCTAGGCCCAGCGAAGACTAGACTCCTAGGCCCAACGAAGACTAGACTCCTAGGCCCAACGAAGACTTGACTCCTAGGCCCAACGAAGACTAGACTGCTAGGCCCAGCGAAGACTTGACTCTAGGCCCAACGAAGACTAGACTCTTAGGCCCAGCGAAGACTTGACTCCTAGGCCCAACGAAGACTTGACTCCTAGGCCCAGCGAAGACTTGACTCCTAGGCCAGCGAAGACTAGACTCTTAGGCCCAGCGAAGACTTGACTCCTAGGCCCAACGAAGACTAGACTCCTAGGCCCAACGAAGACTAGACTCCTAGGCCCAACGAAGACTTGACTCCTAGGCCCAACGAAGACTTGACTCCTAGGCCCAGCGAACACTAGACTCTTAGGCCCAGCGAAGACTAGACTCCTAGGCCCAACAAAGACTTGACTCCTAGGCCCAGCGAAGACTAGACTCCTAGGCCCAACGAAGACTTGACTCCTAGGCCCAGCGAAGACTTGACTCCTAGGCCCAGCGAAGACTTGACTCCTAGGCCCAGCGAAGACTTGACTCCTAGGCCCAACGAAGACTAGACTCCTGGCCCAGCGAAGACTAGACTCCTAGGCCCAACGAAGACTAGACTCCTAGGCCCAACAAAGACTAGACTCTTAGGCCCAGCGAAGACTAGACTGCTAGGCCCAGCGAAGACTTGACTCCTAGGCCCAACGAAGACTTGACTCCTAGGCCCAGCGAAGACTTGACTCCTAGGCCCAGCGAACACTAGACTCTTAGGCCCAACGAAGACTTGACTCCTAGGCCCAGCGAAGACTTGACTCCTAGGCCCAGCGAAGACTTGACTCCTAGGCCCAGCGAACACTAGACTCCTAGGCCCAACGAAGACTTGACTCCTAGGCCCAACGAAGACTAGACTCCTAGGCCCAGCGAAGACTTGACTCCTAGGCCCAACGAAGACTTGACTCCTAGGCCCAGCGAAGACTTGACTCCTAGGCCCAACGAAGACTTGACTCCTAGGCCCAGCGAACACTAGACTCCTAGGCCCAACGAAGACTTGACTCCTAGGCCCAGCGAACACTAGACTCTTAGGCCCAGCGAAGACTAGACTGCTAGGCCCAGCGAAGACTTGACTCCTAGGCCCAGCGAAGACTTGACTCCTAGGCCCAACGAAGACTAGACTCCTAGGCCCAGCGAACACTAGACTCCTAGGCCCAACGAAGACTAGACTCCTAGGCCCAGCGAAGACTAGACTCCTAGGCCCAACGAAGACTTGACTCCTAGGCCCAGCGAACACTAGACTCCTAGGCCCAACGAAGACTTGACTCCTAGGCCCAGCGAAGACTAGACTCCTAGGCCCAACAAAGACTAGACTCCTAGGCCCAACGAAGACTTGACTCCTAGGCCCAACGAAGACGACAAAGACGAACGCTGAGACGAAGATAAAAGTACGTCGGCTTCAAACCTAACGACAGAACGAAGACAGCATAGAAAATAACAGTTTTGTTGTCAAGCCAGTAGTGCAGGTGTTCAGAAAGGGATGACACCCCTGTTGGTCACTGCCCATCCGAGGAAGTCCCGTGGAACGAGCCTGTAAACGTGGAGGGTGTTAGGGGATGGTGGTGGAGAAGGAAATAAACCTCTTTGATTGCCGAGGCATGGGGCGTTCCTTGTTTTACCCTGGCGTCGTCCTCTGCGATATAAAGTGCTACGCAGTCTGTCTCCCTCCGTTCTTTTTATCCCGTCCTGCTCCTCCCGGGCTCTGAGACGGGTGAAATCAGTCTTACCTGCTTCAACCACCCCCTCGGTGCATGGAGTAACAACGTCGAGGCAGTTAATTAGGTTTACATTTCTCGGCAGCGGGCGCCCTCTCTCGCAAACAAGAGCCGAGGGGAAGTGTCGCGAGGGTGTGAGAAGGACTTAGCACACGGCGCCAGAGATGGCGAGGGAGAGAGAGACATACGACGTCGCTCTGGGATAAAATAAGCAAGCGTGTAGAGCGTCGACTTTCGCCTTCGCAGCGGCGGACGATTTGATGTGGAGATCTGGCGTAGTTTCAGTTTCAACTGCACTGGCAGGCGACGCGACATGGGACGACACGACGCGACGCGACATGGTGGGATGAAGTGCAGCCACACAACATCGCTGCCTCGTCGAGCAGACGGCACGTTCGCCCGCATACGAAAAACGTTCCTTTGCCGAGAGAAAACTGGAAGCATACTAGTTTTACTGAAATACCGAGCGCCAAAGTTTCCATAGGCTATATATGTATGTAGGCTAGGGGTCCAACAACACGAAATATTAACTACTTTCCTTCCTATTCCCTTCCCCAACGGTTTCAATGTTATTTGGCAAAGGAATAGCAGAGCAGACTGTACCAATATACAGAATACGCAGCTATAGTCCTTCAAAATAATTTCCAATAGAACAAAACTATCCTAGTTCACGGTTTATAGCACAGATTTTTTTTTTCGGAGCTCATAACACTGTCGTATTTTCAAATCTTTGGATCTCTGAACACGAAGTCACTACCTAAAAATGTAATTCATAGTTATAAATCTACCACAATCACGACTCGTAGACTCGTATTTTTTCTCGTAAAATCACAACCCCCCCCCACCCCCCACCCGACACATACACACACTAAAACTTAGTGCAAGCTGTTGGGTGCATATGATCAGACCGCTAGCAGGTATATATAAAATTTGCAATAGTTAATTGGAAAAACAACTACAAATGGAATAAATATTGTTAGCAGATAATACGCAGTTAACAGAAAGGAATTCAGTAAACGTACTATTCCTGGTGGCAAGCGAAGAACATTTGATTGAGAGATCTTGATGTAAAAGCTACTTTTTATCATTTATGCGGAAAGCACATTTTCCCATTATTATTGTAAAAATAGTCTACAAAGTGTTAGCTTAGCTCGAGCTACACTCGAGCATAGTCTACAAAGTGTTAGCTTAACTCGAGCTACACTCGAGCATAGTCTACAACGTGTTAGCTTAGCTCGAGCTACACTCGAGCCTAGTCTACAAAGTGTTAGCTTAGCTCGAGCTACACTCGAGCATAGTCTACAAAGTGTTAGCTTAGCTCGAGCTACACTCGAGCATAGTCTACTAAGTGTTAGCTTACCTCGCCTACACTCGAGCATAGTCTACAAAGTGTTACCTTAGCTCTAGCTACACCCGAGCATAGTCTACAACGTGTTAGCTTAGCTCTAGCTACACCCGAGCATAGTCTACAAAGTGTTAGCTTAGCTCGACTACACTCGAGCATAGTCTACAAAGTGTTACCTTAGCTCTAGCTACACCCGAGCATAGTCTACAAAGTGTTACCTTAGCTCTAGCTACACCCGAGCATAGTCTACAAAGTGTTAGCTTAGCTCTAGCTACACTCGAGCATAGTCTACAAAGTGTTAACATGAACAAATACAGGTAGAAAATCGGCGTGTTGGTAATGCCCAGTAAGAAATAGTTCTTATGCAAAATATTATTACACAGAGTGCGCAAAGCGCTTGTATGGCCTGAATTGCCCCATTGGTATAACTTTCGAGACTTGGTTAAGCTATGTTAGCATAAGGCGGAGGAGTATACTTAAAGTAGATCTTTATCGCGGCTTCAGTCAAGTTGGAAGTATGCATAAATGTAGGTAGTATTCAGTAAAACTCATACGACCACTAGAGTTCGGCTCTCATGACCTTGATGTTAAGAGCCGCCCAAACCTCTTCGCTCACGCACTACTAGGGCGGTGTCACACTGATATTTCGCAGTACAGGAGAATAGGCGGACAAGGGATTGTTGTGAATCGCTTTCAACTGAAGGACGGACGCAGTGGACTATTGTGAGTCCAGCCTTAAGTTCCCAATAACTCAAGTTTCCAAGGCAATGTTACTACTAACAGAAATCAGTTCAACGAGGCTATAAATTGTGGCGGCTCTCTTCGGAGACGATTTCGTGCTGAGTTGTCTGGGAAGATAAGACGACGATATACATGTTCGTTTGAAAAGGACAGATATAGTCGAGGGATGGAAACGTTGGTAAGATCAGAGTGGTGGTGAAAATACTTTCCATTTCAATGGCCATTTCTTCTGGGAACAAGAACTTCACTGGCTGAGTGTAAACTTCTCCAGCTACCTGACAGCTAACGTGACACTCTCTCTCCGGTAGAATTGCCTTCTTTTTCCTGTGTAACGAAATGCCAACGCCGAGAAGGGATTGTAATGTCAGTTCAGCTCATAAACATCCGTCTTCAAAGACTTTTCAGGCCTCTCGAACTGATGAAGAGAAAAGTTGCTATCAGGATAACTTTTAACAGTTCTGAAAATCATGATTAGACTGTGTCGCAATCTAAAGAACAGTCTTTTCAAAGAAAGATCTCTCGCATTACCTGGCGATAGTACACTTTTGTACGCTTGCTTTACTGGCTCTCTCTATTTGGGGCGATATTCACACTTTTGGGTAAACAAGTAGAACATAAGGTCAAGACTCGTGAATGGTTTTATCAACGCTTGTAATACGTGCGAACATATGCGTAGGCGACTAAAATAATTACAATGAACTACTATGTGCCTTGTTTCTAATTCTAAGTACATTTTTACAAGTAACATTAATTCTGCGCATGTCACCAAACCATCGCCAATATAACTGAAAGTCACGTGGTGAACAGCGATGAAAGTGTTTATATGCATTGTAATTTAAACAGACAAACTCTTTTATATGAATAAAACACTTTGACTAGCTTCAGCATACTCTGCTGCATTAAAACAAGGTATAGGCTATTCACGATAAAGTGAGCACTTTTGAAAGCCCTCTCATTTGGAATACTAGTAAATAATTATATCTTTTACTTTAGCCGTAGACGTTAGCTTCCCAACGTGGTGGAATATACACACTATGTTTATTACTGACATGGCAATAATTGTTTTAAAAAACGGTTAAAGTATAAACAATAGCTGAAAGGAAGAAGTAACTAGGGCCTCAAAAATGCTCAATTTACTGTAAACAGACTCTCTAAGTTTCCACAGTAAAGCGGGAACTTATGAAATCAACCTTTGAACTATGTCACTCACTGCCTCTACTGTCATGTACAACGGGTACACTGCGCGACATGCTCTCAGTACAGTTGTTAATGGCGGGGAGGATGTAGTTGCATGTCTTGTCGTTCAATTAAAATGTTATGTTAACATTTATAAATACTAAAATGGTTAATTTTGTTTCCTTATTTTTAATGCATGTAAGTGTGAGAATCAACAACTTTGTAATATATTTAAGCCTACTTGTCTAATAAATTTACAGTTTCACATGTTCTACGCATGAATAAAGTGACCAGGCCTATGGCAACGTTAGATTAAGTACATATGTCGGAAGAATACACAATGTAAATATAAGTAGATCTTAAGCAGGGCTTTCAAAAGTGCTCGGTTTCATGGTGAACACAGTGTACAGACATCTCAGAGCACTTACAGTGTCATCGAATACTATGCAAATTGGTTATGGCAATGGTATTGTCTAACATGAAGCCCTGCTCACGTTGTTCTGGCAATGCTACTGAGCAGTCATATGTTGAAACTACGCCAGTAGTTATTGTACTTCTCGTGTGCACATTTCGCCATATTCATTTTCTCTTTTGCGTCGACGCTCAGTAGATAGTTTATACAGACGCATACGTGAACACTACAAGATAATGGCAGCTGGTATTCCTTATCTTTTCTTACTTCATTCAAGTTCACCGTCACGCGATATATCGTATTCATTCATATCATCATTGTTTAAGTTTTTATGAAGTAAAATTTAAAAAAAAAATGCTACTCTGGAAATTTGGCTATTTGCCTAAATCTAAAGTGCAGACATAAAACCCGAAATATAAACGCTAAATACTGCAACGCAAAATATCAGTACGTTCCTACCTTTTTACAACTCCCAAATAACACGTAGTAAAATAAAGTTTAAAAATATCTTTAAGAATTCGTAATACTAACATTTTCTATTTTAAGAAATTCTAAATAATGACATGGAAACTGAAATTATGACACGAAAAAGAAGAGGTGTGAAATCAAGCTCTTAATCTGGTAACTGTGTTTCACACGCGAGTTAAGTGTTCCGCCTGCCTTCACATATTTTGAGCATTCGAAATCTTGACTCTAAGACCGACTCTTTCTCACTCACCACTTGCTTCATCGCGTCTACGCGCAAGACGCCCAAGTGACGTGCTGTCTTTCCGTCGGCGACTCGCTTAAACGTGACTTATAAAAGGTGACCCCTTGTTTTTATGACACGCTTGTAAAGATAAAGGTATGAAGACAAATCTGAAGTTGATGTCTATATATATATATATATATATATATATATATATATATATATATATATATATATACATGGCAGCTAAAACGTGACCCTGACATCACTAGTTATTTTAAGTAATTTTTCAGTTTTTTTATATTTTTATTGAAATGAGAACTTGAAACTTGTTCCTGAGCACTAAACTTGATGAGTACAAAATATTCGACCATTTTGAACTGAATCACTTGCTTTGTACCAAACATAGTGTTATACACGGCCCGTTGTTCACAGCCTGTCAAAACAATACTTGTTTATCAAACTCGCCACAGGCGAGTTTGATAAACTAAGAAACCATAACAGCGAGCAGCAGTGGAATGTCTCTAAACTATTAGAGCAATGTACAAAGAACGCCATCTGGGTCCAGCAAACATCAGGACATTCCTGAATAGTTATAACCAACTACAAGAAGACTCCGCATCTAATGAACAACGGGATCCAATCACAATGCATTACGTGAAGGAGGGGCGCGAAGAGTTGACTGAGTTACGAGGATTGTCATCGACACTGTCAGCGATTGTCCAGGAATGAGGTGAGCTGCTCGACCAGGTACGGCGACGTGCAGGAGCGAGGTGAGCTGCTGGACCTGGTACGGCGACGTGCAGGAGCGAGGTGAGCTGCTCGACCAGGTACGGCGACGTGCAGGAGCGGGGTGAGCTGCTCGAGCTGGTACGGCGACGTGCAGGAGCGAGGTGAGCTGCTCGACCTGGTACGGCGACGTCCAGGAGCGAGGTGAGCTGCTCGACCAGGTACGGCGACGTCCAGGAGCGAGGTGAGCTGCTCGACCTGGTACGGCGACGTGCAGGAGCGAGGTGAGCTGCTCGACCAGGTACGGCGTAGTGCAGGAGCGAGGTGAGCTGCTCGACCAGGTACGGCGACGTGCAGGAGCGAGGTGAGCTGCTCGACCTGGTACGGCGACGTCCAGGAGCGAGGTGAGCTGCTCGACCAGGTACGGCGACGTCCAGGAGCGAGGTGAGCTGCTCGACCAGGTACGGCGACGTCCAGGAGCGAGGTGAGCTGCTCGACCAGGTACGGCGACGTCCAGGAGCGAGGTGAGCTGCTCGACCTGGTACGGCGACGTGCAGGAGCGAGGTGAGCTGCTCGACCTGGTACGGCGACGTACAGGAGCGAGGTGAGCTGCTCGACCTGGTACGGCGACGTCCAGGAGCGAGGTGAGCTGCTCGACCAGGTACGGCGACGTCCAGGAGCGAGGTGAGCTGCTCGACCAGGTACGGCGACGTCCAGGAACGAGGTGAGCTGCTCGACCAGGTACGGCGACGTCCAGGAGCGAGGTGAGCTGCTCGACCAGGTACGGCGACGTCCAGGAGCGAGGTGAGCTGCTCGACCTGGTACGGCGACGTGCAGGAGCGAGGTGAGCTGCTCGACCAGGTACGGCGACGTGCAGGAGCGAGGTGAGCTGCTCGACCAGGTACGGCGACGTGCAGGAGCGAGGTGAGCTGCTCGAGCTGGTACGGCGACGTGCAGGAGCGAGGTGAGCTGCTCGACCTGGTACGGCGACGTGCAGGAGAGAGGTGAGCTGCTCGACCTGGTACGGCGACGTCCAGGAGCGAGGTGAGCTGCTCGACCTGGTACGGCGACGTGCAGGAGCGAGGTGAGCTGCTCGACCAGGTACGGCGACGTGCAGGAGCGAGGTGAGCTGTTCGACCTGGTACGGCGGCGTCCAGGAGCGAGGTGAGCTGCTCGACCAGGTACGGCGACGTCCAGGAACGAGGTGAGCTGCTCGACCAGGTACGGCGACGTCCAGGAGCGAGGTGAGCTGCTCGACCAGGTACGGCGACGTCCAGGAGCGAGGTGAGCTGCTCGACCTGGTACGGCGACGTGCAGGAGCGAGGTGAGCTGCTCGACCAGGTACGGCGACGTGCAGGAGCGAGGTGAGCTGCTCGACCAGGTACGACGACGTGCAGGAGCGAGGTGAGCTGCTCGACCTGGTACGGCGACGTCCAGGAGCGAGGTGAGCTGCTCGAACAGGTACGGCGACGTGCAGGAGCGAGGTGAGCTGCTCGACCAGGTACGGCGACGTGCAGGAGCGAGGTGAGCTGTTCGACCTGGTACGGCGGCGTCCAGGAGCGAGGTGAGCTGCTCGACCAGGTACGGCGACGTCCAGGAACGAGGTGAGCTGCTCGACCAGGTACGGCGACGTCCAGGAGCGAGGTGAGCTGCTCGACCAGGTACGGCGACGTCCAGGAGCGAGGTGAGCTGCTCGACCTGGTACGGCGACGTCCAGGAGCGAGGTGAGCTGCTCGACCAGGTACGGCGACGTGCAGGAGCGAGGTGAGCTGCTCGACCAGGTACGGCGACGTGCAGGAGCGAGGTGAGCTGCTCGACCTGGTACGGCGACGTGCAGGAGCGAGGTGAGCTGCTCGACCTGGTACGGCGACGTCCAGGAGCGAGGTGAGCTGCTCGACCAGGTACGGCGACGTCCAGGAGCGAGGTGAGCTGCTCGACCTGGTACGGCGACGTCCAGGAGCGAGGTGAGCTACTCGACCAGGTACGGCGACGTGCAGGAGCGAGGTGAGCTGCTCGACCAGGTACGGCGACGTCCAGGAGCGAGGTGAGCTGCTCGACCAGGTACGGCGACGTGCCGGAGCGAGGTGAGCTGCTCGACCTGGTACGGCGACGTCCAGGAGCGAGGTGAGCTGCTCGACCAGGTACGGCGACGTGCATGAGCGAGGTGAGCTGCTCGACCAGGTACGGCGACATCCAGGAGCGAGGTGAGCTGCTCGACCTGGTACGGCGACGTGCAGGAGTGAGGTGAGCTGCTCGACCTGGTACGGCGACGTCCAGAAGCGAGGTGAGCTGCTGGACCAGGTACGGCGACGTGCAGGAGCGAGGTGAGCTGCTCGACCTGGTACGGCGACGTCCAGGAGCGAGGTGAGCTGCTCGACCAGGTACGGCGACGTGCATGAGCGAGGTGAGCTGCTCGACCAGGTACGGCGACGTCCAGGAGCGAGGTGAGCTGCTCGACCTGGTACGGCGACGTGCAGGAGTGAGGTGAGCTGCTCGACCTGGTACGGCGACGTCCAGGAGCGAGGTGAGCTGCTCGACCTGGTACGGCGACGTCCAGAAGCGAGGTGAGCTGCTGGACCAGGTACGGCGACGTGCAGGAGCGAGGTGAGCTGCTCGACCTGGTACGGCGACGTGCAGGAGCGAGGTGAGCTGCTCGACCAGGTACGGCGACGTGCAGGAGCGAGGTGAGCTGCTCGACCTGGTACGGCGACGTCCAGGAGCGAGGTGAGCTGCTCGACCAGGTACGGCGACGTGCATGAGCGAGGTGAGCTGCTCGACCAGGTACGGCGACGTCCAGGAGCGAGGTGAGCTGCTCGACCTGGTACGGCGACGTGCAGGAGTGAGGTGAGCTGCTCGACCTGGTACGGCGACGTCCAGGAGCGAGGTGAGCTGCTCGACCTGGTACGGCGACGTCCAGGAGCGAGGTGAGCTGCTGGACCAGGTACGGCGACGTCCAGGAGCGAGGTGAGCTGCTCGACCTGGTACGGCGACGTGCAGGAGCGAGGTGAGCTTCTGGACCAGGTACGGCGACGTCCAGGAGCGAGGTGAGCTGCTGGAATAGGTACGGCGACGTCCTAACTCGGGGCGGCAACACCATAGCTCTCTCTCTCTCGCTCTCTCTCTCTCTCTCTCCCCCCTCTCCCTCTCTCTAGCCTAATTAATCTTCCTTGCCATCCTTTGTTCCGTTGGCCTCTTGTCTTAAATTCTTTGTAACAAGTTTATAACTGCTGAAGATGGACATTAAATACTTTATTTAATAAAGCAGCTCCTTCTTATCATAACCTTCAACAAAATACTATAATTGATTTGCACGTTGTTATTACGAGTGAAGTTAGCTGATAACAATATGCAGTGTAGTTGACGCGTCAGCCAGGCGAAGCACTTCTAACACTCTCACCTGCCAGCCTGGTGCAAGCGAGGGAGCGATAAGGGCGACACTGTCACGTGCATCGAGTGCACCATCGCCACTAAACGCAATACTCTGAACTGGCGCGCAGTGTTCTAGTCACACTGCGTCTACCTATGGCACTTTGAGTGGTGACCGTATTATTCTATTGGTTTAAAGTTCGTAGTCTGGCACGTATATTCTGAGATACAGAGCTCCAGAAAAGCCGTTTTAACTGTTTAGGAGAACTCTGAAATGTTTTTTTTTTAACGTTCGTGAAATTTCGGAAGAACACTACAGCCCTCGTGTAACGCGTGTGTTCCATTCTTAGATCAGCACATTGCACGCACATTTAATAGAGTCGTGTAAACAATGTATTGCAAACACACCGCAACGGCAGTTGAAGTGCCAGTTAGGCGGGGGCCTTAATATAATGCAAGCGATGTGTGATGACTCGTGGCCTGAGCGTTGCTGCTTGTGTCAGGCAAGCCTTGGTAGGTGGTGTTTGTTGGGGGAGGGGGTGGGGGTGGTTCTTGAGGCGTGGGTGTGGGTGGGACGGCTGCACTTAATACGGCTCTTCATCACGGCGTTACAAAGGCAGCGGCGCTAGCTTCCTCCCCCCGGGACCAAAGTAGGCGCCATTGTGCTCGGCGCTCCTCTACACATGCAGACAAGCCGGACTGTTGCTGTCACCTGCCGCTAGACGTCATCACTATGCTTACCCCGCACCAGTGTAGGAGGTAGCGAGGAACTGTATCTCCCTCCAGCACAGACTAAACATATTACGTACATCCATCTTCACCTACTGCGCGTTTTTTTTATTTCTTCGCGGTTTATTCACACTTTTTTAATAAAGCCTTTAAAAAAATCACCATTGTATAACATGCCTAGTTGTTTGCTAAATACTCCATGTTTCACAAGCGTTTCATACATATGTTAACATATATTACTATCGGTTAAATTAAACTTTTACTTACGTATTATGTAAAAATAAAAATATTCTATTTATAACTGAGGCACGGAAATGTCGCGGATCCAAGTGGAAACAAGATAGACTCCTCGATACTTTGTGCACTCAAACATCAGTTAGTTGTGCATTGCCTGTTGGTCCAGATTTACCCCAAACCAAATAGCACGGGATTAGCTCCTTATTTACTTGATGGTTAGTTATTGGCTCAAATTCGTCTAGGGCGTGGCCTACAATCTGCGATCCAATTGGAAAAGTCATTCAGGTGTACACTTGTTTGGAGTCTAGCTTGTCCTGAAATGAATTCGCCAAATTTCCGATTCTCTAATAATTAACGTGAATAAAAACAGATGTGCTGGTGATGCCTAGTAGGAAATATATAATCCATTCACGGCTACTTCACACTTTTCGGAAGTCCTGCTAAAGTTCTACTTTTAGGATATTCCTCCGCCTCGTGCAAACTAAGTCTAGAAATTTACAACTAAGGACAACCCACCGAAATCGTGCGCACTCAACTGTAATAATATTTTGCATGAGAACTACATATTTCTTACTACGGCCTTACAAAACTCATGTTTTCTCACTGTTTGTTAATATTTATTGTAAATTGTATATTATGATTATAAATCAAATATAGGTAAAACTTAAATTAAAAATAAATTAATACTTTTATATTAAAAGATGTATAAAACGCTTGTTATAAATGGCATACCCAGGAAATAACTAAACACGCCATACATGGGGTGATTTTTCAAAGGTTTGATTCGAAAAGTGAGAATAAACAGCTAATAGACTACAGTTCTTATGCAAAACATTAATTAAATTGAGTGCGCAAAAATGCGGTGCGTTGTCCTTCGGGGGAATTTTCTAGACTCTGTTAAGCTTTGTTTACATTAGACGGGGGAATATCCTAGAAGTAGATCGTTAGAAGGGCTTCAGAAGAATTGGAAGAGAAAGTAACTTGGCTTACTCCACACCATCACACCTGTCAGTCACGTGGTCAACAGTGATGAACCTGCTTGTTTATATATTAATTTCCACTTGACAAGCCGTTTTATGCCATTTAAATAATTTTACTAAATTTTATTTAATCTGATTGTATTATTACATGGGCACCTGAGGGTCGAATTTGAGTTCGTGAGAGATGGAAGTCTTAATAAAAATAAATGAACAAAATTTTATATCTAATTTATTAACAGAGCTATTATTTACAGCATTAAATTTCGCCTCCACTATTAATGTCTTATTTAACAGTGAACGCAATATTTAATGTCTATCTCAACTCTGATTAACGTCCTTTTTAATGGTATCTGTTCGTTAGAGTCAATTAACTCGTAATCATTAACACGTGTACGGACTATAAGTTGCCACCATCTATAATGGCTTTCACTCACGCACCTTGTCCAATAGTCCAGCCTGCCAGCCGCACTCTTCACTGCTTGTTACTCGCAGTCACAGATTTCCCTTCCGCTGGTCATTTCTCTCGCCGCTCGTCATCTATCGCTCGGAACTCAACCACTCATTCATTCATCAACTACTCGGCTCGGAGGCCTGTCTTACTTTTATATCGTCCGTCCTGACAATATGGAAGGTTCAACGCACCCCGAGTTATGCCGAGAGAACGAGGTCAATAGTAATCCAGAGCATTCGTCTGATAAACGCAGAAATAAATACAACCAGGGTTCGCAGCGTGCGTCGAAAAAGGGATTATCGTGTTGGCTCGCTTTTCGCAACAGGTACGCGGTTACCGACATATCGCTCGTCTGTTTATTAAAACCAATCCTTCGGCTTGATGCCGCCGCTATCACATAACTGCTGTCCTCCACTTCCACTCGTTCGCGCGGGATGCGAAACAGCGAGGGCGTAACAATGTACATTCTCCAAGTAGACCTACTTGTTTAGATAAACAGTGTTCCAATCATAAAACCTACTCACATCGTTATCATAATCGTTGTGGCAGAAGAGTAGCTCAATCTTGGGACTGTAGATAGGATGATCACTATACCCCAAGGTCTCGGGAGCTTGTCACGTGTTTATGGATGCCATATTGCGAGATGTTTCAAGTTTTCTGGGAAATTTCAGTGTTTAGTGAGGGAAAAGGGAAACATTGAAAATTACCTAAGCCCGTACAGTTTGGTTTTTACCATAATGTGTTTATTCCAAGAGAAATAATTGGGAAATTACTAAGAATAGAGCCTGTCTACATCAGTTTCCTTAATAGATAGGAGAATAGAGTCTGCCTACATCAGTTTCCTTAATAGATAGGAGAATAGAGCCTGCCTACATCAGTTTTGTTAATAGATAGGAGAAAATAAAACCCGTACAGTTGTAGTTGCGTATGTGGTGAGCAAAACATCGAGGTCTTCAGAGCCAAAGAGGATGAAGCTAGGTGAGTATGGAGCAGCGCCGGAATGCAAGGGCGGGGGAAATGGGAGATCCTCGAGAAAACCCACCGACTAGCGGCATCGTCCGGCACGATTCCCACCTGCGAAAATACGGGGGGGGGGGGGGAGATTCCGCCTAGACTCGAACCCAGTTCGCCTAGGTGTGAGGCAAGAGTAGTATGGGCGTGGTGGTTTCACCCCACTTTTCATTAATCGGATTGTCGATTTGATATCAAAGGGTTAATTAAATTGATTTTAAGGGTTAATCCGATTTTAATACGATCGAGATATTCTTAATCCAATTAAAATTTCTTAACCCGATCTTAATCCGATCGAGAATGGAAAGGGTTAGATTTATTGAAAGGGTTAAATTTATGTAAAGGGTTAAATATATTGAAATGGTTCATTACTTTTGTTGATTTATTTCTTTATTTATGTTTTAGTGGGGGATGGGGTAGCAGGTGCTCTGGCACGTCCTCACCTTTGGAGCTCTGGCAGTCGAGTGGCCAGAGTGTTTGTTTTGTTTGTTTTAGTGCATATTATTATGTGATTTTACATGTTAATGTTGTCGGCGAGGGAGTGAAGCTCCCCTCCAGCCTCTCGGCTGGAGTGAGTGTAAGTGTCGTGAGGTCTGTCTACTGTGTTATGTTGTATACATGTGTGCTATATAATTTCGCATGTAGTGTGTCGATGAGACCCTAATCGCCCAGGAGCAACCCTCGGGGTAGGTTTTATCGTTTCAGAGTGTTGTGGCATAGGAAAGAAATCCAGTGTTAGTAACAGAAACAGTAGGAGGGGACCTTGGGACCAGAGTCTGCCAGGCTTTGCCAGAGTCTGCCAAGCTCTAGTCAAAGCAGAGTGATCCCCCCCCCCCCCTGTCCCTCTTCAACGAGGATCGTCTTCTTCCCGACCTGAAACAGACTCTATCAGGTCGGTGCATTATTTCAAGTAAATAATAGTGTTTGTAACATATAAGACACTATAAGTTTTAATTATTTAATTTTTTTTAGTGTTTATGCATTTTGTATATTTTTTATATTTTTATCTGTATAGATATATTTTTTATATATTTTATTAATTTTTTAAAATGTTCTTTGTATTTAATTTTACTATAATTATTTGGAATTCAAGTTATTTTTAATTAATGCAATATTCGTATAAGCTTAAGATAGATTTAATTGTTTAAGCTAAACAAAATAGCTATGTCATATTGTGTTAGCCCCCCGACCTCTACCACGACTGGCATGTGTGTCACTTGATCTCGAAGACGAGTGGTGGTTGGGGCTTTTTCCCACCTTTCCCGAGTTACCACATAATCAGCCTGGGCAGAGCGCCCTAAATATTAATAACTGTGTGTTTAAAAATCGACAGTGTCAGTTTGGGGTGGTTTGATAGTTAAATAATCCTTAGCTATTTGTTTATTTACTGTGGTAAAGTGGTGAGTGCTGTGAGAAGCAACATCTGTTTCTCGTGTAGTGTTGTTAAGGCTTTTGCCTGTGTAATGATGGCCCTAAAGTGGTCCAATAGTGTTGTGAATTGTGTTTCCCGCAGAAAGGCGGCCAGTTCCTGCACGTCGGAGAGATAATGGTCGCATGTTCTGTTATGTTGGTATCCCTTCTCCTGAGTGTTTGTGGCTTGTCCCTTCACTGTTGTGTTGGTGCTTGTTCCCTGTTCAGTCTGTAGTTTCTGAGATTTTGACGAAGAGGGGGGGGGGGGCGTATCCAGCCTCTGACTGAAAGTTTGGTCGCGTGTCCTGCCTTTCGTTTTGTATTTGTTTGTTGGCTTTAGCCTCCGACATTTGTTTGCGAGTGTTGATATATTTTTGGACAACTTCACACTGTTTCCATACATCCGAGTGTCCAGTTTTTTTTACAAAGTCCACATGTCCACTTTGACTTGTCTTGTTCTCTTAAGGAGCAGGTACTCATTGTGTGATTTTTTCCACAAAAAGCACACAGCTTCCTAATGTGTGCAGTATTTCTGTGTGTGGCCCAATGCACAACATCTCTTACACTGAACCACATCATCAGTGCGGTATTTGTACCGCTCTATACGAACTGACATGTAACCTAGTTTGTGTATTTTTAGAATGTCTAGCTCCTCTCAAGGCAGAACTATTGCCCCATAAACTGCCGGTGAGTCAGCTGATGTTCTAAATTGCCAGACATTCAAAGCTGTGAATCCATATTATCTAAGTTCATTTGATAATTCTTCAGTATCTGTGTTATGTAATAATCCTTTAATGACTATTTTCGTTGGCCTTTCAGTCATTATAGAATGTATGTAAAAACGAATTTTGTGTACCTCAAGATAGTCACAAAATATCTTGTGCATATCTCCTGCTACCACTATCCTCAAATATTGTTTTTTTTTGTGAGTGTTATTTTTGCAAAGAATGCTTCGCCAAATTTGGTATTTAGCCTTTTTAGCCTCGAAGTGTCTGGAATGTATACTGGTGGTGCAAGTGGTGTTTTACATTTGTGTTGTTGTGGAACTACTGTGGCTGCACTATTATGATTATCGTCTAATTTGTCTGATACTGCCAAAGGAGAAAAAGAGTTCTCAGTTGGTACTGATTTGCTAGTCTGTGTCGTCTTGACTAATTTTGCTGTGTGTTTTTTGCTTGGTGTGTGATAGTCTGTATGTTGTGTGCTGTGTTGAGATGTGTTCGTGTTATCAGATGAAGAAATAGGCAAAGCAACTGTTACCTTACGGCCCTGCTCCCCTCCGACAACATGTCGTCCGCCGTCCGACATCGCAGAGTCGGTGTTGTCGAGCCGCTGCCGACTCGCCTACAACCTTACACCTCGATGGCTGACCATCTCCCTTGAGGAGGGAGACAGGCTAGGCCTTTGGGAAGATATCCTCCCAACACCGAGGTTCGGTGCGAAGTGAATGAATGAGTAACTAGAGTGGTAGGTTGCAATGTCCTATATAGGTGTATAGTTTTGCGTAAGAGTGGGCTAAGGCTTATTTTTTCTAATTATTCTAATTTTGAGGTGTTTCGGGGGATGTTGGTGGTAGATATGCGATTTTTACGAATATATTTAACACGAGAGAAATTTCGATTGTTTATACGATTTCTAAAAGTGGCCTAAGTGTAAATTGTATGTTTTAGGGAGGGGGGATATTGCTCGTAGACTGTAGATAGGCGACTTTGAAAGATGCGATTTATGTGTTAAACGAGGTGTTTTCGGAATGCTATTAAATGTTAGAGAATTTCAGAGTGTTCTACCAATGAATAAATTACACGTATCGAATCGGAAATTTCAAACGACTATGTGAATAATAAGTGGAATTATGTGAGTCTTAAACGTAACGCGAGTCTCGGGCTTAGAAATATAATTTACACGAGAGAGAGAGAGAGAGAATTTTAACTATGTGAATAACACGAGAGACAACTATAATGAACAACTACCGTTTTAAAACAAAATCCAGCTAGTCAGTATGAATAAATAACACGATTCAGCCTAGAGAATGATATCTTATGGCAAAAAAAACTCTGAATACGATTTAAACCAGACCCAATCACAGACCTGAAATATTAAAATAAGTATAAACGAGTAGCACTCACGTCGAGCTGTGAGTAGATACCTGTAGCGTGTCTGATAGGCAACCGTGTTTAAATTACAGTCAATGTTTATGAAATTCACTGCACTTTTTAACACAAACGGTGTTTTCGTAGACCAAACACAGCAATAAATCACTTATCACAAACGCAGTATGTGGATCCGAAAAGAAAAAAAAGTGAACACACGACAATCAATATTTACCCGATAAAATGCTTTTATATTAAATCGCTGCTATGACTAGTGATGGTCCGTAGTTCAGCTAACCCGCGTTCGAAAGCTTGACGGCCGCCAAGTGTCTAAAGGTGCAGTGTTTATGAAGGAACTGACTTGTCTCCCACAAGTGTTGAAGAACGACTGAATATGGCATCGAGACTGGAATAGCTGAGGTTACTTCCTTTCCTGCACCCCATCCCCTTCCTCTAGCCGGAGTGCAAACCCGAGCTGCCTGCGATCCTCAAATGTTTTCGGTAATTTCTCAAAATGGCGTCATCTGATTAGTTGCATGTACATCAGAGAAGCCCTGCCTGCCACCCCCTCACACACCAAAGAGCTGGTCCGACTCCACAATTCCAACCACCCCTCAGAACTAGCCCTTGTTCAGACGACCGTGTCCCCTACCACCCCTACTCCCGAAGCTGACTTTGAGCGAAAAGAAAGTTCTTCTCCAAGGCCATGGCTACATACACCCAAACCCCCGCCCTTCGCCGTCAACCCAGAAAATGTCTTTTTTCCGTCAACAACTTCGGGGAGACTCCAACTGCCAGACACCCCTCAAGTCACCAAGTTTGACTCTTCCAAAACTGTTATTTGTTTGCAAAACTACATTTTACCCATGAAATGTTGACTCCCCCAGAAATCTGTCCTGTCCAGTTCTGTGACTACCCCCACCACACCCTTCGAAGAGACTCGCCATACCTGGAGCTGGGCAACAACCATCTAACCTTTGAGCACAGGAACTGATGAAAAAATTATTATAGTGAACACACACAGACCAGCTTCGGAAAACCATATTTTCGAATCCTAGCAGAATGAGTTACGGAATATTTAAAAGAAATAATAGACAGGCGCAAACTTTAAGATAACAAAAAATATTTCTATACTATAAGCTAACGAAATAAAATCCTTAGCAACTCCTGTAATTAACACTAGTAGAGAAATGGAATTCAAACATTAATCAACGATTATTAAGAAAGAAATGTATTAACAAACACAAAAATATTATAACTCCTATCGTATGTTATGTTACCAAGGTTAAACAAATGAAAAATGGAAATATTTCGAAAAATACTGCTACGAAGACAGTGAGTGAGGGGATGAACCCCGGCTAGATAGATGATGATATCACCTAGCAGGCCTTGCGGGTTGTCGTCGCAGTCAGGCGAAGCACGGGGTCGTTGCGAGTTCGTAAACAGAATGGGTCACTACTATAGTCTGACGCGACTTCGTCTGTCTTTTTTCTGTCTTAAAACAGAGCGCTAGCCGATGAGGGACGATTTACTTCCTTTGTTAATGGGGAATGCAACACCCTAGCGAACTGTCTTCCAACGACCAGCAGAACTCTCGTTCAACAGGACAGGCAGCAATACTTCAGTTTATACATGTCCCAGCTGTAGGAATCCTACAAACTTCACGCGAAGAGTCATGCCCATTTTCTTTCGAAATAAATACTAAATTACGTGATTTACACTATAAAGGCATACATTGAATAGTGGAAACTCCCAATGTTTGTTAAAACCTATTAACAGCATTTTACATTTGTCTTTAAAACTAGTATATTATAATTAAATTATTTACTTCGTCTTGTTTTCTGTTAAGACGCAAATTCTTTAACTCATTGCGAATTTCCATAGTCTTTAGTATGTTAAAAATTAACGATTTCGCCATTTTAGGTGTTATTCATGCAAACTGATTTCAAAGCGAGACAGTATTGTTCGCTATTATGGAAAGTGCTCCAACAAAGTGATTCGCCAGTTCTTATGAACACACTCGTTAAACCAATTGAAGGAAAAAGTAGGTATTCAGTTCACAGCCAAATATTTCTGCTCACTTAAAACATATCGATTAACCAGGTAATTTTTGTTTTGTTGAAATACCGTTTTCAGGGTATATATGTATAAAAAGATCACACCCACAAATAAATAAAAGTTCTTCGCACAAACAAAGCTACTACCCCTGATGGATAAAATAATAAAATATATTATTGCGAAAACATTGACTCGCTCACTTCTCTAAGATATGTGTTTTATATAATTCCAGATCTACAGTTTGGAGATAAATTAAACACACATTAACTTTGAAATACATTTTTTATATATCCCATTTTTCCGACAAACACAATATTTATTTACATATACAAAAATCACATTCTTCTCAAAAATATTAATTTATATAAAGAAAAAACACTTAACCTTCTTTTCTGGGAACGAAGTTAGTAACATTTGGTTGATATTGCAGGAAGACAAACTCGTTGCTCTCAAATCTGTGTGAGTTGTTATTCACAGCGGATTCTAGATGAGGTGTTGGTTATTAGAATTTCAGATTTGTTATTATAAGACACTATCTGTCAGTTGATTGGTTCACTCCTGATATGGCTGACAGTTTAATTGACTCGTACATACTACTATGCCATTTAAATACCCCACTGGCAGTATTGTATATAGCAGAGCTGAATTTATTATGGTATTCAGTGTAGTGTTGGGGGAAAAACTGTAGACAGAAATTCTATGATATCACACAGGGATACACAAGTCAACTGAATGAAGCACTGAAATACAAAAAGTGTAAATTTTGCGGAAGAAATTTGACATACACATCGTACTGACATGAGGTAAGGCTCGCAGTTCAGAGGCTCCACACATATTCTGGGTTTCATGGAACAAGAAAAATTTACGGTTTTCCAATCATATTAAAACCTTGTAGCAAAAATATTTATCTGTGCACTGGAGCGAGTGAAGAGATTTGAGCGGTTCTCGAAACGAAGGTCTTGAGAGGCGATGAGGGCGAAGCGAAGCAAGTAATGAAGCAACATCGGATTTCAAGCCTTCCTACCGCTCATAAACTTGGATGTTTTACCACCAGCAATGAACTGCCGATATTGGCTCAACGTAAATCAATTTTTGATATCAGTTTTAAAGTCCACTTGCTTCCACATGCACTGAACTCCTCAAGTCTGGTTATTAAGTAAGGGACTATGTAATTGTCATTAAGTTCATTAACATCGGATGAATGGAGGACAGGGAGGAAATTACTTTGAAAAAAAAAGTTTTGTGTAATGTGTTCCTCTGCCGTGAGGGATTTAAGTACTTACCTGCTACAGAAACGGATAATTTAACTGGCCGGGGTGATGCCATTATTAATCTTAATAAGGGGAGTTTACACCCCGCAAAGAAACGAGAAAAGTCCACATCACTCTAAAGCTTATCGTTAACTATTTCAGCGTCAGTTAGTCTTCTTGTGAACGCCATAGCCAGTATGAACTTTTCACTCCAGCTAGAGACTTGGAAATCAAATTACTTTTCATCCCTGAATTAACATATCGATTTTGTGGAGGTAATTCAGTGGGTGGACCTGGAAATTTTAAGTGATTTGCAGTAGCTGGAGCTGGAAATTTAAAGTGCAGAGCTAACTGTGGTGTTGTCTTAGGATATGGTGCAGATTGTGGAGCTAACTGAGGGGCTGTCCGAGGAGCTAACTGAGGAACTAACTGACAAGCAGATTGTGGAGCTAACTGAGGAGCAGATTGTGGAGCTAACTGAGGGGCTGTCCGAGGAGCTAACTGAGGAACTAACTGACAAGCAGATTGTGGAGCTAACTGTGGAGCAGATTGTGGAGCATAATTTGGAACAGAATGTGGAGGCGAGGAACCAGTGCAGCAAATTTTACAA
The DNA here is from genome assembly GCA_029891345.1 of Dryococelus australis. Taxonomy (NCBI): domain Eukaryota; kingdom Metazoa; phylum Arthropoda; class Insecta; order Phasmatodea; family Phasmatidae; genus Dryococelus; species Dryococelus australis. The sequence continues at coordinate 1,470,039 of CM057001.1, forward strand.
TGTCTGTTTAAAGCATCACTCCAAGAAAATTTTTCTGCCAGAATTCACACAGCTACTTCATTCATGTCGTCATAAGTTACACAGCACTGTAAGTTCTTTACTGCAGAAGCCACACAGCAAAGACATAATTTATTCTGTGCTATTCAAAGATTAGAATGAAATTATAAAGCATACATATTTTATAAGTAGTTATCCAGGAAGCATTTCGATTACATTATTAATTTTAAACACGATACGTCTGAATTGTAGAAAGTGTTAAATGTGCATTTTTAAACATAACATGTTTGAATCCTAGAATGTATGTATAAATAGTTTTTTGTATATAATAGCTTCCAAAATACTAAAGGTTTTGTTGCAATTTCTCTCTCTAGAAATTAAGTAGGCCTTACCAAGTTCATTAAGGGATGGAGGTCTTGATCAAATAAAATATTAATTACAATTTCCTTATTTTATGTACAATAACTACAGAAAAATTCCCGGAACTCAAATACTCACAATAAATTGAAATCATTTACTGTTCACAACTGACACCAATTAATCAAATTTATAATTACGACAAAGAAATCAATGAAATTAAATAATTAAACATCTGTCCTAATCATTAGTGTATCAACCTATTCAATTATTTTATAATTTATGCGTCTATATTTGACAGTTCGAATATTTACAATAAAATCAGTATTACACTTCCATTCAGTCCCACCTCAGTTCAGTCCATGTCCCGCCAGTCGCAATGTTATAGAATCCTCCAAGTGCCCTCACACACAGTAGCCTTCACTAGTCAGTTTCACACCCTCCAATCCATTCAAGCCCCAAACACCTCACTCGCCGTCGTCCCGCAATCTCCAGTCGTCGTGCACACATCCACTCACTCGCGCACACTCGGCCAGACGGCCTCCATCAAAGACTACCGGCCGCTGGGTTGCGGCAGTATATATAGTGTCTTAGGCTGTCGCCTAGAATCTTCCCCAACTCGCGTGATGCGTCGCAGAGGGTTGAGGCGCTAGCCAGTCTCACCAGAACATTATTGCGTCGTCGCTAAACGTATCGGAAACTCTAGCAGGCGAGAGGAGGTCTGTGACGCCAGCAAGTCTCGCCACTATCGGCATTCACAGGATTCCCAGAAGGAGGGAAGACAGCCACGAGTGCATCGTTACAGGAAGAGGGGAGGAGGAGGCAGGTCTCCGATTATGGCGTGGGGCACCGGTTTACTTCAACGTGCTAATAACTTAGTAATATTCACTTTACATTTTGATTTCTGTATGCAAGAACAGGTGATTTCGTTGCCTTGTTGATTCATCTTCACAAACTAGTGGATTGCATACAAGCAAATACTTTTTATAGTAAATTGCACTCATTCTAAACAATAGCATATGACTCAACTAATATCCACAGGTGATTCGGGAGGAGAATCATCAGAGTCTGTTAAACCCCAGTCAGTCCTCCTTGCCCAAGTTAACATTAAATTTGAGTTTTCCTCTGCATTAGATCCATATGTTTTACGTAATTGTTTGAAAGAAGGGCAATTCTATCCTTTTTGAATATCTATTACTTTCCCATTATACACACTCTCAAAAACACATTTTTGCTCAACTCTACTGACACTTATTTCACATGAGATACCTTCAGCCCCCTCTGTGGCATCAGGAGTTTCAATCATGCCTCATTCGCATCCTTAATTACGAAACACGTGTACAGTATCCCCGATGGAGTGGAAAGCAATCTTGTCTTAAAGTTCCCCATATACCGTAGTCCATATATACACACACTATTACTACACTCCATTTAGTATTAGGCAAGGACTATTCAAAATAATTCAGTTAACAGTTCTTTAAGGTGATTCAGAAAAATGTTCTCTTAGAACTGTTTTCAGTGACTTTTATACGTTTCATAATAAGTTAGCCAATACACTGTCTCCATTAACATTACATACCTTTTCACAGTTATTATAAAAAGCATATTAAAATTTCTGGGCCCTCTATAAATGATATTTCATATCTCATATTAATTAAATTAATGAAAACACGTTCCATTAAACATGTGTTCCATTTGATCGCACACATAACACCCTCAAAGTCATTAAGCATGAGTTAATTTGCATTTTTGACGGGATGAATAATATTTAACATCTTTTGGCCTGTCACTTAACTACAATTTTTTTCATTTGGAATTGTGCGGGTCTTCGCTTGTAGCAGGATCATCATTATTTACACAGTACGATAACTTTCGATGGTAATATAAGAACTTGTTCCAGCAAACCCCCTCACCAAAAGGACGACATGGACATACCTTACGCAGAAGCACATCAACATGTGAACACAGGAACAAGACAGCGAGTAGACAAGCTGCATCCTTACATACGGAAAACCAGAAGTGACGCCTCGGGAACAGCTGTGGTGAATTTCAGTTACCATCGAATGAGGCCCGGAACTCGCCAGGAATACTACTCTGTATGGTCACCTTGACGCGACAGGTCTTCCGCGCCGATGTTCGAATAATGATCGTGCATAATTACGGATTCGTAATTAAACATTCTTCGGCATTGGGTAAGCCCCGTGCACATCTTCTAGAAAGAAATTTTTTTCACACAACCTGCATACATGTTCGCATAATTTAAGTAGTCATATTTAGTTCTCTAAAAGCAACTTCACGTCTGTTGGCACTGTCTGCATTTTACTTTTCATACACCGCACGGCATAACCACTACCCGACTCATACTACACAAGTCTCTCACTCGGCGACCAGCCCGCAACTCGCTGCTACTCGACTCACAGCTGACTGCCCTATCCCACACTGGCTAGCGCTACACCCGTGCAAATGGCCAGGTCACATCACGCGTCTGCTAGGAGCGAAGCCTAATGGCGATCCTTCACACTAACCTTACATTTTGTTTGCAAACAATAAACCAAAGAGTTATTATATCATACATATTAAAGAATATATGCATGATACATAAACATACAATCATAAATGCAGATATTATAAAATAAGGCTGGCCTTTCCTAATAAAATAAACATACTAAAATATAGTGACCAATATGTAATAACTACAGTTACCAAAAAATACAAATGGTAACCCAAAACCACACACATAAAAACTGGTTACCAAATCATTGACCATTATGGTTCCACAGAGTTACCAACGGAAATTAAAACTTAACATTTCCTGGTGACGATATTCAGATCGCCACACACAATTATTTAAGTAATGTTTGCAAATACCTTCCATGTTCTCATACTCTATACATCCACGCTCCCATTTTAAACCATGCTGATGGTTAGTAATCCATCTATTCGTTTTCTTGTATTTAGGAGTTAGATATTTCCAGTCAAGCTGTGATTTAAAGCTGAATACACCTGTATGTTCAATATCCGTGATAGCTAATTCTTTATTGATACATTTTTTCTGCAGACTGAAATCGCTGCACATTGCAAAACATCTTGTCGCAGCCGTGGTTCATCGCCTACTGACTCAATTTATTATTTTCACCAGCTTATCTCTTACATTGTAACTTGCTAATCTGTCGTGAAGTACATGAGCGTAAGCTTGTGTATTTGCAGTAATTTCAATTCGTGAATCAATCACACCATTAGTAATTCTGTCATCTTTCTTGCTTGCATCAAACACAAATAATGTTCCTCTGATTTTAAATTATTCGGGTTCTAGTATCGGTGAACTAATTTTATTATAATACGTTTCCTGAAACTTTGTATACATATCATACGGAATAAGGAACTCCCCATTAGCAAAGTACATATTTAAATACACGCAGGGGTAAGTGTGACTATTTAGATACAGTTCAGTATTTTTCATATCACAGTTATCGAATACTGATCGATCCACTTTTAAATTATTTTGTCGATTTGTTTGAAAACAAATGACAACATATCTCGGTTTTTCCGACGAAAAACTTGATTTCGCATTCCAAATAACTTTTTGTGATGTTGGCAGTGTTAGAAAAACGTCTAAAGCCCACAATCTGAATGGAATGTCTAGATTCTTCCCTTTTTCGATCAATTTCAACGGATTTTTGCACGTTCACGAGTGTTAATTTCAATAAGCAGCATTAACCATTACACACTGCTTAATTCAAATGTTACACTTTCCTCGTTATTAGCTGTATCATATATAGCGTTTAAATGTGTATTGCCAAACGGAATAACTAATTCTTGTTTAGAATTTAATATTACATATTTGTAGTCTTCAGCAAAACCCAAAACCATACTTAATGGTATAACAACTTCGTATTTTCACCTGGGTTTATTGGTAGTGAGTAATCACTAGCATTGTTCCACTCAGCCATAGTTCTTGCGCAATACAAACATAATGGGTATTGTGTGCAATATTAAATTCGGATGTAAAGTAGTGTGTTCTTTTAATAAGTATGTCACTAAGGAACATACAACGCAATATATAAGAGACGAATTGATTAATAAAAGATTTGGTTAGTTATGCGAACAGATTTGAGAAAACAATATAATGATTTGGAAACACACATCAATTATTATTTAATGATTTGAAAACACACATCAATTATTATTTAATGATTTGAAAACACACAGGAATTATTATTTAATGATTTGAAAACACACATCAATTATTATTTAATGATTAGGAAACACACATATCAATTATAATTTAATGATTTGAAATGTCAAACTTTAACAAAATTAGATGTTATTTTAAGTAAAGTCGATAAGATTGAAAAAGCTCAAAGTAATTGAAATACTACATCAGTTAGAAAAGCAATGACTTTATTCACAAATAAATAGATTGAATTTAATGTAATATAATAAAAACATGTCGAACTCTGTTTCGGAATTACATAACATTACATCTGTCGTGAAAGAGAAATATTTACAAGTCAAGCGAGCTGGTATGGAACGAGTTATTTTAAACGAAGAAATATTTAAACCTGTTACAAGTATAATGGGTACATTGCATTCTGTGTTGAATAAACATAAAGAAGCAGCTTTGGAAATTAAAATGGAAAATGAAGCTTTAACAAAGGAAAAGCAGCAAACCGTGTCTCTATAAACACGACGTTATTTAAGTTGAAAACTATCTACACCTTCGCGCGATACGACATTTGATGTTTATCGACATGAAAACAGTTGGTTCCTGGTACATTCGTTAGTTAAATTTTTGCCTGATAATAAAATTAAAATAGGTGATTATGTAACTGATGTCAGTGAAGGATTATTTTAATTATTGTTTAAAAACTTTCCAAATGGTTATTCTGACACCGATTTGCAGAAATATAAAGAACTTATTCGTCTAACGAATGTTAATATTCGTTCAGGAGATGAAAACCACACGAAAATACATTTAATATGAGATATAGTTGGAAGTGGAATATATAAGATGAAATTGACAACTGCTTTTCACCTGTATATTGGAACAATCCTAATGAATTGGTCGATAGATTATAACTTCTCATCGCTTCGAGAGAGTCTGGGAATAATGCACATATGAAAGAAATTGTTTATATTATTGAAGAGTTATTGAAGACGGTTATATTACAAACGAAGTTTAGTAAGATTGCTCAAGAGCTTCATGCTCCTGCGAAGATAAGATATCCTAGAAGAAGAGTTATAACTCGTGGTTTAAATTATCTTTTTCAAGCCGATTTGTGTGAAATGACAGTTCTTTCAAAATACAATAAGAGGTACAAGTATATTTTAACTGCAATAGACGTTTATTCGAAATATGGTTGCGGTATACCTTTGAAAAACAAAACTGGAAAACAGGTTAGCGATACAATGAAGATCGTTTTGAAAGATAGAATACCAAATTCGCTCCAAACCGACAGAGGATCTGAATTTTTTTCTACACCGTTCCGGAAACTAATGACGGAATATGGTATTAATCACTACGCAACATATTCGGAGTTTAGAGCCAGTGTTGTGGAATGTTACAATAAATCGATTAAGCAATTAATATATATATACATTTCACATCGAGGGGGACTTACAAATGGATTGACGTTTTGCCTGAAATAGTTAAATTTTATAATTCTAGATATCATAGAACTATCAAAATGGCTCCCAAAGAAGTTACGGATAATAGTTTAATGAAAACTATTTATAATAATGTTAAAGTCATCGATAAAAGAAAACTAATGTTCAAAGTTGGGGAATTTATATGTATCTCGAAGTAGAAAGGGATCTTTAAGAAAAAAATTATTAAGATGAATGTATTACATAGAAATATATGATGGAGAACCAATAAAAGGTGGATTTTACGAACAGAATTGCAAAAAAGTCAGTTCTCCAAAAGAATATTTGGTTTATAAGATTATTAAGAGGAAGAAAGTAATGTCCATGGTTCGATGGAGAGGATTCTCAAAAGTACACAACTCTTGGGTTAAGAATCAAGATCTTTAAAGATTGTAATACATTGTTTGTAAAAAAATTCTGATACTAAATAAAAGATTTTTAATTATATTTGATAAATTATTTTATTTAACAAACCTGTGGATGAGGATTAGATGTACACTTTAGTCTGTAATCGATCCCCTTTTTGATTGGATTATCGTTTCATTGGATTAATGTTGGAGCGATAATCCAGTGTGATTAAATCCTTTTAATTGTGACATCATTCATTGCTAGTTTATCGGAATACTTTTCTGGCATTCATAATTGTTTGTGCTAGGCTATATTTCTTTACTTGTAACGATACAGTTCTTGGAAATTGATTCGTTTTAAGAGAGCAAAATACTATTCTCCATGGCAAAAAAAAACTTTTTGAAGGTGTGTCTTAGGACATACTTTTTTGATGGCGTAGAAATTCATAATTTTTACTGCGTCCAGTAATTCACAGTATTTTAAAGTTTAAAATATTTCTCTCACAAAAGTAACGTTTAAAGTGGGCTTAAACTGAAATGCAATATCGTCTATGTAAAACAATTTTTTTTTTTGCTAGTCGCAGTCTGCTTACTTTTTACAGCAAAAGATTTGCGCTGGAAAAAATAGGCGAGGGAGGACAGGTCGCACAGCGCGGGGTTTAATGGCTGTGAGCTGCAGCCAGGGAAACGCGCATAAGGGAGCGGGGTTTGTGATGTCCGGCGGGTGATCAGAGGGACCGGGGAAGTTCTTGTTCTTCCTCCTAGTCCTATTATATAGATGGCAGAGGCAAGCATCAGACTGCGTGAAGGGAATGTTGTCGGGCGGATGGAAGCAGGCGAGGTTTGTGGGACAGGCACGGGAAAGGTAGAGCGAACGTACGATGGCATACACTGCGTGCATATCTCCCACACGCGTGCGACCAGGTCCGGCCCGGCCGCACGCAGTTTGTTCGCTGCTCCATACTCACTTCGTTTCCTCCTCATCAGCTCTCGAGATTTAAATTTCGCCCGCTCCCACATACACTCAATTCTCGGCTATACGTTACCTGGTATTGTTCACGAGGTTTTCAATTGACTCGTCCCTGTATCTCTTGTAAAAATACGTCACTGTAGTCCACTCCCTTTTGCAAATAAATTTTGGGAGTAGTTTTTACTCAACATAAAATAATAAAATTTAAATTATATTTTCCTATACGATAGTACTCTCTAAAAATTGTGGGCTAGGAAAAACTATACGTGAAATTTCAATGGTTGAAAATAAAGTTTTAACTCGAGTATTTGCTTACAATGTAATAGTTAAAACTCGAATAAACATATGTGTTTAAAAATGGTGTTCTGTAAATGTTTAAAATCTTAGCAAGTTATAATTAAGTCTTATAGTTGTAATGGTATGAAAATTAAACAGTGATCAGTTTAAAGTTCAATAAGATTGTTGGAAACGGCATTAACTATTGCTGGAAGATGGGGAAAAAAGAGTTTGGTGGAAAACTGTTTATATTTTTAATTGAATTAGTATGTTAAAAACATTTGGAATGTAATTCTTACTGACGAGGGAAATTAAATTTTATCTCGGCGGGAGTTGTGAAATTTATTTTAATTAGCTGAGAATGCGCTAGGCTCCTGCCTTCCGAAATATAGGAGGAAGCTTCAGTGTCCGGGCGAAAATAACAGTTGGTAGGGAAAGGGGAAATAGATCAGGTGAGTTCAAAATCCACCACTGCCTCCCTAGGGAAACCACCACTATGGCCTTGAAGTAAGGTTCGTTCATAGCCGAGGCAGCGCTCTGGATGTGAAGGACCAGCGAGCAGGGGAGCCAACACTATAAGACGATTCCTGAATACTGTAGCGGGGGTGGGCGCATTGTCTTGAAACAGGTACTGCAGGGACGTCAACTCACGAAAACATACGAAAAAGCGTTCCCAGGGCTGAGTTTGGGGTGCATAAAACTGGTTTTTGTAAACTCCAGGCGCGATCGATAGCGGAGGTCTTCAGAAAAGTCAGCTTCGTGAGTAGGGTGATTGGGCGGGGGGGGGGGGGGTACATCCATGTGCATGTCACCAGCCCCCCCCCCCTCCCGAGGCAACACTTCCAATCGCAATAAAATTATGTAGTTTATTTGTACTCAGTTTGTGCTAATTTGTGTTGCAAAGATTGGAGTTTGTGCTAATCTAGTTTCTGAGATATAAGCATATCAAGATGGGGGGAGGGGGGCTGGGATCATGGTAATCCCACCTCCCTTCCTAACAAATCCGACATCACTAAACATTCTCTTTAATTTGTACTCAGTTTGTGCTAATTTTATTCTCAAATATTGAATTTTATGCTATTCTAGTTACTGAAGTATATATTCATATAGTGGTGGGTAACTATGGCAATGATAGCATCCACTACATCTGCTATTTTAATAAATGAAATGTTATTTATTTATTTCTAGTTTGTACGAGATAGTCCGGAAAATATTTCATCTAGAAATCTTGTCTCTTTGTAGTAAATATGAAAGAAATATGATAAGGGAAGCGTGACTCAATTAAAATTTGTTGTGCGTATCCATGTGATGGCGGACACGCGAGTGAAATATGCCAAACACTGGAAATATTCATTTATTTAAATATTTTTGGTGGTTTTAAGTGCTTTTTATACTATATTACATTGACTGTTAGTATGGAAACAATTAAAGTCCCGACTTCATAATAACTAGAATACACATGCATTAAAATATATTGTTGTAATGAGAGATATTAGTAGGAAGCCAAACTCAGCCCTTTGATTACACAGATCACAACTGGAAAGCACGGATACAGGACAACTCACATAAAAATATATTACTGAAACTTCCTTATTATAAATAGTTAGAAGAGTAGAGAGGACTTGAGTCATATTATAAATAGTTAGAAGAGTAGAGAGGATTTGAGTCATATTATAAATAGTTAGAAGAGTAGAGAGGACTTGAGTCATATTATAAATAGTTAGAAGAGTAGAGAGGACTTGAGTCATATTATAAATAGTTAGAAGAGTAGAGAGGACTTGAGTCATATTATAAATAGTTAGAAGAGTAGAGAGGACTTGAGTCATATTATAAATAGTTAGAAGAGTAGAGAGAACTTGAGTCATATTTAATTTAAAGAATAATAGCATTTCAGTGTAATATGACTGAAAGTGTTAGTTATTTATTAATATGCAATTAAGTTACCGATATCAATATTTCATACGAATACTTCGAGTTTATTGGCTAGTTGGCAGCACTAACTTGGCTTGCTCAAAATTTTTATAAACTGAATTGATTAAGTTCACGTTAAAAATTGGCACAGTATTACATCGGTAAAGCAAAGGAAAAATTAGGTCTCTGGGCTTTTTGTCAAAAATTATTATGTCACTGAGAAATTAATATACAAATAAAGAAGCGCTAACACTGTTCAACTCGTTTTATCACTTAACAGGCATAAATTATAACGCCGATGTAGATGAATGATCTTCGTAGAAAAATCTTCCAACGTAGCTAGGCGAAAAAAATAAAATAACAATATTTGTTATATAATGTATATGGCTGAAACCTTGTGGCAATTGTCCCGCGAATGGTCGCCATTCTGTTGGAAAGTGAAGTTATTCCATAAATCGATGAGCCCTACATAGGCCTATATTAACCCCTCCAAGAGTGCCACTTCTGTTAAGATAGGAATAATTTATGCAGATTAGTAAGGAAATGTGTGCGATCTGAATAAGTGCATTCATAAACGATGTAACTCTCCAGCGTGTACATATTCTAGTACCTTACGTATGTGTGCGATCTGAATAAGTGCATTCATTAACGATGTAACTCTCCAGCGTGTACATATTCTAGTACCTTACGTTTATCTTATTTGCACATACACACATATAAGAGCAACTGTAGTAGCCTGAAATAGGGACACACAGTCAACCTTTCCAAAATAACCTAGTCATAAGAAACAGGTTATTAGTGCCTGGTCTGTTGACTGACTGGGCAGAAGAACAACTAGCATACAAGTAGATGCCTAGAAACAATGGGACCATACTAGAATAATGTATGCCACAACACAGCAAGTATCTTTTCAAGTCCAGTTTATTCAATTATTTTAACAACGTTGTTACTTTCTGGGCTGATAATATTCAAACCCCAGTGTCAACTTTGCAAAACTACAGATGACATAATCAATAACCTTAAATGAGAAATTGGCGGTACCTAATCGTTAAAATAAAATAATTAAAATTCTATGTGTACCTAGCTCAGTGGATGCAAAACCATCTCTCGGGTTTGCCGCAGGCATTATTTAAATTGAAATGCTTGTTAATACTGCATTCAACATGAAGTCACACATAATGTTTTCGTATTCTAGACTAAATAAGTGAGAAAACTCACTTTGTCTGTGTATACCATACACGGATAGTGCTTATCTGATATAAGGAGGTGTGATGATCCAAACGTTCTTCAAATGTAGACCTCTCAAACCGAAAAACGCACAATTCCACTAATTTCCGCAGCAAGTAGCTAAAATTAAAACAGTTAGTTTTTATCTTAACCATAGACAACCTACATACATTTGTGATGCGGACGTTGGTTTCTATCTCCTAGACATATCAACTATATTTACAATGATCAGTGACTATTAAGAAGGCGCTCTTATGGCTAAAAACTATAAACATTGAAGAAACAGAATGACTCACATAACGAGACAATCAAAAGAAATAAAAAGAACTTATAATTGCAAGAATAAATGAAAAAGTTCTAACTTTTTAAAATCTTAATCTTAAACAAATTTATATTGCCACGATACATTCTAGAAGTTGTACAAACTTCCTGTATGAGAAAGTAAACACACAAATAATGGCGAAGATAATAAGAAAAATCCTTGACATAGATACAGCTAGCCAAACCTATATATATATAAAACATACATGCGTCACATGTAGTAAACAGTATCTAGGTGTGGAACTAAACATACATTATAGTGTGAAATAATAAATAATAAACATTAATTACATTAATAAAATATGGTCTCCCTGGGAGAAATTTTATGTTATTCTTAAAATGATTGTACAAATACAACTGTGAATATAGGCTTCTCGATGTGGCACAAGATGTGCCATGTGTTTTGACAAGTTGGTCTGTATGGGCTACAGCTGCACATTTGTTTTATTTTAGTTATTTGTGATTCGACGCGTGAATAAGTCATTTAATGTCAAAGCCTTTATAAGGCAGTTGAGACCTGAGAGCCTTATTTAGGAAAGACTATAAGTAAAGAAAAAGGGATCAAGAAATTACATATATACATTTTTTTTTCTTTTCACTTAGCTTCGTGATAAGATTTTTCTACGAAGATCATCATCAATCTACGTCGGCTTTATAATTTATGCGAGTTAAGTGAGAAAACAAGTTGAAAAGTGTTTGCGCTACGATATTTGCACAGACATAATTTTTCCTTTGCTTTACTGAAGTAATTTTGTACCAATTTTCAATGTGAACTTAATAAATTCGGTTTATAAAAATTTTGAGCTAACCGAGTTAATGCTTCCAACTATAGCTGATAAACTCAACGTATTGGTATGAAATATTGCTATCGGTAACTTAATTGCATATTAATAAATAACTAACACTTTCCGTCATATTACAATGAAATGCTATTATTCTTTAAATTAAATATGACTCAAGTCCTCTCTACTCTTCTAACTATTTATAATATGACTCAAGTCCTCTCTACTCTTCTAACTATTTATAATATGACTCAAGTCCTCTCTACTCTTCTAACTATTTATAATATGACTCAAGTCCTCTCTACTCTTCTAACTATTTATAATATGACTCAAGTCCTCTCTACTCTTCTAACTATTTATAATATGACTCAAGTCCTCTCTACTCTTCTAACTATTTATAATATGACTCAAGTCCTCTCTACTATTCTAACTATTTATAATATGACTCAAGTCCTCTCTACTCTTCTAACTATTTATAATATGACTCAAGTCCTCTCTACTCTTCTAACTATTTATAATAAGGTAGTCCCAGTAATTATTTATTATGTGAGTGGATCTATGTCCGCACTTTCTAATTGTGATCTGTGTAATAAAAAAGGAGACTTTGGCTTCCTACCAGTTTCTCTCGCTACAGCAATATATTTTAATGTGGGTGTTCGTGATATTTCAGTTATTATGAAGTCGGGCAATGCAATAATATACATGCGCGTGACAATATTACAAGATCTTTATTTTTTTTCATACAAACAGTCAACGTAATTTAGTATAAAAAGTATTCTAAAGAAACAAAATCATTTAAATAAATGAATGTTTACAGACGTTGGCCCGTTTTAATCGCGTGCCCGCCATCTCATGGGTAAGTACAACGAATTTTAATTACGTCACGCTTCCCTTGTCTGATTTCCTTTAATATTTACTACAAACTGTCAAGATTTCTAGATGAAATACTATCCGTACTATCTCGCACAAAATAGAAAGACATTACATAACGTTTGTTAAAATAGCTGTTGGTGTGGAGGTTAGCATTGCCGCAATTACCGACCAGGCTATGTCAATATACCTCAGTAACTAGAATAACATAAACTCCAATATTTTAGACTAAAATTATCACAAACTGAGCACAAACAAACTACAAATATTTATTCTCTTCGATGAAATTGGGGAGGGGGGAGGGCTAGCATGTCCCCAGTCCCCACCTCGATTTACTAACAGTTCTAAGAACAAGTGGTTTGACTTGCAAGTGCGCGGTGAGTCGGAGCCGACCGGCCGCCATGTTGGTGCGTCACCCGCACGCCCTTTTTTCCCCTTTTTCCCTCAAAATCGACCAAAATTTCCAAAAGATATCCCGTTTTCCTTAAAAACTTCCCTTTTCCTCTAAAACAATCCCTTAAAAAATTCAAATTTTTCCTGGAGCAGGCGAGAGGGGTCAGTGACTCCGAGCCAGACAGGAGAATGGGATCAGTAACCCAGGTATCAGGAGAGCAGGATGTATGACCTTTGACCTAGACCAATAATATTTTACCTTGACCTATCATCTTTGAACTTGAAAATTTTAAAAAAATCTAAAAAAACGCAAAGTATCCAAAAAATCCACAAAAATGTATTAGAAATTAATGATTATAATTATTAAAAAAATATTCTAAAACTTATAAAAAAAATTTAAAGAACTTACATATCCGAATGTCACTCCAGCACCACCAGTTACTCACCTCTGTTCAACTCCAGCAGGCGACTGAGTCCCTCACCTCACTACCCTCACCTAAACTCATTCCGCCATCTTGATTTTTTCGTTCGTCATTTGTTTATACATTACTGGAGGCTGCCATCTTGATAGGTGATGACTATCTGGGTAGGCGACCACCATTTTGGTAGGCGACCACCATCTTGGTATACATCATCCATCCGCCATATTGGATGCAATGACCATGGCATTGGCCCTATGATGTTGAATGACCTTGAAAAACAAAATTCGAGAAAAATGCATAAAAGTCAGTAAAGCATAATACATAACAGACTACTACCACCATGTTAGACCTTGACCCCATGACATTGAATGACCTTAAATACAAAAACTCGAGAAAAATGCATAAAAGTCAGCAACCGCAATACATTACATACTACTACCGCCATGTTAGATGCAGTCTACCTAGACCTTGACCCCATGACCTTGAATTACCTTGAAAATAAAAAACTCGAGAAAGAACCCATAAAATTCTACAAGCATATCATGTTACTGACTACGTCTCGATTTTACTACTAAGCGAACTGTTGGCATACAATTTTATAGACCTTAAAAACTACAATTTTCATCCTATTTTTTTAAATATTTATTCCAATCGATGGTATAGCAACATGCATTATGAATGGCTTTGACTATATGCTTAATTTATTGTACATTTCAAATACATATTGTTGTTATTGAAAACTTACGATTGGGATTGTGGTGCTGATTGTGATTGTGGTACTAGGTGCGGTGCTGATTAAAGTGCTTAGTGCGGTGCTAAGTGCGGCCTGTGTGTGGGTCACAAGTTAAAATTAATTCGCTCTGAGTTAAAATAAAAATGTATAGACCTACCTCCAAAATCTGAAAATCGAAAATTTTTTAACAATCTCCCTTTAAAAAACTTATATATCCATGTCCCTCGGTATATCTCATCGCTTTCTGGGTAATCGGTATTAACACTTTGCAATAAAAGTGCCCAGGGCTGCAGCAGGCACACACACTGCTTCGTCATTGGTAGTGCATATATAATGCGGATCACAGTGCAGCAAACTAAATTTGATGAAATTCAAGCAAATTAAAGACAAAATTTAGTCATTTCTGATTTCATGTCTAATCTTTCAAACTGTAGTTCATAATAGAGAAAATTTAAGGCCAAAATCAAACAAATTTCAACATGTTTCAAGCCCCTGTGAGCAGGGTTTTTAAATCCAAATCTGCAAATTAAATCATCATATTTTGATAAAATTTCAGCACCATTTTTTTCTTCTTCTTAATAAATTTTTCTCTTTATAATTCAAACTGGAATCCCTGCTTAGCAATTTAGTAGACAATTCGTATTAATTCACAAAACTATAAGATCTCGAACAAAATTAATCGTTTACTGCTACAGACTTTTAGAATTTATGAATCTAATTTTGGTAAAAAAATTATTTGTATTCTAGATGATAAGTATAAAATTACATTACCAGATCGATATGGAACAATATTTGATAAAAATAGTTTGAAACTAATAAATGAGAAACAAGTTTTTATAGCATATAAAGGCTTAAAAGAAATGAAAAAGGGAAACTTTATGCATGATATAGAGTTTTCTTAAGAATCACATAACATTTTTTGAAATTTTTTTTAGCTGATTGATTTGACTTGCAGATTCAGGTTAAATTTTGATTAAATTTACATTAAAGAGTGAGCTGACAGTTTTGTGAATGCAGATTTGGATTAAATTGGGATTAAACTGAGATTAAAAAGTGAGCTGCTCCGGCTCTCTTCTCTCATTTAAGATCTACCAATCCTATCTTGAATTTAGGTTAAATTTGACTGGAAAAAAATTCTGCTCAGCAAGTTTTTGAGAAAAAAAATTTGCTTGATTTAGATCGCAGAGTTGGATTAAATTTGCTTGATGTTGGCTTTAATTTGCTTGATTTTGAGAATAAAATTGAAGAGATAAATGATGCTTCCAGGATATTTGAAAAATTTGCTTGATAATGTGAAATTTACTTGACTTTTTAATTTAATTATTGAGCTGCGCTTTGATCCGCATTACATATATACTTTTGGTCGATGTGCAAAATGGACTTTGTACTGAACAATGCAGCACCACGAGAGGCCACCACAATGCTTCCTAATTGGTCGTGGTCGCGTGAAAAGGACTCTACAAACGGACCGCCCTCTCAAGCTGCCGGTCATTTTTAAACATAGGCGATAACTCTATCGCAGAATCGACACTGGCGACAACCAGTTAGTGATGATGCAGGTCGCGGCTCCATGATCATCGAGGTCAAAAGGCAGCTCTTCATATCCGCAATTTATCTTCGTGGTATGGGAGGACTCTAAGGAAACCCATGTATTCGTTCGCCCCTGATGATCACACGCAGGTACATACATAACAATGTGTTATTTAAATATGCTTGTAGGTATATGCAAATATCTAAATATAGAAATTTTAATTAATTTTAAATTCCCATATTTATATGTGCATACTTAGATATGTATAGACATTTAAATTAACATTATGTTTCCAAATTTAT
Source organism: Dryococelus australis (assembly GCA_029891345.1). Taxonomy (NCBI): domain Eukaryota; kingdom Metazoa; phylum Arthropoda; class Insecta; order Phasmatodea; family Phasmatidae; genus Dryococelus; species Dryococelus australis. Next base: position 1,486,124 of record CM057001.1, read on the forward strand.
ACGTACATACTTATATATAGACATTTGTATTAATTTAATTTTCACATACTTATATGGACATACTTACATATAGAAATCAAAATTAATTTTATATTCACATACTTATACCTAGATGTTTAAATAAATTTTATATTTCCATGTTTATATGTAAATAATTATGTATAAGATAAATTGAAAAATATTTAATATTTACATAATTATACACCTACATAGTTATTTACATATACTTATGCATAAATATATATTAATTAAATTGATATTATTATATATTTCCACACTTATATGTAGTTTATATATATATATTCAATTGAAAAAATAATTTTATATTTACATATTTATATACCTATACATATGCATAGTTTTTTATATATACTTACACATAACTGTATATAATTTAAGTTTAAATAATTTTATATTACCATACCTATATGAACATAACTATATATAAATAAAATAATTATATATTTACATACTTATACACCCATACATATTTACATCACTGTACATTAATATCTATAGCCCCAATATATATATATATATATATATATATATACATATATATATAACAACCTTCGTGTTTTCATCAGGGACGAACGATTATGTAGGTTTTCTTAGAGTGCTCCCATACCGCGGAGATGAATTGCGGATATGAAGGGCTGTCTTTTGACCTCAATGATCATGGGGTCGCGACGTGCATCATCGCTAACTGGTTGTCGCAAGTGTCGCATCTCTGATCGAGTTATCGCATATGTTCAAAAATGCCCAACAGCTTAAGAGGGCAGTCGGTACAAAGAGTTATTTTCACGCGACGACGACCAATTGGGTAAACATGGTGGTGGCCTGTCGTGGTGTTGCATTGTTCAGTACAAAGTCCATGTTGCACATCGCCCAATGAAGAAGCATAGTGGGTGCCTGCTATAGCTCTGGGCAGTTTTATGGCAAAGTGTAAATACAGTTTACCCAGGAACCGATCAAATATACCGAAGGACCTGGATATATTAATTTCATCAAAGGCAGATTGTTAAATAAATGTCCGCCTTTCAGCTTTTGGAGGTAGGGCTATATAATCTTATTTAAAATTAGAGCGAATTTATATTAACTTGCGACCCACACACAAACACCGCACTTAGCACAGCACTAAGCACTGCAATCAGCGCCACACTTAGCAGCACAATCACAATCAGTACCACAATCACAATCAGCACCACACTCGTAATCAGCACCACAATCACAATCAGCACCGCAATCCAAATCCCAATCATAATGCCAATCCTAAGTTTTTAATAACAACAATATGTATTTTAAAAATTTAATTAATTAAGCATGTAGTCAAAGTCGTGCATCATGCACGTAGATATACCAGTGTTTGGAAAAAAATATTTTTTTATAAATAGGATGAAAAATTATAAGTTTTTTGTCTGTAACATTATGTATCGACAGTTCGTTTGGAAGTGAAATCGAGACAATAATGTAGTAGTCAGTAACATAATATGGTTGTTAAATTTTATTTATTTTTTCTCAGGTTTTTTTGTTTTCAAGCTCATTCAAGGTCATATGGTCAAGGTCAAGCACGTATGCTTCTAATATTGTGGTAGAAAGCTGTAATGTATTATGATTGTTGACTTTCAGGTGTTCATTTTTAGTTTTTGTTTTCAAGATCATTCAATGTCATGGGGTCAAGGTCGAGGTAGTGCATCTAACATGGCGATAGTTGTCTGTAATGTATTATGATTGCTGACTTTCATGTATTCTTTCTCGAGTTTTGGTTTTCAGTGTCGTTCAAGGTCATGGGGTCAAGGTCGAGGTATTCTGCATCTACCATGGCGTAATAGTGTCTAATGTATTATGCTTGCTTACTTTTATGCATTTTTCTCGAATTCTGGATTTCAAGGACATTCAAGTTAATGGGTCATGGTCGAGGAAGTCTGCACCTAACAAGGTGGTAGTGTATCTGTTATGTATTATGCTTGCTCACCTTTATGCCTTTTTCTATGATTTTGGTTTTCAAGGTTACTCAAGGTCATGGGGTCAATGTCATGGTCATTGGCTTCCAATATGACAGATGGGTGACATATACCAAGATGGTGGTTGCCTACCAAAATGGTGGTCACCTGCCAAGATAGTCATCATCTACCAAGATGGTGGCCTTCAGAAATGTATAAACAAATGAAGAACGAAATATCAAGATGGCGGAATGACTTTAGATGAGGGGAGTGGGGATGAGGGAGACAGTAGTCTGCTGGAGTTGAAGAGAGGTGAGCAATTAGTGGTGGTGGAGAGACCTTAGGAAATGTAGGTTTTTTGAATAAAAACATTTCAAAGGTATTTAAATGTTTTTAAGAAATTTTAATTTATTTATTTTTAATGTTTTTTTGTACTTTTTGTAAATTTTGGATTTTTTTCATTTTTAAGGACAAAGGTCGAGGTCGAGCAAGTCTGAATCTAATATGGCGGATGGGTGATGTCAACCAAGATGGTGGATGCTTACAAAGATGGCATCATAAGTATATGCTAGGGATGACCTCTGGCGAATTTAAGTGTCTTAAATACTTTTTTATTAATGAATTTTAATAATAATTTATAATAATTTTTTAAAGATTTGAATTTTTCAGAATATTATGGATATTTTAGTTTTTTTGGGTCAAAGGTCAAGGTCAAAGGGCATAGGTCCTACCCTCCTGACTCCTGGGTCACTGATGCCAGTATCCTCTCTGACTCGGAGACACTAATCCTTCTCGCCTGCTCTGAAAAAATTTGAATTTTTTAGGTTTTTTTAGTGATAAAAGAGACATTTTTCGGGAAAAGAAAAAATATTTAGGGCATTTTGATCGATTTTGAGGGGTAAAGTGAAATTTTGAGGAAACAAAGGGAAAATAGATGGGTGATTGGTGACATAACATTATGGACGGCCGCTTCGGCATGTCTCCCCCCCCCCCCCCCAACACACACACATTGGTATGCTAATATCTCAGAAACTAGATTAGCACAACCTCCAATATTTGCGACACAAATTAGCACAAACTGGGCACAAATAAACTACAAAATTTTATTGAGATCGGTGGTGGTGTGGGGAGGGACTGGCGACATGCGCCTGGACCATCCCTCTGGACACAGCTTGGAGCTGGTCAGCCTCCGAGGTTTCTGGTCGTAGGCAAGTGGCTTGCGACTGTGGAAACTCGATTTGGAATATGCTGAGGGGAAGCTTTGTAGAGGGTGTGCCAGTGCCAATGGAAGTGGCTAAGGAGGAGAGGTGGAAAGGGGAGATAGTAGATTTTATGAGCAGGAAAGAGAGGGAGATGATGCTTAGGAGTGAGAGGATGGAGGAAAAGGTCAGGAATGAGATGGGTAAGAGTTGAGTACAAATGAGGGTGGATAAGTTAGAGGGGAGTTGGAAGATGTAAAGGGTGTCCTAAGGAAAATACAAGCTAGTCCACAGGAGGAAAAGCTGAGTAGAGAGGAAGAGTTAGGCACAATGCAAGTAGGGCTGCAGAAGGTACTGCAGGAGGAAAGGCAGAGGAGGAGGGAGTCATAGATAGAGATGGTAGAATTAAGGAGGAGGATAGAGGATTTGGAGGCAGTAGAAATGGATAAGGCAGGTGACATAAGAAGCAAAATAAGGTTAGAGGAGCAAGAAGTAGTAGCAAGGGATAAGGTGATAATAGTAGGCAGGAAGCAATCAGGAATAGAGGAACGGGAAACAGAAAGCAGGGAACAGGCAGTGATAGAAGATAGAAAGCAGTATGCTGAGGCTTGCAAGTGTGGGATTAGCAAGGACCAGCAAGCAGGACAAAGTGGACAGTTCAGGGCCAGAGGGGAAAGAGGAGGTCTGGTCAAAGGGAGGGAAACAAGGGTGCTGCAGGAGACCAGAACAAGGGATCAGGTAAGAGATGAAGTAGACAAGGGTATCCAGGTGGGTGCAAAAGCAACAAAGCAGGAACAGGTTGTTGGAAGGGAGCCAGAGGTAGTTTTTCTAGACAGCCCTATTTTAAAGGGGGTGGAGCCGAGGGAAATCAGGAAGGAAAGTACTTATAAAGCAGCATTTCGGGGGGAAAATACCAGGGATTTGGAAGAAAGGGTTAGTAGTATGAGAGGTAGCAGGGTGGCAAAGGTTGTTCTCATTCATGTAGGGGGAAATGACCTGACTCGAATGGAGGTGGGGCAAGAGGTAGAGCAGGATCTCAGGGAATTGCTGAGGAAAGTGCGGGAGAAGTTCCCCGGAGCTAGGGCAGTAGTCAGTGGTGTGCTGGTAAGGAAAGGAGTATCCTATAGGAAGGCAGTGGCTGCGAGTGAGGTATGTGAGAGGGTGTGTAGGGATTTGGGGGCTACATTTATAGATAGTAGGAAATGTGTAGACTGGGAAAGTGTAGGGAGGGACCAGGTTCACCTGACAGAGCAGGGAAAGAGGATTCTAGGTGATCTGCTAGATAGGGAAGAAGCTGGCTCCATGGAGAAGGGTCAGGCAGAGCAGCAATTGTTGAAATAGTAATCAGTTAGAAGCAAGGAAACAGACGTGGAGAGAAATGGAGATGATAACATTGATTAGGCAGCAGGGGTGGAGATAGGGGGTAAGCAACATAGGATGGTAAAGCAGAGTAATAGTATAAAGATAATGGTGGTGAACTGTAGGAGTGTGTACTGCATGCTGGAAAGCTTCGGAGGAAAGGTTGAAGGATATGGGGGGGGGGGATATAGTGGTAGCTGTGGAGACTTGGCTGACTGAGGAAGTACTGGACATTGAGTGAAGGCAGGATAAGTACACCATCTTCAGAAGAGACAGGGATGGGAGAGGAGGAGGAATAATGGTGTGTGTAAGGAAAGGGCTAAAAGTGATGGTAGAATGGGTTAGTGAGGATGTCGAGGTAATGGGAATTAAATTGAGTGGTGGTAGTAATAGGAAAATTACTTTGCTGGCAGCATATAGACTACCAGGACAGGGATGGCAGGCAATTGAGATGATCAAGGAGATGGTCGATAGACTAAAGGACAGGCAGTGGGTTGTTGTATCAGGGGATCTGAATATGCCAGGGGTGAAATGGGCAGAGGGTGCAGAAGGAATGTGTAGCATTATGCAGTGCATGGCAGCATAGTTAGTCAACAGAGGATTAGTCCAGGTAGTAGAAACACCTACCAGATGGAATGGGGAGAGTGTTGGGTCAGTGCTGGATGTGGTGTTGGTCAGACCCGGGAATGCTGTAGTTGGTGCAATAGTATTGGAATATAAAAGCGACCATCATATCCCGGTTGTGTACATTGGGATTGGCAGGATGAGGGAAGAGCAAATGGCAGAAAGGTTGGTGTGGCAATATGGGAGAGGAGACAAGAAGGGGGCAGACATCTTCCTGAGGAACAGGTTTAAAAAATGGTCTATGGAGGAGGGTGTAGAGGGGTTGTGGAGGGAGTTTAGAGGATTAATGGAGGTTATGTTGGAGAAATTTGTGCCAATGAAAAGGTTACAGACTGGGAAAGATCCGCCATATTATGGACAGGAGATTTTTAAAATGAAGAGGAAGTGCAGAAAATTACATGCCAAGTGGAGAAATGAAGGGATAATAAGATCTAAAGAAATGATGAAACCAATGTGTAGGGAGCTTGAAAGAAGATCAAACAGGCAAAGAATGTATTTCTGGGGAACATGGTGGAAGAAGGAAAAGACAAGGAATGGGGGAAAATGTTTAGGTATTTTAGGTGGTTAAGGCGAGGAGAGGAAGGGATCCCTCTGCTAACAGGAAGGGATGGTAGGCATGCGACAAATGACCCAGAAAAATCGTAGATACTGCAAGGACAGTACTTGTAAGTGTTTGAGGCAAAGGAGGATTGGAATAGGGGGGTAAACAGGGTTCGGGGGGTGTTTAGTAAGTTTAAGATGAGGGAGTGGGAGATAAAAAAGGCAATTAGTGGTTTGAAGAGCAGTAAGGCAGGGGTCCAGATGGGGTAGGAAACGTAACACTAAAGTTTGGTGGCAGGGAGTTGGTCAAATATTAAGAGGTGCTGTTTAAAAAGCCCTTAGGAGAGAGTAAGTTACCACAAGATTGGGAGGATGCTATTGTGGTACCTATACACAAGCAGGGAGAGGATAGGGGGGGCCTGGCAGCTACAGACCATTGGGTCTCACATTAAGTACAGGAAATGTAATGGAGAGGCTGATGGTGCAGTATGTGGTTAGGGTTATGAACAACAGGAATTGGTTGGAGGAGTCCCAGCATGGGTTCAGGAGGGGATACTCACGTGAGACTCAGCTGGCTGGGTTATTAGAGGATCTGGTGCAGGTAGTTGATGAGGGGGAGCAGGTGGATATCTGCTTCATAGATTTTGAGAAGGCATTTGATAAGGTCCCCCATGGGACATTGATGAGGAATGTGGAGGCGCTGATACCGGACAGGGGGGTAGTGGAATGAATGGGGGACTTTCTCAGGGGGCGAAGGCAGATGGTGAATGTGGGGGAGGCAATATCGGAGGAAGAGACGGTTACGTCAGGGGTACCACAGGTAAGCGTGCTGGGTCCTTTGTTATTTACCATAAGGGTAAATAACATGGGTTTGGGGATAAGGGGAATAATAAGATTGTTTGCAGGCAATTGTGGTGTGTATGCTGAAGTGGGAGAGGGGGGCGGAAGTTTGCAGGTGGACATTGATAAGATATGATTGCGGACCAGGAAAAATAAAATGAAGATAAATGTAAGAAAAACTAAGGTAGTGAAGTTCACAAGGAAGAAGTTGATAAGCAGGGATATGTACATATGGGAGGGACAAGAGATAGAAGAAGAAGCAAAACTTAAGTATCTAGGGATTGTACTGCAGGGAGACCTCAGATGTAAAAAAACAGGTAGAGAGGGTGGTTGCAAAGGGAAGAAGGGCTCTGAGTATGATGGGAAGGGCACTGAAAGGAGTCAGCTGTGAGTTGAAGGAGAAGGCATATGGCACAGTGGTACGGCCAATGTTAGAATATACTGCAGCAGTATGGGACCCATATCTAGAGGTGGAGGTGCCAGAACTTGAAAAGGTGCATAGAAGGGCAGCAAGATGGGTGTAGGGTAGGTGGAGAAGGCAGGGCCAGGATGATGAGGAAGAAGGGAACTACAGGCCATCAGTGATGATGAAAGAAATGGGGTGGAGCTCATTGAGGGACAGGAGGAAAGTTGAATGGCTAGTCAGGATGTACAGGGTGGTGAATGAAGAGGGAGGTTGGGGAGGGCTACACTGCAAGCTAAGTAAGGGGGTATTTAGAGGAAACAACAGTGAGAAGCTTCGGAGGGTGTAGAGAACGGAGCGGGATAGGCAGTCCATGCTTTTGAGGTCTGTAAGGGAGTGGAATGTATTGAGGGAGGAGTTGGTATCTGTGAGAGGGGTTGGTAAGTTCAGGAAGGAAGTGGAAAAGGAGTTGGTTGGGTGAAGGAGAGGTGAGAGAGCTCGCCAGCAGGTGGTAGCCTAATTGCGAGTGTATGTATGTATGTATGTCATACATGGTAAAATTGTATGCATTATTTATCGACAACACAGGGTTTGCGATGTCGGACGATTGGCGACAAGACACTGGAGAGAAGAAGCATGGCCGAAAGGTAATAGTTGAATCGCCTGCTTTCTCATCTGATAACTCGATCACCCCATAACACAGCACACAGCATGCAGATTTTCGCAAACCAAGTAAAAAACATACAACAAAAGTAGGGAAACAGACCCATTCTCACTGGCACATTCACACAGATAATCCCTTCTCTCCTTTGGAAGAAGGAATCACTACAGACGATAGTCAGGAAAGCACTAACACAATGGTAACAGAAAACATACATTAGAAAATATGCACCCCCAGTGTACATAACAGATAGCATGAAAATGTAATATATGGCACACCATCTCGGTGAGTCCTTTATGACAAACAACTTAAAAAATTACAGTTACAAATAGGAAATGCGTGAGGGTGCTTTTCGAAGAGGAGGTGCGACGAGCTTTCCTACAGTTCTAAATATCACACGACATACCACATTACATACATGCTACAATTGATGAAAAACCAATAAAAATAGTAATTAATGGGCTGCCACCATCACTGGAATTTCAAATGGTTCTTAGAGAATTGAGAAAAAATGGTTTTCAGCCAATGCACATCTGGACATTCAAACCACCAGCTGACACACTGTTAGTCGTTGGGGCTATTATACAACCAAACAAACAGTACGGTGTGCTGAAAATACCTACTCTTTTTTATACATCAGTTCGAATAGAGCTGTATAAACACCGCGCTCCCTGGTACAGTGCATGCGATGTTGTGCACTGGACCACACTCAGAAATACTGCACACTTAAGCCAGTCTGTGTTTTGTGTGCGGAACAGCACACAAAGGCAGACTGTGCGTTAAAATAACAGGACAAGTCAAAACGAAAAGATACACTTTGTAAGAAAACGGACACTCGGCTGTATATAAACAGTTCGAAGTGATCCAGAAACAATAGAAACAAGAAAACAAAGGATGGCCATTAAGCCCATCAAACAAATACAAAACAACAGACAAGAAACGCGACCAAATATTCAGTCGAAGGCTGGATTACCTCCCCTTCAATTAGGGAAAATACAAACTGAACAGGGAAACACACACAGAGAACAAGCACTTACACAACAAACACGGGACAAACCACAAGAACATGAGAGAGGGAACACCAACACAACAGAAAATGCAACCATGTCCTCGGGAATGCAAGAACTGGCCACCTTTCTGCGAGAAACACAATTCCTAACACTTTTGGACAACCTTAGGCCCATCATTACAGAGGCTGAAGCCTTAACAACACTACACGAGAATATGTTGCTTCTCACAGAACTCGTCACTTTACCACAGTAAACAAACAAATAGCTAAGGATTATTTAACTATCAAACCACCCCAAACTGACACTGTCGATTTTTAAACACACAGTTATTAATATTTAGGGCGCTCTGCCCAGGCTGGTTATGTGGTAACTCGGGAAAGGTGGGAAATAGCCCCAACCACCACTCGTCTTCGAGATCAAGTGACACACATGCCAGTCGTGGTAGGGGTCGGGGGCTAACACAAAACGACATGTCATAGATAATTCATCTTAGCTTAATTAATTTAATCCAGCATAGACTTACTATCAACATCACAATATATTACAATAAACTGAACTTCTAAAATAAAAATAAAACTAATAATGTAAATAAATCAAAAATAGAAAAAGAAAAGAATATTAAAAGTATTAAAATAGAAAAAATACTAAATATAAAAACACATTTTAATAAGAATATAATATTATATGTTACAAACACAATTACTTACTTACAATAACGCACTGACTTGATAGTCTGTTTCAGGTCGGGAAGAAGACGATCCTCATTGAATAGTAAACGAGGGGGGGAGGGGGTTTCTCTCTGCTTTGACTAGGGCCAGGCAGACTCTGGCAAAGCCTGGCAGACCCTGGTCCCAAGGGCCCCCTATTGTTTTTGTTACAAATACTGGATTTATTTCCTATGACACAACACTTTGAAACTATGAAACCTACTCCGAGAGTTGCTCCCGGGCGATTAGGGACTCACCGACACACTACACACGAGATTAAATAGTCAGCGGCATACTGGTCAGTCGACTGCCACGGCTCCAAGGGTGTGGACGTGCCAGAGCTCCTAATTTCCTCCCCCCCCTCCCTTCCCCTCCCCCAAAAGAAAGAAAGAAGTACAACAACAATTAACCCTTTTCAATAAATGTAACCCTTTACATTTTTAATCGGATTAAGATTGGATTAAGAGTTTTTGATCTGATTAAGATCGGGTTAAAATCGGACTAACCCTTTCAATCAATTTGATTGGCCCTTTGATATCAAATTGATAATCCGATTAATCAGAAGTCGGGTGAAACCATCAGGCCCCTACTACTGGCGAGTAGTCTAACCACTACAACACCGCGGCTCCTAACTGTCACACGTCTCATTAGCACAGGAGGGCATGGTGATAGATACACTGCACGCCTGTTCAGAGTATTGTGTGTACGGGAGATGTGAAGACAGGGGTTGCGATCCGGATGTGGGCTGCTGGTTGACAATAGTAGTGATTATAAGTTCAGCAGTTCGTGTTAGAGCTCCGCGATTTTCTTCTCGCCTGCTCTTTTACCCGCTCGTCGAGACCAATAATGACGTCAGTTGTAGTTATTTACCGGCGCGGAAATGTCCGCCTAGACGGCACAGCGCGTTCTTAAGGCGTGCTCGCCCAAGGTCACGGCGCCTTCGACGAGACTACGACTAGGGCGCTGACGTCTTAATTGCGATAGTTAACAAACTCATTACCAAGACAGAAGCGAGCGCCACGGCGCGCCAAGACAAACCCAGCGTCGGCGGACGAATTAAGACGCGTGTCATTCCGACCGTGAATTTTTAATTAATATTAGAATGTTATTATTAATCCCGAGAAAATGGCGGGTATGGCAGATCATTAATTTCGGTCCCACTAATTGGGAACTTCTTTACTGCGGTTGAAATTAGGACGGGTTACACGTTAGCCCCAGATTTACTGGTACGTGAATACGGTCTTGCGATAAATGTTATACGATCTTCTAAGAACAAGGTGGGTGAAAATAAAATTCCAGCAGATTCTATGAGAAGTGTATTCTCACGTTCGTTAAAAAAGAGGGTGATAATTGTGTTGCCAATGAACGCTCAGGTTACAGTCGTAGAACCCTTTCTGTCGCTGCGCTGCGATACTAGGTCTTGCGCGTTCACGACCTTTCGCAGAGTTGGAACGAAGCTAATTATGGGAAAATTGAGGGCGCATTGGAAGTTCATTAGGCGTCTGAAGCCTCTAATTAGAGATTCTTAATACACGAACCAGTGGCGAGATATTCTCGATGGTAACTGGTGTGAAGTGAGATAGCAGAAGGAAGATGGGGTGCGGGGTACTGGATGTTTGATAAACGAGGGAAGAGAGGGGAAGGGCGAGCCATGTTAATTAAAACGTGTATCCTGAAATTAGATTGGTTTGGAAACGACACGGCCGCTGATAATGTTTTGCACACACACACACACACACACATATATATATATGTATACATATATATAAAGCGCGCGCGACTCGCGCACACATATGCACACAGCCGCGTGCTAGCACGCGTAACCTAGTTATTAATCAATTTTGAATTACTTACGCCGAGTAATTAGATAGGTTGAGAGCCGGGGGCAGGGGTGTACAACTTGCTGACAACGATCTGCAGGCTTGCGAAGTGTAGACGCCTGTCTGCAGGCGTGCTAAGAATGTGAGACTGATCTGAGTGTGAAATACTTGAGGGGGAGGGGGTGGAGTATCCATTCCAGCTTCGATTTTTCTCACCAATCTTTGTAATGAAAATTTGTGACCAGGCATAAAGAATTAAAGCTAGACATAACATAGAGGACTACTTAACGACTATTTCTAATTTGTACGGTTTCAATTATACCTGTATTTTCCCATGTGGGATTGACATTATTAAATATTTAGGTAATATTTGATTATGATTACAGATATGAAACTATAGTCCATTCCCGATTGGAAGCGACCTATGAAAACCAACCTTTGAAAAAACACTCTAGGCATAACATGTCAACCTGTTTTTTATAATAACATGTATTCCAAAAATATATAACACTGTGGTTAACTTTAGAGTACTGTATTGTTGAATAAATGAAACTTTATCTTAGTATCTTCTATAACTTGTAATATTTATTTATTTTTAAATATGAATTAACAACAGCGAGAGCAGTGACGTGTTGGAAACGGCAGATATGAAATAGTTCACAGTCAAAATATTATTTTAACCTAGTTTCTTAGTATACTATTTGTAGATTTAACGGTACCTATTGAATAAATTTAGGTAGCTCTGATGGCAACATATCTCATTTTTACGGTTTAAAATAACAGCGGAAAATGTGAGTAGGCCGTAATGGTACGGTGTTGTTTTATCGAGCGAGGCTTGTCGCTCGATAAAAAATAAGCTCTATCTCTCTCACACTCTCTCTCTCTCTCTCTCTCTCTCTCTCTCTCTCTCTCTCTCTCTCTCTCTCTCTCTCTCTCTCTCTCTCTCTCTTTCACAGTCGGGAGGTTTCACTTCGCTATAAAGTTGCAATATTATACATGTTTCTAATCGTAGCATATTTCATACTTCTTACAGCCAAATAGTGATTTTTGAATTTGTAATTTACAACTCAAAAGAGGTATTAATCTTCTAATGCTTATTTTAATATATTTAGATATGGTGGCAGGGCAGAAACAAATTGAAGTTGGCAGACGTGGCGAGCCATGACATGGCATGTTGCTTTTTTACCAAACGAAGAGTAAATTATACTTATTCCGAAAAATACTTTAAATTACCACATCATGATTGTACACGCTGTGTTTTTTAAACCTACCTAAGCAAGTTACGATGTTGTGATAAATCTGTTTTTCCGCGGCAGTAATAAATATACTGTTACAGTGTTTTTCGTTAACAGCTGCGTGTGAAATAGTGTGGCGTGGCTTCGTGGTGATCGTTAGGCTGGATCTGTGTGTGCACGTGATTTCAAATATTTGATGTGAACTATTTATACTTTTTAAATGTGAACTATTTTTAGGACGAAGTTATTTATTTACATCCACGTCTGTTTATTTATCACAATGTTGTACCTTTGCCCTGGGTGTTTGAAACACGGTCATGTAATGTGATGTACCACCAATCCCAACAAAATATCCAAATCCAGCCTCAAAAAATTTCAATAAACCTAATACACAGTATGAAGCAATACATATGAATATGAGCGGAATAAATTTACTGTAGGCTTATTTGTGTGCATGTTAACCGCAATATTTTAAGTTTGTATCACAAAAAATGAGCGACACTAGTTGCGTGCTTGATTTTAATGTCACTTTTTCGTTGGACTGGTTATATCTTCGTTATTCGAACTTAGGCCATCCTTTTAAAGAAATAACCCAAGACATATCAATAACAAAATTAAATACTACAGTTCATTACCCCGACCGCAGTTGTAACAGTGTTAAACACAGTCGCGGCAAAATATTAATGTGCATTACGTGTAATGTGCTATGTCGTGGAAAACAAATATATTAATGTAGCATAACCGTAAGAACTATAGTCCATTCAGGCATTTTTAAAACGTCGTAAAGCTGACCTAAATAATGTTATAGGTCTAAACTGTGAATATTCGTACGAAATGGTTTCTGAAATAGACCTAAGACAGAATTCTTTGAAAAGCTGTAAACAGTAAACAACACATTTGAAAGGTATAACAGTAGAAGACACAGTTCAATGTTTATTTTTAGGTGTAGCGAAAGTATACGAACACATGTACACACACGCAATGGCATGTAAATATTGATTTTGACAGATGTTACATGGCAGTCGCATGGCAATGTTTGTTTACATTTGGTGGAAGGATACGAAACGGACCTGCAAGTAGATATTTAGCAGGGCTCCGAGAAAGTTGATTCCTGTGGGAAATGGACTATACTCGTGTAAGAAAAATAAGTTGGATTTTGAAATAACAGTTAATGTTCCCTACTGTGCCTCGGCTAGTTTAGCTCAGCTCACCTCAACTGGCTTTTTAAATATCGACTCCGAAAATAAAGTTATTGGAAAAAATACGTAAATCGAAGATGGTAATGATAACCCGCTCACGGCTCGCCTAAGTTTGTGAAATTATTCTCTCTGCTTTGTTAAGTTTTGCTGAGAAGTGTGACTATTCTTTAGGGGAAAAAAAAAAAAACAAATAAATTAGTGTATTTAAAATCATTCAAAAAATAAACGTCAGTTTGTTCTTTTGAGTTTCACTGAAATAATAAAAAAATTACGAGAAAGTCAATTCAGGATTATTAATACAGGAACAGACAGGAATATAATTTTTGTGAAAATCTGAGCTAGTAAATAACAGCTAGATATATGTGCTAAATATACAAACCACTTGACAAGCCGCAGGATAGAGTGACAAACGGTCCCTTACATGGAGATAGACAGATCTAAACCGTATTCCGTAAGCATCTAAACCGTATTCCGTAAGCAGAACGCTAGGGAACGCCTACTACAATACAGGAAGAATGAATAAAATATTACAACAAATTCCAGTCGTTTCTGGGTACAATTTTAGTTAAACTGTCCGTGCGTATGAGATTAATAACTATCAGATTTACAGAAAAACTATTTGAAGCGTTATAGAATAACCGCATACTAAAAAAATTTTAACTTATATTTTTCTGACTATGTGAACATCCAGTTGGAACAAAATTTGTTTTGCAAACAGGCCGTGTGAGACATGATATATTCTAATGACACTGGCCTACAGAAATTACGCAGTATTCTAAAAACAAATCGATTTTCGACGAACGTTGTAAGCTATATTGGTAATTTTAATTAATTTTCACTATAAACAGGACGTCCCAGAACGCGCACAGAACTACACCACGTGAATCTTGAGAGCAATCGGAGAAGAAAATGTAAGTGGCGAAATGTCATACGATGTGGCGACACTGCCCGGAGTTAGTCCCATCTTGCATGCGCTCCACATATCGTACAACCACTGTGCTGGCCTTCATATTATGGGCGCGGGTTCAAATCCCGGTCAGTCCGAACAGATTCCACACACTCAACTTCATCTACCGATTAGGGCGCAACGCAACACTTGGCACGACATTAACCGTGATAAATGGGCTTCAAATACTTGTTGATTTCACATCCTGGTATTCTGATGTATGTTACGTAAACTACACGGTGCTAACATGTCGGACTGGCCGGGATCTGAACCCGCGGCCATAATATGATGGCCAGGACAGTGGTGTTACGATATGTGGAGCGCATGCAAAATGGGACTAACTCCTTCTTGCTGTGTTACCACATTGTGCACGAAAATTGTCATCGTACGACGATTTGCCTCTAACATTTTAGTCTCCATTTTCGCTCAGGAATTCACGTGGTGTGGTTCTTAAACGTGCGTTCTGGGACACCCTGTGTGTGCTACGTATACAAACACACACGCAATTTTACGGACAAACATTTTCCAGAAAGCGATATGACTACAGTTTCGTGATACTACTACGTTAAATTAGCAAAAATATTTGAAGTGTTGCAGTAAAAAATCTAGCCGTCTCGAAATGGTTCGGCTATCATGTTTACTGAGACCGGACATTGCAGTCTTCAAATCAATAGTAAGATTTCCAATCAACAAAGAAATGAGTCACTTTTTCCTTGATGCGCCGTTTATTTAAATGACTCATACCATATGTGTGACAGTGGCAATAGCTGCCTGGACTAATCACTGAATGATTTCACTTCTCATTGATCTGAAGTCAACTAACAAAGCGGTTACGATCAAACTAACGGAACAGTTAATTAATAAGTAAGTGACCCTTATTAAATACGCATATGCCTAAATTTCAAGTAAATTATTTTGTGTAAGCAGCAAACACAACATTTTTCTTTACGTTTTGCAAACACAATTTTAAAGACTTCTCGGAAATGTTCTTTACTTTGGTAGGAGAGAAAGCAAATAATAATAATAATAATAATAATGTCATAGGACGCACTGTAAGTAAATGAAAATGTCAAAGATAGTTTAGTTAGGATAAAGATTTTCAACAGAAACATTTGTCTTGAGGCCCTATATACAAGCTTGCTTACACACACAGGTGTGTGTATATATATATATGAGTGTAGGTATACTGTATCTGTGTGTTTATAAACGGAAAACAATGTGCATGATATAAATGTTGAAGACCAAGCCAATACGGAGCATAGTGTCTAATTAGTATACGGAGACTTACCAGAGCAGAACATTTCTGTTTGCCTCTTCGCTGATGATTTTGTAAGCAAAACTAACAGATCAAATATTAATCCATTTCTACGCATCATTTTTTATTTTACAATTAGGCTAACTATACCGTCTATAGAAAAAAAATCAGTTTTTCAAACGGAAAATTCATGGGAAAGGGGGGAGGGGGGATGGGGGGGAGAAAAGAGAAAGAAGAAAGAGGAAAACAAAGTGAAAACATTTCTGAACAAAACAAACCGTCATCAGCGTGTGAGTTATGGACGCACGAAACCGAACAAAAAGTGCAAGTAAAAAAGGCGTTATTATAGGATCGCTGTGTGCGGAAAGACTGCTATCCCCAGTGGAAAAATAAACCATGGGATAAAAATGTGCGGGGGTTTACGAATTGTAAAACGAAGGGATGTTATTCACGGACAGAAACCATTCGAGTAGTGCAGTTCGCAGCGGTTGTGTGTCGCTGGCTCTGAATAGAGTGAGGGGGGGGGGGGGGGGAGGCAGGCAACTGGAAATAATAAAGAATGCAGCCGAATTAAATTCCGTTGCAGGTTGGTGGAGTGCGCTACGTAGCTCGTAGCTCGTAGCTCGTGTCTGGATGATATTTTATAAATAAGCACTGTGTATTTAGTTTATTTTTGTAATATATGACTACGCGTGTTTTTTATTTTTATTTTTATTTTTATTTTTTTTGCTACCGGAAGCACCACCGTACATTCTCCGGGGCGCCCCTAGAATTTTGCAACACCCGACCGTTTGCCACGGCAGGTAATTTTGTTACGGTTGGGTGGCAGCATTGCTCGCGTCAGTCGGCGAGGCGTGTACGAAAACAAAAGACGGGGACTCGTGTAGGAGAAGGGAGGTTTTTTTTTACCCCTCCTTTCTGCCCGTTTCGCACCTCGCCAGTGTTGCCAATTTAGCTAGTTTAACCGCATATAGATTTATTTTTGTAAAGAAAAAAGATACAAAATTTAAGTTCTTTATCTAAAAAAAAATTACGTTTGCAAATTTGTTCGCTTTTTTTTTTTTTTTAATTTAAACCTACATGTAGTACTGTTCTGTGACGATCCACAGCACAGAACATTCTACAGAGAACACTAGTGTTTACATGACTCAGTGTTAAGTTTGAGATATACTATGTTGCGCGTCTGTAATCCGTGCCAGGAAATGTGGCAAGTGCAGAGAATTCTATAATGAATTGGTTTAGTCATTGATGGATAGGTATATGGAATAAATTCTAAATATAGCCCATTCGCGTTTACCTTCGTTTGAAGCCCTGCTAAGTTTTACTTCCAGGGTATTCCTTCGCGTCGTGCCAACTAAGCTTAACTAATACCTGGAAAATTACAATTCGTGCGCACTCGATGCAATGGCGGCTGCTGAGGGAAGGCTGCGGGGCGCAGCCCTGCTAATAACATCTTAGACGCACACCTCTACTTATCTGCTACTCAGCAAATAATACTGTGTACGAATACGGAGGTTATTTCGCAGCCAATGTTTTTGAGATGGACAAGTCTCTTGTCACGAATGGAAACGTTTTTGGAAATGTCACCCCGAAGTGGGTGGAACGAGTAGAGAGAGACGGCCATAAAAGTTGTATAGCGGAGGTACAGGAGGGAGGGGAGACTCAGGGGCTTGCCACTTTTCAGCCAGGGGCTCGCCACTTTTCAGCCAATCACATTCTGTAAATCAGAGAGAGCTCGGCGCGCCCTTGCTCTCGCACAAAAACGGTTTCCTGGAACTTGACAGGGCTACCAAAACTGGAACTTACAGTTCCACTGTAAACAGAATGTGTTCTACAGTTATGTACTACATGTTTTGTAGGCGCGCTCCGCTCTTTTGTAGTTGTAAAAACACATATCTTAACAAAGCATGTATTTATTTCAAAATAGTTTTTAACTATATATATCGTTAAGTCACGTGAGCTTCAAACATTGTGTGTAATATTCTTAACAAGTTTGTTAATGATGAGCCATGAGCATCGGTCAGAAGCAGGGCTGAAGAGTTGTTCATGTCGTGCTATGTAAACTTGTAAATAATGTATAATTCAGTGAGTATCGTTTGAAACCTTATTACGACAAAGATTTTGAATTACGGGAATGAACTAGAGCTTATAAATTTTGCACCAGAAAGGCCACAGGTGTATATAACAAAACAACAAAGCCATGATGGCAAATATAGTGGTTCGTATACGCGAAAATTCAACGTTAAGTTCATATAATTTCGCGAACTGGCTACGAGGGTGTGAAGTTAGAAATGCGTTGTTTTGTTTCATTTTTCTTTTTTGCTAAAGAAACTTAGTGATCCTGCGTGGACTGTCAATTGGGTAAAATATCTTAAACATTTGGGAGGCTAAAAAACATACATCATGTTCACAACATTTAAATAATGCCATAAAATTCTCAGTGATTGGTAAGGTGACTATTCATTGCCAGGTAGATAGCGCGTACAGGTTGACGAATGGATTTTGTTTACAAATACATTAATTGAGATATGCCATTTTCATCCTCTAGTTTAAATTTGACGTGCATTTTGTATGTGATGTATGTAAATTAATATCGGGTTTTAAAAATATTTGTTTTAGTATATTTAAGTTATCATCTTCATTAATATAGTAGAATTACTATTATTATCTAATTTCGCATCGTCTCGTGTAATGTACCACACTACATGGATACTGGTTGGAAGGTATATAACCTACACAAACTTTAAACAAACAAATACCTGTGCTAGTGATTAGATCTGAACCAGTGGCCAAAGTGTGTTGACATTTACAAATCGACTGATGATACGTTAGTCTTCAAACAACCGCACTTAATTTTTATATTTAGCTGCACAAACTACACTTACATAAGCCTGTTGCACGCAAAATATTTATCACTGTACCTATTTAAAAAATGCTATTTGTAATGATCTGAGTAAGGATCGCCACAGCTCCTCCAGTTTCAAAAGTCACCAGCCGCCACTGACTCGTAATAATATTTTGCATAAGAACTATTTCTCACTAGGTGCTTCCAACGAGCATGTTTTCTCACTTTTTAGTCATATTTATTATAAATGATATATTATAATTTTTTTTTTATGTGTGAAACTTCAATTTGACGAAAAATAAGATACTTTTATAGTAACAGAGGTATGAAACGGTTGTGATACATGACATATTTGAGAAATAACTAAATACATCATCCATGGTGCGATTTTTCAAAGGTTTGATTCAAAAAGTGTGAAGAAACCGCGAATAGACTATAAGTACGCAGAGTACTAGAAAATACAGAGGTAAAACCGCCGTTTATACAGCGAATTACAACCGCACACGACATAAAAATGGCGTCACTGGCCAACAAAATATTGAGACGTAGTTCACCAATCAGCGCGTGGTAACGTACTCGCCAGCCGGCAGCCGAGCCAATAGGAAACATTCCGCAACAAGCAGTAGGCAATCAGACACACAGGCCATTCCCACAGCCTCGCACAACCAATCCCTATGGTCTATTCGGTTGTGTCCTAAATGTGCAGTGTATCACAGGAGTCTTACACTTTTGTTAACATAAAAAATACCTTATTTTTGTATGAGTCGCACTTTTACGCAAATTTTATCTATAAATTATATTTCATTTATAATTGACGTGTATAAACAGAGAGGAAATATGTGTATTGGTAATGCCTAGTAGGCTACAAAATAGTTTTCCTGTAAAATAGAACTACACAGAGTGAGTACATATGCGGTGCGTTGTCCCTCTGGTGAAATTATTTCAGCTTTTGTTTGCATGAGGCGGTGGGGGAACTTTTGCAAGGCTTCAGAAAAGTTGGAAGTATCTCTGATTGGACTAGTCATATATACTGAACACGATTCAACATGCTTTGGTCTTCCCTTGTCAACATTTTATGTTGTAACCATTAACTTCGTATAGTTAAAGAGAGTTGCTTAGAGAAGTTCAAAACGGAGAGCAAATAATATACGGGTGATTTTTGTGTGTGTGTGTGTGTGTATATATATATATAATATATATATAGCACCGCACTACCTACATGATAGTGCTGCGTTGAAGGCAGGAAACGATGTATTGTGATGCATAATGTAACGACAACACGCATTAGTGTACACCACAGAGTACGAGAGTACACGCCGAACTAGCGGTTCACAATAGGCGTCCACGACACTTCGTTAGTTGGGCGGGATCTACGTTCCATGTTCAAGCGCACACCGCCCATTCGCTGGCACGAGGCTGCACGTCGCAGAATATTATCTTGCACATTATTCAGCATCCACTAGATCCGCATTCCGCCCACGATTGTGCATGCGTTACTTTCATGTCACCGCTACCACCAAATCGATGCCCATAGCTAGATGATGAAAATTAGCGAACATTTTTCGAACCAACGTATCTTCGATAACTCTATAGCTGGTTTATCCTTTCTGACTGTATGACCAAGGTTTTGACCTATCAGAATCCTCATTGGTCCAGTTAAATGGGTAAATATTTTCATACATGCATGACTGCCAATAAGAAAAGGAAACGGTCTGAAACGTGTATAGTACGTTGAATCCTAACAAACAGTCGAAGTTTCCCGGGGATAAAGCATCATCTCTAGTCATAAAACAAAATGACTCGATATATTTTCTTCGCCGTTTGTACTACTGTTCGTAACGCCCGGTATTACAATCCATCATTTTATTACGTCTTGTACTTCAGTTCAGTTGGTATAAATCTTTCGTAGTTAATGGTACAGAGACGTGACATGGTGCATAGCGTGAAAGTGCGACGTGCCTCATACTGAACGTCGCGACGGAGGACGACTGGGCGCCTCAACGGAGTGCGATGACGCTCCCCGCATCTTGCCTTCACGACTGTGAGACAACAGAACCCAGCAGCGTCAACAAGGGCAGCTGGCTGCACACCCACAAAGCCCCTTCTTCAAACAAACCTGCGGAATAATGTGTTTGAGCTACAGTGGTCTAGGCCCACAACACAAACGAACATCTCCACTTCATCCCAAGAACCTGTCTCTCTGTTGTGGAGCCCGAATTTGTGGACCACTTGAAAGGCCAGTTCATGAGCCGAGAACATTTTACCCTCACATCTCGGAGAGGTTGTGTGGGGTTGTGGATCCCGTCCCTTTCCGCCATCTTCAACTGCTTGGAGTGCTGTGAAAACACCAGTGGCTGCGAGGGAAACATTCATTTGTGAAGGACTAGGATTTCGTTTCATTTATATACTGTAACAAATTGCCTAGGGCGTATCAAAGTTCGTGATAAATGGAGACCTTCATAAAAATAAAATAACTCAATTTAATTTCTTAATTTATTTACAGGGTTATAAAAGTACAGACATAAATTACTTACAAATGACAACTGCATATTCCGCGTTACTAACACTTCTTATTCCTATTAGTAGGAGCAATTTTAATACCAGTCTCAATTAATAATATAAGTCCTTGTCAATCTCTTGTACTAGGTACAGTCACTCGATCTTCATTTGTTAGTTACACCCATTATAATAACAATGATCACTGTCATATATTGACCGCATTTCAAATATCCGCCACACACGAACCTATCCCAGTTTGTTACAATCCAGCCGGTCAGTCAGTCTCAATCTGTGCTCTCCCGATGGTCGCACACTGCTCTCGCTGGTCGCACACTGCACTCACAGATCGCACACTGCACTCGCTGGTCGCACACTGCACTCACGGGTCACACACTGTACTCGCTGGACGGGCACTGCACTCGCTGGACGGGCACTGGACTACACTCGGTGGTCGCACACTGCACTCGCTGGTCGCACACTGCACTCGTTGGTCGCGGCACTGCACTCGCCACTCGCTGGACGGGCACTGCACTGCACTCGCTGGTCGCACACTGCACTCACGGGTCACACACTATACTCGCTGGACGGGCACTGCACTTGCTGTTCGCACACTGCACTCGCTGTCGCACACTGCACTCACGGGTCACACACTATACTCGCTGGACGGGCACTGCACTCGGTGGTCGCACACTGCACTCGCTGGTCCACACTGCACTCACGGGTCGCACACTGTACTCGCTGGTCGCACACTGCACTTGCTGGTCGTACACTGCACTCGCTAGACGGGCCACTGCACTCGCTGGTCGCACACTGCACTCGCTGGTCGTACACTGCACTCACGGGTCGCACACTGTACTCGCTGGTCGCACACTGCACTCGCTGGTCACTGCAACGTCGCCCGGTGCGGCATCCCGAACATCGTACCAAGGGGCGGCCTTCTCTGTAGATGTGCACGACAAAGCCTGTCCACCATGTTGTCAACCCGAAACAATGGAAACCTAACCCATCACAATTACAATGAAACTAATGTATCAGAGCATGTTGATAATTAGCCTGAAAGTTTATCTTCATTAATTGTTATTTGTTTACAAACTTCCACATTTTGCATGCATTAAACACAAAACATTACTCGACATTTTCAATAATTCGACAAAGACGCACGCCGCGGCTTATATAGCTGAGGTAGCCTAGCCCAGAAGTTTAATCGCGCCTCAAGTTGCGCCGAGGGAGGGTTCGTGCAGTTGCTCCCAAGTCAGTTCTTCCTTCCAGAGACTGTAGCGACGTCAGTCATCTCTGCCCGCGAGGTGGTAAGGCGTCCTGCTCTCCAGGTACCAGTCCTGTCATCGAGGGAGGAGAGGGGAATGGAAGGACATGAAGCGAAGTGGCCACATATAACAATAATAAATTACGTCCGTCGCAGACTACGGGAAAAATCAGATCAGATTAATTCATCAGCTGTGCGAAAATTGACAGAATAACTACTGGCTTACCAGATACATTCATTCGCGGCTAAACCCGTAGTCTGGCGACGGGCCTGGACTCAACGGCACCTTTTTCAGGACCGAACCCTGTGGGGCATCCTGACAGGAATGTTTTATTTCATGCACTACACTTTGCGATCCTGCAGACTTTTCGGCGTGCGGCTTACCGGAAAACATTGCCAGGTAGAGCCAGTCATATCTCGTAAACCTACTCCTCCGTCCTCCAAATTCCTTTTTAGTGGCCACTAAAAACTTATTTTGTGGCAGGTATAAAATTGTTTGTGTACACCACAAAAAATTTGGCAGGGTGAATACCAACAAAATAATTTTGTGGCCGCCACAAAATATTTTTTTCAGTGTACCCTCAAACGAAATTATTTCGGTAGAACTCTAATAACGAATTCCGTAGGATGTAACGATAGTTGTGTACCGACGGCGCGATTCTGTAACGCCAGAGGAAATGGTTTGTCAAAAATGCTCGTTACATTTTCTGATACCGCTCGTTACAGCTGAACGGCGTTTAACACAACACCTATGGAATAGCTGTGCTTAGAAGTCGTATTTATATTTATGGTAACGTAAGTATAAATGTATCTCCACGTCATAATATTTCGTGTTTTGGAATTAAATCAGCATTGTGTACATAAAACTGCTTTAAATGGTGTAAGAGCTAGCTTAAGTTACAAACTAAATCACTTATGTGCTTCGAAATTTAATTTGAGTGTTTTCAGCGTAAGAGGTTAAAGCTGTTCACATATACCCGCCATTTGGCAAAGTTACACGAAGCACACAAAACTACTATCGTCGACTGCAACTATTTTAAATGAAGCTTATTTCACTGGTTTTCACTCATTTGGCTCACTTTACTCTAGTTTTTGTTTAGCGTGTAGGAGAAATGTCCAACATACTACTGCTTATTTACGGACTTCAGCAATACGAATCTAATCGGTAGGTTACCGAACAGTCTCGTATCCCTCGTTACGATAACCAGATTTCTCGGTTCTCCACAGCGTAGTTAACGAGGATTTTCGTTAACGTACAGACATTTGTAGGTAAAAAGATTTTACAGAATCGCTCTTCAGTGACATCAACGATTTTTCTCGGTAACAGACTTTACCAATCGTTAAATGACACCTAACGAGTTACAGAATACATCCGCTGCCGACGATAGCCGAGACACACACGTCAGAGAGGGACGCCCGGAATGCACCGTGCAATATTCCCAAACATACCGGACTGTAGTTCACCACAGGAGAGTAGACGTCAGACAGTCCATTACCTAGCTGAGGACTGAGGACTAGTCTGCAAGGAAACATACCGGACTGTAGTTCACCACAGGACAGTAGACGTCAGACAGTCCATTACCTAGCTGAGGACTGAGGACTAGTCTGCAAGGAAACATACCGGACTGTAGTTCACCACAGGACAGTAGACGTCAGACAGTCCATTACCTAGCTGAGGACTGAGGACTAGTCTGCAAGGAAACATACCGGACTGTAGTTCACCACAGGAGAGTAGACGTCAGACAGTCCATTACCTAGCTGAGGACTGAGGACTAGTCTGCAAGGAAACATACCGGACTGTAGTTCACCACAGGAGAGTAGACGTCAGACAGTCCATTACCTAGCTGAGGGCTGAGGACTAGTCTGCAAGGAAACATACCGGACTGTAGTTCACCACAGGACAGTAGACGTCAGACAGTCCATTACCTAGCTGAGGACTGAGGACTAGTACTAGTCTGCAAGGAAACATACCGGACTGTAGTTCACCACAGGACAGTAGACATCAGACAGTCCATTACCTAGCTGAGGACTGAGGACTAGTCTGCTAGGAAACATACCGGACTGTAGTTCACCACAGGACAGTAGACATCAGACAGTCCATTACCTAGCTGAGGACTGAGGACTAGTCTGCAAGGAAACATACCGGACTGTAGTTCACCACAGGACAGTAGACGTCAGACAGTCCATTACCTAGCTGAGGACTGAGGACTAGTACTAGTCTGCAAGGAAACATACCGGACTGTAGTTCACCACAGGACAGTAGACGTCAGACAGTCCATTACCTAGCTGAGGACTGAGGACTAGTCTGCAAGGAAACATACCGGACTGTAGTTCACCACAGGACAGTAGACGTCAGACAGTCCATTACCTAGCTGATGACTGAGGACTAGTACTAGTCTGCAAGGAAACATACCGGACTGTAGTTCAACACAGGACAGTAGACGTCAGACAGTCCATTACCTAGCTGAGGACTGAGGACTAGTCTGCAAGGAAACATACCGGACTGTAGTTCACCACAGGACAGTAGACGTCAGACAGTCCATTACCTAGCTGAGGACTGAGGACTAGTCTGCAAGGAAACATACCGGACTGTAGTTCACCACAGGACAGTAGACATCAGACAGTCCATTACCTAGCTGAGGACTGAGGACTAGTCTGCAAGGAAACATACCGGACTGTAGTTCACCACAGGACAGTAGACGTCAGACAGTCCATTACATAGCTGAGGACTGAGGACTAGTACTAGTCTGCAAGGAAACATACCGGACTGTAGTTCACCACAGGACAGTAGACGTCAGACAGTCCATTACCTAGCTGAGGACTGAGGACTAGTACTAGTCTGCAAGGAAACATACCGGATTGTAGTTCACCACAGGACAGTAGACATCAGACAGTCCATTACCTAGCTGAGGACTGAGGACTAGTCGGCAAGGAAACATATCGGACTGTAGTTCACCACAGGAGAGTAGACGTCAGACAGTCCATTACCTAGCTGAGGACTGAGGACTAGTCTGCAAGGAAACATACCGGACTGTAGTTCACCACAGGAGAGTAGACATCAGACAGTCCATTACCTAGCTGAGGCCTGAGGACTAGTCTGCAAGGAAACATACCGGACTGTAGTTCACCACAGGAGAGTAGACATCAGACAGTCCATTACCTAGCTGAGGACTGAGGACTAGTCTGCAAGGAAACATACCGGACTGTAGTTCACCACAGGACAGTAGACATCAGACAGTCCATTACCTAGCTGAGGACTGAGGACTAGTCTGCAAGGAAACATACCGGACTGTAGTTCACCACAGGACAGTAGACGTCAGACAGTCCATTACATAGCTGAGGACTGAGGACTAGTACTAGTCTGCAAGGAAACATACCGGACTGTAGTTCAACACAGGACAGTAGACGTCAGACAGTCCATTACCTAGCTGAGGACTGAGGACTAGTCTGCAAGGAAACATACCGGACTGTAGTTCACCACAGGACAGTAGACGTCAGACATTCCATTACCTAGCTGAGGACTGAGGACTAGTACTAGTCTGCAAGGAAACATACCGGACTGTAGTTCACCACAGGACAGTAGACATCAGACAGTCCATTACCTAGCTGATGACTGAGGACTAGTTGCAAGGAAACATACCGGACTGTAGTTCAACACAGGACAGTAGACATCAGACAGTCCATTACCTATCTGAGGACTGAGGACTAGTCGGCAAGGAAACATACCGGACTGTAGTTCACCACAGGAGAGTAGACGTCAGACAGTCCATTACCTAGCTGAGGACTGAGGACTAGTCTGCAAGGAAACATACCGGACTGTAGTTCACCACAGGACAGTAGACGTCAGACAGTCCATTACATAGCTGAGGACTGAGGACTAGTACTAGTCTGCAAGGAAACATACCGGACTGTAGTTCAACACAGGACAGTAGACGTCAGACAGTCCATTACCTAGCTGAGGACTGAGGACTAGTCTGCAAGGAAACATACCGGACTGTAGTTCACCACAGGACAGTAGACGTCAGACATTCCATTACCTAGCTGAGGACTGAGGACTAGTACTAGTCTGCAAGGAAACATACCGGACTGTAGTTCACCACAGGACAGTAGACATCAGACAGTCCATTACCTAGCTGATGACTGAGGACTAGTCTGCAAGGAAACATACCGGACTGTAGTTCACCACAGGACAGTAGACATCAGACAGTCCATTACCTATCTGAGGACTGAGGACTAGTCGGCAAGGAAACATACCGGACTGTAGTTCACCACAGGAGAGTAGACATCAGACAGTCCATTACCTAGCTGAGGCCTGAGGACTAGTCTGCAAGGAAACATACCGGACTGTAGTTCACCACAGGAGAGTAGACGTCAGACAGTCCATTACCGTGCTGAGGACTGAGGACTAGTACTAGTCTGCAAGGAAACATACCGGACTGTAGTTCACCACAGGACAGTAGACATCAGACAGTCCATTAGCTAGCTGAGGACTGAGGACTAGTACTAGTCTGCAAGGAAACATACCGGACTGTAGTTCACCACAGGAGAGTAGACATCAGACAGTCCATTACCTAGCTGAGGACTGAGGACTAGTCTGCAAGGAAACATACCGGACTGTAGTTCACCACAGGACAGTAGACGTCAGACAGTCCATTACCTAGCTGAGGACTGAGGACTAGTCTGCAAGGAAACTTTAGAACAGGTGAGCGGTAGAAGGAAGGGGGAAGTCGTCTGCTGGACGTATCAGTGATCTGCGGCAGTTCTAGTTGTCGAGGAACAGCAACTTCGTGTCGTCATGACGCATTATTGTCGCGCTGCGGCGACAATCATGATGAGTGCAATAAAGGAGCAAGATGTGATATTGGGCACATCAAGGAACAAACAGCTGGTCCTCAATAAATTAACTCAAATATTAAACAAAGCTTGGGTTTATGCAGGTTTTTGCAAATGTCTGTGCTCAAAACACCGCGGGTGAACGTACATGCAAATGCGGGTGTATACCGCTCGCCTCCCACCACCAAGGCGAACCGGGTTCGATTCCCGGTGGGGTTGCCTCCGGATTTTCACATGTGGGAATCGTGTCGGACGATGCCGCTGGTCGGTAGGTTTTATCGGGGATCTCCCGTTTTCCCCGTCCTTGACTCCGGCACTGTTCCATACTCACCTCGTGTCACCCTCATCAGATCTCAAGAACCGGATGTTAAGAGCCGCCCATATCTGTCCAAGTGCGCCGTCTAACTTAATCAATAGGTGTAGAAACTGGCTCCGGAGCTGAGGAGCACTACGAGAAGACCCAGGTAGGGACCATCAGCAGGTCGCACCCCAAAAACATTATTAATTTTATATTCGTACCAAACATTGTTCAACTCGTACGCATTGTATGTGATGACATATTCGTCGAATAAAAACATTTTACACTTTACATATTTTGAATTTGATATCAAATATAAAATTTTTCTGTTTTCTTGCAGCCGTCATAACAAATAATGAGTTGTTCATATGAAAAAAAAAATTACAAATTAAACTAATCCCATGGGTTACCTTGTGACACATGTTATCACCAAAAACAAGACATATATATGAAAAGCATAGTTAAATATAAAGAAATATTTGCATACATTTAACTTTTTTTTATTTATGGTTGTTATTTGGTGAATATATGTCAAGCAGTAGCCCACAACAATAGTTTGTTGTAAATGTTTTCATTTGTACAACTTAGAATTTGTTACTAAGGCTGCGGCTAAAGTGAGAAGAATATTTGATTTGACGTCAAATCATTCGAAAAATATAAAGTGTAATTTTATTTTATTCTAGGGAAAATGTCATTACATACAATGCGTACGGGTTCAACAATGTTTGGTCCAATTGTGAAATAATAAATCTATTTTTGGAGTCCGGCACATTAACACTGACTAACTACATGTTTCATTTGCAAATCAAAAATTACATCTCCAGAGAGCAGAAACAGGACGATTGCGGTTAGTTAAGTAACCTTGTAGATAACATCTAGAAAAATGGGGGAGGTGGGAGCTCCCTACCGGAACCTGCCATAACCTGATAATAGACGTTAGTAAAAAATGAGCAAAAGTAGGCATACAGATATGGATTAACGTAGTGTTTAAAATGGTACACGACGGTAATACATAATTATTTAGGTGCATCACTAATGAGAAATAAACTGCCGATTATTACATGTTGATGATGGTACAGGAATTTTATATCTGTTCTTTAGGCGCAACCGTCGATTCTGTTGCATACCACTTCACGTGGCTTGCGAAACGAAAATAATTACTTACTGAAAAATATTCAACTACTTCGGAAACTCCAGCATCATTAGTTTTTCAGCATCCACTTGAAATATTCAGCTGATTGGGAGTTCTTTGTTTACGGAGTTCCGTGCCCCCCCCCCCCCCCCTTTTTTTCTGCCACGCTTCTCATTCTCTCTCTCTACCTACCTACCTAGTATGGACAGCTGGACAAATGAAGCTATGTGGCCAATGGAGGGGAAATGGAGTGTGAGTGAGTGACGAGATTTGGTTGGCTCGTAACACCGAGGTATTGAGAGCCGATGAGGGTAAAACGAGGTGGGTATGGAGCTGCACCGAAACGAAATGGAGGGGAAACGGGAGACCCCGAGAAAACCCGCTGACCAGCGGCATCGTCCGGCACGATTCCCACATGTGAAAATCAATCCGGGAGTGATCTCATCGGGAATAGAACTCGTTTCGCCTAGGTGCGTGGCGAGGGGAAATGGAGAATTGGTGGAAGAAGTAAGTAGGTAAATAACTAAAGAACGTCGTGTTAGCAGCAAGTTAAAGCGGGGCGGTAAAATGGGTCACTATATATATATAATATAATATAATATATATATATATACACACACACAACCCGATTGTTGTGCGGATAGCACATCATTTGGATTTGTGTTGGCATTAAAATGTGAATAGAATATATTGACAGCAGTGGTGTGTGGTGAGGTGTTGCAAGGTAAGCTGGTGCTTGCTCAATGCTGTACACACTCGACGCACGCAGCAGAAATCAGTAACCAGAGCAGAGCCGGGATGTAGTGCTGCCACTCACGAGAGAGCGGCGAGGCTCCCATTACTCACGTGCTGTGACGTCAACTGTACTACTACGTTTAAATGGCCGATGTGTAAACTAGCAAACTATTATGTATAGCACAGAGCAAAACCCAGTTTAGCCTACAACAGTTCACCACACGCCGCTGCTGACAGATTTTTTTTATCGGATACCAGAATGGCGCAATTGTTGGTCTAGTTTTTTTTTTCCGTCTTTCTTACTTCCAGAATTGAGAATTTTCTACCGAAATTGATAAATAACATCCAGACGAAAAATTACCCCAATTTGAAAATGTTTGATGTGAAGCAGGCTGAGTGGCACAGTAAAGGTCTCCACGTAATTAAAGATAGAGTTGGTGTGGCTGTTAGTATACGACACTCGGCGCTGAATATCGGAAATATTTCAACGGCGTACCAGTCTGTTTTCCCGCGGGACGTGCGACGTGGAGAGAGTGCGAAGGAGGAGAGAGTGCGAAGGAGGAGAGAGTGCGGAGGAGGAGAGAGTGAGAAGGAGGAGAGAGTGCGAAGGAGGAGAGAGTGCGAAGAAAGTCTGAGGTGGAAGAGTGGGCGAAAGTAAAGTAAAATAGCATGTCATTACGAGGCCGCGAGAAGAGATGCCAAGGTTCCCTTCGTCTTTCCCCTCGCTCTTCCCCCAGCATCCAGACCCCCGCCATCGTCTCTCAATACTTCCCACGACGTTGAGGCAAGGGTTGGCGAGATTCTTTGTTTCGACGCAGCTCCGTATCTTCGACCCGAGACGAGGCGAAGATAGCGGATAAGAAATTTACACGAAAGGAGTTGGAAGATGTGAACAAAAAAACAGTCCCACATTTGAATTATGTTTCTTCATTTTAGAAAAAAAATATTCCTCTGTTTCGTCTCTTTACGCCGTGACTTTAGTCTCGGCTGCAGTTATAACTAACGAACACACGTTTAGAGAATCTATTTAGTAATCAGCCTATAAACACCATTGGTGTTTATAGGCAATACAAATAAGTTTAATATACCAACATTATGATGTTTACGTTAATGTAATATATTGTTGTGCTACTGATGTAAAAGTAACATGAAATACTTTTATAAGTGTACCGCCTTACTATACTGTCAACTTTGAGGTGGTTTTTATGTTGCGGCAAAAGATTTTTGTATTCAACTAATGTTGACACTTGTGTTAATAGTTTTCTTGTATTTCCTTTGCTTAAAAAACGCATTCCGATGTAAAATAAATGAAGTACCTTGTCATAAAAATAAATATTACTTATGGAGAAAAAAATTAACAGAAGGGAAAAATCGAACTCGCGCCTTGTGAGTGAAAAGATTTGGGCAGCTCTTAGCGGGGTCTTGAGAGCAGATGAGGGTGATTGAGGTGAGCATGGAGCAACGCCGGAATGAAAGGGCGGGGGGAAACGGGAGATCCCCGAGCAAACCCGCCGACCAACAGCATCGTCCGCCACGGTTTCCGCATGCGAATACCTGAGAGTGTGTCGCGCCTTGTGTTGGTGACAATCTCCACTCC
Source organism: Dryococelus australis (assembly GCA_029891345.1). Taxonomy (NCBI): domain Eukaryota; kingdom Metazoa; phylum Arthropoda; class Insecta; order Phasmatodea; family Phasmatidae; genus Dryococelus; species Dryococelus australis. The sequence continues at coordinate 1,517,068 of CM057001.1, forward strand.
ACGAGATCAAATGTCCTGCCAGTTGTTCATGTTATCACGTCTAACTGCGTTTAATATTGTTGGTAATGTACAAAATATAACGACAGACTTCAGTACTATTTTTTTATGTGGAAATACTTAATAGTCTAGAAACGTACGTATGCATATTTGGCCCACGTAAACTGCTTTGCAAGGTTTGAAAGCTTATCCAAATTACATTTAGTTATAATCCAATGTTTTAAAGTTTAAATATAGTGGTTTAATCTTACGAGGTTATCGCTGTCCCCATGTTACATCGCCAAGTGTGTGTATACTGATGTTGGCTGAACATTATTTTAATGTAGCAGTAACACAAATATGTTATTCTTCCTGTTGCTCTTAGAGAAATAAACTTGGTTACTAGAACATTACTTAGGAGACTTTGATAACACTAGGACTTGGACAGTTTATTTGCGTGATAGTAATAAATAATTATAATAACTTTAAAAATAGTTAACGTTATTAATTGTCACAGCTTTATAATTTTAGCGGTTTAATAGTTTAACACAAAAAAAACGGAAAAAAAAGATCAAAATTAACGAAATGCGACTTCCAAAAAGTTAGAATTAATCCATTACAGTCCCAGTTTTGTCTATTCTTAAAATGATACTGATTGACAGTAGAATGATACTGATTGACAGTAGAGTGATACTGATTGACAGTAGAATGATACTGATTGACAGTAGATCGCACTGATCTGGGTGCTGGTTTGCAGTAAATGTTGAATTTCAAATTTTTTATTTAACGTGAACGACCCATTCACTGATTCAAATGAGTCCCCCCCCCCCCCCAGATTTACAGAGTGGGCGCTGTTATTCTATATTTACGAAAGGTTAGCGCAAACCAAAAGTGAACAAATACAGAATGTGACGGCACAGCGGTTAGGAAACGCCAGAATAATTCCAATCATTGCAATAAATACGCCCACATTTTACACTCTGAAATATCGTTTCTGGGTTTATACAACAGTGAAGGGTCATCACCCAAACCGACTAGAACGCAATTTTTTACCTCGAATATCGGCTTCAAGCCCCTGGCAATACAAACCTCCATGATTTAATTTTGAGCATTCCGGCTCTCAGACGAATGTTACGTATAAGCGCTCATGAACACGTTGTAACACGCACTCAGACATATATGTACACACAAGCCTATATCAACATTCACACCACCTTTATTTTTAAAGAGCAGAACTCTTAATTACAGAAGCTAATTATTATATTATGTGCGTGCTCCATTGTGTGCAATTTGTTTTTACCAGTAATGTGATTTTTGGCAAAGCTTTTGGAAAACGAGGCATGGTAGTTCCAATTTTACTTAAGCAAATATAAACGTACTGTAAATCAAATTTTGCATCCCTCCTCCCCCCCCCCCACACTTCTCAAATGACAATATTATAAAAATGTATAGGGCCTATGTTTTATGTTAATAGGCTTGTTTTGTTATACCATTTCCTTCTTCTGTGACAGGCTACTCATAACACAACTATTAATAATCCATGAAAAATCATCGAAGAATACTAGACCACGAAAACAATGCTTTATCAGCATCATGGACCATGAGAATAGTTGTGGTTCGAGTCTGCTGCTTATATCTTCGGTGTTCGTAACTATTTTTGCCCACTTTCTTCAAATAAAAATTGTATTTCTAATTCAGTGGCAATGAAGACTTAGGAAGTTTGCAACGCCCCAATAATATTCATAATTTCATAACAAGACAGTGTACGATAGTGATACTTTCTTTCAGTGAAATTAAATTTTAAGTAGATTTATAGAAAGAAGTGAGAATTCATACAATAAAATTTAAGCCAAAATCTAAAGTTACATATTTAAAACAATTCCTCATTTATTGTGTTTACGGCATTATTAGTACTGTAGGAATTCAGACACATGAGATTTAATTAAGCTAAATACATTCTACAACCTGGTTAATAATTTTTTTCTTTTTTAAAGTGATTTAGTCATGTGTAAATAATAAATTGAGTCACGTTAGGAAATATTAATGAAATTAAGTCCTAATTGAAAGTATTTTCTTAAAATAGAGTAAGTTTAGGATTGCACAGTTATAAATGGGATGTTAATTATTTTTCATTATATACCATCCAAGAACAGTAGGTATAACACACATCACGGGACATAGACTATCAATAAATGGTCATATGAGGGACTTCTTTATTGGATGCCGATTTATGCTGCGTACACAATTAAATCTACATCCTGTGCGACGTTCAGTATATAGACTACCATGCTTGAAATGCTCGAGGGGAAACTAGATTTAAACGTAAAATTTATTGTAGAATTCTTTTTCTTAAATTTTAGTCGAATATCAGTACCGAGTATCCGGAAATGAGCGACTCAGTGAAAAGTACAAATACGTGCTGGATACTGATAAGTGCTACATTATAGCTGAAGCACATCTGCGATCTCGCTGCTGGTTGTCAGTAACAGAAGGCAGTCCTAGGACCGCCATCTAATGACTCAGCTGAAACTCAACCCCGCCACCAGGAGCGCTGTTGTCGATCCTCCAGGCGTGTCAACAATGCCGCCTTCATTAAAAATTAATTAGGTTATATCCTCATGTAATCGCGAACGGCTGGCCGTGACTCGCCCAGCAACCCGTATTCGTATAATAGTTGATGATAAGTTTTACTCTGTGCTGCCAAAAATAATCTTCCAAAGTCGACAGCAGCGGCCAAGGAATCCTAGAACCTTATTTATTCTCTCGGCAATCTAACAATTTTAATCGACTGCGTGAAAATGCTGACCGTTTATAGGGGCCGCAGTGGCGTGGTGGTTAGACAACTCGCCTCTCACACTACGTGAACCGGGTTTGATTCCCGGCGGTGACGCATAGGAATCGTGCCGGATGATGCCGCTGATCGGCGGGTTTTCTCGGGGATATTCCATTCCCCACGTTCTTGCATTTCAGCGCTGTTCCATGCTCACCAAGTTTTACCTTCGTCGGCTCTCAATACCTCGCCCAAGTCTCTCCACTCAACTGACAGTTTACGTGTAACATTTGTCAAAACATAAAGGAGTTATAGTATGTATTGGCTGTACAAATTCTGACTATTTAACATACAAAACATTAATGAATTGTACGCGTCGATATTAATCCGTAACTATCCTTTTTTAGGCTGCATATAAAAAACTCTGGTAGCTATAAAATATTATTTTATTATAAGCCTGCCGTGCAGTATAAGTGTTCTGTTTAAGCCAAAAACTCTGCTAAACACAGAAAAAGGGATAATGTATTGCAAATGAAAAACAGTAATAAGATTTGATACCAAGTGATGTCACATTTCCCAGCGAACAGAGAGAAAATATATCTCACTGGTCCAGCGCAACACTTCTTGTATCCAAACAAAATTAGTTATTCTGAATATGACTCGATAAAAACATTTATTTTATTTCCATATTGCCTAATTTTCCTTCACTTAGTTTTTTTTTTTTTTTTTTTTTTCGTATTGTTGATAACTGGTTTACTCGTGTATTCCCTGAGACTGTGGGCAAATTGATGTTAATTAAAAAGAATATACTGTCCGTTTTAAGTTATTGCAACGGTATTTAATGTTTCCTCATTTTATATGAATTTATGGTTTTATTTTGTAGTCAAAATGCATATTGGAGGGAGAACAATATAATTGTGTAATGTTTAATTTTCATTTTGTGAAGAGTTTTTCGGAGGAACTGCCTTACACGACAGTCAGTATAAATTCTCGCGACAGTGGCTGGTACCCAAAAGTCTGTAAGTGCACTCTTGCAGGCAACCCAAGGTTTTATTTGACTGGTAGTCGTGATCCAGAGGGTCGCAATTAGTAACCAGAAGTTGCAGAGGGTAGGAAGCGGGTAAGGTAGGGGGAAACAATTTATACGCGGTAATACCGCGGATCTGCGCAAAAACTAAGGATAAAATGGAGGGGAGAAAGCGTGGCCTGTAAAACAAGGCTGAGTATTAAATATGGCAACTGTGGCCCATTCCTGCACACCGTGTCCTCTTTAAGGCGGATTCACACCCACCATCTTGGACTTATCGATATTTCTCGCCAAAGCTTCTATTTCAGAAGGTGTATTGGAATTTACCGCATGACGCATCCTAAATAACAGCTTCCCAAACTTTATCAAACTGCCACAGCTTCGCTACATTAATTAATTTTTAGCTGGTAGATGCCGAGGCGAAACGCGAGATTATTCCTTGCGAATGTTTACAACAGTTATCAACAGTAATAAAGAAATACTGACCTCGGACAATTCATTAGGTCAGGCCTCTGTGCTCTGTCGTTCCAAAAAAAAAAACATGATACAAAACTGTATTTCCAGAGGGCATGGCAAAAATTCCATGAATCCAAGACGGCGGGTGGAAATCTGCCTTAGTAAATTAATTAATCAACACGTTGATCTCTAATTCTTGATCGGTACTTACACGCGCCTAATTAGCCTAGAATTCTTTAGTCAATTTCCTTTTTATTATAAAACTATACCGAGTAGCTGAAAACGTATTGCATAAGAAAAAATGTTTCAAAAATACCTTCTTGCCGAATTATATTCCGATGAGAAAATTTGTCTTGGTCGTAAAGTTAGGAATTTAATTTTCCTCCGAACCAACTAACATACCTAAATCACGAAGAGATAACAAATGGCATTCATTGGCTAAAAAAAAAACGCACACCATTATTTGTGCTTATAAAGAACACATTCTACACTATATTGCAAAAATATTGACATTGCATATTTTGGTCGAAAAAATGTATGCCAGATGGGTTTGTTTATCTAAGATTCTGTCCTGACGTATTTAAAAATAGCGTCTTCGACACAGTGTGAAGGTTGCTAAATGCTCAAATAAAAACCAAAACCCACCTATCAGGAGCTTCGATTCAAGGAACGTCGTTTTCTTCCATACAATTCTATGAACCCAAAAGAAATATCAGCAATATCGGTGACACTCACTTACTCACCTACGTCTGCACAAGGGTAACGCAGTTGGTATAGTTTCCTCACAAAGGGTAACGCAGTTGGTATAGTTTCCTCACAAAGGCTTGTATTATTAGTATTGAAACTTTTTCGGAACCATGTATATGACCATATATTAATAATTTTAAAATGTGTCGATACAGACAAGCGAATATAATTGCACTAAACTGTATTTAATTTATTTAGTAAAGTGGAATTATTTATTCATATTTGCTTTGATGATTGTTTGTGGCAACCAATGTGAACTACAGAGGAATTGTGTAGCATTCATTATAATTCTTTCATAGCTTGTTACTATTCCGCATAATAATCAATAGAATATCTTTATTATCTGCTTAGCAACAAATGTTCTATTATTCCTACATCCATGCATACAAATAATACATTCAATGTTATTTTTAAAACAGTCAGACAATTATACACATTTACACTCGATTTATAATTAAGACTGAAAAAATGACTGCGTCCTCAAATCTGCAATACACAGATAAACTATTGGAAACTAAATTACAATTTATGTTTACGTGTATAGATATTTCTCATATGCCCACAGCGTTCCAGGGATTTTCAAGTATGTACATTTTTCGCTTTACGTACGTAGCCTATATTAACGGTGATCAAACTTACAGTGTGAACTCATACCAATACTGTAAGTAAATACTGATAGCAGTATAAAGTGTAACAGTCCAGTAGAGATACACCTAAATGACAGAAAGAGTACAATTTTCAACTGCGCGTTACACAGGAAAATTTTAATTGCCGGTTAACTTCCCGCCTTCGAAAGCCCTGCCATAGACTAAAGATGAGGTAGACCAACTTTCATTATATATATATATATATATATATATATATATATATATATATATATATATATATATATATATATATATATATATACATATATACATATATGTGTGTGTGTGTATGCGCGTGTTTGCGTGTGTGTGTGTGTGTAACGGCTGGTAAAATGCCTCCTCTAAGTTATGCACAGAAAGACTGACGTTTTAACATGCAAATACAGATATTGAGTATGTAATAATTAATTTTTCTATGGTATATAATTTGATTTAACGTGTTGTATTCATTTGCATATGGTCATAATATTATTTTCTTCCAATGATTCACGTATCAGAAACAATCACTTTCGTAATTGGCTTAATTATATCTGTTTCCAGTTTTACTTGTACCTGTGTGTAATATTTCATGTAGCCATATTGTTTTGGAAGCTATAAGCCGTTGCCATAGGCCACCTAGTTTGTTGAAAGATCAAGGAAATAGCTGCCCTGTGATTGGCCTTTTTGCTGGCACCACATTAAGTTTTAGCTGAACTTAGTACAGCCATGTTGTCTTATCTCACTTCCGGGCTGGGCGTGACGGTAGGATTTTGTTCAGCAGATTTAGAGAAATTCGCGCGAGTGTCGCAATAACATCACAGGCCAATAAGAACACAGGGACGTGTATCAAAGCAAGAAGAGGATCTGTTTCGGTCTGTTGCTTACGATTTTTTAAGTTAATTTTAGTTCGCCTATCGCAACACACCGAGTGGTACTCAAGACACTGTATTATCGATTACCTAGGCCCGAAAGCCTAAATACAGGGAACATTGTAGCTGGAGAAGAATCCTGACGGCCATGCAGCTGATTTACTACGTCAGAACACTACGATTACCTAGGCCCGAGAGCCTAAATACAGGGAACATTGTAGCTGGAGAAGAATCCTGACAGCCATGCAGCTGATTTACTACGTCAGAACACTACGATTACCTAGGCCCGAAAGCCTAAATACAGGGAACATTGTAGCTGGAGAAGAATCCTGGCGGCCATGCAGCTGATTTACTACGTCAGAACACTACGATTACCTAGGCCCGAGAGCCTAAATACAGGGAACATTGTAGCTGGAGAAGAATCCTGGGGCCATGCAGCTGATTTACTACGTCAGAACACTACGATTACCTAGGCTCGAAAGCCTAAATACAGGGAACATTGTAGCTGGAGAAGAATCCTGGCGGCCATGCAGCTGATTTACTACGTCAGAACACTACGATTACCTAGGCCCGAGAGCCTAAATACAGGGAACATTGTAGCTGGAGAAGAATCCTGGGGCCATGCAGCTGATTTACTACGTCAGAACACTACGATTACCTAGGCCCGAAAGCCTAAATACAGGGAACATTGTAGCTGGAGAAGAATCCTGACGGCCATGCAGCTGATTTACTACGTCAGAACACTACGATTACCTAGGCCCGAGAGCCTAAATACAGGGAACATTGTAGCTGGAGAAGAATCCTGACAGCCATGCAGCTGATTTACTACGTCAGAACACTACGATTACCTAGGCCCGAAAGCCTAAATACAGGGAACATTGTAGCTGGAGAAGAATCCTGGCGGCCATGCAGCTGATTTACTACGTCAGAACACTACGATTACCTAGGCCCGAAAGCCTAAATACAGGGAACATTGTAGCTGGAGAAGAATCCTGGCGGCCATGCAGCTGATTTACTACGTCAGAACACTACGATTATTGACGTGTGAGTTATTATGATTTTCAGAAGCTGCGAGTGTACTATCACTTAAGATGGCCGCGGATATAAATTGCTAACAAATCAGCTACATACGCAATTTTGTCAAACTGATGCCTATATAATTTTGAGTAACTGTTATAACCCACGACTCCTGGGTGATAAGAACCCTGCTCCCAATTAGATTGGCGTGAGCTTTGATTGATTTTGAGATGTCATTATTAAATTTTAAAAAGGGCTACCTATAGTGAAATATAATTACAAGAGGCGTACTTCATAAGGCGTTTATACTTCAGTTACGTCCACGTATATATGTCAGATGTAACTGTTGTAACAGCTAGTTTCAAATTAAAGAAGTAAACTTTAAACCTGTTCACTTCAACAAATATGCTCATTTAAACAGTTGCTCCAGCTAGCGTCTTATTGTTACTATCAACTGTCGCACAGTTTATATTAAATAGTCTTAAGATTTTTTCTGTTAATAAAATTATTTTAAGAAAAAACCTATATTTCAAATTACAACTAAATACAGTGTCAATGTTAATAATGAAAATGTATGCATCAACCAATTCTAGCTTTCATCTATAAATTAGTAGTAGTGGAGAGAACAACATTATTATAATGATTGCTTCAATAAAATTAGCTCAACTTTGTCAATGATCCAGTTTAGTATAAAATAAGGTTGCATATGACTTATCTGACGCTGCAACTTCAGGAATGGTAAAAGATTTGTAGACACACACATTATCTCTCTCCCTCTCTCTCTCTCTCTCTCTCCTCTCTCTCTCTCTCTCTCTCTCTCTCTCCGACCTGATGGGACCTCGCGAAGCACGTTGTCTCTGCTCTCGGGTGTCCGGGCGTCGAGCTTCGTCGTCGATCCGCCGCAGAATGATCCCGGTTGTACAGCAGCTCACCAGTTGACTCTGGAATCCTCGATGAGATGGGACTTCCTGCCGTCAGGTATCTTTTCTTTACAATCTTGCATATCGTTAGATATTATACATCTTCTTCCAAATATATCTGCAAGCTAATTCATCTTGCAAATTTCACGTATTTATAGTCAACTTCTTCTTGTGGAAATACAATGTTTGTTTATTCGTGACGGTGATTAATTATAATTTCCCTTTCCAAAACTATTTAACTCTTATACAAGGAAACACCACTTCAATATTCTTGCAGAACTTTCCCTTCACGAAACTTTTTACTCCTTTTATTATATATTGGGAATAAAATATTCCATATTTTATTCCAAAGAAACTTTTTTTTAAACTGTCATGTTATTCGCCCCTATCAACCAGTGTTTATTATTCCTGCGAGCAAGGTGTATGTTTAATCATAGACAAATACATTAACAAAACACTAAATTATCTCCAAGGAATATTAATAATACTTTTAAAAACTATCTGAATTTCATAAATTAGCATAGTGCAAAAAGAAAGAAAATATTCAAATTAAAATGAAATCATACATAGGAAAGGAAAACCAGTTGTTACAATGTTAAGAATGTTTTCTATTTGTTATTGCAAATAATTTAAAAAACTAAGATTAAATTTAAGAAACATAGCTCAGCATAATGTAATTATTGGCAATGAAACTTCAAAGCTTGACCTTTATTTGTAGAGTATCATTTCCAGTAGTTAATTCTTGTAGGCATCGTGTTGCGAAAGAGAATATTGTTTTTGGTTTGTTGTGTTGTGATCTCCAGCAACCCTAATCTGTTCGAACGTACCTTTATGGTAAGTGTGCTACAGAACTTCCTTCGGGTATTATGTTCACCCCACTTGGTAAATGTGTGCAATATAACCTGATGACCTCTACATTGTTAGTGTCACACTCTACACTCTACTCTGGGAATATTTCTCTGCTCATACCAATCGCACAAAAACAACACGTTTACCCATTTTGGCACCCATCTGTGTGGTTTTCACAACACCACACAAAATTCTATATCATCATCATTACACACACACACACAACACACACACACACACACACACCACCCAACATTGTCTTAAGAATTTCCCCAAACAAACCTGTTAATATGAAATGTTAAATCAATGATGATCCGTCATTAGAGACGGCGAAAGTTGTTCTGGAATAGAGATGGAATCGGCCATTCATTGTTTGAAGGAACCACCCAAGCGAGTGATTTCATAAAATTATACACCACTAAAGAGTGAGTGAAGAGATATGGGCGGCTCTTACCAGCGAGGTCTTGAAGAGTTCTTAATATTGCGCACACGTGCACATTACCTTTCTTGCTCTTGAAGTAGTATTTCAGTGGATTTTATCTTCACTAGCGAGTGATTTCATAAAATTATACACCACTAAAGAGTGAGTGAAGAGATATGGGCGGCTCTTACCAGCGAGGTCTTGAAGAGTTCTTAATATTGCGCACACGTGCACATTACCTTTCTTGCTCTTGAAGTAGTATTTCAGTGGATTTTATCTTCACTAGCGTAATTCTACATAAACAAAACAGAGTTTTCATTATCGTGCTTGATAAATTTGACAACGAGGGGCGTCCCAAGTACCGAAACTGGCATATAATTGGCACAAATTCGAAAGTAATTTCAAAACCTGTGAACAAATTGGTGCATCTCCAATTACTAAACATGGTATTGAAGTAGTTTCGTCAGGCAGTAGATGCCCACTGCACTCTATGGCATATAGTTCGCGACAGCTGGCGCGGAAAATACAGTAAGGGCTGGCTTCATCTCACCTCTTTGTGGAAGCAGGAATTCTTTGTTTTCGCGTAGTAACTTCGTATTCATAGTAATTACTGACTGGCAGTGTGCGATTATAGAAATGATCGTTTTACGAGTTAATATTTTTGTGCGTAATTTTAGTTGTCAGAACTTATTATTAATAAAAATAATAAATTCTCGACTTTTTACAGCAAGCAGATAACACACAAATAAATTTACGCGCACAATATTAAACAACTCGTCAATGAGAATTTTCTATAATCGTACATTGTCAGTAATTACTATGAATACGAAATTATGACGCGAAAACGATGAATTTCGGCTGGAGGAGGTAAAGCCGCACTTTACTAAGCAATTTTCAAGGCCGTGCTCAGGACCTTTCACTTATCATCGTGTATCCTTGTGCTATGTGTGAAATTAACATTGACACGGGCCTTATTTCTTTATTCATGCGCTACCCATGTAAAACCGTGGAATTGTTAGGAATGTAAGTGTGTTACTGTATGTAGTACAGATTCATGCTCTAGTGTGAATAAAACAAATAATAAGAACTACAATACAAGTTACATTTTTACGAACTATTTTCACTAATTCGCCTGCATGCCATTAAGGACACCCGGATTTGTCATACATATTTCGTCACTTATTTTATTTCAAAACACTTCAGCGCAGCTCTATTTCGTTATTGGGTGATTTTGATTGTTTCCTGTCGCGTGTGTGTATGTCCGCTAAACATATTTTCAATATTATAGTAGCCGTATTCTGATTGGCCAGCGTTTCTTCTCACAGACAATAAGCAGCCAATAAACAAAGAAACGCTTCAGTTGTGCTGGTAGAGTATTGAAATATAACATGTGCAGAAATCTTTTCACAACAATCAGGTGTCGCTATAGATTTATGCTACTTCAACTTCATACTTGCACAATTGCGAATTTCCACGTGCCTGCCTGCGTAAGAAGTCCTTTTTTTTCGAATAAACCATTCAGTATTAACTTATCCCGACACTGAACGTCGGTGATTGGCTGGCAGACACATAGGACGTGCGAGAGTTGAAATCATCGAACCACTAAAAAAGTAGTGAACTGACGTGTTTTGCAGTACAGCTTTCCGCTAGAAACAGATGATGACCCTGTGTATATATAACCTGTATGTAGTTGTGAGTTGTGAACAATGTGTAGGTAGTATCATATAATACAACATGAGGTAAACCTGAGCTGATAGTCGCGTCCTAAACGGTTAGTTCCGTCCCTTACCGTCAAGAGATAGCTTCAGCCTTCCAGACAGGCGCGTGCTTGGCGATTATCAGGCTCGACAAAAGAAATTGCCATTTAAAGAGATGCAAGGAGAGGCAGAAGAGGAATAGGAGGATCTGCAGGTCTTCTTTTATCTTTCTCATTTGAATGGCGAGTAATTTAACTAGCGGCCGGGCGGCCATCACTGCAAGGGAGATGGTTATCCGGTTATGGGAACTTGCCTCGCGGCACTTTATTTCTCCCAGTACTGTAGAACAAGAAAGTACAAAAAAACGGAGCGTGGGAGGGAAATTGAGGAGGGCACACGCTGAAATACTCCTCGTTTCATCTCTCCCTCTCTGCTTTGCTCTCCCTTCTGCCTGCGGGGCTACCATTCTCTCCGCTTTAAATCTGCATCCTCCGTGATAAGACATAACGCTGGAGTCAGAACTGGTGTCACAGTAGTTGACATGTCTATCAATCTTTTCCTCCTCCTTCTTGCTTGCTTTTCTTTGCGTTCCCGCTTCGTAATGTAGCGTCTTGGACGTAGACGAGATACCCCCTCCTGTACATAGCGTTACTTGGTCTACTCCTCTCCCTATCCTGGTTTCTAGTCATTTTCGGAAGGTTCTCTACTGTGAATTGGAAATGCAAGTTACTGCTCGAGATATCTGAGAGAATAGTTTATTCCTAGCCTCTACCAAAACGTAGGAGAAGATTTTTCTATCTTCTCGGGGACGGGTAAAATGCATTTGTGTGTTGAATCTACTTATGATATAATAAAAAAACAACACTGCATATGCAGCAGATACATTGTGCCGTAGCATACGCCAATGGTCTCAACAATTTTTTTCGTGCTGGAAGTTTTTTTATAGGTTGTTCGCGGTAAAGAGCACTTCTGAAGCGCTAGTTACTTTTTCCTTTCAGTTATTTTTATCCTTTATCGACAAATTTAAATAAATATTGCCATGTAAGTAATAAATAAAGCGTGATCATATTCCACCGCACTTGGAAGTTAACAGCTAAGGCTAAAATAAAATATATTTACTGGCTATTATTCCACGTGAGCGGACTTTCAAAAGTGCTCACTTTACCGTGAATAGTCTATAAATCTGCGTATAAATTAATATAGTAAAATCTCTGCGCTTTGTATAAACGTTAAAATACGTGCCAGTCTGGATGGGAGAAAATGAACACGTTTAGCCATATGTATGAGTACATATGAAGGTATAAAATTAAATTCTATTTCTCTCTAAAACTGTATGCCGTTTCTCTGTATTTTTCTCTTTTTAATTATGTAGTTATGGTAAATCTTACGTTCTGGAGTGTAATTTATTAAGTACGAGTTTGGTTCATGATTGAAGTGAGCAATACGCGTAACATTTACATAATTTATGTGATTGGATTTCCGTTTTTCTGGACAACTTTATATGACTACGTACGGATAACACGATGGTTCAGCGCATACTTCAAAAGTACTTGAACATTCAAGCGGAGCAATCTCTACTCACTAACGTAATGAGCAATAAACAATATATTACATTCTTCAGTTGTGTGCGATAGATGCGGAAATGTGTACCGAACGGACATTATTTTTCGAATAAATCATCTGACAACAACTTCAACTGGTTGAGGAAAAAGGGTAATATATCCGAGAAATGTAATCTTGTTCAGGTGTATTGTAACTGGTTTCTCTCGTTTGCAGATGAATGTTTAACTTTTTGTTACGTTAACTGTTCCCTAGCAGATCTCACATTAAGGGGCCTGTCTACTGAAAAATGTTTAACATCTCAAGGCCACAGTGGCTGAGCAGTTAGCCTGCTCGCCTCCCACCAAGCCGAGCCGGGTTCAATCCCCTGCCGGGTCACTACAGATTTTTGCATGTGGGAATCGTGCCAGACGATGCTGTTGGCCGGCGGGTTCTCTCAGGGATCTTCCGTTTCCCCCGCCCTTTAATTCCGACGCTGCTCCATACGCCCCTCATTCACGATCATCGGCTCTCACTCGAGTATTGCTTGGCTATAGGCTATTCCCGGTAAATTGAGCACGTTTGAAAGCCCTCTCATTTGGAATAATAGTAAATAAATACATATTATTTTGGCCTTAGACATTAACATCCGAGTGCGGTGGAATATACACATTGTGTTTGTTACTTACATGATAATTTTTATTTTAAAAGGTCGCTAAATGATTTTAAAAAAATGGTTGAAAGGAAAACGTAATTAGTGACCAAAATTGCTCAGTTTACCGCGAACAGCCTTTAATAATCTGTTACCCACAGGATTGTGTACACTGGGCACTTCTTTTAGTTACGGACGCACAGGATTGTGTACACTGGCACTTTGTGTTAGGTTTACGGACCAACCGAGGATTGTGTACACTGGCACTTCTTGTTAGTTACGACGCACAGGATTGTGTACACTGGGCACTTCTTGTTAGTTACGAACGCACAGGATTGTGTACAACTGGGCACTTCTTGTTAGTTACACACACAGATTGTGTACACTGGGCCATTCTTGTTAGTTCGGACGCACAGGATTGTGTACACTGGGCACTTCTTGTTAGTTACGACGCACAGGATTGTGTACACTGGGCACTTCATGTTAGTTACGACGCACAGATTGTGTACACTGGGCACTTCTTGTTAGTTACGACGCACAGGATTGTGTACACTGGGCACTTCTTGTTAGTTTACGACGCACCAGGATGTGTACACTGGGCTCTTCTTGTTAGTTACACGCACAGGATTGTGTACACTGGGCCTTCTGTTTAGTTACGACCACAGGATTGTGTACACTGGGCACTTCTTGTTAGTTACGCCACAGGATTGTGTACACTGGGCACTTCTGTTAGTTACACAGGATTTGTACACTGGGCACTTCTTGTTAGTTACACGCACAGGATTGTCTGTTGGACACCGGGCGACTTCTGTTAGTTACACGACAGGATTGTGTACACTGGGCACTCTTGTTAGTTACGACGCACAGGATTGTGTACACTGGGCCTTCTTGTTAGTTACGACGCACAGGACTTGTGTACACTGGGCACTTCTTGTTAGTTACGACGCACAGATTGTGTACACTGGGCCTTTTTTTAGACCGGGGAATTGTTCATGGGCTCGTATTAATAGGATGTGTTTCTGCACTTTTGTATTACGACCAAGATTGACACGCACCTTTACATACAATTGTAACTGGACTTTTTATACGACCACAGGTTGGTAATGAAGTTCTTGTTATATGACGCCGTTTGAATGTACTTTGTTAGTTTCGACCATAAGGGTCACTGATTTAATTAGCCCAGTGGACATGCTCTGCTACACGAGCGATGCGTCACTCAATTTTTGTTGTTCAGACAGCGTGGTCTGGACTTCTTTTTTAACCAGTTCACGCCTCTTGTTGTTCACGGATGTGTAACACTGCACTTGTTTGAAGTATACATTTGTATTAACCAGTGTACTGGGCTGTTATACAAGTTTGTAGAACTTCTGTATACGAAGTTTTACAGGGCGCTTGTAACGAGCCAGTTGTACCTTCTTCTGTATTAGAAGATTGTGTAATCTTCGTATAGGCAGGATTGTAATGGACGTTTTACGCACAGATTGTGTAACGGATCTTTGTTACCACAGTTGTGTAATCCTTCTGTTATTACGACAGGTGTACAGGCCTGTAGCGAGATTACAATAACTTATTTCACGAACGGGCCGTATAAAGTGTAGGATCTGTTGTCCATTATTTTAGTTAAGTGACACTGGCTTCTTGAGTACACAGTGCTGGCATTGTTCCAAGATGTTAGGCTTTTGTTACGCAGGATGTCCGCCTCTGTGTCCCGTTACCGGCCTCTGTATACGCACAGATTGTCTGCTCGTATACCAGATTGTAAATCTTGTTAACGATTTAATTGTTTTTTAGTTAAAAAACGACAAATGGTACGCCTTTTGTAAACGCACAGATGACCCCACCCCCTTTACTTTGTTATACGCCTGTGTACGGATCTTGTTAAGTTACAGCGAGCCACGATTGGTCACTGCACTTGTTATACACGGATTGTGTAACGCACTTCTTGTATACGACACGTTGGTACACTGCTCTTGTTAGTTACAGATTGTGTACACTGGCTCTTGTGTTACCAGGATGTGTCATGCACTTCTGTTACACACAGATGTGTACACTGGCTTCTGTAGACGCAGGATTGGTACAGGCTTGTAGTACGAGCAGTTGTTAACTGGCACTCTGTTAGTTTTTAGCCGACGCACAGGATTTACACTGCCTTCTTTATTCACACAGATTGGTACATGGGCATCTGTTAGTCACGCACAGGATTGTGTAACGGGCACTCTGTAGTACACTTCTTGTAGTTAAGAAATTTGTACACTGGGCACTTTTGTTAGTTACGACGCCAGGATTGTGTACACTGGGCACTCTTGTTATTAGACGCACAGGATTGTGTACACTGGGCACTTCTTGTTAGTTACGACGACAGGATTTGTACACTGGGCACTTCTTGTTAGTTACGACGCACAGGATTGTGTACACTGGGCACTTCTTGTTAGTTACGACGCACAGGATTGTGTACACTGGGCACTTCTTGTTAGTTACGACGCACAGGATTGTGTCACTGGCATTCTTGTTAGTTACACACATGATGTGCATGGCCTTCTTGTTAGTTACGACACAGGATTGTGTACACTGGGCACTTCTTGTTAGTTAACGCACAGGATTGTGTACACTGGGCACTCTTGTTAGTTACCACAGGATTGTGTACACTGGCACTTCTTGTTAGTTACGACACAGGATTGTGTACACTGGGCACTTCTTGTTAGTTACGACGCACAGGATTGTGTACACTGGGCACTTCTTGTTAGTTACGACGCACAGGATTGTGTACACTGGGCACTTCTTGTTAGTTACGACGCACAGGATTGTGTACACTGGGCACTTCTTGTTAGTTACGACGCACAGGATTGTGTACACTGGGCACTTCTTGTTAGTTACGACGCACAGGATTGTGTACACTGGGCACTTCTTGTTAGTTACGACGCACAGGATTGTGTACACTGGGCACTTCTTGTTAGTTACGACGCACAGGATTGTGTACACTGGGCACTTCTGTTAGTTACGCACAGGCACAGGATTGTGTACACTGGGCACTTCTTGTTAGTTACGACGCACAGGATTGTGTACACTGGGCACTTCTTGTTAGTTACGACGCACAGGATTGTGTACACTGGGCACTTCTTGTTAGTTACGACACAGGATTGTGTACACTGGGCACTTCTGTTAGTTACGACACAGGATTGTGTACACTGGGCACTTCTTGTTAGTTACGACACAGGATTGTGTACACTGGGCACTTCTTGTTAGTTACGACCACAGGATTGTGTACACTGGGCACTTCTTGTTAGTTACAACCACAGGATTGTGTACACTGGGCACTTCTGTTAGTTACGCACAGGATGTGTACACTGGGCACTTCTTGTTAGTTACGACGCACAGGATTGTGTACACTGGGCACTTCTTGTTAGTTACGACGCACAGGATTGTGTACACTGGGCACTTCTTGTTAGTTACGCACAGGATTGTGTACACTGGGCACTTCTTGTTAGTTACGACGCACAGGATTGTGTACACTGGGCACTTCTTGTTAGTTACGACGCACAGGATTGTGTACACTGGGCACTTCTTGTTAGTTAACCACAGGATTGTGTACACTGGGCACTTCTTGTTAGTTACGACGCACAGGATTGTGTACACTGGGCACTTCTTGTTAGTTACGACGCACAGGATTGTGTACACTGGGCACTTCTTGTTAGTTACGACGCACAGGATTGTGTACACTGGGCACTTCTTGTTAGTTACGACGCACAGGATTGTGTACACTGGGCACTTCTTGTTAGTTACGACGCACAGGATTGTGTACACTGGGCACTTCTTGTTAGTTACGACGCACAGGATTGTGTACACTGGGCACTTCTTGTTAGTTACACACAGGATTGTGTACACTGGGCACTTCTTGTTTAGTTACACACAGGATTGTGTACACTGGGCACTTCTTGTTAGTTACGCACAGGATTGTGTACACTGGGCACTTCTTGTTAGTTACGACGCACAGGATTGTGTACACTGGGCACTTCTTGTTAGTTACACACAGGATTGTGTACACTGGGCACTTCTTGTTAGTTTACGACGCACAGGATTGTGTACACTGGGCACTTCTTGTTAGTTACGACGCACAGGATGTGTACACTGGGCCTTCTTTGTTAGTTACGACGCACAGGATTGTGTACACTGGGCTCTTCTTGTTAGTTACGACGCACAGGATTGTGTACACTGGGCACTTCTTGTTAGTTACGACGCACAGGATTGTGTACACTGGGCACTTCTTGTTAGTTACGCACAGGATTGTGTACACTGGGCACTTCTTGTTAGTTACACGCACAGGATTGTGTACACTGGGCACTTCTTGTTAGTTACGCACACAGGATTGTGTACACTGGGCACTTCTTGTTAGTTACGACGCACAGGATTGTGTACACTGGGCACTTCTGGTTAGTTACGACACAGGATTGTGTACACTGGGCACTTCTTGTTAGTTACACACACAGGATTGTGTACACTGGGCACTTCTTGTTAGTTACGACACAGGATTGTGTACACTGGGCACTTCTTGTTAGTTACACGCACAGGATTGTGTACACTGGGCACTTCTTGTTAGTTACACACAGGATTGTGTACACTGGGCACTTCTGTTAGTTACGCACAGGATTGTGTACACTGGGCACTTCTTGTTAGTTACGACCACAGGATTGTGTACACTTGGGCACTTCTTGTTAGTTACACACAGGATTGTGTACACTGGGCACTTCTTGTTAGTTACGCACAGGATTGTGTACACTGGGCACTTCTTGTTAGTTACGACGCACAGGATTGTGTACACTGGGCACTTCTTGTTAGTTAACGCACAGGATTGTGTACACATGTGTAACGATTGTGTACACTGGGCACTTCTTGTTAGTTACGACGCACAGGATTGTGTACACTGGGCACTTCTTGTTAGTTACGACGCACAGGATTGTACACTGGGCACTTCTTGTTAGTTACGCACAGGATTGTGTACACTGGGCACTTCTTGTTAGTTACACACAGGATTGTGTACACTGGGCACTTCTTGTTAGTTACGACGCACAGGATTGTGTACACTGGGCACTTCTTGTTAGTTACGACGCACAGGATTGTGTACACTGTTCACTTCTGGTTAGTTACGCACAGGATTGTGTACACTGGGCACTTCTTGTTAGTTACACACAGGATTGTGTACACTGGGCACTTCTGGTTAGTTACGCACAGGATTGTGTACACTGGGCACTTCTTGTTAGTTACGACGCACAGGATTGTGTACACTGGGCACTTCTTGTTAGTTACACACAGGATTGTGTACACTGGGCACTTCTTGTTAGTTACGACGCACAGGATTGTGTACACTGGGCACTTCTTGTTAGTTACACACAGGATTGTGTACATTGGGCACTTCTTGTTAGTTACACACAGGATTGTGTACACTGGGCACTTCTTGTTAGTTACGCACAGGATTGTGTACACTGGGCACTTCTTGTTAGTTACGACGCACAGGATTGTGTACACTGGGCACTTCTTGTTAGTTACGCACAGGATTGTGTACACTGGGTACGATTGGGCTAAAGCATTTAGTTAGGCTGTGACCACGAATACTGGAAAAATATTGCAGGAAAAATTTTACGCGGTAGAATACCTGGCTTGTGCTAAACGTATTCGTCCTCTCTTCAACTATCTGTCGGGAAGCTTCGAGCCCACGTAATAGAATTTCGGGTGGTGAGCGGAGGGAGTAGAAAAAAGCGGTCTGAAGCAGAGGAATTAAAAGAAAATCCTTCAGCAAACAGGTCAACCATACGGCCTCACAACCCACCACCGAACTCCCTCCGCCTCTCTTTTACAACGAGACGGTCTTATTTGAGACCGGAAATTTACCCTTGAATCCCCCTGCCAAGGGATTCTATTTCCGTAATCCGTGCATATTTTACGACTATCGGGATCTGCCAGCCTGCCTGCCTTACTGGGCCTTACCGTTTCCTGAAGACAGTGCTAAAAGGGGGGGGGGGGTGGTCTCAGGTCCCAGGTCGTGGGCAGCTTGGCTGAAAAGGAGGGGGGGAGGTGGGATTTCTCCCCGCTCGTGATGAGGCAATCTCGACCACGTTCTACACATCCGCACACAATCCCGCCGAGAATTTGCGAGTGCCAACTCTGTAACCCTTCCGAACCCTGCCAACCTCGTGCTACCCCCAGTCCACGTTCACTTGGCGTGCCTGCTTTCGTCGGCGACAGTCGGGTACCACCTTGTAACCCTTCCGAACCCCGCCAACCTCGTGCTACCCCCAGTCCACGTTCACTTGGCGTGCCTGCTTTCGTCGGTGACAGTCGGGTACCATCCTGTAACCCTTCCGAACCCCGCCAACCTCGTGCTACCCCCAGTCCACGTTCACTTGGCGTGCCTGCTTTCGTCGGTGACAGTCAGGTACCACCCTGTAACCCTTCCGAACCCCGCCAACCTCGTGCTACCCCCAGTCCACGTTCACTTGACGTGCCTGCTTTCGTCGGCGACAGTCGGGTACCACCTTGTAACCCTTCCGAACCCCGCCAACCTCGTGCTACCCCCAGTCCACGTTCACTTGACGTGCCTGCTTTCGTCGGCGACAGTCGGGTACCACCTTGTAACCCTTCCGAACCCCGCCAACCTCGTGCTACCCCCAGTCCACGTTCACTTGGCGTGCCTGCTTTCGTCGGTGACAGTCGGGTACCACCTTCGGTAAAGGCTTTTCAAATGCCAGTTGGTCTCGTACCATAAACGGTAGGCTGCCCTGCTTAAGATCCACTTGAATACGCATTGCGTATTCCTCCGCCGTATGCACAATTAACATCGCCATGTGCATGATCACTTAATTCATGTCTGCGAAGCGAATGTATAAAATTATTAGAAAATATAAATGCTACCAATTTACTAACTTTTACACCTTAAAACCACAGGCATCAAAATAAATTATTTCAGCATTCTCAATACTTCTATGCTAAGTCATAAAATTACTCTCGCTCCGTCGATACCAACTTCACCAGGCTCATGTTACTGTACTGCAGGCCAGGGAAAATTAATTTTTGAAGGTGGATTTCAAAATATCTGGATTAACCGTAAACTGCCTGTACCATCTGAACCACACTCGGCAAACCACCGGTTATTGGACCATACTGTCAAGACTGAGTTTCAGGTCTTTAGCGCATGTTCCTAACACTAGCCAAAGAGTTGCCAAAGCAAGTTCCAATTTCATGCCCCCCCCCCCCCCGGCCCCTCCATATTCTAAGTGTTAAGTGTGCGTCGGTGGCACAGAGAAGACAAACATGCAGAGACGAAGTACCATGGTTGTTCCTTTCATGAGAGCTGTTACGTTTTTATATTTTACATTTAAGACTAGAGAAGGTTTACGTTAACTAAACTTAGGTTGATTATGAAGACTGAACAGAGTTTCGATATAATTATTAAAGACAAGTTACTGGCGAGAGAGTCCTAATCAAATCCAATAGTATATGACTAACCTGAATGATATCGTCGCCGTAGGCTGAATGTTGTATCGGAAAGAGATGTGCTGCCCGCCAAGTTGCATCTTGATGGCTTCATCTCGGCGTGGTCCACAGACTGACAGACCCCGTACAAAGTGTTGCCAAGTGTTACATAGTTTGTTGGTGGCGTAATTGTCCCGGATACTGTGCCGCTGAGAGTTAGTGAAGTTTGGTCAAGATGTACTTTAACAAGTACCATAGAGGTAGAAGTTATTATTATCCCTACAAGGTCTTCCGTAATATTAATTCAATTGAAAATGAGGAGGACACAGCAGACACTTAATGGAGTGTTCGTATTGTGGCTATAGAAGAAAGTTATGTTTTGTTTGCATTTCTATTTCGATTTGGAATGCAACATGTTACAGCAAATGCTGCGTCTGGTTTATTAGAATTCTGTTTCTTCAGACGTGCTAATAATTCTACAGATGCAATACCAAAAGATATTAGTGAAAGTTATTCAAGAGACATTTTCTTCAAGCGGCCATTGCAAATTTCACTACCTAATATCTACTTTTTCATCATTTCTTTTTCAAAAAATTCTAAAACTCCTGAACTACCATGGTTCGTACAGAACTGCACTCTCGTGCTAACACAAGTGTTGCCAGCCAATGAATGCTTGCTCTGGCCTTGTTGTAATGACTTTACAAAGTATGCTCATTTAATACTCCTATGCAATAACAAAATTAATTTGTGTACGGATAATGCATCGGAAGGTCTTTCTCGTGGACACCCGTCAGTTCTTGTCGGCTCCCTTAATTAATACTCCGAATGAAGCTGTCACGTGGAGCGGAGGCTAAGTGCAGCAAGCGGGAATCCCCTGAGAAGACCCGCCGACCATCAGCCGTGGCCAGTGCAAATATTTCTGGAGTGGAAGTAGGAAGCTGTTCGGTCAAATACATATCCCTCGGACTGTTCATGAGCCTGCGGCACTGCTTTTCTGGCGTTTCCTCTACGTATTCCCGAACAAGTGTGTTACCGTTTTCTTGAAAAGGCCTGTAACCATGTGTGAAATCAAACGCCTGTTACAGGCAAATGAAACACATATTATATATATATGTATAAAGGTTTTTAAGTTTTCTTGGAAGAGCCCTGCTTTTCTACAATGTTTAGTGGTTTACTTCTTAGTGGCGTCCTTTATGCTTTTGGCACTGTTAATTGAAATTGTCGCAGTGGTCATATTACACCATTTCCGTCAAACTTTGAATATACTATCGTAAAAAATCTATTAGGCCAACTTCAATTTTAAAACTTGTTTGTTGCATTAGATTACTGACAGAGGTCAGAAGCTAAGAAAACTAAATACAAAAATGGATTAAATGACTAACAGTATCAAGCCAGAAGGATAAAATCCAGATGCACAAAAAATAGGCGTGAATTCCATTACGCGTCAGTTCTAATCAGGTGCTTGTCTAAACAAAACAATTAAACACATGAATAAATAATATGTGATGAAATCCACGTTCAGACCTTCCCTCTTTTCCAACGCCTATAATTAGCTCGCGTAATCATGTGGGAACAAGCTACACTCCACAATCATACGTGTACACGAGCCTCAGTTAGTTGCTCATTGGCTGATGCCCCAGTTCTACCCCGAACCAGGTAGTACAGGATTAGGTCCTTACTTTCTTGTAGTATAGTTATTGGCTTAAACTTGTCCAATGGAAAATGAAGTCAAATGCATGCGTGCTTGAAGTATAACTTGTCCTCAAAGGAATTCGCGAAATTTCTGGATATATAACCTATATAATTTGTAGCTCATGCTAAAGTGGCGCGAAGTCCAAACTGATGGGGAATCAACTTTGATGTAAAACACGAGACAGCGTTTTAGAGCACCGAAAGAGTATCCACTGAGTTCCGAGACTGAAGTAGTCACGAATAATAAGTTTCTGTGAGAGTCGCTCATTGCGGACACGACCATGCGGCAATGAAGTGCATCACTCACATTCAAAAGTCATAAATTCAAAATAAAGGACTATCTACCGTTTACCGACCTACAAACTTAATCGACAGATTTCCACTGTGGACTCATACACAGAAGTAATAACTCGAGAGAGTTAACATAAATATTTGGCTCAGTATCGCAAGCAATATGACAGTGATTTAATCCATTCAGTCCCGAATCAATTAACGATCCCAAGTGATGCAGATCCTAACTAGTTTCATGTTCGTTATTTTGCGTCGAGCGTGTTTTTCATAACCTTAGCCATTGGTCCACAAGGTGTTTGACACTTCCAGGAGAACGCTGGCCCAATCGTCGCCTGTCACTGTGACGGCAGACAACCAATGTGCAGTTAATATCGGAATATTTATACATAATTCTGTAGAGTCTAGCCTACAGGTCATTGAACTCACGAATTTTTCAGGTGTTTAGCAATGAGTAACGTGCTGCCAGTCAGTCCGTCGATGTCAGCATCAACAATTCAATAATGAGATGTGCAGAATCTTTCAACGAATAAGATGCCTCACAAGAGAGACGCTCACACCGAACACGAATTGCTTGTCACAGGGGCCGCGGTGGTTAGACCACTCACCTCCCATCAAGGCGACCTGAGTTCAATTCTGTTTGTGGTCGCTCCTGGATCTTCGCATGTGAGAGTCGTGTCGGACGATGCCGTTGGTCAGAGGGTTTTCCCGGTGATCTCCCGTTTCCCACCGCCCTTGCATTCCGTCACTCACTCCTTGTCACGTACGGTTCCAACCATAAATACCCTAGATGTGCAACATGCCCTCAGTCATTGACAGAGGGATTGCATGGGTAAGCTGATCAAGAAACTGGCACTATTGCTGCGAATGACTTCACCGTGCAGTGACATAGGCAACCACTAACACAGGTTTGTGAGTTAACTACCTTCAAATGGCTGGCATACACATCACAATTTACTATTTATTCTAAACATTATTTTTACTAAGCTGATAACACAAATAACTCTACTTAATAGTAATTTAACGTTTAATTTTAACTTAAAATTGAAACGTTTAATTTATTAAAGGTTTTAATCCCTATAGTGAAAATAATCACAACATTACTGACAGGATTAATAGCTGAGAATGCCTTCGTTTATTTTTTTTCATTTTCTTCTGTTTTTGAAATTGGCACGCCAACGCAACAAACAATTGTTTTGCACAAGGTGCAGTTGTTTTGCACAAGGTGCAGTTGTTTTGCACAAGGTGCAGTTGTTTTGCACAAAGTGCAATTGTTTTGCACAAGGTGCAATTGTTTTGCACAAGGTGCAGTTGTTTTGCACAAGGTGCAATTGTTTTGCACAAGGTGCAATTACTTTCGATATGATAGTCTAATAAGCAGAGACAGTTTTCTGTAGTGAAATACTTCAGTACTGCCAAGGGTATAATTGAAATACATTTTAGAACAAAGTCATTCTGAAATGTATTATTATTTAAAAAATTTAACGAACTTTTTTGTGGTCACATGCCATTGCGGAATTATGTTCTATCGCAACAAAAAAAAAAGAAACTATATAAAACACAGATACGAAAAATTAATCTAATAAATAGGAACCAAAGCTAGTTGTTTTCACCATACACGCAAATAATACAAAGAGTATTTCCAAAAAGCAAATAATACAAAGAGTATTTCCAAAAAGCAAATAATACAAAGAGTATTTCCAAAAAGCAATCAATTCAATTATCACGGTAAAAAAACACCAGGTCGAGTTATCGAACAAAATGAAAACGAGGTCTCTATAAAAAGACATACGCAAATAACTGTGGATGCACACGGCAGAGACAACAGGTGAGATAAGAAGCAATACAGAAAAAGAAAGAGAGTTGTATGCACTACAGTTGTACGACGCGATAAACAAAACACAAGAACGTAGCTAAACTACCTTTCTTTATTATTGAGTATGTGGTTTTAATTAAGTGAAATTCACTGCATATATTTTCATTGGTATACATTTTGAAAAATGGCCAATCGCTTGCCCCCACTGCAGCTACAATTCTAAAATTGTTCTTCGACGAATATATAAATAATATAAATTTTGTTGATTATGTAAGAGTTAGAAGAGCTATTTAACGCGATGGTAGAAAAAAATGCTGCTTTCAATGACACTGGAACTTTAGTATATTTGTGGGGATAAATAGAATTATCACAAAAACAAATATTCACTATTCGAAGAAAAAAAAAAACACTTTCAGCTGGTTCGTGGTTGAGTTGTTTTGAAATTAATCTGTGAAAAATTTCCTGCCGCTGCGTATATTTTTACGTAAACTGTAGTTAGATTATTTAGTACTGTAATAGCGACAGCGATACAGGAAATGTAGCTGTATTGTAATGGGGCAGCTCGCCTGGATTTATTTCTCGTGTTTAAGTCCGAGACCAGGAGTGCGTCATCGCCACTAAATGAGAGACTGGCTCTGAACTGGCATGTGCTGTAGCAGTGCTGGTCTACGTATGAGACAAAAAGCAATGAGTTTGTAAATGTTTTGGTGGAAAGTATACAGCGAGGTCGATTGTGGGACTCTTGCGTATATTCTTGTACACATCAAGACGCGTATAGACAAGAATAGGCGGCTGCTTTATCTGAATTTTAACAGGTATTTTGTATATTTGAGAATAAATAGAACATACAGCCATACATTAGACTTGTATCTCACCATGACCTATAGTATGTTGCAACCTGAACATTGCTGGAGTAATAATTATTCTGCAAAACACTTTTAAAAACCCAAGAATTCATACATTTCTCTCTACGACTGGACATATATTTGTGGAGATGTGTCGTTTCTATCCCCAGTACCTTGAGTGTTTGCGCGAGCAGGCAGGAGAGTGATTAAGAAGTGACAGGCCATGTTTCCAACAACGTGTGTTATGTCTAATACCTTTTAGGCTATTCGCGAAGTGCAGAGGACATTTTTACATAAACATTTTCATCTGAATAGACGCAATGGATGTAGTATATTTCAGCGCAATTAAAAATTAAGCCTTATGGTTACCACAAAGTGCTCTCTTGAGCATTACTAATGCATATACTGTTTGTGCTAACTCAGGTTTCAAATATATATATACAGTTTCCAGTTTACTGCATAAAAAAAAAGAGAGAACTTATTTAAGTGTCTACTTCATGTATTAAGAAGTTATATAACTTGGCCAGTATAGTTACCGCTACACTGACTTGGAACAACGCAAAAAAATGTTGTTTTTTTTTTTTAAATAATATTAAAATAATAATTTTATGTTTGGCCCATTCTTAGGGATTCTTACACTTGCAATGGAACCAGACGGCCCAATCAAAGTTCATTAGAAAAGCGTAACAACACCCAGTTATTGTTCCCACTAGATATGTCCGACAGAAAAGCACAAGTTCCACGGTTACGATGAGGAAAGACTGGCGCTAACCGGAGCTGGTTGTAGCAGATGGACTGATCTACTCTGACACTACAGCATGGAGAGCAAGTGACGGAATATAATGGTAAGGAAAAAAAGTACTTCTAGAAAGCCCCCGGCCAGCGGAAATGACTACCAAGTTTTCCACACGAGAAAATCCAGGACGACCTCACCGGGAATCGAACCAGTATCACATTGGTGCTAGGCGAACTGTGAACAGCCGCGAATATGACAGTCAATAACATCTGCAACGAAACTGCAGAGGTTTGGAGACTACCTTGACACTAATTGTTTTAGCGATTATCATTATTATTGTTTACGTAACAGCCGCGAGTCCATTTTGGTAAGAAAGGTGGTTGTTTGGAAAAACAACCCCAATGTTACAGAGCTAAAACTCAGTTTTTTACACCTATACCTCTATATAATTTGTAACGTATGGGCATTAGTGGACATGTGACTGTAAATTTGCAGGAGATAATACATCACACTGTGGCTTTTTTTTTTAAATTTGTTTTATAGAATGATTAAAAATTCGTATTACAACACACTAGTATTGGTAGTACATGGCCAGTGGAACAACAATTTGCTAATAAACATGGAGTCGGTAACAAGTCCTTACTTTGCTACAGGGCGTCAAAGTATGTTGGTAGGCTACCCGCATTAAAAGTGATATGCGCTGACCTTGCAATAAATGCCGTACAGCAGTTGGTCACAAAGTTCAAGAGACTGTTCCAGATGGTGGCCACATTCACGGATGCGCAATCGACAACGACTGAGAGTGCTGTCTTCAGTCGCCGTTATGACGTTTTGAGGATCCTGAACGTGAGCAGCAGCGGCATGGATGTGAGCGATGAGGCTCATAAATGAATCCACGGGAGTCTCGCCCACTAGCCACTTCATGTACCCAGAGATAAAAGTTCATCCTGGTGAGCTCAGCGGAACGTGTTACTGGCCCGCCCCGTCCAATCCAAAGATGTCCAAGCGTGTGACTGAGAGACTCGCGCACAGCCGCGGCAATGTGAAATGGGCTGGAGAACCATCATGTTGGAACCACATGTGGAGGCGGATACACACAAGTACCTCTTCCATGAGTTCAAGCTGTGGTTTGCTGAGGACGCGAAGGTAAAATTACTTTCACGCGCCCTGCACGGTAGCAACGTAACGACACGTTTCCTACACCATGTTGTAGCTGTGATGTTCCACTGGCCATTTACTACAAGCCAAGTTGCCCTGCATGGTAGCAACGTAACGACACGTTTCCTACACCATGTTGTAGTTGTGTTGTTCCACTGGCCATTTACTACAAGCCAAGTTGCCCTGCATGGTAGCAACGTAACGACACGTTTCCTACACCATGTTGTAGCTGTGTTGTTCCACTGGTCATTTACTATAAGCCAAGTGGTACTGCATAGTAGCAACGTAACGACACGTTTCCTACACCATGTTGTAGCTGTAATGTTCCACTGGTCATTTACTACGAGCCAAGTGGCCCTGCACGGTAGCAACGTAACGACACGTTTCCTACACCATGTTGTAGCTGTGTTGTTCCACTGGCCATTTACTACAAGCCAAGTGGCCCTGCACGGTAGCAACGTAACGACACGTTTCCTACACCATGTTGTAGCTGTGTTGTTCCACTGGTCATTTACTACAAGCCAAGTGGCCCTGCACGGTAGCAACGTAACGACACGTTTCCTACACCATGTTGTAGCTGTGTTGTTCCACTGGTCATTTACTACAAGCCAAGTGGCCCTGCACGGTAGCAACGTAACGACACGTTTCCTACACCATGTTGTAGCTGTGTTGTTCCACTGGTCATTTACTACAAGCCAAGTGGCCCTTCATAGTAGCAACGTAACGACACGTTTCCTACACCATGTTGTAGCTGTGTTGTTCCACTGGTCATTTACTACAAGCCAAGTGGCCCTGCATAGTAGCAACGTAACGACACGTTTCCTACACCATGTTGTAGCTGTGTTGTTCCACTGGCCATTTACTACAAGCCAAGTGGCCCTGCACGGTAGCAACGTAACGACACGTTTCCTACACCATGTTGTAGCTGTGTTGTTCCACTGGTCATTTACTACAAGCCAAGTTGCCCTGCACGGTAGCAACGTAACTACACGTTTCCTACACCATGTTGTAGCTGTGTTGTTCCACTGGCCATTTACTACAAGCCAAGTGGCCCTGCATGGTAGTAACGTAACGACACGTTTCCTACACCATGTTGTAGCTGTGTTGTTCCACTGGTCATTTACTACAAGCCAAGTGGCCCTGCACGGTAGCAACGTAACTACACGTTTCCTACACCATGTTGTAGCTGTGTTGTTCCACTGGTCATTTACTACAAGCCAAGTGGCCCTGCATAGTAGCAACGTAACGACACGTTTCCTACACCATGTTGTAGCTGTGTTGTTCCACTGGCCATTTACTACAAGCCAAGTGGCCCTGCACGGTAGCAACGTAACGACACGTTTCATACACCATGTTGTAGCTGTGTTGTTCCACTGGTCATTTACTACAAGCCAAGTGGCCCTGCACGGTAGCAACGTAACGACACGTTTCCTACACCATGTTGTAGCTGTGTTGTTCCACTGGTCATTTACTACAAGCCAAGTGGCCCTGCACGGTAGCAACGTAACGACACGTTTCCTACACCATGTTGTAGCTGTGTTGTTCCACTTGCCATTTACTACAAGCCAAGTGGCCCTGCACGGTAGCAACGTAACGACACGTTTCCTACACCATGTTGTAACTGTGTTGTTCGACTGGTCATTTACTAGAAGCCAAGTGGCCCCGCATGGTAGCAACGTAACGACACGTTTCCTACACCATGTTGTAGCTGTGTTGTTCCACTGGTCATTTACTACAAGCCAAGTGGCCCTGCATAGTAGCAACGTAACGACACGTTTTCCTACACCATGTTGTAGCTGTGTTGTTCCACTGGTCATTTACTACGAGCCAAGTGGCCCTGCATAGTAGCAACGTAACGACACGTTTCCTACACCATGTTGTAGCTGTGTTGTTCCACTGGTCATTTACTACAAGCCAAGTGGCCCTGCACGGTAGCAACGTAACGACACGTTTCCTACACCATGTTGTAACTGTGTTGTTCGACTGGTCATTTACTAGAAGCCAAGTGGCCCAGCATGGTAGCAACGTAACGACACGTTTCCTACACCATGTTGTAGCTGTGTTGTTCCACTGGTCATTTACTACAAGCCAAGTGGCCCTGCATAGTAGCAACGTAACGACACGTTTCCTACACCATGTTGTAGCTGTGTTGTTCCACTGGTCATTTACTACGAGCCAAGTGGCCCTGCATAGTAGCAACGTAACGACACGTTTCCTACACCATGTTGTAGCTGTGTTGTTCCACTGGTCATTTACTACAAGCCAAGTGGCCCTGCACGGTAGCAACGTAACGACACGTTTCCTACACCATGTTGTAGCTGTGTTGTTCCACTGGTCATTTACTACAAGCCAAGTGGCCCTGCATAGTAGCAACGTAACGACACGTTTCCTACACCATGTTGTAGCTGTGTTGTTCCACTGGTCATTTACTACAAGCCAAGTGGCCCTGCACGGTAGCAACGTAACGACACGTTTCCTACACCATGTTGTAGCTGTGTTGTTCCACTGGTCATTTACTACAAGCCAAGTGGCCCTGCACGGTAGCAACGTAACGTCATGTTTCCTACACCATGTTGTAGCTGTGATGTTCCACTGGCCATTTACTACAAGCCAAGTGCGTTTTAACACGAATTCCGAAACATTCTGTATATACACGCCTACATAAAAAATTACGTTTACGATAAAATAAATTAATATGTAGTATTTCATAATTGTGCTTGAGTAAATAAAAGTTAGCCTATACAAAAATATATTTATAACAGTGGTTAACAGTACTACGGAAAATTCTTTCAGTTAAATGTTTCAGCTAATTGTTTTTTTTTTCAAACGTTATTTATATATCGGGCCTCTTTCTTGTTGCTGAGTTGGGTTGGCTTTTTCTTGGGCTGATTATAATTAAGAGTGAACATAGTGATAATTTTATTACGAAAACTTTTAATCAACATCCATACAGAAAGTACTTATACATTATCTGTGATATAACAGAAAATATCTTGTAAGTAAAACAGTAAAGTTTCCAGGGTTAATGAGTAAGTAGGCGAGGGTCTAGCACAGAAAAAGAGCAAGGCACACATAATATGACTAAGATATTTTCACTTGCAAGTTATAATTTGTCAGTTCTACGTTTTTCAATGTGACTGTGTTGAAGGATGTTGAACATTAAACACTTTTTACACGATTCGTCATTTGTTGCACCCTGTGTTGGTTTTATCATTTCAATGACTTAACTACAGCAAAAATCTAAGTACAAACATGAATAAAAAAATAGCAGCAGGCTGCTGTGAGTGCGGCCTGTAATTCACTGTAGTGCTCAAGATTCAAGAATCTTTCTCTTACGCATGACAATATGATAAAATGAAACTCGATTACACTCGCTTTCCTTTTGTGAAGATGATGCAAGCATAACAGCAACCTGTGGGTGGTTAGAGATAAGGACAGTCATCTCGCATATGACTCGAGTTGTACGAGCTGTCTCGCTATTCGCGCTACACTCGCTTAGACCGTCAGATATTGTTCACTAAATAATTTATTCACTCGCTCATACAATCTCTTATTTACATTGTTTACGTTGCCAACAATTAATAGTACAAACCAGACCACTTGCTACAAAACACAATTAATAATACAAACCAGACCACGTGCTAGAAAACACAATTATTTTAACAGTGTACTTACTGAATTTGCTTTTGCCTTTTATTTTCCCACAATTCACGTGCAATTTTCTTTATTACGCTCTTCTGGCAGAAGGTTTTAAACGTATAGTCCATTGACTGGAAGAGACTTACGAAAATCAACCTTTGACAAATCACTCTAGGCGTAACATTTTAACATGTTTTTTCAATAACCTGTACTTCATAAATATATATCACTGTGGTTAGCTTTAGGGTACTGTATTGTTGAGTAAATTAAACTTTACCTTAACATCTTCTGTAACTTGTAATATTTATTTCGTATTAAATATGAATTAACAACAACGAGAGCAGTGACGTGTTGCAATGGCTGGTAATAAAAATTCACAGTTAAAATGTTACTTTAACCTAGTTTTTTAGTATGCTGTTTGTAAATTAAATAGCGCCTATTGAAATATTTAAATAGTTAGGTAGCTCCGATGGCAACATATTTAATTTTTACAGTTAAAAATAACAGCGCAAAATATCGTGCGTAGGCCGTAGTGGCAAGGTGTTTGTTATATCGAGCGAGGATCGAGGAAGCCAATTGTCATTGGCAGGGCGAGGCTTGTCGCTCTCTCTCTCTCTCTCTCACTCGGGAAGTTTCGCTTCGCTAGTAAGCAATGAATTATATATGTTTTCAATTGTAGCATATTTCATACTTATTAAATCAAAATAATGATTTTTTTAAATTTGTAATTTACAACTGAAAAGAGATTTTAATGTCTGAATACTTATTTTAATATATTTAGATATAATCGTGGGACGATTTCCATCTGTGAAGTTAGCAGACGTGGCGAGCCATGATATGGCGTGTTGCTTTTTGCCAAACGAAAGTGTAAATTATACGTAATCCGAAAAAAAAAACTTCGAATTACATCATGTTTGTAGACGTTGTGTTTTTTAAACCTACCTAGGCTAGTTACGATGTGATAAATATGTGTTTCAACGGCAGTAATAAATATACTGTTAACGTGTGTTTCGTTAACCGCTGCGTGTGAAATTACGTGGTAGTCGTTATTATGCTGGCCTTGTGTGTGCGCAGTATAGAGTGCGCTCCGAACTTTAACGACTTGCCGTGCCGTGCTGTGGCAACCTACCTGCTTCCTTTTCCTTTCCATATCTATGGATCCCCTCCTACCACGCCTGCGCGTCGAGCTTCTCTCTCATTGGTTACTGGCTACAGTTTGAAATTTGGGCCTTCTGTTCATGTTGATGGCTCGTCCACTTCTACTCCAGCAAGTATTTGAGTAACTTCGCTTTAATTTTTGTTCCTCGCCCTGATGGGTTTTCATGCAATGTTAGGTTGCTACACATTACGACTTCGTAGCTGACGACAATTTGGCGGCGAGAAGCATAGGCGGGTTTGCCGTATAATACATTGAGCTTGAATTAATATTTTGTATGGGCTAGTCAAGGAATTCTACGGTGGTGCATGTAGCTTTTATTCTAAATTACTTTTGTGCCCGTAGTGTTTAAATTCTGGTTTTGGCTTAACCTATTAGTTGCGTGTGGCCCGTAGAGATTTCTGTTTGTGTGTAGTCTTGCACATAGATTATGGTTGAAAGTAGTTTTGGATATTCATATTTTGCCAGCCGCCTGAAACGTGATGGCTTGTTGAATGGGTTCCGCATCGGCTTGTGCAACATGGTGATAGACTAGAGGTAACCCACCTGTGTGAAATATTGTTATATGGTACGAACTAAGGAGGGTTCGTTGGTTTTAATACATGTTATTAAACTGTGTTTCTTAGAACACGTTTTTAATATTCACTATATCTAGGAAGGCCATCTCGGCGCTCTAGTGATTGTCTGTAAATTATTTCAGTATTAATGTGAGGAGCGCAGTTCAATATTTCGAATTTCTTTTAACTTTAATAT
Organism: Dryococelus australis; assembly: GCA_029891345.1. Classification (NCBI taxonomy): domain Eukaryota; kingdom Metazoa; phylum Arthropoda; class Insecta; order Phasmatodea; family Phasmatidae; genus Dryococelus; species Dryococelus australis. The sequence continues at coordinate 1,550,181 of CM057001.1, forward strand.
TTTAGAATTCAGTACCGCAATTGCATTTTTTCTTACGAGTATATATTTGGTGTGATAATGCTTAGTACTGGTTGGTTAAAAGGAGCCCTTATTTATCATTAAATTTGTATAGCATTCCAGGGTGGAATGTAAATTGTGTTCGCCGAAGGTTTTTGCATTTTTTTTTAAGCAAAGTATATTTTATATTGTATGTTTTAAATCAATTTTTCGGTAAATTGTATTTTGATTGAGTTGCTTGAAACCCCGAATACACAGCATACTTTGGAATTCGTATTTTTTGTAAATTCTTGTGGCAGACATCACATGTGTGTGCATGATTTCAAATGTTTGATGTGCACTATTTATACGTTTTAACTGTGAACTGTTTTTATGACGAAGTTAATTATTAACATTCACGTCTTTTTACTTATCACAACGTTGTACCTATTCCCTAGGTGTTTAAAACACAGCCGTGTAACGTGATCGGCCACAGTCCCAACAAAATACTACGCCCAGTCCGATAAATTTCAATAAACCTAATAAACAGTAAGTAGCAATACATATAAATATAAGCGGAATACAAGTTACTGTAGGCATACTTGTGTGCATGTTCACCACTCTATTTTAAGTTTGTATGACAAACAATAAGCAACACGAGATGCGTGCTTGAATTTAATGTTGCCTTTTTTCGTTTGACTGGTTGTTCCTTCGCTAATATATAAATATTAAAGCAGTTGTAACAGTGTTTAAACACAGTCGCGGCGAAATATTAACGTGCATTACATGTAATGTGCAATGTCGTGGAAAACAAATATGTTAATATAAAATAACGGAAAGGACTATCGTAAATTCAGGCATTTTTAAAACGTCATAATGCTTACCCAAATAATGCCAGAGGCCTAAACTTTGAATATTCGTATGGAATGGTTTTTGGAATATGACAGTAAACAACACATTTGACAGGTATAAAATAGAAGTCACATTTTGATGTTTACTTTAAGGTGTAGCGAAAGTATACGAACACATGTACACACACAATGACATGTAAACCTCGATTTTGACAGATGCTACAGGGCAGTCACATGGCTATGTTTGTTTACATTTGGCGGAAGGATACGAAACGGGCCTGCAAGTAGATATTTAGCAGGGCTCTAAGAAAGTTGCTTCCAGTGGGGAATGGACTATATACTTGTATTTCCTTTCGAAAATCACGAACTTTTTTCTGTGAAATTGTACATAAAAACGAAATGTTTAGTTCATAACTGAAACATCTTGAAATCCTACGTTTGCAGGGCATGCAGTCTCCGCTAGAACTGAATTGTTGTGTAAGCAAAGAGTCCATTATCGACAGGACCAATTTCTCTCGCTCCTTGCACCATTATCTCACGCGCGCGTATTATGTTTCACAGAGCCCGTCCTTGGACTCATAGTGGAAAATGGGCCTAACTGCAATGCAAGGAAATATACAAATGTCAAGCCAGTTTGGCAGTTCGCTCCATCGTACCTAGCAGCCTTAATAATAGCTTCGGATCATAAGCCATGCACATATATTCCATGTTATTTTTATACGGAATCCTTACACGAACGTTGTAACATGCTTAGTGAAAGGAGCCACGGTGTCTGAGCGGTTAGCCTGCTCACCTCCCACCAAGGTGAATCGGGTTCAATCGCCGGCCGGGTCACTCCCGGATTTTCGCATGTGGGAATCGTGCCGGATGATGCTGCTGGGTTTTCTCGGTGATCTCCAGTTTCCTCCCGCACCTTCATTCCAGCGCTGATGCAGACTCGCCTCACTGGCTCTCAAGCCCTCGCTCAGTAATGGTGAACTGGTGTAAATTTTTCGTGGGTTAGGAGCGCAATGTGCAGTGTAGAGGCGCCGGCGACAGGAAACAGCCATTATTGTCCACACAATGACGTCACCTCGGTGGCCGATCCTGTCCGCTCTCTCCGTCAACAACCACCCAGCCAACTCGGGTCTCTTCTCTCTGGAGGTCCATTACTGGACATCCCTACCCCCCTCTCTGCGCCCTCGCAACGTCTTCGCCAGGGTGGACTAGAGATGTTGTTATACGGGAAAAAATATATCGATTTTATTTATATTGGTTACATTTTAAGTTGAGGTATTGTTTAACGAAACGATATATCGAAAGAAAAATATCGATTTTCAATACAACGAAATTCGATATTTTATGTACTATTAAAGGACGTGAGAAGTGAAAGATTGCTTGAATTATTATATATAAATGACATAAGGCATTGAAAAAACATGCGGTGCCTATTTATGCTGCATGTTGCCAAAGTAATTATAGTAATTTTTAAATTAGTTATATATTTTCAAAACAGATCTTATTAAAAGAGTTTTAAGAAATAAATTTTTCTGATGTGTGGGAAAAAATATTAATTTCAATTAAATACAGTTAAAATATATCGACGATTTATATTGGTATATCGCTGGTATAGAAACGTTATTTCGATATATATATATGTATCAATATTTTCTTAACATACCTACCAAGGACGTGGGAGAAACCAACACATCCCTTGCGCTGTGAGCCGACGCTGAGCGGAGAACATTGCAAGTTGCAGATTAGTACGGGACTGCCTAGCGAAAGCTCAGCGTTTTACATCTGTCTCTCGTCATCTTTCACGATATCGTTTTCTAACAAAAAACAATCCATCCATCTTTGCATGGACCACATTGCTGCATAAAGTTTTTTTTTTTTTTTTTTAATTTTTAATACCCTGAATATTAAGGGATAAAAATTTATAGATAAGCAAAACCATCAAGTCTTATTAATTTACTCCTTCTTGATCTCTTGTAGCATGGTTCTTCTTTTCACAGGGCACAAGGCGTGTTTGTTTGAAAGCGATATTGGAAAACGTCCCAAACTCATGACTATAAAATCATTTAACAAGTAAAATCTCCCAAAGCGTATGTCTACAATAAACAGTATTTGTTCTGATAAATATATTTTCAGTGACTCCTCAATTGAGGTAATGATGTTATACTACGAAAGAAACATAGGTAGAAAATTAATTAAGATAAAACTAACACTGCCCTCTCCTCTTCATCCAGACAAACAAATACTATACTTTTTTTTTTACTATAGCTGTTACTTTTTTTTTTTTTTGTTTCCCAGCTGCGGTAGATCACATTATTAGGTTTCCAAATGGTAGCCAATATTAAGAGAAAACATTCTTTTCGCAGAAAAAAGTAATTTGGTTCCGTGCAATCAACTAGTTTCACTAAATTTGCTTTTCTTGTTTACCCTTCGTGTCGTCTGCATCAAACTTGACGTGTATAAATTTTCGCGTTTTCTGAATCTACCACATTACTATACAAACTGGATATGTAAAGAAAAATTATTTCACAACAATACTAATGTAGTGTTTTGTTACATAAACCGTAAACAGGAATGTGTCGGCCTCTTTATACTTGTTGGTCCTTTTAACTTGTCGTGAAATTCTAAAACACTGCATGGAAATCGTAGAGCAAATATTTAAGGACTCTTACACGAGGATCATATCAGAAACAAAGATATATTAAAGACTGAAATCTGTATTTTACTGAACACGCATTTGTATAGGTGTATTTTTTTCTGTTATGGGGGGGGGGGGTGGAGGACAAATATAAAGAAGATTTAGAAGCAATTTAAAACCCGCAATTTCGCAAATTCCGAAGGTCACTCGAAACTTAACTTCGGAAAGGGGATTTTTTTTTTTTTTTCCCCCAACTTTCCTTCATTTCTCGTGTTTGTTTCTCCGTCAAGGGTTTGTTAATCCAGGGCGACTCCATCGGACCAAGCAAACAAGCAACGTGTGTGTATAATGCCAAACATCGATACTGCAAATTAGGAAGTTCTAGTGCGGAGAGGGTGGTGTATGGGGTCATTGAGGAGCTGGGGGGGGGGGGGGGTTGGCCCATTCGTGAGATTTCCGCCCCGGGGAAACAGTTTTCCGCCATGGTGTGCATGCGGGGTTGAAGGGGGTGAGCGAGGGTTTGAAGAGGGTTCGATGAGTGTGTAAAAGTGCTGGAACAATGGATGCAGAGGCTGTGGTAGGGTGCAGGAATGGAGGATGAGGAGAAGACTAAGTCAGAGAAGGGTTATTATTACGTGAAGAGCGCCCTGGAAGGGACTTCGCCGTCCATGGGCTAATGAAAACACAGGATTTAGCTAAGAGGCTTGCGCGTGGTAAGAAAACTGTAACTCCGGTAATGGCAATAATAAACCCCACCCACAACTTTCACCCCCATCTCCTTGAACCCTGCCTCGGTGCGCCAAATCTCCTGCTCCGCGCGTCCTGAATAAGCCGCTGCTTCCGCGCGAGGCCGTAACTTCCGCCTCAAATTAAATATATTTAATATTATTTTAGGTCTGTGTGTAACTGCTGCAAGCACCTCAAATTTTCTCCAGATATTTATTTTCAAAATTATACCAGGCCTATATTATATACACATTAGTTGGTAGCAGTAATGTGCAGACTTTCTTCTATTTCGTCCACGCCTCTTACTTGACGAATTCACAAATGAGAAAGTAGTGAATCTTGAAAGCAAATAGTTATCTAGATCTTTCCGAGATAAAACGATTGCAAACGCTAAATATAGCCAGACAAAAAACGATCTGCAAAAATTTGTGTAAACAAAAGCATGAACTCAATTTTGAACTGTTTATATTAGAAACTCAATCAAATAATAACAGTGCTTTGGTGGTATGACCTGGTGGCAATCTGATATGTTATTCCAGCTGCTTCGAGGTCAAGATAAGTATCGCTCATGCACGAAAAACTTTACCAGGATATTACCTACAGTCCACTGCAGCCCCAAGGCGATCGTGCAGAACTCCACATTATTCGCGTGCTTTACTTAAGCCACATGAATTTAGGATGCATATGAAAATTACATTCAAAGTGACTGTATTTCGTTGAGGGAAATTTTACTTGCACAATCTGGCAACAAATATTCGAGTAAATTAAATTTTGCACTCGGGTTCTAATATGTTGCCATAACACAGGCTGAAATATTCAAAAACAAAATGCATTACAAAGAATGTGAAAATCAAAGAGAAATTGATCAAATTTAACACACTGGAAATACAAATAGGCAAATCAAATTGAAACGTAATACTTACGTGATTAATAACGATTAAACATCCAGAGATACGATCAAACGACAAGTTAGGTAGAGTAAGAATAAAATGTTTCGATAAAATCTTCCTTTCTCTATACATATTTACCAGATTGTGACCGCAATAACTGCCGGAGAATTTTCCCGCTGCGATTTTAGTTTCCCTTCTCAAACAAAATCCACGTTGTGTCAGCTATGGACACGAATTGTGATGATATATTTTGATATATACACATATATGGTTCATCACAGTCCGTTTAAGTGTACTCAGCAGTAGACTCTCGAAATCTACGCTACAGCATGCGTAATATTTCATGCAACTGAATTACTAAATTACCAATCAATAGAAAATCTTTCATTTAACGGCTATAATTAAAAGTATAACTTGACTTCTAAGTTTAGATTAAGATCATCCGTTATCAAAATGGCTGTCTATAGACGTAATGGGAAATATTTTTCTAAAAATTCACGAGCCTTTTCCTTATCGCCGTCAGAGAAATTTCTGAGAAAAAGGGTTGTCACAAAGGCATTGCGCAATTGCGCACCTAACAGGGGAAATGCGAAAGTTGTGTAAAATGAGGACACAACATCACGATATCAAAGGAAGAAGTTGGGAGAGATTAACCCATAGCATGTGATGAATCATCATATAGACTGTTCACAGTAAAGTGAGCACTTTTGAAAGCCCCCTTATTTTAAATAATAGTCAAATAATATATTTAATATTAGCGTTAGGTATTAACTTCCGAGTGCGGTGGAATATACACACTACTTAGCGCGAACAGCCTGTAACAAGATTACCTAGTCAAATATTCTCTGTGAATTCAGTGTTTGCGCATAACGCGTTTCTCAGTAAATATGTAGTTTGGGTGTACAATTTTTTCCTCAGGAAAAAAAAAAAACAATTATATGTTGTTCACGGTACCATGAGCACTTTTGAAATCAACCTTTGAAAAAAGTCACTGCCCCTACCTACACATACTTCACCAGTATCACTGCCTGGCCAAGCGCCCAGTGAAGTTGACAATGATATGGAGGAAAGCAGTTCCATGTCTTGACGTTAAATTTAAAATGCCAGGTAAATATTTAGGAATATAAAATTAATTATTTGGCTTTATGTTTTTTTATGTGTGTAAGAATTAACGAATTCGTAAATTTTTCACTTTTATAATAATTTCTCAATTTCACTTAAGGAAAAAGACAAGGTGGCATCTATTAGTTTGATCCACTGGCTTTCATCGCCAAAGTCAACGTAGTTATCTGAACCACGCTGGATGAGCAGCTGTAAATATAGTTAATTCTTATTTCCCGACCTGCGTTATCAACGACACGCGTTAAGAACCAGCTGATTGAAGCATTTAAACTCACCTTACATCTACGGTAAATAGCTATAACAACCGGGTTGCTGTAACGTCTTGAGGTTTGCTAACGTGTCCAGTAGATTCACCTTACATCTACGGTAAATAACTATAACAACCGGGTTGCTGTAACGTATTGAGGTTTGCTAACGTCTTGAGGTTTGCTAACGTCTTGAGGTTTGCTAACGTCTTGAGGTTTGCTAACGTCTTGAGGTTTGCTAACGTGTCCAGTAGATTCACCTTACATCTACGGTAAATAACTATAACAACCGGGTTGCTGTAACGTCTTGAGGTTTGCTAACGTGTCCAGTAGATTCACCTTACATCTACGGTAAATAACTATAACAACCGGGTTGCTGTAACGTCTTGAGGTTTGCTAACGTCTTGAGGTTTGCTAACGTCTTGAGGGTTACTAACGTGTCCAGTAGATTCACCTTACATCTACGGTAAATAACTATAACAACCGGGTTGCTGTAACGTCTTGAGGTTTGCTAACGTCTTGAGGTTTGCTAACGTCTTGAGGTTTGCTAACGTCTTGAGGTTTGCTAACGTCTTGAGGTTTGCTAACGTGTCCAGTAGATTCACCTTACATCTACGGTAAATAACTATAACAACCGGGTTGCTGTAACGTCTTGAGGTTTGCTAACGTCTTGAGGTTTGCTAACGTCTTGAGGGTTGCTAACGTGTCCAGTAGATTCACCTTACATCTACGGTAAATAACTATAACAACCGGGTTGCTGTAACGTCTTGAGGTTTGCTAACGTGTCCAGTAGATTCACCTTACATCTACGGTAAATAACTATAACAACCGGGTTGCTGTAACGTATTGAGGTTTGCTAACGTCTTGAGGTTTGCTAACGTGTCCAGTAGATTCACCTTACATCTACGGTAAATAACTATAACAACCGGGTTGCTGTAACGTCTTGAGGGTTGCTAACGTGTCCAGTAGATTCACCTTACATTTACGGTAAATAACTATAACAACCGGGTTGCTGTAACGTCTTGAGGTTTGCTAACGTCTTGAGGTTTGCTAACGTCTTGAGGGTTACTAACGTGTCCAGTAGATTCACCTTACATCTACGGTAAATAACTATAACAACCGGGTTGCTGTAACGTCTTGAGGTTTGCTAACGTGTCCAGTAGATTCACCTTACATCTACGGTAAATAACTATAACAACCGGGTTGCTGTAACGTCTTGAGGTTTGCTAACGTCTTGAGGTTTGCTAACGTCTTGAGGTTTGCTAACGTGTCCAGTAGATTCACCTTACATCTACGGTAAATAACTATAACAACCGGGTTGCTGTAACGTCTTGAGGTTTGCTAACGTCTTGAGGTTTGCTAACGTCTTGAGGGTTGCTAACGTGTCCAGTAGATTCACCTTACATCTACGGTAAATAACTATAACAACCGGGTTGCTGTAACGTCTTGAGGTTTGCTAACGTCTTGAGGTTTGCTAACGTCTTGAGGTTTGCTAACGTCTTGAGGGTTGCTAACGTGTCCAGTAGATCCACTTTTCTTAGACGGGATTTAATTTTCACTCATTCACATAAACGCTCGAGCTGAAACATCGACACGGCGAGATAAACCAAGAATGTGGCAGGGACAACTCGCGATAAATGCACAACTTTTCGAAGACGAAATTCGGCGAGATTGAATTTCCACGTTGGGGCTTACCCCGCCACATTTCTCCTAGCCTACGCTCGGAAACGATAACTCGTGGATGGGGATGTAAAAATGTTGAGAATTTGCACCACGCTGCGCGCGCGATATATATCGGCGGAAACGCGACGGTGCTGTAAACAATACGACGGCATTCAGGGCTGCTTCATGTTCGGCGGGCAAGGCGGAGAGGTTTGAGGGTGTGGTTGTAGGGGTGTGTGGAAGGGGTTGGATGTTCGTGTCCCACAAAAGGGCTGTCTTGCACAGAGAGAGAGAGAGAGACAAACAGAGACAGAAGACCGGCAGTCGTGACGTAGGATCCGTCACATGTAGATGTGGCAGTAGGTTTGTCGAGACCGAGAGAGACAGGCGTTTGCCGCAGCATCAAGAGAGAAAGAGAGAGACAGCGAAATCGAGCTAAAAAAATCCCTAAAAAAACAGCTTCAGACAAGCGCTGTGGAGAGGGACAGAAGAGAGGGAAATACTTCAAGGTCCCGTGTATATGTGTGTGTGTCTATATATATATATATATATATATATATATATATATATATATATATATATATATATATATATATATATATATATAGACACACGTACTCGTGGAAAAAGGGAGGAAGTTTCACAATCACGTTGAATGAAACTGCAGTGTTTACAAAAAAATGGGTACAGAGTGGGTGATGTAGATAGAGGCGGAGAGGGGGTGCAAAGAAGAAGAATAAAAAAGCCGCTGAGTTTCGTTCCGAAAGAAGAAGCAATGATTCCGGTATCTGCCTTTCCATGCTTTATGTTTCGTCTGCTGAGATTTTCTGCAGCCGGTTGTTTGCGATTCGGTTAAAAGATTACGAAAACGAAGGTTTTCGAAGACGATTACACGTAGATTGCCTGACTAACAAAAGTATAAGTAGGTGCCAAAAATAGTAATCCCCTGTTGAGGGAATCTAAGTGATTGCATCGCCTATTCATATCAATATTTTTTTATCAATCAATGTCGGTCTGTATTTTAGACAACTATGTTTAAAGCTCAGCATTAGAGAAATGTTGATAATTTTCTGTTACATTCAAAATAAGTACTCCATCCTGTAAATTGAAGCAGTTAAGATTGATCCACTTAAGTCATATGCCGTCGCAACCCAGTAAAACAGTAACTTACCTGCTAAAAACCTATGCGTTAATAGCTGTGAATAAAGTTCTTCAATAATGCCTTTCTTGGATAAATTTAAGAACTGTTAAGCCTGCCCTACACGTTAACTAATTTCCACTACATTTATTTATACCTTCGAGTATAAGAGAAGGCACATTCTGTAGTATAACAGAAGAAATAACACGTTAGTAACTAACCAGTACCCACGCGTTATCTTAGTTCTAAGTGTAAAAAGCAGCCAACTTAGTTGCTGTTGAATGGCATTACGTATTTAACTGAAGTCCAATAGCAATTAAATCATAGCTGTTCCTCTTCGATAAAACAGAACATTTCCGAGGATTAGGCTGTCTTTTTTCTTTGGTAGCAAGAATGAATTTATTCTGCTTTCTGAATACTTCTTACGTGTGACAATTATTACATAAACGCGATATTTACGTATTCTATACAAAAGATGAACGTCATGACAAATGTATATTTACGCAATTATTTATTGTTTAAGGTGTAGCAAAATTAAAAATGTCTTCATTCTTACTTAACTTAAAAAGACACTGGCATTGTTCTATTATCATAAACATTAAACTGCGGGCTTTCTGTGACGACAAATTTTATCATTCATATAGGTAATTCACGGTAAAATGAGCACTTTTGAAAGTCTTCTCATTTATGATAATAGTCAATAAATATATTTTATTGTAGCCATAGACGTTAACTTCAGAGTGCAGTGAAATCTACACACTTTGAATATTACTTGCATGGTAATATACATTTTAAAAGGTAGTTAAAGGATAAAAATGGCTGAAGTAAAAAAGTAACTAGGGCTTCAAACATGCTCACTTTACCGGGAACAGCCTACATCCTTGAGCAATAGCACGGTTTATATACAGGTAGCCCACAAGGAAGATCAGTGAGCCTTGAGCCGCGCAATGTACAGTACATGCCAAAAATAACTTCACTGTTCTTTAACTAATCCCGAATGCCGCTAGTTTTCATTATGACACTCCTTATAAGCCGTTATATGTACAACTGCCCCTCGTCATTCACTGCCTACATTGTCTATGGCCAAAATAATCACTGTAATCGTTCAACTGTGTACAGTTGAAGGTACAATTTTATTTCCAAAAGTTTATATTTCGAAAGTATAGTTACAGGCGGCCGCTCTGCAAGCGTCTGAGGCTCGGGTGGATTTTGACGCGCGCGCGCTCTATCAGTTGCAATTAGAGACGCAGCGGCTTATTCACAAAGGAAAGTTTAAAAAGCGTGCCTGATACACCTATCAAGGCGAGTGCCACTCCCGACCTTGGAAATCAGGGGTCTTCGAGAGAAATGAAGAATGCTCTGTATTACTGACCTCAGGGTGAGGCGAACCTGCCAGGTCAAGGCCAGCGGCTATAAAAATACGTCGGGCCTCCGAGCCGGCAGTTGTTGAACGAATGAGTGGCTGAAGTTTCAGCGATAGACGACAGGCGGCGAGGGAAGTGACACAGCGGGAGGGAAGTCTGCGACTGCGAGTATCAAACAGTGAAGGGTGCGGCAGGTAAGCTGGACTATTGGGCCAGATGTGTGAGTGGAAGACATTACAAATGGTTGCGACAGACAGACTGGACGAACGTTAATGATGAGTATGAGTTAATTGAGCATAACAAAACGCAGATATTGAGAAGGACATTAATTAGAGTTGAAATAGACATTAACTATTGCGCTCACTGAGAAATAAAAAGAGAAGTAGTGGATATAGATAATGTAATGCTGGAAATAATAGCTGTGTGAATAAATTAGAAATCAAATTTCTTTCTTTTATTTTTACTAAGACCTCCATACACTCACGAACTCAGATACGCCTCCTGAGCGTCTTTATAACAGTGTGTACAAAATTGACCGCAATCCTTTCTACCACACCAGTGCGACATAGTAGACTTGGGAATAGCGAGGACAAATATCTGCTTATAGCGCGTAATCCAGCCGCACACGCCAGCAACATGTTGGAATGGCGTCCGCCAATCAGCGCCTGCGAACTATTCGCCAGCCGGCAGCCCAGCCAGTAGGGAAGCTTGCCCAGGAAGCAGCGCCCAATCAGACACCAAGCCCGCTCCCAGAGTCTCGCGTAGCCGATGGGAAAGTGAGTGAGTGAAGAGATTTGGGCGGCTCTTGACGAGGTCTTGAGAGCCGATGAGCGTAACTGAGGTGAGTATGGAGCAGCTTCGGAATGAAAGGGCCTAATAAAAGGGAGATCCCCGAGAAAAACCGCCAACCAGCGTAATTGTGCGGTACGATTCCCACGTGCGAAACTCCGGTGACCCTGACTGGGATAGAACCTGGTTCGCCAGGTGAGAGGCGAGCAGGCTAACCGCTCAGCCACCGAATGGTAGGTACGTCCACATCAGAGAAACCACCGAGTCATTTAGTTTCTGTCTACTTAGCTACCCGTGGCAATGTCTGGAGAGAGAATAGGACGGCTGTGGAAGTGAAGCCAAGACTGGTGTTTCCCCTTACTTCTACCTGCAGCCTTTAAACGAAGAAAAGAGAGCGTCCGAATTGCTAATCTGATGAAATCTGTCACCTGTGTTCCACTTCCACGAGGCAGACTGATCACGAGGGGAAGTTGTTAGTAAAACGACAAGGGGGTGGGGGGGAGGGTTGTTTATCCACTGGTGCTAAGACAACCATCATCCAGCATTTACTTCCCTCTACACACTAACCCTCCTCCTCCTCCAGTCCGCTTGCAGCTAGCTTGATTCTCAGCTGCGCCCTTTGCTGTTGACTCTCTGCTCATTAACGAATGTCGGGTCCTTTTGCTACATCCATACATAAGCCATCTCGAGAGCAAACAAGGATTATTCCAGTGCCTTCCTTGTCTTGCTGACAAAACAACTACAAACATACTCAACGTCGTGTCAGCTGCACGCATCTACAATTTACCCATATTATTTTCCTACCATATGCATTGCCGAGTTGGACTCATTTTACAGAGTAATTATCATCTATATAATACCTTCCTATTTACACTGATTAACTGTTGTACATATTATATAGTTATGTGTTCTTGATAGTAATTATCATATATATAATACCTTCCTATTTACACTGATTAACTGTTGTACATATTATATAGTTATGTGTTCTTGATAGTAATTATCATATATATAATACCTTCCTATTTACACTGATTAACTGTTGTACATATTATATAGTTATGTGTTCTTGATAGTATTCCATGTATATAATGTACCGACTTCGTTCAACGAATTGTGTTAGGTCAGTATTGTTTCTATTTTGTAATTACTCTTATAAGCAGTTCACGGTCAAGTGAGCACTTTTGAAGCCCTCGTTACTTTTTTCTTTCAACCAATTTATATCGTTCAATAACTTAACTTGTTCATGTAAACCTGTAATGTAAGTAATAAACACAGTGCATACATTCACCATACCTAAAACCAAAAGTCTGAGGCTACAATGAAATGTATATGTGTGCGTGCATGTCAGTATGTACGGAGGCATATGTAGGTAAGGGGACGTCGTTTTATGTAAAAGGTTGGTTTCAAATCGCCTCTCTTTACCATAAACGGTTTATGTCGCTTCGGACACGACCAGGACTAATGTTTAATCTACTCAGGTTAGGAACGGAACGAGAGTTCTTGTGGGAAAGTTTGTCATAGGGAACATTCCCGCCACAAGGCGCGCTGGTGTCCCAAAGAGGTCGTTTTTTAAAATGGCGGTGAATTGAGAAATTGTATTTGTTTGTGTGTCATGTTTGAATGTGTTTGTGACTACACTGAGAAAATGGTTTTGTTGAATCAAACCAAGTTTGTTTGGAGCAACCAGAATTATTGTATATATAGGGGAAATTAAATATGTTGTTGTTGGATCCAAATTATATGGTTGTTCTTATTAGTTTGCCACAAATAAAGATTTGGTTGGTGCAACTAAAGATTTGTTTGGTTCTAAATACAATAAACAATTTCGTTTAATATAAAAAAAAACATCAGGGGCAGATCGAGATTCGAACCTACATCAGCTACGTCGACTAATGTGACTGCTGACGAAATAGCGATGTTTCTATATACATGCATTTCGAATACTGGACAACATGGGCAAATAAATGTTTCAAATCTTACAGCATTCCTTTTTAGTTTCCTCTTCAACTTGTATTAATAGGATGCTTATAGCGTTATTAGGCACTGACAAACACATCCAAACCGTAGCAAAAATACAAACAAACTCTTGAGCCGTATTTTCGAACGAAGGCTATCAAATTACTAATCAAACAAATATATACAGGTACCAAATAGTTCTACCAAATAGTTTGTTGGCAGTCTAATTTCTTCCGGGACAATCCTCTTTTTGTTGTTTTTCAAGATGTGTGTATTGAACAAAATATTTTGTTGGGGCAACTAAATACATTTTGGGCCCTTTACAAACAAAATTTTTGCTGGCTTTTCTCTCAGTGTAGCTCGAGCCAATATATTAATTGATAGCTTTACTTTGCTACTATTATTCACGTCCTCCAACGGTGTTTACAAGTGGAAACAATGAGAGTACAACTGTGTTTGGCACAGAGCTTTCAAGAAGCCACTAAGGCAACGCTGTACTTTGCTACTATTATTCACGTCCTCCAACGGTGTTTACAAGTGGAAACAATGAGAGTACAACTGTGTTTGGCACAGAGCGTTCAGAAGCCACTAAAGCAACGCTGTAATTTGCTACTGTTATTCACGTCCTCCAACGGTGTTTACAAGTGGAAACAATGAGAGTACAACTGTGTTTGGCACAGAGCGTTCAGAAGCCACTAAGGCAACGCTGTACTTTGCTACTATTATTCACGTCCTCCAACGGTGTTTACAAGTGGAAACAATGAGAGTACAACTGTGTTTGGCACAGAGCTTTCAAGAAGCCACTAAGGCAACGCTGTACTTTGCTACTATTATTCACGTCCTCCAACGGTGTTTACAAGTGGAAACAATGAGAGTACAACTGTGTTTGGCACAGAGCGTTCAGAAGCCACTAAGGCAACGCTGTACTTTGCTACTATTATTCACGTCCTCCAACGGTGTTTACAAGTGGAAACAATGAGATTACAACTGTGTTTGGCACAGAGCGTTCAGAAGCCACTAAGGCAACGCTGTACTTTGCTACTATTATTCACGTCCTCCAACGGTGTTTACAAGTGGAAACAATGAGAGTACAACTGTGGTTGGCACAGAGCGTTCAGAAGTCACTAAAGCAACGCTGTACTTTGCTGCTATTACTCACGTCCTCCAACGGTGTTTACAAGTGGAAAAAATGAGAGTACAACTGTGGTTGGCACAGAGCGTTCAGAAGTCACTAAAGCAACGCTGTACTTTGCTACTATTATTCACGTCGTCCAACGGTGTTTACAAGTGGAAACAATGAAAGCACAACTGTGTTTGGCACAGAGCGTTCAGAAGCCACTAAGGCAACGCTGTACTTTGCTACTATTATTCACGTCCTCCAACGGTGTTTACAAGTGGAAACAATGAGAGTACAAGTGTGTTTGGCACAGAGCTTTCAAGTAGCCACTAAGGCAACGCTGTACTTTGCTACTATTATTCACGTCCTCCAACGGTGTTTACAAGTGGAAACAATGAGAGTACAACTGTGGTTGGCACAGAGCGTTCAGATGTCACTAAAGCAACGCTGTACTTTGCTACTATTATTCACGTCGTCCAACGGTGTTTACAAGTGGAAACAATGAGAGTACAACTGTGTTTGGCACAGAGCGTTCAGAAGCCACTAAGGCAACGCTGTACTTTGCTACTATTATTCACGTCCTCCAGCGGTGTTTACAAGTGGAAACAATGAGAGTACAACTGTGGTTGGCACAGAGCGTTCAGAAGCCACTAAAGCAACGCTGTACTTTGCTGCTATTACTCACGTCCTCCAACGGTGTTTACAAGTGGAAACAAAGAGAGTACAACTGTGTTTGGCACAGAGCATTCAGAAGCCACTAAAGCAACGCTGTACTTTGCTACTATTATTCACGTCGTCCAACGGTGTTTACCAGTGGAAACAATGAGAGTACAACTGTGTTTGGCACAGAGCGTTCAGAAGCCACTAAGGCAACGCTGTACTTTGCTACTATTATTCACGTCCTCCAACGGTGTTTACAAGTGGAAACAATGAGAGTACAACTGTGTTTGGCACAGAGCGTTCAGAAGCCACTAAGGCAACGCTGTACTTTGCTACTATTATTCACGTCCTCCAACGGTGTTTACAAGTGGAAACAATGAGAGTACAACTGTGTTTGGCACAGAGCGTTCAGAAGCCACTAAAGCAACGCTGTACTTTCTCCTTTTCCTTTTTAGGAAATCTGCACAGGAAAGTCTTAACAATAATATTTTTTAAGCATTTGGCTATTTTTTTCCAATTCAGTTATCAAATTTAGACAAAGTAGTTGCGTTAGTCAACGTTTTGCTAATCCAGTTTATGACGGATTGTTAAACAACGTATGAATATATTTCGTTACACTTACTCTCTACTGGGTGAAAACAAGGATCATTTTTTACGTAGGTTCTAACACAACACAAATCAGAAGATTTGACACAATTGTATTGATTTAAAAAATTTTGCAATTATCTCATTTAGTTACACACAAGACGGGAAAAGATGGTACACACGCGACATCAGTATACCCTGGCGGCGAGAAGTTTTAGTTGCCAAGTGAACAGCACTGAGCCAAGAATAACGTTGCATTGAACCTGTCTAGCATAACGTTACCAGTTCTCGGATTGTATGTACGCTGGAGAGTGGAGAGGAAATATTTTGGCGGCTCTTAACATCGAGGTCTTGAGAGCTGATGAGGCTCAAGCGAGGCGAGTATGGTGCGGCACCAGAATATAAGGGAGCGGGAAAAAGGGAGATCCCTGATAAATCCCGCCATAGTCCAGCATGTTTCTCACATACAAAAATCCGGCGACTGTAGACTCATGACATGACCTGGAGGAGGGGAGGGCAGCACCTTGGAGCAGCCTGGCCAGTTATCTCTCTCCCGCGGCGAGGATCGCACACAGATCGCGGGACGAGATGTGTTAGCGCGAGAGAGACGAATGACGCCTAGGACGAGAGGGGGGTTATTTACCACGCCATTGTCCATTGTCGGGGTGACGAGGGGAAGCTCGTTAACCTGCCGGCTGGTCTTCTCTATATGGCTTCCACGCCTCCCGAGTGTCGGCCTCGACTGGACGTGACGCTCTGATGGGGCCGCGGTCAGTGGCGTGTGGTGAAGTGTTGCAAGGTAAGCTCGTGCTTGGTCAGTGCTGTACACGCTCGGTACAGCCGGGAGTAGAGCCGGGATGTAGTGCGGCCCACTCACAAGAGAGCGGCGAGGCTCCCATTACTCACGTGCTGTGACGTCAACTGTACTACTACGTTTAAGTGGCCGATGTGTAAACTAGCAAACGATAAGGTATAGCACAGAGCAAAACACAGCTCACCTTGCAACAGTTCACCACACGCATCTGGCCGCGGTAGCCACGTGGATAGTGCGTCAGTCTTCATGATCGATCGCCGGCGTGGTCACGCCCACGTCACAGAACAGTTAACCACAAACAGACTATTCACGGTTACTCCCACCTTTCCTAAAGTCTTGCCTGCTTATTTTCTACTTTCGGAGTATTCCTCCGCTTCATACAAACAAAGTTTAACCCAGTGCAAAAAATTACACCAAAGGGAGAATGCACTGGATTCGTGCGCATTCAATGTAATATTACTTTCCAAAAGAACCATTTATTTCTAACGTTACCAACCCACCTATTTCCTCCCTGTTTTATTGCTATTAATTATAGATGTAACATTAACATTTTAGGACAGAATATACAGTGCGTAAAAGTTCAATTTAACAAAAAAAAGTACCTTTATAATAATAGAAGTATAAAACGCTTCGTATACGTCATGTGTTTAGGAAACAACCAAACACGTCATATATGGGGTGATTTTTCAAATGTTTGGTTTAAAAGTGTGAAGAAACTGCGAATAGATTATAGAACGCGAAATGGTACGGCGATTTCTTTGAAGTGGCCGTGTCCGATCGCTGAATGGCTGTACGGGACTCGAGAACGGGCTTGGTTTCTGATTGGCTGCTGAGTGCAGTAGATCCCTGTTTACTGCAGTGTGAGGACGCTGTAGTTCGCGGGTGGGTTTCCTCGGTCCACTCCCATGTTCGCAACCACTGCATTCTCTCGGAGCTCCATTCTAGCGTCTCACACCACGTCCGACCTTATAGAACAAGTTGCAACCAGCGCGCGCCTTAATATCATCCGGTAGGAGCAATGTTCTAAAACAGAGAGGTGCGCTTGTACATGAGATATACCCTGGCAGTGGTCTTCAGAAACGTATTCTTTTCGTCGTGTCATAAACCGGACCCTTCATATGCTTATATTAATCAAATTGATGTTCGTGATATATTATGATGCAAGACTTTTGCTGTTCATAAAGGTGTCATAAATCATACTGCTGTGATTTCAATTGCTCAAGTCCCTGGTTTGTATTCTCGTAAAAGAGTTCAATTGGAAATATGGGACGAAATATGTTTGTTTAGTAAATTGGTTGGTACTACTGGAGATATTCACTATTAGGACACGTACAGCTTGTATATAATGATTAAATATTAATAAATTTTGTTTGACCAAAATTGGTTCAGTGGTTTACATTTTAGGCTGACATGACCTCCAGACACTTGGCGAGTGTTGCACAAGCTCACGCGCGCTGCTCATTCTGCCGGAACTGACGAGGAATTTTTGCTGCCTGGCGCATTTGAAATTCACCCAAGTCAAAAGCAATAAAAGTAGTTCAGATAATTTACCAACGTCATGCTTCGCAGGTTTTTTCAGAAGCAAATAAGCTAATCGTTCTTTATCTTTTTCGGAAATCCGATTATACTAGAGCCTGACTAAATGAGGCACGATTTCAGAAGCTGTACGCAATTTGAAAAGCTTATTCATGGTGAAATTAATCCCACGACGTTTGCCGAATGCTAATGATAGTGAATTGCGCCAGCTATTCTCGGTCATTTCCCGGCAGTGCCAAACCTCATACTAACGTTAATGTAAGTCCCGAGCATTGCGAGATACATCAAAATTACAAGTTCAAACAATGATGCTGATATATATATATATCAGCAAGACCGACCTGAGTGGAGGTGAAATGGAAATACAGAATGCTTGGACCGGCTGGGGCCGTCACAGCACGTCAGTGAATAATTTACACACTGCAAACAAGTAAAAACACTCTAAAAATTAATTAGTGTGTCGGACCACGTCACCATTTCCCTCGGAAAAAAGTACTTACTGTGTCTGCTTGGCAACCTGTTGAATTGTACAGAGTACGACCCGGTACGCACGAACTTTCACACACGTAGTTTTGAGATTTAAAACTATTCGATGTAGTTTAAAACACTAATAAAAATGAACTGTGATATTTTTGTCAGCTCCACATCACTACAAAACACTTTAAAAAAATCTGAGGTACCGAAAAATAACTGAATATGGCCATACCTAATTTTCACGTGCAGCAACATCGAGTCGAGGCGAAAGAGTGTGCACCGGACTGATGTTTCAGTGATTCGTCGTGCGAGCCCTGCACAGTCGGTGACCACCTTGGTAACAGCTTGGCACGATGCGAGCCCTGCACAGTCGGTGACCGCCTTGGTAACAGCTTGGCACGATGCGAGCCCTGCACAGTCGGTGACCACCTTGGTAACAGCTTGGCACGATGCGAACCCTGCACAGTCGGTGACCACCTTGGTAACAGCTTGGGACGATGCGAGCGCTGCACAGTCGGTGACCACCTTGGTAACAGCTTGGCACGATGCGAACCCTGCACAGTCGGTGACCACCTTGGTAACAGCTTGGCACGATGCGAGCGCTGCACAGTCGGTGACCGCCTTGGTATCAGCTTGGGACGATGCGAGCGCTGCACAGTCGGTGACCGCCTTGGTAACAGCTTGGCACGATGCGTGAGCTGCACAGTCGGTGACCACCTTGGTAACAGCTTGGGACGATGCGTGAGCTGCACACTCCGTGACCGCCTTGGTAACAGCTTGGCACGATGCGTGAGCTGCACAGTCGGTGACCACCTTGGTAACAGCTTGGCACGATGCGAGCGCTGCACAGTCGGTGACCGCCTTGGTATCAGCTTGGGACGATGCGAGCGCTGTACAGTCGGTGACCGCC
Source organism: Dryococelus australis (assembly GCA_029891345.1). Classification (NCBI taxonomy): domain Eukaryota; kingdom Metazoa; phylum Arthropoda; class Insecta; order Phasmatodea; family Phasmatidae; genus Dryococelus; species Dryococelus australis. The sequence continues at coordinate 1,569,631 of CM057001.1, forward strand.
TTGGTAACAGCTTGGGACGATGCGAGCCCTGCACACTCGGTGACCGCCTTGGTAACAGCTTGGGACGATGCGAGCGCTGCACAGTCGGTGACCGCCTTGGTATCAGCTTGGCACGATGCGTGAGCTGCACACTCGGTGACCGCCTTGGTAACAGCTTGGCACGATGCGAGCGCTGCACAGTCGGTGACCGCCTTGGTATCAGCTTGGCACGATGCGTGAGCTGCACAGTCGGTGACCACCTTGGTAACAGCTTGGCACGATGCGTGAGCTGCACAGTCGGTGACCGCCTTGGTAACAGCTTGGGACGATGCGAGCGCTAACAAAAATGTGTCATTTTCGTTACGTTACTTCCGGCATCTTGCTCAAGAGGACGGAAGTGGAGAGCACACTATAATCGTATTGTTTGTTTAAATAATTCGTTGTATCAAACCCCCTAAGGGAAATTGGTGTTCACTGCATCGATCACCTTAAATGGTAATGATTGGTAAAATCAACAGCCATTAGCTGCGCTTTGCTTGTACCCTCCAAGGAGTAATTGAACACCCCTCGATTTCTTAGAAAAAAATGTGTTTTTTTAGGGGCGGTAAGGTGTATTTAATGCCGGCCCGCGGTGCTCTCTAGGTCAGTTCAGCGACCTCGAGGGGGCAATCTTCTACCATGAGATAAGTATTACTGTTATTTGGAATCACCAATGTAGGCTCCGAAAGCAAACAGGTCACTTACGTCACTTTGATGTTAGGCAGGGGCCAGATGGCCGTAAAATAATTTTAAGTTTTCTACAATTTTGCGAAATGTTGGCCTTTTAGCCAAAATACAGTACCGTTACTTTTGTAACCAAGTTTTACTGGCCATGTCGTCACCAAGATGCAAAGCGGTGGTAACCACTTGGAACCATGGGTAAATTTTACCAAAACTTGTAAAAATTTTCAAACATCTGTAAACTATTGTAAACTTTGGGGAACATTTGTAAACACTTGCCAATAATCGTTTAGTATGGTTCCAACCTCTTGTATTAAGTGGAGCTATGCGAAACGCCTTGATATTATGACTTTTTTCAGAGAAACTTTACGAAGTTCCAAAAATCCACTTTACTCGCGGAGTTAAGGCTGGCGTTGCTTAGCAGTTGCTCCCATCCACTTGGGATAGCGAGTAAATTAAAACGTAATTATTGTTTGATGACAAGTAATGTGTTACCAAAAATGTGGGTCTTTCCTAGTGTAGGAATTAAACATGACGTAATAATGTGAATGGTAAAAGTAGGTGAAAGTAGAAATATAGCAGCCATTTGTAACTATGGTTAATTGGAGTCACCTGCTCAATATATTTTGTGATGGCCTTTTGCAGTTTGTATTAACTGATTCATACGGCCAGTAAATATAACTTGCATAAGTATTAGCTGAAAATCAGCGAAAGTATTGTAACCTGAATTTGGTTGCATTTAATCTATATTTTGGGCAACCTGGGTATTATGTAAATGTTTTTAAATATAAATTTGTTATATATGGGAAAGGAAAATTATAATTTTACTTTTTCAATATGAAATGTAAGATAACCAAAAAAGTATTTCATGTGCAATATTTGCAAAAGAAATGTCAATGAAAAGAAAAATTAAAATGAATATTTAAAATAAAAACAAACATTACAACACTTCTTTATTTGTATTACAGATCGTTGAAAACAATTAACTACCCTTTACATTGCAGAAAAAATGTTTTTGCATGGCTTTTGCCATTCTTGTGTTCTGATTGGTTTTTGCTAGGGGTGGCAGAGGTTAAAGTGGTTTCACACTGTCGATCTGTCGGTAAAGACAGTTCAGTTAGAGGGGAGTTGGTTTGTGGAGAATATGGGATCAGGTAGAGAGTGTCCTGGAGTGGGATTGATCGGGGATGATGGATTTGTGTGTTGCCGTGGGTCAGCAGGTTGATGGTCTCGGGGAAGAGGGTCAGGTTCTTCGAGGTCTGATCGTCATTGTTGTTGATGGACCGGGAACTGGTAGGCTTGATTCTTAGACGGGAGTCACAGTGCTGGGGGAGTGAGCTAGGGATATACATTGGTTTCTCTGTAGGAATTTTCTTGCCTGTGGAGTTTGGTGTAATATTGAGATGTATTGGAGGAGTTTCTGTCACTGTCGAGGTGGAAGATGTAGTCTTGAAGAAAGTTGTAATGAAGTGTCATGTGATACAGTTAAAAATGTGTACCACAAAGTAAAGGTAATAGGGCAAGGAATCGTATAGCAATTTTTGAATGCTAACTAGAAAAATTTCGGCAGACATGGAAGCACTTCGCTCTTTAATCGAAAGTTTGAGTGGCCAGATAAATATCAAAATAGATACTGTAAATAGTAGAATAAATAGTGTTGTAGATAATGTTAATGAAAATGTAAATAGTCAAATAGACAGAGTGGCCAACAAGGTCGACAGTTTGAATGAAAGAATGGACAGTGTTGAGCAATAAATGAAACAGGAAGTGAGCGCCCTTAAACAGGAATGTCAGGAGTTCTTGTAGCAGCAGGGGAGACGATATGTAGGAGCAGTAGAGGAGCCGAGTTTGGTCACCACCAAGATTACGAGTGCAGGCAGCCAGAAGAATGTAGAGGTCGCCACCAGCGCAGCCTCCGCAGGAGAGGCGCAGCAGTTCTGCAGTTTGGGAATACCCCAGCCAGGGGTGGGTAAAGGCGCCACAATTAAGCCCGCTCCCTACGAGGGACAAACACCTTGGCGCGAGTACCGGCACCAGTTCGAGATCGTTGCCACTCTGAATGGCTGGACTGAAGAGCAGAGGGCGTACTACCTTGCGGCTGTACTGAGAGGATCAGCGTTGAGCATACTGCAGTCGCTGCCACAATGACATCGTCTAGAATACTCCACACTGGTGTCGGCTTTGGAGCTGCAATTTGGTGACTGGTACCTGCGGCACGCCCACCATGCCCAATAGCGAAGCTGCAAACAGCGACCCGGCGAACCACTGCAGGAACTGTCGCAGGACATCGTGAGGCTGTCGCACCTGTCTCTGGAGGGATGCTCGGAAGAGGCACGAGACGTCATCGCTGTCGGCTTCTTCGTCGACGCTATCGCTGACACCGAGGTGCGACAAGCTGTGCGGTTAGCTGCCCCTCACACCATGCAGGATGCCTTGGCCCGAGCACTGGAAGTGGAGTCAGCATGGCAGTCATCAGTGCCACGACGTCCAGTGCGGCAGTGATGCTTGATGAAGGGGAGGACGACAGCGTCAATGGGATGTTGAAGGACTTGCAGACGACCATCAGGGACATCGCCTCCATGATGCGCACTACGGAGACTCGCTGTCCTCCACACAAATGGCCGGAATGTTGGACGTGTGGACAGCCGGGGTACCTGAGAGCCAATTGTCCTCAGCAGCAGAAGCAGCAGCAACAGCCAGGCAGCAGGCACCAAGGAGCAGGTGAGGGTGCAATGTCATCGGGAAACTTGTCAACACCGGTCTTTGGGTGCGAATGTCGGTGATTGCTGGAGGGAAGGCCCCAATGATTTTGCAGGTGCGTTCAATGAAAGAAGACTTCGATGCCATATTGGTGGAGTGGAGCCTAGACGATGTTTCTTGTCAAATGGTATTTGACACAGGAGCGACTATAACAGTGGTAAGACCGGATCTTGTTGGACTTTTCCCCCAGCGATCATCCGATAAGAGCATGGATCACTGTTATTTAACTACAGTAACGGGCGAGACCACGCCAGTCAAAGGCAAGAAAAGGGTAGTCTTAAAGTTCGGTAATCTTGAGATAGAGCATGATATATACATAGCAGAGATAGAGAACGAATGCATTTTGGGTCCTGATGTATTATGTAAGCTGGGATGCTGTATTAATACTCGACTGGGAGTGTTACGTGTAGGTAATACCGAGTTGGTAGTGTCAACGCGACGAGATTTATCTTCGCCAATGAGCTGTCCAGTAGTGTGTAATCAGTGAACTGTGCTCCCTGCTTCTAGCGAAGATGATATTCCAGGCAAATGCCAGAGAAAATCTGTCAGGCGATCGGGCATAATAGAACCAGCCCAGAATGGTGGCATTTTACCAGATGGTGTCATTGTAGCCAGGACATTGATTTATTCAAAATCGGACAGCTTGCCTGTTAGGATGATTAATTTGTCTGACCGTGCTATCCGCCTTGAAGAGGATGCTACCAGAGGATTTTGCAAGCAGGTATCACAGGTACTTGCAAATGTTCCAGAAGCTTCACTGCCACAACCTACTGGATGTCCTCTTCCAGATGCTCTGGGGGAACTGCTGACAAGAACAAGAGAAAACCTCAACTGGCAACAGGCAAGGGCAGTTTCAGAATTGCTGCAGAGAAATAGAGGCACTTTCTCCTGTGAGCCCAATGACCTTGGCAGAATTAATGTTGCATGCCACCACATCGATACAGGGGATGCCAGGCCCATAAAGCAGCCAGCAAGGCAACTACCACTAGCCTCATATGAGATTGTTGATGGCATTCTGAAAGATACGAGGGATTTAGATGTGGTAAAACCATCAGTCAGTCCATGGTCTCCTCTCATTGTGTTTGTTCAAAAAAAAAAGTGTGTATTTTAGATTTTGTGTTGATTACCGCCAACTTAATAATGTGACCAGGTTCACAGTGGTTTTCTACTATAGACATGAAGAGCAGGTATTGGCTGTGCGAGGTGGCCCGGGAAGACAAGGAAAATACCTCCTTTTCTGTCCAAGGGAAAGGAACCTGGCAATTCAAAGTCATGCCTTTTGGGCTATGCAATGCCCCTGCCACCTTCGAACGGCTTATGGAGAATGTTCTGCCCTTAGACATTTGTCAGTTGTACCTAGACGACATTGTGGTCACGGGAAGAACATTTGAAGAACACCTGGCAAGCTTAGATTCTGTGTTTCAGAAATGCCACCTTTATCAAAAAGAGAATTAATTTCTTAGGCCATGTTGTATCGGCCCATGGGATTGAAACAGACCTTGAGAAGACCAGGGCAATAAGAGACTAGCCTCTACCAAAGCTGAAATTCGAAGTTTCCTGGGTTTATGTGCTTAATACCATCGATTTGTGCCTGGGTTCACCACTATCGCCAAACCTCTGCATGAATTGACTGAGGCAAAAAGAAAATTTTGTTGGTCCCCAGAGTGCGAAATTGCTTTCAATAGTCCAAAAGAAATAATTATGTCTCCCACAGTACTGGGCTTCCCAAATAGAGAGGGCGAATTTATTCTGGATACTGATGCTAGTGATGTTGGAATCGGGGCTGTGTTATCTCAGATCCAGGATGGAAAATAGCGGTCATTGGAATACTTCAGTAAGGTGCTACACAAGCCTGAGAGGAAATACTGTGTGACACGCAGGGAGCTTTTGGTAGCAGTGAAGGCGATTGCACATTTTCATCCACATCTTTATGGCAGACACTTCGTCCTAAGAACTGTTTATGCATCATCATGCTGGCTGCTAAATTTCAAGAACCCCGAAGGTCTAATAGCCTGGTGGTTACAGCACCTGCAAGAATATGACTTTGAAATACAACACATGTCTGGACGCCTTCACAGCAATACAGATGTACTCTCCAGGAGACCATGAGAATCATTCTGTCGTCATTGTGAATGCCAGGAGTAGAAGGTTGGTGTATCATGGTGATGGGTCATCTACATGGGACCAAAAGGACATAAGAAATGGTCAGCTAAGTGTCCCCACCTTGCGTCCAATATTGGAGTGGAAGCAAACCAGGCGGCGACCAAGATGGGAGGAGATATCTAGCTTAGGCATAACAGTCAAGGCATACTGGACACAGTGGAATTCCCTTGTCATAAAGAATGGCGAGCTTTACAGGAATTGGGAAAGTAATGATGGGAAAGTGTCATTTACAATTGGTGCTACCTGAGTGCCGAATCCCAGAAGTGTTAAGAGAACTGCACAACACAGCATCAGGTAGTCACTTCGGTGTAAATAAGACACTTGACAGAGTCCGAATGAGATTCTATTGGCTGCAATGTCGGCAGGATGTTGAGAAGTAGTGCCGTATGTGTGATGGGTGTACGGCAAGGAAGGGTCCGAGTGTTAAATGATGCTGTCTCCTTCAGAAGTACAATGTTGGGGCCCCATTCGAGAGGATGGCAGTTGACATTCTCGGACCTCTACCAATCAATGAGAGGGTATTACAAGACTATTTCACAAAGTGGCCCGAGGTCATACCGGTGCCAAACCAAGAGGCAGGCACAGTAGCTGATACCCTTGTCAAGCATGTTTTCTCCACAGCACCACTGGAGCTTCATTCGGACCAAGGACGAAATTTTGAAGCAACTCTTTTCCAAGACATAATGAGGATTTTAGGAATGAAGACAATCCGAACCACAGCATTACACCCTCAGTCGGGTGGAATTTTTGAGAGGATAAATCGTACCCTGGAACAGTATCTGGCCATCTTCGTAGAAGACAATCAGAGGGATTGGGACTCTAAGGTAGCCTTATTTCTCCTCGCATATCGCTCGGCGATCCACAATCCCACAAGGGTAACACCGTCAAGCATGCTGTTTGGGAGAGAGTTCTGCCTACCTAGTCACCTGCTGTTCGGACGACCAGTGGAGGAAGAAGCAGCTACTCCAGAATATGCTATTAAGTTACATTAGAAGTTAACCGACATTCATGAGTTTGCCCGGTGGTACCTTATCATTAACAGTGACAGAATGAAAACACTTCCTCAGGATACATTTCAAGAAGGACAGCTGGTGTGGTTGTACAGCCCCCAAAGGAAGAAGAGATATTCCCGAAGCTACAGAAATCTTGGGAAGGCCCATACAGGATCTTGAAGCGGATAAATGATGTGGTCTACAGGATTTGCCGACAGGGATCTCGGGCGGAGCCTAAGGTTGTCCACATCGACCCACTGGCGCTGTACGAAGTTCCTGATTCTGTAGTCTGTTCAGGACGAACATACTTATGGAGGGGGCAGTGTTATGTGCTGCAGTTGGTGCCGACTCAGCTGCCCCACATCGTGGTAGGAGACACACCTCGTCCTCCCCTCTTCCTGGACCAATGCACTTGCGGCCTCCTGATCCCCCCTTTCTGGGAATTCCGTGAATAATAGACAGCGGCCCGTCGGGCTGTCGGGCTGCTCGGCGCCTTGTTTTTGTCACGGCCCCTTTCCCCTGCTGGAGGTTTCGACGGGTTTAGCGACGACGCAAGAATGTTCTGGTGAGACTGACTGGCGCCTCGGCCCTCCGCGATGCATCACGCGAGTTGGGGAAGATTCTAGATGACGGCCTGATACACTATATATACTGCTGCAGCCCAGCGGCCGGCAGTCTTTGATGGAGGCCGCCTGGCCGAGTGTGCACGAACGAAGTTAAGTGTGGACGACGACTGGAGATTGCGGGTCGATGACGAGTGAGGTTTTCGTGGCTTGAATGGATGAGAGAGTGTGAAACCGAAGAGTGAAGCCTACTGTGCGTGAGGGCGCTTGGAGAACTCTAGAACATTGCGACTGGTGCGACATGAACTGCACTGAGGTAGGACTGAATGGAAGTGTTATACAGATTTTATTGTAAATATTTGAACTGTCAAATATTGACGCATACATTTTTAAATTATTGAATAGGTTGATACACTGTCTACTGGGACTGATCGTTAATTATTTAATTCCATTGATCTGTTAGCGATAATCATAAATCTTATTAATTGGTGTTAGTTGGTGATATCCATTTATTGTGAGAAGTTGAGTTGAGAGAATTTTTTATGTAGTTATTGTAAATAAAATTAGAAAATTATAATTATTTTATTTTATTAAGACCTCCACGTCCCTTAACGAACTTGTATAGCCCCCTTAGTTTCTAGAGGGAGAAATTGTAACGATAGTTAACGTGGTAACCAAGTTATTACCCCGCATTTTGGAATGAAGAGTGAATAGAAACCCGTAAAAACCACTTCAGCAAACATTTCTCTTGCGCTATGTTGAAAAACACATCGAGATCCAATCATTGATATTTGGAATGCAGTAGTTTTGTTAGTATCAGCTGTTCATGGTAAACTGAGCACTATTTGAAGTCTTGCTTAAGATGCACATTGTGTATTCTTTAGCCATATGTAAAATAACACTTCCATGGGCCTGATTACTTTATTTTTGCGTCTGTCATGTGGAACTGTGGTATTATTAAACAGTTGGCCAGTTCTTACTTTTATGTCAATTGAATAAAACAGAAAACCAAATAAATTGTTCCAGTATTTACAAATGTTTACTTAACAATTTCGATTCAACGTTGAGAAATTGACCCCTTACTCTTCGTCGTTACCAACATTACAGGGCGCATGCCACATAGTGCATGCGTTAAAATATATGCAAGTAGAGGCAGCGGCATTTTTCAAGGGTTGATTTTTTAAATTGTTCGATTAACCGTGAACATCCTTAATGTGAATTTTTGCCTTGTCATACAAAAAAACAAATCTCCACTTTTAAGTTTCACATGTTTATCTTGTTACACAAAAAAGTAAATCTCAACTTTTGAGTTACAAAGTTCTTATACATGACTTGAAAAGTGTCAATTCAATCCCTTTAAAAAGCCTAGTCGTTATAAATGAAAGTCAATTAAGCTACCACGAAATATTCATCTCATACAAATTGTGGAAGTTCATTTCGAAATGAAAATACCTGTAAAAAAAATCATGAATTGTACCCAACAAGTGAATGTGCCATGATGACAAATTATTTTTTAAATTGGATTGTTCTGTTAGCACAAACTATAAATTAAATATATTCCAAATATTGCTGCAGTAAATACAAAAAGAAAATAAAAGAAAATTCGTTTTGAATACTGTTGTCAAACCAAAGCATTACACTGAATTTTTTCATTGCGCAATAAAAGTTAACAATGAGAGCAACATCAAAATGAAAATGCGTAAATTTCAGTTTCACTTCTAGCTTTACGAATGTTGCATTTTAAAAAAGCTTCTGAGGCGTGGTTAATAAAGGTGACAATCTACGCGCGTTACGTACTTTCATTGCTCCTACGGCCTTCCCATAGAACTGGCTCACAGAAGCGCATGGAATACGGTTACAGTAATTGCAGTAGAATAAATACAAAATAAGTTTCTCGCCGTTTCTGTTAATCTCTTTGTTGAGATATTTGCATTAAATTACTTTTCTCGAAACATCACCTGTATAATTTTTAAGCTTAAAAATTACTGGCTGTTAATTGATATTGATAAAGCTTTTGTTAAAGCATCGCGAATTCTTTACAGTATAAAATAAATTACTAAATAAACATTTCCAATAATCTTGAATTACTTCGGTTTCAACATCATGTATCTTCTTTTGTACAAGTAGATATTACAACTCTCTCGGATCGAATGGATAGTACTCGTTCACTAGTCGCCTATTCTAACTCTAACGTGTTTTGAACATAAAGACACGGATTGCAGTCACCAACAAATTAAAGATTGGTTCATATTTTCTGTTGATAATAAGCCTATCTGTACACCCACCCCGTGTAATTTCTGCCGAGCGATGTAGTGTAAAGTTGAACCACTGGACTTGCATTTGGGCGGACCTGAGTTTGATTCCCGATCCTGCTTCCTGATCTCGGTTATACAGGAATTCCCGAAATCACTCCAAGCGAATGCTATGTTGGTTACTTCATACATTGGAGAGCTTTGGGAGGCTCTTAACATCGAGGTCTGTAGAGCCGATGAGGGTGAAGAGAAAACCCGCCGACCAGCGCCATCGTCCGGCACGATTCCCACTTGCGATAACTCAAGAGTGACCCGGCCGGGCATTGAACCCGTTTCGCCTTGCTGGGAGGCGAGCAGTGTAACCGCTCAGCCACCGCGGCTCCTTGTGATTCACGAGTTTAAAATGTAAAGATATAAAATATAACTCTTTCTTTTAAACACTCAAGGCTTAACCAAAAAACACACAGAACCTGCTAAGTTCTACAGGAAACCAATGCATAAGATAACACACTTTGTTTTTCAGCACACGCTTAGTTCTATTATAAAGCCAGCTTGTCGTCGGCTTGAAGGGTGTCACGACTTGTCAACCGACCTCTACCTTGCGTGGCCCTCGGTGTCCAGGGAGGACATGGCTAGGATACAACAAGTGACGCCCTCTCAAGGTGGTGCGTCGCGCTATTGTGTGCTAATATGTAGCCAACAGGCTATCGCTGCTGACCCTTATTGACCGTCGTCGCTGCGAGGCAAGGGCTTGCTCGCTTACGTCCCATGAACTTGGCTCGCCGTCGAAGCACAGGAAATACGACCCTACTGACAGCCAACCTCGCCACTGCGACACTAACGACGAGTTGCACTACGCGCGACACTTACCGTGCGATTATTCTGCTAATTTTATAGTATAATTAGGGACACCTGATTTTATAGTATAATTAGGGACACCTGATTTTATAGTATAATTAGGGACACCTGATTTATAGTATAATTAAGGACACCTGCTTTTATAGTATAATTAGGGACACCTGCTTTTATAGTATAATTAGGGACACCTGATTTTATAGTATAATTAGGGATACCTGATTTTATAGTATAATTAGGGACACCTGCTTTTATAGTATAATTAGGGACACCTGATTTTATAGTATAATTAGGGACACCTGCTTTTATAGTATAATTAGGGACACCTGATTTTATAGTATAATTAGGGACACCTGATTTTCGTGAAAATATTTCTGCGCATGATAGGTTTCAATATTCTACAAGCACACATATAGCGTTTGTTTATTTATTGACTGCTTATTGTCTGTGAGAATTAACGTTGGCCAATCAGATTACGGCTACTACAATACTGAGCGTTGTTATTAGCGGACACACACGTAAAATAGGAACAACAAAAATGGTCCAATAACGAAATAGAGCTGTGCTAAAGTGTTTTAAAATTCTAGTCATGAAATCGTTTCGCGAAATCTATTCACAGTTACTTCCAAATTTTCTAAAGCCCTGTTAAAGTTGTATTTGCACGGTATTCCTCCGCCTAAGCCCAACTAAGTCTGCAAAATTACTTCAAAGAGCAACTCATGGTATTCGTGCGCATACGGTTTAATAATAATTTGTGTAAGAACTATTTCTTACTAGGCATTACCAACACATTTATGTATTTTCTTTCTGTTTCGATTAGTAAGGAATATAAATGAAGCATTATAATTAATTAATAAAATAGTAAAAGTTTAATATAACCAGAAATAAGATACTTTTATGTTAATAAAAGTATTAACGCTATTCATATGACATATTTCAGAAACTAGCAAACACATCATACTTGGGGTGATTTTTCAAACGTTTGATTCAAATGGCGTGAAGAAACCTTGAATAGATTAAACAATATTTTCATGTTAAACATACCGGACGTTGCTTAACAATAGCGACAATGCTTAGTATGTTGTATGGTACGGCAAACTGACATTAGTTCAAGAGGGGTCCCATGTCCGGAAAAGTATAGTCTGTGACTACACGGTAACTTAATTTGATATAACTTGAGTGTAAAGATTATAGTAAGATAAGTTTCGTTTGCCAATGAAATCACAAGTTTTACAGATATTTGTGTAGTTACACATCACCCATACACTAAAGTGATCCATGTTAAAACACTTTCCTGAATATCAGCAATAAACTCGTATTTCATTTGTAACTTTGAAGACGCGCTGCTGTTGTTCTGAAAGGATAATACAGCACTGCGATTGCTTTTCACAAAAAACAGACTCTTTGTGTCAGAGTAAAAAACTTCAGAAAAACATTAAATCAGTGATTTCGACCAATGAGACACTGCTGCCTGAGAATGCACTGTTATGCGGCCACTGGCAGGCAAATAAGTAACACAGGAGGTTATCATGGTCTTGAAACTATATACGATGGACGGCCACTCTGCGTAACGAATGTTATGTAAGAGAACTGCAATAATGAAGCAAATCTTGTTGTAGTATTTTACTTATTCTACTAAAACAGTTATCACCCATATGCAGTCTGATTATACTAATTTAGAGGAAATTTGTTGACTTCGTATGTGTGTGGGTTTTTTGTGGGTGTATGTGTCGGTGTGTGTCATTTGAAAGGTCGTGAGTCCGACTCGGGCAGGATGCAAGTAAATAGTTTTATTTTGTCCTAGTTTCAGGCAATTTGTTCTGTTACTTTACAAGAAATATTTTCATTTCTTTAACTGGTACATTAAGTCTTGCTTAGCCTACGGACATTAAGTCTTGCTTAGTCTACGGGCATTAAGTTTGCTTAGCCTACGGACATTAAGTCTTGCTTAGTCTACGGGCATTAAGTTTGCTTAGCCTACGGACATTAAGTCTTGCTTAGCCTACGGACATTAAGTCTTGCTTAGCCTACGGACATTAAGTCTTGCTTAGCCTACGGACATTAAGTCTTGCTTAGCCTACGGGCATTAAGGGAACGAAGAATATTTAAGAACGTTTACGTCAGTTTAATCGGCAAGAACTACAAACTGAAAATTTCTGATTTTGGCCAGCGTTCAAAAGTGAAAACCTGCTCGCTTGATTAAAAAAAAAAACCAAGTTAAGATTACATCTTCGGTGGTAAAAATGAATACCTCCACACTGATGTGATTTCGCTTGTCAAACTTCAGACGAGAACACACTCGCGAAGTACGAGATGATTTTTTTCTTGTGGTATGAATCTTGCATGTGTCGGCCACGTAACCAAAACAAGAATCTCTGCATTGCGATGTGTGTTCATTTAAAGTAAGTATATACTCGCCTTTACATCTTATTCATCGAGTACTATCGAATATAATTCTAGTGGTTAGGTTAGCTTTAAAGAAATCCTTAAATAAATTCATTTCATTGACTGGGGCAGCTGTACTCGCCAAATTTTAAGGTTATCTGCAAGATGCCCTAACAATTTTTTTCACACACCATTTCCTTAATCAATTAACCCCTTAACATAACTGTTGCGAGTATACTCATTGACGTCTGACGTGTTGCAAAATAGGTAACCTGATGGTCGGTGCTGTACAATGTCCGGAGTATCGCCAATTCGCACAGCTCCTTTCCCTTGCTAATGTTATTGGTTGCTACTGACACATTTACTTCTTTATAATTGGTTGCTTCTTACGCCGTAAATCTACTGAAACCCCTTCTATATGTTCCAAACTGCCAGTTACTATAAGACATTCTCAAGTGCTTTTCACACTGAGAATGTCCTCTTTTTCAACACCTGAAATGAAGAATTAATGCGCTCGTTAGGTAGTTAAAGGCTGTTCACGATAAAGTGACCTCTTTTGAAATCAACCTTAGAAAATTGTCACCGCTCCAACCTGCATGTATTTTAGCGAGTGCACTGAGGGACATGCGCACAGTAGAGTTGGTAACGATGTATGGCAAGTAGTTTCATATCATTACGTCGAATAGAAAGTGTTTGGTAACCATTTGTGATAGTTTAAATCATTTATTTGGCGTTATTTTTCTTTTATGCATCGAAGTGTATAAATAAACACATTATTAAAATATTTACGGTTTCCAATAATTTCTCAGTTTAACTTGACCGACGCACGAGTAAAGTGGTGAGCCCATGGCAATGTTAATTTTACATAGGGCGGAACAATACACAACCTGCATTCAAGTAGATCTTAAGCAGGGCTTCAAAGTGCTCACTTTACCGTGAATAGCCTATAACAACGATGCATAGAGATTATGAAAAATCGCGAATTTTTTTTTGAGCCAACATGTCTTCAATAACTCTCTAACTAGTTTTATTCTTTCATGATTGGGTGAAAAAGGTTTTAACTTGGCTAATTTGTTTGCAGTCCAATCACGATCTTTTTACTTTATAGTAACAGATTCGTCATTGGGCCAGTGAAATGGGATAGTAGCTTCATACATGCATGGCAGCCAATAAGGAAATAAAACTGTTGGACATGTGTACAATACGTTGAATCCTAGAGTTCAGTCGACTTATCCATCAATCATCTCTAATGATGTAAGATATGACGAAGCAAGAGTTCGCAATTTTCCAACAAAAACGTAAAATTGGGGGGGGGGGGGGTGTGGCTGAAAAAGTAACTAACATATTTTTAAAACACAGGGCCTATTTGTAGGGATATAATTTCGTGTCATAATTATTGCAAGCTATAATTAGAGCCGGACTAAGCTGGCACGCCCTACTATGGAAGGAAACGTGAAAAAATACGCAACAATAAGTGGCTGCTGCAACTTCGTCACCCAGACTTAACGCAGCTTCAATTGTTTATATCCGTTCGCGCAGTCCCTTTATCTCTCGGAGGAAGAGAGGAGTAGGGTAGTTAACAAGTCCGAGCTTTGTCGAAGGATGTGATGTGTGGTTTCAGGCCTGTTTGAACTGCGGAGATGCGCGGGCCTTTGTAGCCCACGACCACAAGTGCTCATCCCGACGAACTGCACGGCCGCCTGGATTTCCCCCCGAACTGCACGGCCGCCTGGGTTTCCCCCCGAACTGCACGGCCGCCTGGGTTTCCCCCCGAACTGCACGGCCGCCTGGGTTTCCCCCCGAACTGCACGGCCGCCTGGGTTCCCCCCGAACTGCACGGCCGCCTGGGTTCCCCCCGAACTGCACGGCCGCCTGGGTTTCCCCCCGAACTGCACGGCCGCCTGGGTTCCCCCCGAACTGCACGGCCGCCTGGGTTTCCCCCCGAACTGCACGGCCGCCTGGGTTTCCCCCCGAACTGCACGGCCGCCTGGGTTTCCCCCCCCCGCCGTCGATACACATTCTTGTATAGTCTGCACACGGTCAGGAGGCCACTATGACAAATGCCACTGCCTTTACGTGCATATATTTTAACAGGCAATGCGGCCTGTATGTTGGTAACGAAGGAGGAAAAGTATTTCCATGCTTTAACGTTCAATCACAAGAGTTGGATAAAAAACTCTGAAAACTTCAATAATTTATTCTGCATTTAATAGTTTTAATGCACATAAGTGTAAGAACTAAATATTACATTTTTCAAAATAATTAATCATTAGAGAGTATAGCATCCATTTTATCTTCGATGTAGGCCTATGTTTATTTCACCGCAGTTTATTTTTCAAATCAAATATTTCGAAACGAAGACTGTCGGTGGTCGGGGATAAGGGTATAACAGATATTTTTTTTTTTATGTGGGTAATATTTCTCCAATATTGTTTATGTTGCGCCTGTATTCATGGTAAATATTAACTCTTTTTTTCAGTCTCATATGGGAGAATACAGACTGACACAAGTCCATTCTGCTTACAGAAATTGGTCAAGTGTTTGTAACATTTCAGCAGAGCTGTAACATTTTAGTTAAATAAATATGAAAATATTAATCCAGTTGTAACATTTACTTGGAATCAGAAGGTCGCGATTAATTTCACCTTTATTAATTTTTTATTTATTTTTCGTTTTTTTTTGTCAAATAAAATATATAGATAATCCTTTCATCTTCTCAACATCATACATTGTTTTATATAATTACTTATTAATGATACAGTGATTCTTTCTGTGGCAGGCCCTACTGATGAAGGCTGCGCGCGCCAATTCAATGTAATGTGATGTAAATAAAACAATCGAGTAGTCATAGCAACCATCTGCACGTCGCCTTACAGCAGATAGAAGACAGCAGATAGAAGACAGCAGATAGAAGACAGCAGGTGTAACACGACTGTACGAGCCGTTTCCACATGTGACTGCCTTCATTCTCGTAGCCCAGTTCTCGCGACCTCATTCGCAATCCCGCTAATTAACACAATTACATCAAATCACGGGGGCAGAAACTCCTCCTCCTTTTGGCCGACGTGAAATTGCTCGGGCGAAAGGAGTTATAGAATCGCGGGGAGGATGGTGAATTGGGGTGGGTTAGGGGGGAGGGGAAGGGGGAACTGTTTGCATGTTCCGGGCCAACTATATTCCGGCTGCAGGGTAACCTTGCCATTCCGGGATTGCAAAGACGTCAGAACGGATTGCATTCCTTCGTGACCGCAATGCACAACGACCTGAGGCGCAAACGTACAAGGCACATTGTTACGTTTTCTACGTCACCCGTGACCCAAATTTTCAGAAGTCCCCAAATTCTTGCATTATTTTAAGGGTGTATTTTTTAACATTTTTAGGCTGCATATGAGGTAGGTGGGTGGGTGGGTGAAGAGATTCTGACGTCTCTCAACATCGAGGTCTTGAGAGCATATTAGAGTGTAAGTGCGGAGCAGCGCCGGATTGAAAGGGTTGAAGAACAGGAGATCCCCGAGAAAACCCGCCGACTTGCGGCATCGTCCGGCACGATACCCAAATGCGAAAATCTGGAAGCGACTCCGCCGGGAATCGAGCCCGGTTCGCCGTGTTGGGAGGCGTGTAATCTAACCACTACACCACCGCGGGCCCTTAGGCTGCAATGATTGAGAATTGTCTCGTACATCTTCTTCCAGTTTCGTTCGTTTCTCTGCAAGACTGCGCTTGTCATAAACGGGAATATGACGACCTGTTGGGTGAAAACTTCGTATTTTTTTTATCTTTACGATAAACTGAAAAAAATGGTTTAAATATAAATAATGGACACTGAAATGTTATATAACAAATGTTTAAAATCGCATTTCAAACGATCAGTGTTTTTCTTGGAAATTAACGCAATGCTTACTCATGCTTTATGCAAACATGGCCACAGCTTTAGGGGGTGGGCGTGAAATGGATACCGTGAAATTCTAGTTAAAAGCCTGGCAGAATCCGCCTAATTAGTTTAGCTAATGAAATGCGTTTCGATAATAAAATATTTGACTACTTAAAATATATTTTTAAGCCTTCTAGCGCTTGCGATGGCATTGATATATTTTTTAATCGGGTTTGTTGGAACAATTTCTGAAAGAGAACGAAAAATAATGTATATGATACATACGTAGGCTGTTACTTAAAAATAAAACAAGTCTTCAGGATTAAATGGGCGCATTACACTTAAAACAGTCTTTCTTTAGACTAGCCATGTTCACTCTCACTGGTTTGTGAAAATACAGTAGTGTCTAAACGATGTTCACGATAAAGTGAGAACTTATGAAATGGAACTTAGAAAGAAAGCCACTGCTCCTACCTGCATATATTTTAACGGGCGCACTGAATGACATTTGCCCAGTAAAGTTGGTAACGATGGATGGAAAATAGTTCCATTATCTTAACGTCGAATAAATAGTGTTAGGTAAAAATTTGTGATACCTTACATTATTTTTTTCGCAAACACTAAAATTGTGATTCTGACACGCACTCTACAAGTGATATGTACATATTGAATGGCCTTTCGTAGAAATATAAAATAATCCATTTTTTTCTGCTACAAACATCTGGAAATGAAGTAACCAGACATCAGATGATATAGTTCTGTTTATTACGAGATTTCGTTAGTAAATGTCCACCCACAACTCATACGTTAAAACACCCTGTGCTGTATGGAACTTAGTAAGCCTTGTATAAAACATGCGATCAGAACCAAACTTATTATTTTTAATGCGATTGCATATTTTTTATTTTTTGGAAATAAAGAGCACTTATAATACCTCCACCTGTTTTGCACTTTCCTGGAATAAAAACTGAAAAAGGTTCGCCTATGCAGTAAAATTTTTGCTTATCAACTTTAGTACAGTGGCCAAGAAAGACTTAAATGACTGACAATGCAGCAGTGCAGTGTTAAAGACAGCGCAGTAGATCATAAATACATACGTAAAAGGTGCCTACCTTAGATCACAAAACTGTGTAACAGCGCACGCAAGTCGTAAAACGTAGGCGGCAGGAGCACTCCGAGAAAACCGACGGGCTTCAGCTAGGCCCCTTTTTGACATGCACATTCGCACGTGGGAAGCGTGCAGGACGATGTCGCTGATTTACGGGTTTCTTCGGGGATCTCCCGTTTCCCCCATCCTTGCATTCCAGTGCTGCTCCATACTCACCTCGCTTCACCCTCATCGGCTCTCAAGACCTCGAAGTTAACCCTTTGGGTATTGTACAAATTTACTCGTCCTGAAGACAAGGTTGAAATGGGCTGCCTTTATTCGCCACTACAGCAATATCAGTTGTGTTTGGACTCTGTATTTTCACTTGCCATCGTCGTATTGGTCCTGGCTACAACGGCCACGCCTGCTGTTTATTATTGACGGACAGTTGACCAATTAAGTCGTGCTTTGACGGTGTGCCATTTAATGTATCGCGACAGATGTAACAGGTTTTATTTATAATCCATCGTGTTTATTTGAGTAGTTTTCGAAAAGAGATTTATTGCTACAACAGAATTGTGACTAGCTGAACGTTTCACTTAGATATTGTTAAGTTCAGAGAGAAAGTAACAATTTAAATCTGAGTCTTGTCTTCAAGAACAAATAAATTCCACATAAACGTAGCCTTCGTATATACAAGCAACCCACTCACTCCGACATGCACAGTTATGGCTGAGGTATGTAGGGATTCCTTCCAAATCTAATTGTTGTGGTGATACAACAAACCAGTTGGTCTCTACTCTTTAAAGCAGAAAATGTAGCAACACGACAGTTATTGAACAAAGGGAAAAAAAACGCAGTATTAATTTTATAATAATTTATTACTGCTTACGAAAAAGCCAGTAATGTCATCATAAACTCAGTTTAACGAATAGCACTTTTAGACAGCTCGTATAATACGGTAAACAATGAGACTCAAAGGCTCATTATAATACCCGTAAACAATGAGATCAAGGCTCAGTATAATACCCGTAAACAATGAGACTCAAAGGCTCAGTATAATACCGGTAAACAATGAGACTCAAAGGCTCAGTATACTACCCGGTAAACAATGAGACTCAAAGGCTCAGTATAATACCCGGTAAACAATGAGACTCAAAGGCTCAGTACAATACCCGGTAAACAATGAGACTCAAAGGCTCAGTATAATACCCGGTAAACAATGAGACTCAAAGGCTCAGTATACTACCGGTAAACAATGAGACTCAAAGGCTCAGTATAATACCCGGTAAACAATGAGACTCAAAGGCTCAGTATAATACCCGGTAAACGATGAGACTCAAAGGCTTAGTATAATACCCGGTAAACGATGAGACTCAAAGGCTCAGTATAATACCCGGTAAACAATGAGACTCAAAGGCTCAGTATAATACCCGGTAAACAATGAGACTCAAAGGCTCAGTATAATACCCGGTAAACAATGAGACTCAAAGGCTCAGTATAATACCCGGTAAACAATGAGACTCAAAGGCTCAGTATAATACCCGGTAAACAATGAGACTCAAAGGCTCAGTATACTACCCGGTAAACAATGAGACTCAAAGGCTCAGTATAATACCCGGTAAACAATGAGACTCAAAGGCTCAGTATAATACCCGGTAAACAATGAGACTCAAAGGCTCAGTATAATACCCGGTAAACAATGAGACTCAAAGGCTCAGTATACTACCCGGTAAACAATGAGACTCAAAGGCTCAGTATAATACCCGGTAAACGATGAGACTCAAAGGCTCAGTATAATACCCGGTAAACGATGAGACTCAAAGGCTTAGTATAATACCCGGTAAACGATGAGACTCAAAGGCTCAGTATAATACCCGGTAAACAATGAGACTCAAAGGCTCAGTATAATACCCGGTAAACAATGAGACTCAAAGGCTCAGTATATAATAATACCGGTGTAAACAATGAGACTCAAAGGCTCAGTAAATGTACCCCGGTAAACGATGAGACTCAAAGGCTCAGTATAATACCCGGTAAACGATGAGACTCAAAGGCTCAGTATAATACCCGGTAAACAATGAGACTCAAAGGCTCAGTATACTACCCGGTAAACAATGAGACTACAAAGGACTCTCAGTATACTACCCGGTAAACGATGAGACTCAAAGGCTCAGTATAATACCCGGTAAACAATGAGACTCAAAGGCTCAGTATAATACCCGGTAAACAATGAGACTCAAAGTCTCTAAAAGTAAAACATGTAATGAAAGACTACGCCGCGCACCAGGAGAGAGAGACACACACACACACACACACACACATATATATATATATATATATATATGAGATTGTCCTGCGCACAAATACGGTATACTGATTCTCCCTGGCGTATTCCATTTTTATGTAAGTTCTGTTTGCATGTGGCGGAATAATACGTAGTGAGTAGCCAGAAAGTAAAAATGTAGCAGAGCTCCAACAAAGTTGCTACTAACAGGCTGTAGTTAGTAGCCATGTAACAAGAGATACTGCGAAATTATTACTGCTCTACCTTGTTTACATGTTTATAATGCCAGTGTTTACAATAAAATACACGCAGTTAAAAGCAGAGACGGTTTTATAAAGTTTATTACAAAAGTGTTAAATCAAAAATATTGTAATATCAATTACTTACATATCTAGGCGAATATTGCATTTTCTTGATGCACACTGTGTTAATTGTTTGTAAAGGGTAAATTATACGCAGAAATTTTATTCCCGCGTAGCGATGTGATTTTTTGTGCCAGCCCAATTTTTGAACATTTTGAAGATGGCCGCAACATTTCTCAAGCTATTTGATTTGATTTTGTTGCAGATTGCCGAGTCATTGCGTTTTGAATACTACATTTGACTTTATAAATTAAATACTAATTAGCATAGATTAAGTTATCACGGTAACAATTCAACGAACTATGTAAGTAACGTCGTCGATTCAAACCATTTACTCGAAAAAAAAGATAAATATTTGCCAGGGTTCTGTGGATTTATACAATTTGTTAGTGATAAAGCTTAGCAATACAAATATACGCTGCCACTTCACCCCTCCTTCGTTACACGCCTGGATGCTTGTATAGGCTGTTCACAGTACTTCCAGATTTTCTGAAGCCTTGCGAAAGTTCTACTTTCAGAATATTCCTCCGCCTCATGCAAACAAAGCTTAAACAAGTACAGAAAATTACACCAAAGTGACAACGTGTAGAATTCCTGCGCACTTAGTGTAATATTATTTTGCATAATAAATATTTCTTACTACGCGTTTCCAACACACCTTATTTCTCACTGTTTTTAATCATCATAATTACAATAAAAATATTACAATGTATGGACAGAATATAAGAAAAACTTTCAATTTAACTAAAAATACGTTGGCAGTTGTATAAAACGTTTGAAACAAGTGACGTTTAGGAAACACTCCAACGCGTCCATCACACAGAGTAAATTTTTTAAAGGTTTGATTCGGAATTGTGAAGAACCCGCATCCAGACCAAAACAGTATTTGGTTTTGTTATAAACATTACTTCGAGAAATATGTACCCATGTTGCACACGGCCAGGCTTGCCACGGTAATCCATCTCAAGGTCGCTGCCACATCTCGGGTCGAGGGAGGGGATTCCAAATGCGCCGGTCGGCGTCGGCTCCAACGAAAGATTCCGCGACGCGAGCTGTCTCCCCACTCCTCCTCCACGAGGCTCCATCTTGTTCAAATTAACGTGGTTCATTAATTAAAATCTTCTCTGGTGCGTGTTCCCTCCTGTTCCCGCAACATGCAGGTTGCGTCTTAATTAGTATCGGTCTTTCGGCCTTGGCGCGGGCAGGATAGTACGAGGAGGGGAGGGGAGGTAGATTGGAGGTTGTGACCTCCATATGTGCACCAACCCCGCCATTATCCGCTCTCTAACCCCTTCAACCTTCACTTCACTCACCGCAGACGCTATCTATCTTGCACGAAGATCTTTTTTTCTTTTCCATCCCCGGTCCTAGCTGCTTTTATCGCCACACACGGAGCTTGTGTAGCTCGGAAGTATACCACGGTAACTACGATAGAAATAAATCTATAGTTGGCTTAAAGTCTAGTGTGTCACTTTTTGAAAGCCCGCATAGATTTATCTTCCTGTCCGCCGCGTATTGTCTATGCGTTGTAATCGCCACATTTTTTCAATCCAGCCTTTGAAAAATCACCCATGTGTGACAATTTTTGGTGGTTTAAAATACTATTACAAGCGCTTTACATTTCTTTAACGTTAAAACACTTTTTTCTTTTATTACAGTAAACTTAATATATACGAGGGCTGATTCAGACAGAAGTCATGGCAACTATTGTTTATGTACAGTAAATGACTCAACACAGGAGAGGTACTATGTACAATTGAAAGTGTACGTTTTAAAGGTGACACCACATGGGTATAGATGCAGCAATGTCCGGCAAGGAACAATGACAAACATGGCTGCTTGAAATCTCCGTTTAATAGCCTTCAATATAGTCTCCCAGGTTGTCCGCGGTTCGTTGCCAGCGATGAGGCAGACGGCTGCATGAGATCCGCCAATGTGCGTCACCTCTCGTCGAAATGCTGTGACGATCACTTCTGAATCACCCCTCGTAATTTGTTCCTAAATTTTATAATTCACTTTTGTGACGACAGACAATAGTTGCGTTATGAATAGCTAGTAAGACAAAGTCCTCGGCTGAAATGTTTTTGAAATAAGATATTTTGCATATTTTTTGAACTTTTTTTACTTTTGAATTGAGGTAACTAGGAACCCATTGGTAGAAAAACATTACAAAGTTTTTATTTTAATAAAAATTACTTATTTTTTATTATCTGTCCAGCGCAAATCGTAGCTAAGATAGAACCAGTCTTCGTCGTCTGAGCATGTAACGAACATTGACGTACTTTAAACCAACACAACTGTCAAAGTCACGTGGTTAACTGTAATGAACGTGTCCATTTATTCCACTAAGAAAAATTAAAACATTAATAAGTTATCGATTCATTAAGATTTCCGTGTCGGTAAGCATTCACTTCTACTCTAAACACTAGAGCATAAAAACCAATATCCACCACTACAGAAACACGAAATCTGACAACACCTGGATGTTTAATTCCATTGTAAAGCATTCATCACTGGCCACTGCCAACCAATATACTGTCAGGTTCACAGTGTCCTAACTAACAATTCGTTCTTCGGTGCATAACAAATTCCACATCATTTCATGATCTCGAGCGTAATTATACAAGTACAAATTTTTTTCATCCAGGAAAATTATATTTCATGTTATGTGCCCTAGTGTTCTTGTAATGTCCAGATAAAAACTAGCGTTAATAGTGAAAATAAATGCGTGCGTGCTAATTTCTCTTGGGGAGAGAATTTTGTTCGTACTAGACAGCACGCTTCACCAGATGTTTTTCTCGAAGTGTTAATAAGGCATAAAATATGAAAGTAAATTTCATTAGCAGTCGGACGTTTGGACACATTTACAGACATTTGAGACAGCAGTGTGCCACCTATAATCACACTACAAGAACTATTCTGTTTGCCTATATATCCTACACACTACAGCCTTACACATCCTAACACGCTTATTGTAATATAAAGAGTACACTTTTAGTTGATTACTTGTCAATGGCGTACTGTGTCGAGTTTGAGCCAATCAAGTGGCATTTATTGTATAACAGTGTTTACAATCCATGGTGTCCTTTTGAAGGGTTATACATATTTTAATTCGCGTGAAGAGATTTAGGCTGCTCTTAACAGGTAGGTCTTGAGAACCGATGCGGATGATTTAGGTGAGTGCGGAGCAGCGCCGGAATGAAAGGGCGGCGGAAACGGAAGATCTCCGAGAAAACCCGCCAACCAGCGGCATCGTCTCCCACGATTCCCACGTACGAAAATAATTCGGGATTGACCCGGCAGGAATTGAACCCGGTTCGTCATGGTGAGAAGCGAGCAGTCTAACCGCTCAGCCACCACGGTCCTTTATTTCGGGAAAATTGTCCCTGGATTCTAGTGTTCTTGTAATATCCTGTTACACAACAGGAGCGATGAGTGTATAAACGTGCGGTTTTTAATTGCCGCCAGCATTATAATGTTGATTGTACCTACCCCAGTGAGTATTCACTATGAATATCATGTAGTTATAAGCAGATAATTTAATATGTTTCAAATATTGAATTCAAGTGTTTCATTGATCTTGAACAAGGAGTATAACTTTAGTGTCATTAGCTGCTGCACTCGTAGCCTACTCGCGATTTCGTTATACTTTCTGAATCAACCCATTGCAAAATCAACCCATGTATGACGTTTTTATTAGTTATTCCCTAAATATACCATGTCTCATAAGCGTTTTATACTTGTGTTCATAAAAGTAACTTTTTTTTTTTTTTTTTTTTTTTTTTTCGTAAAACTGAAATGTTATTGATATCCTCTGTATAAATTATAATATTTTATTTATAATTAATACGAATTTAAAACAGTGAGAAAACATGTGTGTTGATAATGCCTAGTAAGAAATAGTTCTCATTCTAAATATTATTACAACTAAGTGCGCACGAAGGCGCTACGTTGTCCTCTGGCGTAATTTTCTAGACTTAGTTAAGGTTAGTTCGCTTGAGGCGGAGGAATATCCTGGAAGTAGAACTTCAGCAGGGCTTCAGAAAAGTGTGAAGTAACTGTGAATGGTTTACAATAAATACACTGCTCATTGCAAATTCAGTTTATAAGCTGACCCCCAACAGACGTATCTGTTTAATGCACTGTAAATATATTACTGCGCACTATTGATATGCGATCTCCTTTAATGAAATGATTGAAAAATGTCGGTAATTTTTCTTATAGTTTTCCTTCGTTTGCAGTTACACTGTCTGAGGACATATTCGATTGTCTTTCGCAGCATTCTAATAGCATGCCAGCTAATTTGGTCTACATTTTTTTTTTTTTTTAGCAAGATAAAAACAAAAGTTTATATTACGTACTTCCCTGTGCTGCATTCGGAAGTGGCCGTTAAAACGCCCTTCTCTACTAGCAGTTGATATTGTACACATGGTGCACGAGCATTTAAAATTTGTGTTGTTTTTCATTTAGGCCCGGAATTGTGATCACGTTACGTAAATGCTAACAAATATGGCGTCTGCTTTTGAATGAGTATTCTCTTCCCCCCCCCCCTCCCACCAACACTATATTTCTTATAGTTGTAGCAAATTTGTTCCAAGAGAAGTATTTGGCAGCACCATTGTTGTTAATCGGCGCATGGAAAACAATGAAGCGACAATGCGTTTGCCTCATCTTTTTACTGAAAGATAAACACCAAAGTGTAAAAACATCAAATGGCGCAGTCAAAGGTTGCCAGAATACACGTTGTTCAATTAATTCTAAGTTACAATACAATATTTACTAGCCCCAATGAACTTGTTTTTCTACAGTTGCTACTAGAGATAACATTTTTGTGCAGTGATATAAGAAAGACGACAAAGTTCTCCTCGTTTTATTTCAGAGCTTGATTTTACGGAGTTCCTGGAATAAATTTTATCTCTAGCAAACGTTGTTTTGATATCTATATAAGGGTTAAAACACGTCAAAAATTTAAAAATAACTCGAAACAAAAGTTCCTTCCAACCACATTTTGCGCAATAAAGTAACCACAACTTCCTCTTTTGATGTATGTGACCTTAATTACGCCGGTATTTCTTTATTTTCCTCCGTTTGTTCGCATCCTATCAAAGTATTTCCAACTATAAAGAGATGGAGATACAATTCGAAGAATACAGCTAAAGAACATAACAATTCCCCGAGGAAATCTCTGTAACACGTCAGTTCTTGTTTCCTGCTGTTTCCTGTGCGCGCTTCGTGTGTAGTGTAATAGTGAAGCTTCAGGGAAGAGGTTATCTATAGGCTATCCGCGGTAAAGTGAACACTTATGAGAGCTCTCTTTACTTGGAATAATAAAAGTTAGAAAATATATTATATTTTTGCTGCAAGCGTTAAATTCCGAGCGTAGTGGAATGTACACACTGTGTTTATTACGTACATGGCAATATTTATTTTAAAAGGTGGTTAAATGATAAGAAATGGCTGAAAGGAAAAAGTAACTATGTCCTCAAAAGTGCTCCCCACTTTACCGTTGTAGTGGACACAGCCGCCCCGCATTCTAAGTCACTCCAGTAACCAGGCGGCAAGGTAGTTTACTAAACAACACGCATATTTAAGAGACAGGCAGCCCCCCCCCCCCCTCCCTTTGTCATTCCCAGCAACGACGAGCTCCCGAAGTTGCTGGCACCCGACGGAGGTGTCGTGGCGCAGAACAGCAGAGGGCTGCGATCCAAGGCACGACATCCGCCATCGAGAACTGGGACTAGAGGAGCTCCTGCGCGTTCAACATAGTACACAGTGGTAAGACGACTCGTACACTACGGTGCAGGTCTAGGCCGAGAGAATCCTTAAGGCGGTACTTATAGTCATTAGCGCGATCAGCTCACTTAAGGCTAGGGACTCCTTTGAGAGGAATCAGTAATCAAATATTAAAGTATTGTGTAGAGTTTGCATTTTGTTAATCAAACGATAATCCAGTATCCAGAATGTGTATAATTGAGTGAATAAATCTGTAGTGCTTTATAAAAACTTGTGTTGCCTACCTTAATTGTATAGGAGTAATTGCTACCTCCACGTCACCGTCCTAGAGTGAATTATTATGTTGTATTGAGAGTCTAAGTATATGAGCAAGTATAGTTCTCAAGAGGAAGTATTACATTGCGAAGTCGCCTATAAGCATACGTGTAGTACTTCAGTATATTAATTATATCAGTCTGACTTCTAGAGCATAACACAGTTACATTACGCCTATACATTTATTACTATCGAAAACTGTAATGTACTGTAAAGTAGTCCGAGTTTCAAAACCTGCTACGAAGAGGTTCCAACATTCACCGCATATGTCGAATTCAAAAACAATTTTGTGCAGTTTGTTTCCTACAAGCATAAAATATAATTCTCATAAAATATAATTCGATTTTCGACCACGCATGTTTAATATTAACGTATTTAACTTTGGAAATTCACACTTCTTCAAATTCTGTTAACTAATCTTAATGCAATGAAAAAAAAATAGGAATATATTTGTAGTAGCCACAAACATTGTTTTATTACGCAAAAAAATATGCAGGATAACTTCCAGACAAAATATTTTTCTCCGTGCACAGATACCAATGGAGAGATTTTCGTTTCTGCTTGAACTCGACTCCAGACACTAAATCAGAGGTTAAAATCTGTGCCAATATAGATAGTGACTGAAAATATACTTGCTCGTCAGTTACTGATTGTGAAATTAGTGGCATTAATGGCAACCAACTATTCAAAAGAAACGTTAACCTGTAAACTACAGAGGTTCGTTGCTAATTGAGTAACATGGCCCGTTGCTGCTGATGTTAAGTATTCTCTCTCTAGTTCAGCTATACAGAAATAGTTTCATTAATGTAGAACTACTTGCATTGAGTGTAATGTAGTTTCAACAATTTATGTAGCTGAAACATAACAGCCACCATGTTATTTCCGCTTTAACAAAGATGTAATGTGAGAAAAAGTTGAAGGCAATAGATTTAGAAAAAAAAGTTAATTCATCGCCTGGATTTATGCCACTGTTAAGAGAATGATATAACTTTAAAGTATTAACCCTAAAATTACAACGTATTATGTAATAGGAAATATTTCCTTTGTGTAGTCAAAATGAAAAACGAATATGCTGAACTTTGTTATTTGCTCATAAAACAAACTATAAATGTAATGAAAATCAGAGCCAAATACCACACTGCGGTCTTCAATACCTTATCTATGATATATTCTCGTGAATAAGATACTGAACCAAATAACCTGCGACAGAATATCATTTAAGATTTCAACGGGCAAATGCATTAAAAAAAAAATTATTAAATAAGAAATGAGGTACGAAAACACTGAAAATAATAACCGCAAAAACCGAAGCTTAAAAAATAATATTTGTAAAAGAAAGGCTGCCATAACGAAATAGTTTTCAGATCTTCATTCTTCTGTTTTTGCTGCCTAAATAACATTGTTACAGGTTCCACCTGGCTGAAGCTATTCTGCACGTTCGAGGCCTCGAAATGCGTAGGCTCTAAGGC
Source organism: Dryococelus australis (assembly GCA_029891345.1). NCBI lineage: Eukaryota > Metazoa > Arthropoda > Insecta > Phasmatodea > Phasmatidae > Dryococelus > Dryococelus australis. The sequence continues at coordinate 1,597,424 of CM057001.1, forward strand.
CTACTCTTCCTAGCTCACCACTCGCCTCTACACACAAGGCGCCCAACTGGCGTGCAGTCATACCTGGAGATTTTTTCCGTGTCTGAGGCCGGCAATCGAGAGAACGATAAGGGCGACACTGCCACGCACATCAAGCGCGTCATCGCCGCTAAGCAGAGAACTCTGAACAGGCGTGTAGTGTTATAGTCGTACTGCTTGTACCTATGGCACTTTGAGCGACGACACTATTTATGTATTGGTGGAAAGTCTGTAGGAAGGTTGAGTGCAGGGCTCTTGGGTAGTTTTGTATTTATCTATTGGTGGAAAGTCTGTAGGAAGGTTGAGTGCAGGGCTCTTGGGTAGTTTTGTATTTATCTATTGGTGGAAAGTCTGTAGGAAGGTTGAGTGCAGAGCTCTTGGGTAGTTTTGTATTTATGTATTGGTGGAAAGTCTGTAGGAAGGTTGAGTGCAGGGCTCTTGGGTAGTTTTGTATTTATCTATTGGTGGAAAGTCTGTAGGAAGGTTGAGTGCAGGGCTCTTGGGTAGTTTTGTATTTATGTATTGGTGTAAAGTCTGTAGGAAGGTTGAGTGCAGGGCTCTTGGGTAGTTTTGTATTTATGTATTGGTGGAAAGTCTGTAGGAAGGTTGAGTGCAGAGCTCTTGGGTAGTTTTGTATTTATGTATTGGTGGAAAGTCTGTAGGAAGGTTGAGTGCAGGGCTCTTGGGTAGTTTTGTATTTATCTATTGGTGGAAAGTCTGTAGGAAGGTTGAGTGCAGGGCTCTTGGGTAGTTTTGTAATTATGTATTGGTGTAAAGTCTGTAGGAAGGTTGAGTGCAGGGCTCTTGGGTAGTTTTGTATTTATGTATTGGTGGAAAGTCTGTAGGAAGGTTGAGTGCAGGGCTCTTGGGTAGTTTTGTATTTATGTATTGGTGGAAAGTATGTAGGAAGGTTGAGTGCAGGGCTCTTGGGTAGTTTTGTATTTATCTATTGGTGGAAAGTCTGTAGGAAGGTTGAGTGCAGGGCTCTTGGGTAGTTTTGTATTTATGTATTGGTGGAAAGTCTGTAGGAAGGTTGAGTGCAGAGCTCTTGGGTAGTTTTGTATTTATGTATTGGTGGAAAGTCTGTAGGAAGGTTGAGTGCAGGGCTCTTGGGTAGTTTTGTATTTATCTATTGGTGGAAAGTCTGTAGGAAGGTTGAGTGCAGGGCTCTTGGGTAGTTTTGTATTTATGTATTGGTGGAAAGTCTGTAGGAAGGTTGAGTGCAGAGCTCTTGGGTAGTTTTGTATTTATGTATTGGTGGAAAGTCTGTAGGAAGGTTGAGGCAGGGCTCTTGGTAGTTTTGTATTTATCGTATTGGTGGAAAGTCTGTAGGAGGTTGAGTGGCAGGGCTCTTGGGTAGTTTTGTATTTATCTATTGGTGGAAAGTCTGTAGGAAGATTGAGTGCAGGGCTCTTGGGTAGTTTTGTATTTATGTATTGGTGGAAAGTCTGTAGGAAGGTTGAGTGCAGGGCTCTTGGGTAGTTTTGTATTTATGTATTGGGGAAAGTATGTAGGAAGATTGAGATGCAGGGCTCTTGGGTAGTTTTGTATTTATCTATTGGTGGAGAAGTCTGTAGGAAAGTTGAGAGCAGGGCTCTTGGGTAGTTTTGTATTTATGTATTGGTGGAAAGTCTGTAGGAAGGTTGAGTGCAGAGCTCTTGAGTAGTTTTGTATTTATGTATTGGTGTAAAGTCTGTAGGAAGGTTGAGTGCAGGGCTCTTGGGTAGTTTGTATTTATGTATTGTGGAAAGTCTGTAGGAAGGTTGAGGGCAGGGCTCTGGGTAGTTTTGTATTTTTGTATTGGTGGAAAGTCTGTAGGATGGTTGAGTGCAGGGCTCTTGGGTAGTTTTGTATTTATCTATTGGTGGAAAGTCTGTAGGAAGGTTGAGTGCAGGGCTCTTGGTAGTTTGTATTTATCTATTGGTGGAAAGTCTGTAGGAAGGTTGAGTGCAGAGCTCTTGGGTAGTTTTGTATTTATGTATTGGTGGAAAGTCTGTAGGAAGGTTGAGTGCAGGGCTCTTGGGTAGTTTTGTATTTATCTATTGGTGGAAAGTCTGTAGGAAGGTTGAGTGCAGGGCTCTTGGGTAGTTTTGTATTTATGTATTGGTGGAAAGTATGTATGGAAGGTTTGAGTGCAGGGCTCTTGGGTAGTTTTGTATTTATTATTGGTGGAAAGTCTGTAGGAAGGTTGAGTGCAGGGCTTTGGGTAGTTTTGTATTTATGTATGGTTGAAAGTCTGTAGGAAGGTTGAGTGCAGAGCTCTTGGTAGTTTTGTATTTATGTATTGGTGGAAAGTCTGTAGGAAGGTTGAGTGCAGGGTCTTGGTAGTTTTGTATTTATACTATTGGTGGAAAGTCTGTAGGAAGGTTGAGTGCAGAGCTCTTGGGTAGTTTTGTATTTATTATTGGTGGAAAGTCTGTAGAAGGTTGAGTGCAGGGCTTTTGGGGTAGTTTTGTATTTATGTATTGGTGGAAAGTCTGTATGAAGGTTGAGTGCAGGGCTCTTGGGTAGTTTTGTATTTATGTATTGGTGGAAAGTTGTAGGAAGGTTGAGTGCAGGATCTTGGGTAGTTTTGTATTTATGTATTGGTTGAAAGTCTGTAGGAAGGTTGAGTGCAGAGCTCTTGGGTAGTTTTGTATTTATGTATTGGTGGAAAGTCTGTAGGAAGGTTGAGGCAGGATCTTCGGTAGTTTTGTATTTATGTATTGGTGGAAAGTCTGTAGGAAGGTTGAGTGCAGGGCTCTTGGGTAGTTTTTGTATTTATTATTGGTGGAAAGTCTGTAGGAAGGTTGAGTGCAGGGCTCTTGGGTAGTTTTGTATTTTGTATTGGTGGAAAGTCTGTAGGAAGGTTGAGTGCAGGGCTCTTGGGTAGTTTTGTATTTATTATTGGTGGAAAGTATGTAGGAAGGTTGAGTGCAGGGCTCTTGGGTAGTTTTTGTATTTATCTATTGGTGGAAAGTCTGTAGGAAAGTTGAGATGCAGGCTCTTGGGTAGTTTTGTATTTATGTATTGGTGGAAAGTCTGTAGGAAGGTTGAGTGCAGGCTCTTGGGTAGTTTTGTATTTATGTATTGGTGTAAAGTCTGTAGGAAGGTTGAGTGCAGGGCCTTGGGTAGTTTTGTATTTATGTATTGGTGGAAAGTACTGTAGGAAGGTTGAGGCAGGGCTCTGGGTAGTTTTGTATTTATGTATTGGTGGAAAGTCTGTAGGTTGGTTGAGTGCAGGGCTCTTGGGTAGTTTTGTATTTATTATTGGTGGAAAGTCTGTAGGAAGGTTGAGTGCAGGCTCTTGGGTAGTTTTGTATTTATTATTGGTGGAAAGTCTGTTGAAGGTTGAGTGCAGAGCTCTTGGGTAGTTTTGTATTTATTATTGGTGGAAAGTCTGTAGGAAGGTTGAGTGCAGAGCTCTTGGGTAGTTTTGTATTTATGTATTGGTGGAAAGTCTGTAGAAGGTTGAGTGCAGGGCTCTTGGGTAGTTTTGTATTTATGTATTGGTGGAAAGTACTGTAGGAAGGTTGAGTGCAGGGCTCTTGGGTAGTTTTGTATTTATCTATTGGTGGAAAGTCTGTAGGAAGGTTGAGTGCAGAGCTCTTGGGTAGTTTTGTATTTATGTATTGGTGGAAAGTCTGTAGGAAGGTTGAGTGCAGAGCTCTTGGGTAGTTTTGTATTTATGTATTGGTGGAAAGTCTGTAGGAAGGTTGAGTGCAGGGCTCTTGGGTAGTTTTGTATTTACTATTGGTGGAAAGTCTGTAGGAAGGTTGAGTGCAGGGCTCTTGGGTAGTTTTGTATTTATTATTGGTGGAAAGTCTGTATGAAGGTTGAGTGCAGGGCTCTTGGGTAGTTTTGTATTTATGTATTGGTGGAAAGTCTGTAGGAAGGTTGAGTGCAGGGCTCTTGGGTAGTTTTGTATTTATGTATTGGTGGAAAGTCTGTAGGAAGATTGAGTGCAGGGGTGTCGGGTAGTTTTGTATTTATCTATTGGTGGAAAGTCTGTAGGAAGGTTGAGTGCAGGGCTCTTGAGTAGTTTTGTATTTATGTATTGGTGTAAAGTCTGTAGGAAGGTTGAGTGCAGGGCTCTTGGGTAGTTTTGTATTTATGTATTGGTGGAAAGTCTGTAGGAATGTTGAGTGCAGAGCTCTTGGGTAGTTTTGTATTTATGTATTGGTGGAAAGTCTGTAGGAAGGTTGAGTGCAGGGCTCTTGGGTAGTTTTGTATTTATCTATTGGTGGAAAGTCTGTAGGAAGGTTGAGTGCAGGGCTCTTGGGTAGTTTTGTATTTATGTATTGGGGGAAAGTCTGTAGGAAGGTTGAGTGCAGGGCTCTTGGGTAGTTTTGTATTTATGTATTGGTGGAAAGTCTGTAGGAAGGTTGAGTGCAGGGCTCTTGGGTATTTTTTGTATTTATCTATTGGTGGAAAGTTGTAGGAAGGTTGAGTGCAGGGCTCTTGGGTAGTTTTGTATTTATCTATTGGTGGAAAGTCTGTAGGAAGGTTGAGTGCAGGCTCTTGGGTAGTTTTGTATTTATGTATTGGTGGAAAGTCTGTAGGAAGGTTGAGTGCAGAGCTCTTGGGTAGTTTTGTATTTATGTATTGGTGGAAAGTCTGTAGAAGGTTGAGTGCAGGGCTCTTGGGTAGTTTTGTATTTATGTATTGGTGGAAAGTCTGTATGAAGGTTGAGTGCATGGCTCTTGGGTAGTTTTGTATTTATGTATTGGTGGAAAGTCTGTATGAAGGTTGAGTGCAGGCTCTTGGGTAGTTTTGTATTTATGTATTGGTGGAAAGTCTGTAGGAAGGTTGAGTGCAGAGATCTTGGGTAGTTTTGTATTTATGTATTGGTTGAAAGTCTGTAGGAAGGTTGAGTGCAGAGCTCTTGGTAGTTTTGTATTTATGTATTGGTGGAAAGTCTGTAGGAAGGTTGAGGGCAGGATCTTCGGTAGTTATGTATTACTATTGTGGAAAGTCTGTAGAATGTTGAGTGCAGGGCTCTTGGGTAGTTTTGTATTTATCTATTGGTGGAAAGTCTGTAGGAAGGTTGAGTGCAGGGCTCTTGGGTAGTTTTGTATTTATGTATTGGTGGAAAGTCTGTAGGAAGGTTGAGTGCAGGGCTCTTGGGTAGTTTTGTATTTATGTATTGGTGGAAAGTATGTAGGAAGATTGAGTGCAGGGCTCTTGGGTAGTTTTGTATTTATCTATTGGTGGAAAGTCTGTAGGAAGGTTGAGTGCAGAGCTCTTGAGTAGTTTTGTATTTATGTATTGGTGTAAAGTCTGTAGGAAGGTTGAGTGCAGGGCTCTTGGGTAGTTTTGTATTTATGTATTGGTGGAAAGTCTGTAGGAAGGTTGAGTGCAGGGCTCTGGGTAGTTTTGTATTTTTGTATTGGTGGAAAGTCTGTAGGATGGTTGAGTGCAGGGCTCTTGGGTAGTTTTGTACGAATATGATGCGTATAATATGAGATACAGTGTATTGAAAAAGCAGTTTTCAGTCGTTCTGAAGTCCTCTGGAATGGTGTTTCTAACGAGCGTGACGTCTTGAGAGCACTCAACAGCCTCACCTGAAGTGTGTATTTTTCCATAGACGTTTAATAGTTATGTGTAAAGAACTAATATCTCAGTCACACGCGCCTTATATCTCAGTCACACGCGCCTTGTAGGCGGGAGCCCTTCAATTGTAACTACAGTTTTTTTATGTCAGGTTCATTAAAATGAAAAGTATGATACGTCTCTAAAAGCAACTCTAGAAGTTTCCGTGTAAAAAATTTAGTTCCTAAACTATTTCTGAAATCACGTGTTTTAACCATTTTCACAACGAAAAAAAATCTTGAAGATCAAACTAGAAAATGAAACTTGTTTTTTGAAAAGGAACTCTACCCCAATCCGTATAACGGCTTGGGGTAGAGGGCAGCCATGCTCGTATAGCGGGCTGGGGTAAATGGCGGATCTGTCCGTCGTATAACGGGCTGGGGTAGAGGGCGGCTATGCTCGTATAACGAGCTGAGGTAGAGGGGGCTATGCCAGTATAACAGGCTGTGGTAGAGGGCAACTATGCCCGCCCGTATAACGGCTTGGTGTAGAGGGCAGCCATGCTCGTATAACGGGCTGGGGTAAATGGCGGCTCTGTCCGTCGTATAACGGGCTGGGGTAGAGGGCGGCTATGCTCGTATAACGAGCTGAGGTAGAGGGGGCTATGCCAGTATAACAGGCTGTGGTAGAGGGCAGCTATGCCCGCCCGTATAACGGGCTGGGGAAGAGGGCGGCTATACCCGTATAATGCTTCCTGTGACGAAGGGTTATCTGATAAGACCAGCTCTCGAGGATAAATCCCCACCCCTTTTCGGGAGTTTTTCAACCCCAATGCCTTGCAAATAAAGGGCGGTGCTCAAGGAATCACACAGATTGGCACTAATGTGAGGAAATGCAGTCGCTTAACAAATTCACGCATGCCAGTATCGTACATTGAGAATTTCGGAAAACAACCACTGCAAATTTTGCAATATAACTGTGAAATTTTGACGAGTATTCAATGACCGAGACTATAAAAAATGAAAAAGAATGTTCTCAATTCAGTAACTGTCAATAACGGTGAGGTCTATATTTTACCATTGAGGCTTGCCCACAAAAATTGAAACGTGAATAACGGTACAGGCGAATTAGCCTCAACGTCCCTTAATCGTCTAACAAAGTTGTATAATTCCAAAACGACTCGAAAACCTCTAAAACTGCATTTGAAAAACGACACATTTATGAAAGGTGTCTTGTCCACAGTAACAAATAAAATATGGCGGCTTTGTAAAAATATTTAATAGCGAAAGGAATGCCCTTTATCATAAAGCACACTCTTCATTGTCAAATCTGCGAGTGTTTGTTGGACAACTCGCTAATAGTGAGTCTCTTTAATAACTTCTTTGTTCTATTTTTTTTTTTTTTTTTTTTTTTTCATTTTCCTCCGATTTGGGGTACTCGGGCAAGGCACCCTTTGCAACTGGACACCTCAGTTAATGTCTGAAAGCTGCAATCATTCCTCCACATATTGTTACGATGATGGACGGCACATGTTTGCCAATGAAAATATGAATTACACAAAGCTGAGCTTGGAACAGTCATTTAACCCTTTGTAAACTTTGCTCAAGCTACACTCGAGCAAAGCTAATTTGAACATTTCTTGGTTGTTCAGAACAAAATTGGCGTTGATGTGGAGTCTTTGTTCGGCTAGTGTTTAACACGATCTCACAAGAACACAACAGCGCAATAAAAATGATACTGCTAACTAGAGAATTTCTTTCTTTTTATAGCCACTCAAAATGACATGCTTGATTGTAAATCCTTTGATCCAATAAAGGACATTTGAATGGGTGGATATCAGCTCGGCTCTCCATTGGTTGATGACCGGCCAATAACGAACGCTGTAAAGTACTGTCCGGTGTGGTATGGGCCAATAGGACGATGGTGAGTTCATACACAGACACCAACAGAACAGGTATTCTTGCAGTAGTGTACATAGGTGACTCACTTCTAATTTGTTGTAAGTTCCAGTAAATGTGTGCAGACCTCAATGTGTTAATGTAAAGTAGAACCAAAAATACTACAGATAAAAGATTTGCACACTTTAAAATAGTACGAAGATATATAATTTTTTTCGGGTTTTATTTTAAATCTGACATGCTACGTGCACATGCTTAATGTAATTTAAATTAGCATCTATTATCAAAAATCAATGTTCCCCCGTGGGAGAACTATTTCTGAGTGAACTTTTACGCTACACTTGAAAGAAAATCTCAACTGAAAAACCAATTCGGAGAGTTATATTGAATCAAATTCATCTTAAGCGTGACACATATTTCGAATTTATATAATATCGATACTGAGTGCCTAGTATCACTTTGCCTTCTTGATTATAATCTTGAAGTGCTGAAGTATTACTGTAGCGGACAAATGCAGACCTTGTCCTTCATATAATTATATGTGCGAACCCAAAATGAATTTGGCTTCCTTCAGATAAAGAAACCTTGGAGGCCATTTCATCCAACCTCCATCCCCATTCGATTCTTAGGAATGAGTTTGTATACGACTTCACTTCATTCTAAGAATGTGGTGTGAAACTCGTCATGTTTATAATCCTCACGAATGAGGTTTAGACCGACAATGCCTGGCACTACGTCTTAGAGATGGGAGAGAGCCATGACATATTTTTAACTCTTCTGTTCCTGTATTCACGATCGTGGACTAGTTAAACACGAAGCACATTTATGGCCAAAACTACTCGTCTGGTTTAAAATGCTTGATGCCATTATCAATATGCACCAAGCGCGCAATTCACTGATTGCCAGAAACTACAAGCCCTGACCATGTACAAGTACAGATTGGACCTAAATATTAGGTATTTGCAACATCTAGTGTACAGCGACAAATCAATGACCAGACGGAACTGGTGAAACATTGAGGCGACGGCGGCTTACCAGTTGTTGAGATGTTGGGCAGTGCCAAGTCGTACATGTGTCACGGTAGAAGTAATGAAACACTCCTAGCAGGTATATTCTTACAATGTTTCTTAACTTATGTATATATATGTGTGTGTGTCTGAATGAAAGTTCATGGCTAGGAGTACACATGGACGAGATGGGTTCGATCTAGTGACAGAATATTCACGAGCATTCCCATTATTCCTCGATAAGACTAGATAGGCAAACGGGAGTACCAAAGAAAACATCCCCAAGCCACTGAAAAAGTCCACCAAACCTTTCAAATTTGAGAAATGCAACTCGGTTCGACTTGCCGCAACAGACGGAGGTAAAAAATAGTAGTGAAATTTATAGAACCAGCGCAAAAGGAAAAATGATTTCCACCGACGCAGTTGACACTTTTCATTTCTACAACGAAAGGTATATACACATAAATGAAAGCCAAAATGAAAACTCTATCGTTAACAAATTTTTATATCAACAGTTAGCTCAAATATAAAATTTATTACTTAATTAAACAAATTTTGTTAATATTAGATGTTATTTAACTGCATAAAATAATATTTTCTCAGGTGTCAGAGGTAACTGAATAAGTACATGCACAATATTTTTTGTACGTTTAAAGAAACGATAATTTTTGGATACTTGTAGCCAGAAATATTTATTTTAGCTCTACAAGTGAACTATTGCATCTTTACAAGACACCGAAACTTCTGAAGTTTTATGAATCCTCCATATTTATACTAAATTTCAAGTCTAGAATAATTGCTCGCTTAAATTTAACTTTATTTTTATACATGCCACAGTAACACGTTGAGAAATTTTCTCTAATTTGATTGTGATGTTACAAAAACAATCTTTGGAACTAGTTTCCAAAGAATTAATTATAAAATTTTAAAAAAAATATTAGGGTATACATTTATGCTCTATATTAAACTACATGCATGAGTTTCTCGTTTATGATACCGGCTGTACTCAGTTTGCATACACTCAACCCTGGAAATAAAACCTTTTTATTTTCGTGATCCCCTTTCAAGCTCGGATTACGTTAACAGTAATACTAACGAGACATGCGACAGATGACCGCAAGGCTGAACTATATATACGATACATAAAACAGGAGCGCAGCTGTAAACGAAGGAGGAAGGGATGCTAGCTGCAGAGTTGCCACATCTACAAATAGACGGGCAGCGAGGCACAACAATCCTGCTGTCCGATCATTGGCTAATTGCGCGGGGTTGGGCACGGTGAAGGGGTGGCGGGCAGCATCCCTACCCCACCCTTCCTCCCTGCCTCGCGACTAATGACGGCTGAAACGGGAGTGGTCGGAATCAAACGTGAGAGGGGACTAATACAGCGTTCGTCGAGACTGGCTCGCCGATGGAGAAGTCGTGTACAGTGTCCGGCAGACGTCTGGGCTTGCCGATGGAGAAGTCGTGTACAGTGTCCGGCAGACGTCTGGGCAGGTCTAAGGTTCACTCTACTCAGATTGGCACATGACCGCCAAAAGCTATACAAAATATCGCATGCGTACACAAGACAACAAAACGAAAGGAATACCATAACTGAAATACAGATAAAACATTTTTACAACTTAGACGCTAACGGCTACGCAGGTTACGAAACTCAGACCAAGGTGGTATGCACATACACCATTACACTCACCACTCACGACTCACTGTCAATAAAACTGTCTCTGACTCATGTTCCCTAAACGTTACATAGCTTCCTGAATTAAAACGGATGAATGGTATAATATTCTACACTTCTTTTCGTTATACGGAGACGATACAAAAGACAGTCAAATTATACCGATTTCGCCTCCAACTGTACAATCTGGCATACCTGAGTTAGGAACAAAATAAGATTCCATATGGGAGAGTTTGAGTCAGGAAAAATGTCTGCCGCAAGATGCACCTGTGTTCGAAACAGGTCGCTTTTAAGCTGGCAGTAAGCTGAGAAACTCTATACACTGTGTGTAAAAATTTGTACTTGGTACGAACTTTGATATATAGGCCATTCACAGTTACTTCACACTTTTCTAAAGCCCTGCTGAAGCTCTACTTTTGGTTACCGATTACGTATCCATCCACTAAATGTAAATATAAACACTGTCTTCTGGCTACATTTTAAATGTCAAATGATTTGTTTATTTTTTCAGCTTTCAAATAGTTGTGTTATATTTCAAAAACCATTTCGTTCGAACATTCAAATCATGTGTTCGAATGGACGAATACCCCCAAGGAACTTGCCAGTTCTCGAATTCAAGTTGCGAGTGAAAGTTCTCGATTCTTACAATATGTATTCGAACACAAAATATTCGATTATGTCCATCACCAGAACATATGTTTGTTGGACGGCACATATGTTGTTAGGCCGTTCTGTTGACGCTCAGCTACAGGCCGGGCCGTGACGGGTTACAGACAGGGGTCGTGACGGGTTACAGACTTACCGAGCATGAGTGTACCCAGACGTCTGCCGGGCACTATAGCTTACCACTGCACATGCAACAACTTTTCCGCGACGCGCCAACTGCAGCTGAGCACATGTGAAAGATTCACGTGTCTTTTTATTCCCCGCCCTCCTCTTCCACGCACCACCGCCTCCCGCGTCGTAATTAAACGTCCAAAACAGATTAATTATCTCGGCTGGTTCCGTAATTAAATACGTGATTACTTTCCGCTGCCGGGGCGAAGGTAAGTCTGAGAAACATGGCCACGTGGGGCTGGCGGTGGGAGGGGTCACGAAAGAAAACCGTCAATCGATTAGGCTGCAGAGTCCGCGCTACAGTACACACCAGGGAAAAAAAATATTCGGTCCTGCTCGGAGGAAAAACTGCATAACTGGCAGCAATGTCATCCCACACAAGGGAAATTACTGTTATATATTGTTTTCGAACCAATCCTTCAGGTAATGCAATACGTTGGCTACAGTACATTGACGGTTATTTCCAACTTTTGTGAAGGCCTGCTAAAGATCTACTTTCATAATATTCCTCCCCATAATGCAAACAAAGCTTAACCAATTCTAGAAAATTACTTCAAAGGGACAACGCTCCGCAATATTGGGCACTCAGTTCAAGGATATTTTTCATGAGAACAGTTTCTTACTCTTACCAAAACATACAATTTTTCCCTTAGTAGGCCTAATTAATTATAAATGAAGTTGATATGCAGATAAAATGTAAGAAAAGTTAAATTTGACCACCAATAAGATACAATTGTTCTAACAAAAGTATAAAACGCTTGCGAAACCCGACATATTTAAGAAACAACCATACAGGTCGTACATGCGCTGGTTTTCCAAAGTTGTCATTCCAAAATCCGAAGATACTGTGAATAGACTATAAATGAACAGCTGTGAAATGTTTCTTTTTCTTTTCATCTATTGTGTAAACTTCCAGCTGGCGTGAAAACTAAGATTTAAAGTGTCATTCCTACAGGGACATTACGCAACCAGCAATAATTCCATTTAAAACAAGTGCAATTGTGTTATCGTTTAAAAGACAAATGTGGTACTTGATTGGAAACTATAGTTTGTTCTATTTGAAGTGTAGTTGCCTCAGTTTGAAACACGTTGTCGGACGTTGCCACGCGTCGGAGGGTTTTCTCAGAGTTCTCCCGTTCCCTCGCTCTTGCATTCTGGTTCTGCTCCATGCTTGCCTCGTTTCACTGTCATCGGTTCTCACGACCTTGATGTTAGCCACCCAGATCTTTCCCCTCGAAGTGCGTTCTTCAAACTGCTGGAACACTGGAATGGCCTCTTAATCGTCAATGTTGATTGTCTATTGTGGCGAAATGACTGTTAGATGCACCGTACTGCACGTGCATACGTACGATGCAGTTTTACTTAATTACTGACTCTCATGCATGTACGAAGCTACTGTTCTATTTCGTAGGGCCAATGAGGGTTGTGGTGGTCTAAGGCAGGACGTTTGTGATTGATCTACAAAGAACTTAGCCGAGTCAAAAACTTGGATAATCCAATCATAAAAGAACAAACTAGCTAGAGAGTTATCCAAGAAAAGTTGGTTTAAAAAAATTTCCGCGATTTTTCAGTGCCTGTAGCAATCGTAAATAGTATGGTAACAATTACGCTAATTTTGAGTCTAATGTTTAGAGCCAGTGATTCATTGCGAAAAAATCTGAACACGTGGTAGATTTCAATTTTCTAAGCGCAAGCAGTCATTTTTATTTCGCCATTGGTTTCCATGTGCATCATAAACCGTTTCTGTTTCTAACAGGGTCAATTAAAATTCACCAACTTTGCCAGTGAACCAAAGTGATTCGCATACTAGGAATAACATGTAACTGTAGCCAATCGAGTGTATTGAAATATAGTTTGTCTCGAAATCTTGTTGCGAAATTTCACTGCCCTACTAATATTTACAAAAAATACATATAAACCAGTTTAGTTGCAAAACACTTTGAATCAGCAAATAAAAAGTGGTACTACTTTTTCCTAGCTCACAGAACTTTTGCTAATCCATTCCACGACTGCTCCATCCAAGATATCATTACACGTCACAACACAATTCAGGCATAGCGTGCAGCTATCGACTCACATAAGTTAGCCTTCAACTTGTTGGATCTTATCCCCGTCTTTGGATACGCCTGTATCTCTTAGGTCTATGTGACTTTTCATGGTTGTATGGTGACCTTAGCCCACGAGTAGATACTTCCTAAGAAGGCTGTAGATACACTGTGAAAATGCCTCCTAAATATGTATAGGAAATCAAAACCTCTACACATGGTGTAAAACGTTGCCATATATATGTCTGTTATTATTGAAATTATGAGCGTGGCTACTGTACAAATTGTTAATAGCACTATGACCCAAACTTACACCTTAACAAGTGTGAGAGTGTTACCATGGAAGCATGGACATTCTTATCAAACCTAAACACTAGCTATAGTAATAAATTAACTTGCAATTTCTTACTATGTAGGCTATGTGAAGAAGTCGCAGCATGTTGCAATTCCTGATGAAGCGCTCTTAACAGTATAATGACAATGTTGACGGCTGGAAAAATTATCGTGAATGGTAATTTATTTTGAGAATCGCCATCCCACTTAAAGTACATTTGAACGCCTAAAAGTTTCCTTTCTCTAGAATTAAGTGAAGTTATTTAGAAAACAGTTATTACTTAAATTAAGTAAGTGAGTGGCTATACACTTCATCCAATTTAAACTGAAGAATCGCACAAGGGTATGAATATTGTCTGCAGATCTAAGTACAAGCATATTAGTTAAACGTTTGATCGTGAAAGAATTCTGAACGGTGGATGGACTCAGACCAGACTCACTAATACGAAGAAAATAGTTGCAATGTCTTGAGAGGTTTGCAACAAACAACCGTACAAATTTCATCTCTACGACGACGCTTGCCAATTTTCTTACAAGCGGAAATAATTATATCTTCTCACGAGTGCCTTCTCCTTGCATAAATATGAAGCGGAATTTAGTTGTTCGTCCAACGAAATGTCAGGCAAACACGAACACGCCATTACTTTTCCCGGTGGTGAATCGTTTATTGGACGCTCTTTCACACGACTTATATGCATCGACCAATAAACGCGAGGTCATATTCGTCACTATATGAAGAACACGATTTCTTCCGTCAAAATGTACTTGTGTTTAAATCTCTGGCTCCATTCGTTCCGCTACGTAACTGCGATCCTCTCTGTCAATTCTACGATGCATCAACGGGTTTTGATATGAAAGATTAATTACTGCTAGGGACAGGACATTATTGGCTCACAGGAACGGTAAAGAATTATAAATCAAAAGGTGGAAATGGTTATCAAGTGCGCGGACGGCGGAATTACGGAGCATGAGAAAGGTCGGGGGGAAAATATCAAGTGCAGATGTCGCGGCGTCACGTGATGGCGACAGGTATCTCGTGGTTAATTTTAATAAAATGAAAACTCCGCGAGACCTTTGCGGCGATTGGTAGGGAAGAGAGAGAAAAAGTTTTTTGTTCCAAATACCCGGTCCACTAGGGGCTAATGTTTGTCGTCGATGCGGGGGGGGGGGGGGATGGGGGGAGGAAGGTTAGGAACTCTCGTTTCAGGAACTCACCGCATCCACTGCAAATTACTTCCGTGACGTACAGTTAGATACTTTTTAACGACCTATCCTCAACACTTCTCAAGTATCCTCTATATAAAAGTATGCTGTATATAAGGCTGTTCACGGTAAAGTGAGCTTTTTTGAGACCCTAGTTACATTTCTCATTCTTTAACCACATTTGAAAATAAATATTGCCATGTATGTAATAAACACAGTGCGTATATACCACTGCAATCGGAAGTTAACGTACAATACTAAAATAAAATATAGGTATTGACTATTATTCCAAATGAAAAGGGCTTTCAAAAGTGTTCACTTTACCATGAATGGCCTATACAAATATACCAACACCGCACAATTTAATACAATTGCCACAAGTTCCTATACACGAACCCCACTAATGGCAAATTTTTATACCCAATAATATCAACCTCTTACCACATTTGTTTTTCAGTTTGGTTTCCTTCACAAAAGTGGCATGCGATAGCCAATTCTAATTGATAAAAAAAATTTTTACTACGAAAACAACTTTAATTCCTCTCCTCCCCACCCTTTTCGCAGATAAAGGCATTAGAAATATTGACCAGGGGAAAAACATTGCAATTCTGAATGCATATGCGAGTAACACAGTACTACTCGGTAATTTATTTTAAAAGAAACAGTTACGTGATCGTACAACTTTATGCCAAAAATGTTGCCAAATTTCAAATCTACATGAAAATAACAAATATCTCAGGAATTTTTAATTATAACTTCAAGAACAAATGGCCTTCGACAATTCTGAAGTATTGCAGAGCAGTTATGGCTGTAATTTATATAAATCTGAAACAGCAGTCGCTATTCTATCATAAATGTATTTTTACAAATAGATTCTATATTGATTTAGGTGTGAAACCTGTTAGACTAACCTTTAGAAAATGATGAAATATCTTAAGAATAATAAGTAGCCCAACGTATCATAGGGTTACGGGATAAAGAGATCACGTGATTTAAGTACTATAATGAAGCAATATCAGTATACTACACTGCTGCATCGAATAATCACATGGACTCTATTGTGATTTATAGGCGCGATCTAATCACTGGATGAGCACATGTTTTCAGCGCTTTATTAGGGAGTAGCGGTACGCGGCCATACTGACACGTCTCTCTCTCTCTCTCTCGCTCTCTCGCTCTCTCTCTCTCAACCGACACGTGTATATCTCCCTCCGACTCTCATCTCAACTGACCACGAGCGAGCGACTCCTTGCGGCTGAACCAAGAACTCGCTCTTGACGTCACTGCTTCACAGATCACAAACACCAACAAGTATTGTATCCCAACATTAAGCGCAAACTAAGTCGGTCTGATTTTATTCCCCGATAATAATTACTGCCTGGATATTCTACATATTAGTCTGAATATTAGTAGGAGTTTGGGGTTCTTCTTGTGATTATTTGAATACTGAGTCAATTGAGCTTTTTTCAGAAGTAGTTTCTGCATTGAACGACACATACCATACCAGATACCCAGAAAAACACACAGTTATATATTGAACGGGTGAAGTTGCTAACTTCTATCCCTTTTAGTATATAAATTGGACAGATGCTCACGATTAAACTGAGCACAGTGCTAATTCAAATGGAGTGGAAACTTGGTAGTTGGACAAGTGACGATAATCGTTATACAAACATTAAGTAATCGACAGTTTGACTGTGAACAGACTTGACGAATCACAGAGGTTGTTCACGATAAATTGAGCGCTTATGGAAAGTGGCAAATTTCATAATTTTGGTTTTATAACTACAGTTCACATTGTCATGCAGTAGAGTTGATTAGAGTTGAGTTCGCAACACAAATCGAGCCGACACGATAATCTCTTATACGACGCATTATGCTAACACTGGTTGTATTGATCCCTGCATTTATCTGACTAATTGCTGACCTCGTTACCTCGGCGCGACTCGGGGTGCGCTGAACCATCCCGATGGCAAGGGCGGCGCTATAAATATTGCGGCAGGCCTCCAGGCCGGGGGTTGAGTTGTAGTCGATGAGTGAATGAGTGGAAGAGTTAAGAGCGATAGAAGAACGAGCAGCGGGAAGAGTGACAGCAGAACGGAAATCTGCTACCGCGAGTATCGAACAGTGAAGGTCAAGGCTGGAAGGCTGGTCTATTGGACTAGATGCGTGAGTGAAATACATTATAGACTGAACATGCGTTGATAATGAGGATAAGCTAATTGACGGTAACCAACAGAGACAATCTAGAAGAACGTTAATTTAAATTCACATATAAATTAAATACTGCGCTCGCTTTTAAATAAAAAGGGTAAAAGTTGAGGCGGATAATTAGTGCTGTCAATAATAGCGGAGTGAACAAATTAGAAATCAAAATTAGTACATTTAATTTTTTTATTAGGGCATCCATCCCTCACGAAATCAGATACGCCACTCGGGCGTCCCAAGTAAAACAATATTAAAATTTATGGTCACTAAAATTAGTGTTCCCTCATTTTAAACGCATTGTATTACGGCCGTGCATGAAAGAAACACATATTTGTTCCAACAATTCCACTGTTTGACTTGGACGACGCATAAATAGAGCACTAAAAAAATTTTTCTTCCACCAGTTTTTTATCGTTTCACGATAATCGAAACTAGTTGTTGGTGCGTCGATCAAGTCAGACTTGTTTTACTAAAACACTAATAATTCCTATAATATATTAGACAGAACGGAAAGTGCGGTGAAGTGTACTCACTTCCAGACTAGTAGAGAGGCGATCAGAACCATGACTAGCAGCAAGACAGAGCACACCACGATCACCGCGATGGAGGGTATGGCAGGACTACTGTGGTACTCAGCGTCGATCACCTGCAACACAACACACACCACACATCAACATCACACACCTCTCCCTCGCAAGATAGAGCACAACATGATCACCGCGATGGAGGGTATGGCAGGACTACTGTGGTACTCGGCGTCGATCACCTGCAACACAACACACACCACACATCAACATCACACACCTCTCCCTCGCAAGATAGAGCACAACATGATCACCGCGATGGAGGGTATGGCAGGGCTACTGTGGTACTCAGCGTCGATCACCTGCAACACAACACACACCACACATCAACATCACACACCTCTCCCTCGTAAGACAGAGCACACCACTACCACCGCGATGGAGGGTATGGCAGGGCTACTGTAGTACTCAGCGTCGATCACCTGCAACACAACACACACCACACATCAACATCACACACATCTCCCTCGCAAGATAGAGCACAACATGATCACCGCGATGGAGGGTATGGCAGGGCTACTGTGGTACTCAGCGTCGATCACCTGCAACACAGCACACACCACACATCAACATCAAACACCTCTCCCTCGTAAGACAGAGCACACCACTATCACCGCGATGGAGGGTATGGCAGGGCTACTGTGGTACCCGGCGTCGATCACCTGCAACACAACACACACCACACATCAACAGTACACACCTCTCCCTCGCAAGATAGAGCACAACATGATCACCGCGATGGAGGGTATGGCAGGGATACTGTGGTACTCAGCGTCGATCACATGCAACACAACACACACCACACATCAACATCACACACCTCTCCCTCGTAAGACAGAGCACAACATGATCACCGCGATGGAGGGTATGGCAGGGCTACTGTGGTACTCAGCGTCGATCACCTGCAACACAACATACACCCACACACCAACAGTACACACTTCTCCCTCACTTGACAATCACCTCACATTTCCCTCATTTACAGACAATTAATTTCCCTCCCCTTTAGTTAAAAAGACGTTGTCCGCGGAAAATGTTGTTATTGTATATTTGTACCATAGTATATTGTTCAACTTGTAGACACTGTCTTAGAATGCCTTTTCACCAGGTAAATTTTTTTTATAGATTGCATGGTTTCTGCAAATGACATTGCGAATTCTAAATTTTCTGTTTTTGTTATGTACAAGTAAAGTAAAGCAAATAATTTGCTGAAAATTTAAAAAGAGCAACTGAAAGAGTCTGTCTTAATTCGTTTAAAGGCCTGTTTGGGAAAAATTATTTTCCAAAAGTATAGGGGCAGTTAGAAATCAAAAAAGTGCAAAAATTACTTATTTTCCTTTTTTTTTTTTTTTTTTTGGAATTGCGTAAACATTTCCATGTAGTATTTTATAGATGTCTTGAAGTATCTCTGGAAATCATCTTTCAGTGTTAATTATCTCATTTCTGTACGTATGATGGTTTTCATTATTTTTACATTTCTGAAAAAGTAAAAATTATTATTCTGTTATGTATTTATGCGGAAAAAATTCGCTCGAATTTTCTTTTCTTTTTTTTCGCAAGCACTGTTGGGCGATCTTTTGCAGCAAAGTAATTACTGTGAGGTTATTACATAATGCCCCTGAGAAAAACACACTACAAATGAAAACCTTGTTTGGTTACGTACGAATTTCATTATCGCTATCTCCACTACTTATGTAAATTAGCTACTTCGTATTTAAATTTTGATGAGAATTAAATAATGTCACGTTTCCATTATGCGAGTATTTCGCCATGTAAAATAACAATTATAAAACGCTAAAATTTTTGCTCTGGAACATAATTGAAACCCGTTACCGAAAATTCGATGCTCGTGACTGACCAATCGCCCACCCCGTCGTGATAACTGCAGAGAGCAGGTATACATTATCTCGGTATGTTTGAGCGTTTCCTTTAAACAACCCTGCGTATCAAGCCGACAGCCGTGAACTTCAGATGGAGAATCAATGTTGCGTCAATTTTAAAGAATACTATTTAAAACAAGTATTCTACGTGAAATTTCTTAAGGAATGTTAATATTTTAAATCATCTTGCCAATAAATTGTTTAGTAATTTTTTTTTCAGAAATGTAATATTGAAATTTAAATATAGCCCAACAAAGAAAACATGAATTAATAATTTCTTCAAAAATAATTTTATATAGTAATATTATCTGAGAAAATCGTATCGAAATGGTTTTTGTTTGAAATAGTTATCATTAAAATTAACACGATGAGAAGGAATTTCGTTTAACATAGACTCTCCATTTGAAGTTAGCGGTTGCCGGCTTGGTAGGTAGGGCATTTAAGTTTCGTTAACTGCATAGTGTTAAACATTTTTACTGAAATGTAATTTGCAGTAAATATACATAAATGCAAGCGGCAATAACGAAGAACGATGTTATCTCCTTAAATACCAAATACGGTATGACTCTGTATTTCCAATAGCTTCGTGTATCGGAGACGAAAAATGTTGAGTCTATACGAGGTTTCTGGGGCAGTTAAGTTATCCACGCCGTTTAGACCTATTATTTCAAACATTAAAAAGTTGCATTTGTCGAGTGTAACATTTACTAACACTTAAAAAATACAATAGAAACTGCAAAAGTTGCTAATGCGACTCAACAGAAATATCAAAATGATATTACAAATCATGTGAGAGTTGTATGTGGCTGGAGAGAGGAGGCGCGCTGTAAGTAGTTACACGCCGTGACCCCAAGATGACCACGGCCATCATCGCGTCCAGGGAACTCCCATGACGCAACAGGGTGAGATGTTGGGGGGGGGGGGGGAGAAGAGATGTTTGTACCTGGGGACTGTCAACCTGTCACCAACCTTCCCTCACCTCTGATTGGCCCTCAGGCCCACAGGTGCTGTTAGAATGCTACTTACAGGAGCATGCGTCCCAACTGACCAGCATCTCCCAAGGTAAGTTTCGTGTTCAGACGTCTGTGGAGATAGACAATTACAGTACAATATTGCAAACTAAACGTGACCGAGATGACATATTAACTGCGAAAGTTTTTTAACTACAACACTTGAACACGGTAAATATAGGCTAAATATTATTATGAAAACTAGTCGAATTAAATAAAATGAAAAACCATAGTTTCTACACTCCTGTTTTCAGGAACTGTTAAGCGTAGGAATCATAAAATGTTAAAAGACACGAATCTAAATTTAAGTATTCACGTCTGTGTTCATCCAAGCAAATAAAAAGAACCTTACTTCATAATTAGTGAACATTATCATAAATGCATTGTAGTGTAACGTTTACTGAGGCGTGCTCATAATGTCACGAACTAGAGACCTCAAGGCATAAGACGTTTACAATTACTTTCGTGTTTAGTAACAATAAATAAACCAACACCTACGTCAATGGCTAAATACAGTATTCGCACTTGCCACATATTGCCTCGATTAATATCATTGATCATTATTATAGCAACTTGAGAATTAATCTACTATTTATAAATACTAAATAATTACCACTGCGTGCATTTGTAAGGCTATAAGGCGTGGATTGCATGCTAAGTTATACCTCATCACGACGTTCTGTACTATGGACAGCCTGGTATAGAACCCACAACCCCCGGTCACTAAGCAGAGGTGACCCTTCCCCGACCACCCTAACTTCAGCCGGCATATTTTAACTACATGCAATGAGATTTTAACAACGGCGCAGCAATAGTTAGCTGACAAGAACTCCTGGAAAAACTCCTCCAGAGCATTGCTGTTCTAACTCTACATTCTTGGACGCAACTTAAGAAAAATGTGTCGCCAATGGCGCCCAGAGACTGCAGAGTGTGCCCTGATTCACATCTACTTAAAATCGACCCTTTCCTCAACCGTAAAGAGTCGCGCAGCCTCTTTAGTGAGAATGTATCACTCTTAACGTACAGTCCAAGGTTCATAATTTAACAATTAGGGTAAATGGCTAGTCAGATGCAAACAAGATGGATGTACTGGGGGAAAATTTAATACTCGCCCTTTCTTACTATATGTATACATTGAAGTGGTAAATTTGCAAATAATTGCTCAGAGTGTGTGTAAATTAAAGTAAACAGTGGAAAACAACAGTGTGTAAAGTACCGCGCAACATTTCGCCGTCACGATCACATCACGACTCACAACTTGACGTACCAAGTCGTGATCAAAATGAGCCGTCTACCTGGAGGTGCTACTTAGCGTGTAGGTAAAGTGTCCGAGACTATAGAAGTGCCGGAGCGCTAAGGGCGATGTAGGTATGTGCATCAAATGTCTGGTCGTCTTTACGCACAAAGCACTTAACCGGCATGGAGTCTTCCTCTGGTCAACTCGCTTCTATACGACACTATCATAATTTCCAGTACAATAATAGACACAAAGAAGTGCTGCATGCTCTTTTGTTATAATAAGTAGCTTATACCTGAAGTTTCACACCTCAAAATGATTGGGGCCATGGTGTTGTAGTGGTCAGACTACTCGCGTCCCATCTGGGCGAAAAGGGTTCGATTCCCTGGTTTTCGCACGTGGGAATTGTACCGGACGATGCTGTTGGCCACCGTGTTTTCTCGGGGATCTCCCGTTTATCCCGCCCTTGCATTCTCGAAATTTTGCATTTACAACCAAAAATTATCTTTACGCCAAAACGTCACGTCAACGTTAGAGAGTCACGTTAAAGCTGATAGAGAGTCACGTTAAAGCTAAACATTCACGTTAACGCCGAAAAATCTTGTTGACGTCCAAACATTTTGTTAACAACGAACCATAAAAACACGCGAAACTTGGTGGCGGACAGCAAAGAAGGGTTTGTTATTTTGATCATTACATCAATATTCATTGTTAAATGCTGTACATGCTTTAATTAAAAATTGTGAAAAATTTATTACATTACCAAATAACGAAAGCTAATAAATTTTCATGCGTCTTGACTTTTCGAACTTATTAGCATTTTTTCGTCAGTATTAGTATATTTGTATTTAAATCGCGCGAATTTCAGTTGCTTTTAAAAGGGAATTTTTAAGATTACGGTTTCTCCGTCCAAACCGGTATTTTATGTCTACTGCCATGAAATTTCAAACCCTGCCGAGTGAATCGGAGCTGGCTTTTCCGAAATGGCTTTCAAACTTCCCGAGTGAAAATATTGAATTGTTTTGATTTGAAATGTTTGCATATGTGCACCCAAATTAATATCCCGTGCATTTGAATAATGTATGCACATCGTTAATTCCAGTGGTGCTGATTCCGCGACCGTTGTTCATGAAGAAAGTGGTGGAATCGTCACAGGCAAATGTCGGTGAAAATATTTCAGAGCAACATTCCCGATCCCTCAGCCTTTACTAGACTGTCACAGTTAACCTCGGTGCACCAAATAAATAAAAGTTCCGTTCAATTTTGAGGAGTAAATCCGGTGGCGCAAGGCAAATGTCTAACCCGCATCCCAAGCATAGCGTGTTTGCCAGCCACCCCCACCTCTCACTCCAAGCCCGCATAACGAGCTCATCCCACCTCTTGATCGTCGTCACTATAATGCAGAAACAGTTCGTGCAGAAACTAGGCGTCACGTACAAAAGTTCAATAAGTACTTGCAACTCAGCCATCTGGATAACTAACCTCATTCATACAAAGTAACAGGCAGTGTTTCTAGAAAAAGGATTCAGTTCGAAGAGAATAGAAAACGACACTGAGTTTGGTTGAGACAATTTTCTAAGTATGTTATAGAAGAACTTCGTTTGAACCAATGCACATTCTACTGTCGCGAACTCTTTTTTTTTTATTGCTAACATAAATTTTTGTACTGTTTAGTTTAGGGCTTGTTCTATAAAGAGGGTGGAAAGTAGATTTGTCCCTACATCATAATCAGGTGTGTGGTCGTAATTTTAGCAGCACCGGAAAGCTTGAACATTGTAGTTTTTTGGGGGTCGGGGAGGGGTGTAAAATAAGATGAGATAAATATATTGCAACACATCTACAGTGTATAAATATAATTAGACTATTGATATGTAAATTGTTTATTTTATATTTTACTTTAATAACCAAGCAACTGAATTGAACAATAAACGAAGATAGAAGATGCAGGAAATACGTGACGGGTGAGTTGAAGATCGAAGGGGTGCGCTGCAATGTTGCCAACTGCAAAAATATAGGTGGGTTTGTGTTTCAAATGTATTGCCAACTAAGCCATGATGGTAGTTTAGCACCTGAATATTTTACTTTATAAACTCATCCCGCCTGTCTAAACAAAGCGTGCACGACATTAAAAACATTGTGAATTGTCGGTCGTTGTGGTTCTATTTTCGTAAGTTCGCTACAAGGAATAATAAGTATTGGTTGGAAACACATTATGCTTGTGACACACAAATAATCTCACAAAGTATTGCCGCTACACCTGATCATAACACTAAAGGCTGTTCAATATCAAGTGAGCACTTTTCAAAACACCTCTAGAAAAATGTCACTGTTTCTACCTGCATACATTTACAAGGGCGCACTGAGTGACATGCGCCCAGTAAAGTTGGTGACGATGGATTCGAAAAGTTCCGCAAATCTATTAACGTCAAATAGAAAGTGTTAGGTAACAATTCGTGATAACTTAAGTTATTTATTTCGCTTTCTGTATTGTTTAAAGCATCAAAGTGTAAAAATGAGCAGATTTGTAAAGTATTTACCTTCCTAATAAACTCAAGGTTTCTCTTGACTGACGCATGAATAAGTGATGAGGCCCATGGCAAGGCGGAAGAACACACAACGTGTAAACAAGTACTCATTTTACCGTGAACAGCCTATAAGTACAGAAGAGCAGGTATAAGGACTTGCATCTTTGACGGCAATGATGATATTACTCTTGCCTGTTTAGTTCACCTGCACGATACTGCTGATACACTGATTGCATACCTTACTGTGTGTACTCACAACAAAAGAGCTCAGAATACCAAAACGCTGTGAGCGAGTAGAAGAGTCCATTGCTATTGCTCACTGGGGGGTTGTTCAGTCCAGTAGCGACGGTGGTCGAGAGAGCGTGAATATTACCTGTCGACAAAACGTAGTCGCACAGTGCGGTAGTGGAGAGCGATGTTATCAGTTTGGTGTGTACAGTGCCTGCAGTGTCACGTGGCTTCCCTCCCTCCAGCGGCACGCGCTCAGGAGAACCTCCCCCTACACTGTCACCCCTACCATCCCTCCATCGAAGCTGCGAGAAGAACATTTTCTTATTTGAACTTTACTGCAAGAGTTTTAATCACAAATTATACAGGATTTCTTTAAATATGATTATTATGTATGCATGTGTGATACGTACGTGTTTGGAAATTCTGCGGTATAATAGAAATACTGGCTTCACGGGTGCAAGCCTTTCAAATTAGTCATGTTCTTTGTCATCTACTGAGAATACTAAGGGGTAGAATATAATCTGCTTTTTTTTCCCAGTAATACACACCATAATCACCGTTTAAATTTCTGTGTAAAATTGTAGTTCCTAATGCCCATAGCCAATGATACATTCCATCCACGTGTGAAGTTCTGACATAACATTTCATATCGTCAGCAGCACAACCGTACACACATATATTGGTGATCGAGCTCTTGATTTAACCTTCAAATGACCATTAACATTTTTCTCCTACAACTTGTTATGCTGCTATCATGATAGCAAAAAACCACGTGTGTGTGTATGTATGAGTGGTACAAGTGACATTTGTTGTTCAACGGGTTAATTGTTTGATTGAAAGTGTTAAAAAGAATTAAATTGTTGTTAAACAAAGTTAAAAATGGATAAAAAGGGTTAAATATATTTAAAGTGTTAAAGTGATTGAAAGGGTTGAATATATTGTAAGTGTCAATTGTGTCTAAATGGCAGATGTTGCTTCTTCTGGATCAGTTGGACGACCAAGCTCTGATGGATGGGAGCAGCAGCATATATTTGTTTACCCCTCCTCGAAGCAAGAATGGCACAAGGGACATTTGATATGTAGTCAGTTCGGAGTCTGGCAATGGAATTAGGTCTGACTGTTGGAAAGAGGAAGGGGGGGAGCAGGTTAGGCCAGTCCTGGTCGCTGTCCGCTGCGCTACTGAGCTCTGGAGCAGTGCCGAAGGGCGGCGAGTAACTTAACTCTGAATTGCGTTCTTAAATGACAATTAAAAAGCCAATGTTTTAAAAATAACTATCTTTGACCAAAACAAATATAACGTTTACGTAATAATAACGAATTGAATAATTACCAATTAAACAAGCACAGAAAAATAAAATATATTTACAGAAATTACTTGCAACGAAACATTAAATATATAATTAAACAAATCAAAAACATTGGGACAATTACTATGTATGCACAGTGAAAAACGAATGAAACATTCAATATATTTACAAGCATGTGAAACGAGAAACTAATTAAACAAAGAGTAATTTACAATTAAACAAGTATACAATTAAACAAGTCCACAACGTGACGTGCTTCTCCCCACTGAACACTGAAGTCAGAGATGTATACATCTCACTATATCCCCAGGCCAGCCCAGCCCAGTCCAACATTTCGTATTCTATTAAATAATTTTCCTTTAAAGTCACTTCCTTCCTGTATATTTCACTTCTTCAAATATGAGTTTATGTTACATTTTATTTTATAAAAAGTTTGTTTCAGAAAAGTTTCGTATAATATTTCCGATCCTGTCAGAGGCTCTTCCATAAGACTGTTTTCCCATCATTTCAATTGTGTAAAAACGTGTTTAAAATATCCCTTCTTGAATTGTTTTCAGAAAAGTGTACGTCTCCTCTTATTTCTCACCTCGTGTAAAAAAAAACTATGTGTTAACTAATACTTTTATTACTCGTAGCGCACAAGCATACTGCAGACAGGCAGCAGCTCTGCTACATCGCGCACGAAGAGATGGCCGCCCACCCTCATCGGCTCTCGTGCCAACCCGGCCCGCATCGACTCTTACGCCACAGCCCCCTCATTCCAACACCAAGTTTATATAAGCATACCCCAGACAGGTAGCAGCTCTGCTACATCGCGTACGAAGAGATGGCCGCCCACCCTCATCGGCTCTCGTGCCAGCCCGGCCCGCATCGACTCTTACGCCACAGCCCCCTCATTCCAACACCAAGTTTATATAAGCATACCCCAGACAGGTAGCAGCTCTGCTACATCGCGTACGAAGAGATGGCCGCCCACCCTCATCGGCTCTCGTGCCAGCCCGGCCCGCATCGACTCTTACGCCACAGCCCCCTCATTCCAACACCAAGTTTATATAAGCATGTATACTTCTTACGTGGGTCTGAATGAGTTTAAAAAAACGTGCTTACAGCTTGCGATGAAGTGCTGGCAAAATCAGCGCGTCGAGTATCGGCCACTGCTGCTGTAGTGGTCGCAATCAACTTACTGGATGCTGCGCGGGACGACCATCCTGGCACAGGACCGTCATTACGGGAAGCTGTGTTACGTAACCGTATTACGTAAAGCGGGTAGTTATCTCACGACAGGTTAATCTGACGAGCTATCCAGCATTACGGCGCTTGCATTATAATCTCGAAACTACTGGTTCTGTACCCCACTGATCAACCTAGTTTATAAATTAGTGTATGGTGATGCAGGGTACATTAATACTCTACTGGCTTACTTAGCTAGATAGCTGATCTTCACTGTAGAGAAACAGGGGTATTGCTTTATAACATGTACCTACGTCGTGGGATCGAATGCCGGATCATGTTTCTCTACATAAAACTAAAGTAACATATATCAATCACTGTTTGTGTACTAAACTAACTGCGAAACCTGTATGAGTATATTTATCTCTAATGTACCCAAAAGTAACGCACACAAAGCAGTAAAAAAAAAATTACATAAAATATATATAATGTGCGTTAAAATGAACATAAAAAGAGATTTTACCGAACAGAATTTTGTTTTAAATCGTAGGAGAAATATGTGTTATTTTCGAAAATGAAACCTCAAACTTGTGCACACTTTGTACATACAGTATGAGCGATGTACCTAGTGAAGAAGGTAGAGCGATGGTTGCCATGGCCATTCTTGTAGGCCCATTTTAGCCAATCTATGAACAATTGTCTTAACAAAGTTTTTAGACCGTTCACACGTAATAAAGAACGAACCTAACAAGGAGATTACACTAGCGACGCGTGCCTCACATTGTAAAGTCGCGGGTTCAATCCCAGCAGGCTAAAATGCGTTTCCAACACAATTTCAGTTCAGTATGGCGGTCGGTGAATATTAAACTTTCCCAAGTCCTCGCTTATTTGGTTAAAACTATCTTGTAGTAGTAGCATTTTTACTTAGACGATACGCAGAAAGTTATTTGTGTATTGCATTGAACAGCATTCGATGATCCTTTGAAGACCCAAAACACAAATCTTTTTTTAACAACTGTTCGGCCCAATTGGTGATATTGAAAAGGCAGTCTACAGCATGTACTATAATTTCCTTAATACGATTTTTAAAATTATAATTTGTCCAAACCAATTTAACCTCAAATTATTTACATCATCAACATGTAGGCTGCCCTGTTTTGTAACTGTACATAGTAATAAAACGTATTACAATATTTTTAGCAATTAAAAAAAATTCATAAGATGTATGGATTAAAACGTCAATGATGTCTAATAATGTGACAGATCCATATACGCTCATTTACATGTCACACAGCTAGTATGCAAACTAACACGTGTGTTGGTTTGCACTGTATGACACCTACATTTTTTGGCAATGTTTAAACACTTATTTTATTTAATTGGAATAATTCTGCCATTTTACATGTTTGATTTTGTTATTTTTATATATGCAATTTATGTCAGAACCCACCATTCTTTTTCAATGTTTGTATGTTTATGTAGGTTACTCTATTGTAAGCCAGGATATTATTCTGAGTATTTTAGCTGCTTAATTTACGTATGTGACTAAAAGATTTCTCAAGAGTTTTTTCACATTTTAATATTTATTATTTGTATTTTCAATACTGTTTGTTTTCTTTTATTTGCCATTTTAATTGTATTTGGTGTTAAGCTATTTTAGTGACGTAGTGGACTGGAAGTAGCTGAGTTCCATTGATAAGACTTGATAACGGAGATGCCGGAAGTCCGGGGCTTCTGTGTACAGATCTGACGATCCACAGACGTGGTTTTGAGAGCGGGAGTTTCATGGGCGAAATCCCCGGCCTCATTATAAATTAGAACAGTATTTTGGTACCCTGGAGTGAGTATAATATACAGGTTAGCTTGGCAAGTAAAGAAGAGGCCAAAGCCTAGCTACGTAAGTTAATTTTATCAGTGGACGCTGTCTACGAGGAGAGCCAACACTGACGCCATGCTGGTAGTGCCAGCGTGACTTTAGATTAAGATTACGCCACCTAATTTTCGGACATATAAACTTGTGTTTGGTAGCGTCTTTGACAGATTTATCATTGCTCCCAAAATGTTTGTGACACTTAATATGATTTTTGGAAGATTAAGTAACAGCACAGATGTCACTTATTAATTCAGTCCAGTAGTCCTATGCTAACTGATTTGAGTTAGTTACCGGAGCAAAACCTATTTGAACTTTACATTTGATCTCATCTTAAATTGGGAGTGCAGAGCTAGTGTTTAATTGAAACTTAATTTTGTTGGAGAACATTTAAGACTTTGCTATAATTTTTGCAGAGATAACGAACTTAAGTCAGATATGTGGAATAGTGATCAAAATGTGTAATGCTATGGTTTAATGGAGCTCACTACGTAGAACTTGTTTAAGAGGCACTTTAACTACAGACACATAATCTGAACACAGTTTAATAAATGTACAGTTTATCTAAATATTTTGAAAGCAGCTTAAAGACAATAAATATTATTTTACTTTTCAATTTGAGAAATTTTTGTTTACTAATGGTGGTAATATTTTAATAAGTTTAAATTAATTGCAGAACACAGAATTTTAATTAATTGATAGTATATTTAATGTACAGTTAAACAGTTTTATTTTGATTTTTAATTTATATTTTTCTGCTTTGAATTAAAGAAAATTGTCAACATTTTTTAAATTTATTTTATTGGTAATGCTGCACCACACCTATCAGGTTTTCTTTTACAGAGATAATAATACAAATGAAGTGCTTCTTGAAAAGTTTGAAAGTTTAATGTGTTGTGAATGCCAGTGCATGCAAATGTCCTCGCAGAGTTCCTCAGACGACCAGCACATCGTTCAAGAATAAGTTCTCCAGGTAAAAGGTCAAACACGCATTCTCCTACACACATTCTGGTTTACACATATTTTCTCTTTTACACATTTCAACATTATTATTCTTCACGCAGTTCCCAAAATTTCACAATAATACCTTTGTTAATGAGGGGAACAAATAACGTAACGAAAATGTATTTAAAGGATTTAAAGGGAAGCTTACAGTACATTATAATCACAAGGTTGTTTTTCCTGGCGTGTATTTAAAGGGAAGCTTACAGTACATTATAATCACAAGGTTGTTTTTCCTGGCGTGTATTTAAGATTATGACAATATTTAATCCCCCGTTAAGCAATTTGAATGCTATCTGCCATTCGTAAGGAAGAGCTAGGTAAGTTTTTATTTATTTTTGACGGTATTTTTCAGGGACACGCGGACCTAACCTATCATGTTTGGAAGGAAGGGAAGTTTGGGTATCGGCAGGTGTCGTTAACTACCTGCCATTCGCACCGACAAAGTATTCTCTGCCAAGTGGCGTCATATGGTGTGGGCTCGCTCGAACCCTAGTCGCCATTGTTCAGGACGCGACCCAGTAGCACAAAGATGTACTACCTCTCTGCAGAGGAAGCCGTTCCTTTCTGTCCCCAAGCTTCGCAGCCATACACTAGAGATTACGTACACCGATTTCCCGTCTTCTGAGCATGTGCCCAACATTAACCTACCCCAAGCTAACACAACTCTCAAAGTCACGTTGTTAACACTCATGAACGTGCTTCGTTATATATTGATAATCAAATGACGAGCCGTCGTGTGATTAGGATACTTTTACCCATTTGGATTCAATCGAATGTGCTACAAACTCGCGTTCAATAAAATTATAGGGCCAAAGTCCAATGCATGCCCTCTATCGTAGTTTCGCATCCAACCGTTTCGTATTTGTGTGTTTGTATATGTATGTGTATATATACATAAAGTACATGTGAAACCCTGTTAAGACATTTCACAAATATACTGAATAATGTGTGCTTATTAAACAGGAAAACTTCTTAAAAGGGTAAAATTATGTATTTGTAATAGTCAAAGTGCAAGATTTTTAAAGCTTATTAAGCAGGAAAACTTCTTAACACAGATTTTTTAAAGGGGTTTTACTATATATATATATATATATATATATATATATATATATATATATATATATATATATATATATATATAAACACACACACTGGAAATAAATTATTCGGAAATTTACGAAACCAGTGTATATGCTTAGATAGAAATTGGGAATGGAAATTTTCCCCCATTGAAGCATTCATACGTTAGCTCAGGAAACAACCCAATGCACAGGGAGATTCCAAACTTTGTATAGTAGCGACGCTTAACATTCCAATATCTGCAAATTAATGTTGGTTAGGAAATTTATTTAGTATTTGTTTTAGAATTCGATATTATAATACTAAGATGTATTGATATTGTTCTGTAAATAATGTGTTCATGTTTTGTACATAATGTGTTCATGTACTGACTTGTCCGATGTTTTTGTACAAACTTGTACTCGAAATAAAGGACCAAATGGATGCAATAAATAAATAATATAATAAATAACAAATAAAATTATATTCAGTGTATATAGAGATGTATATATATTAAAGATAAGATGTAGGACATGCAAATAATTTTTCCAATGTGCGTAATACATTGAAAGCACGGTCCCGTTTAAGTCTGGAGTGTGCTTTCCGTTTATAGTTATACCTATTGAGGGTAAGTTTAGTATTTTCTTAAAAAAAAAGCGCATTTTTCAAACACGCTAAAACACATTTGAAGCGCCAACTAGGCGACTCGATGCTAATAGAATACGCCATGCCAATATTCTGTGAGGATAACATCACTCCGAGTAATGATACTCAACTTCCAATAATTCGGCTAATCACTCGTAGAAAAGCAAATTCGCCCTTATAGAGCGCAATTGCAGATCCACATGAGTATGACCTACTTTTTTTTGTTATATTGCCGACACTCAGGGACTCGTCTGTTGACAACGTAACGACAGCTCATGTAATTAGCGTAAATGCTAATTTCCATACGTTGAATCTTGCATATCTGCCGTCAGCTTCCTTCCACAAGGTGAAGGTCGGTGGGTAGAACAGTCGAGACGAGAAAGAAAATTAACTAATAAAATTTCATTTAAGTTGGATTTTTGGGGTTTTGGGAGTTAAAATAACTATAAACAAAGTAGTAGAAATATCAGCATTCTCTAGAGTTTGTATAATTAGTTTGGACTTGTAGAGTTATGTGTCGGAGCAGCAGCGCGTAGACGAACTTGCGAGATCGTTATCAGAAAACGCAGCACGGTATTATTTCTCAGTTAAGAGATGTCGTGCATTTGGAAATGAAGTTCCATAAAAACAGCGATAACAGTTGCATTTTTGTTGTCGTCATTCTATGGTCAATTCATTTCATTTAACTTCATAATTTTCGGTATACTTTTTTGTTCATATATCTTGTGCAACGTATTTATACGGCACGTTTCATTATGTTACCTCATTACATTTAGGTGAATAGGAATTTTTAACGAAATACGTACAGCAATTAGGTTCGTGTTTCATAATTACATATTGTGTTTCATTATCGCTTAAGCGATTGTCATCGGAGCGTTCATAATTAGGCCACTGGCCGTAGCCGTAAGAACGTCTAAACCTTGAGAAGGCCGAGTGTGGCCTGTAAACAAATGAACTGGGTGGACTCGTATAGTTTGTAACATCACTTTTCCTTCCCATGGTAATATTTTTCCAAGAAACGAGAACTTCGACTAAAACCTGTCCGTTTAATTGTATATCTTACTCGTAGCTGGTGCTGGAGGATTACGTCAACTCCTATTAATAAAAATAAGTTACTTGTTAATTACCAACCTTTAAAAACATACAATAGAAAATATGTTTTCTACAAAACTCATTTGCAACTTTTTAACTCGGAAAATATTCGTTTGAGGTACGCGCCTCATATAAACTATGTTCCCCCACTCCCGTTATACCTAGCCGCTTCGACAACAGCACGACGAGGAAGTCAATATGTGCAGCTCGGGACCCAGAGCAAGCATAAAACTAGCTTTTACATGAAAAATATGTGTGTTGCTAACCCAAAATTACTCAAATAATTTACTTGGTGACTTTGCATACCCAAATTATACACGCACGTGATGGTCTGCGACGAAAAGCCTGCCCCAGCAGGCCTACTTACCTGCGATAGCAAATTGTATCCCAGCGATCGGACATAGCCTGCAGGGAAGTAGACTGACAGCCAAGTGTAGGAGACATTTTGATCCGCCCGCGCCAGACCGCGCTGCAATCGCGGCCGTTGCGTGGCCGGATGTTAAACCACGTGGCATGGAACTGTGGCGCCTGAAGTGGCTGTTCACTAATATTTTAGAATTGTATAGAAGTTTTCCGAGTGTTTCTTGTGCTCTAATTGGCCGGACTCTCGTTGCTCCCTCCCTGGGAGGGGTCAAAGTTTTGTATATAACGCCAGAAGTTTGGTCGTGTGGGCAGAGACCAGCACTTCTGGACGTTCAGTTCATAGTTAAGTACTAAATGAATAGATATGTCGTAACAGAGATAATATCTCTGGCCTGTCTGGCCATTTTTAGGATGACGTCTTTTGCGTCATGGCAGGTATAAATAACTTAGGAATTTCCGAATTCCAAGACAGAAAATTTCTGAATGAACTATCAGCTGATTAAAGTTATCATCCATGTGTTTAAAGACAGCCGAAGATTCTTAAAATGTCTTAGTTGGACTTTACTAAAATATTGATTCTATTGTCAATGTCAGTATTGTGAGTGCAGTACTTAAGAGCATGCTTACATTAGAAGTCAGAAAATACTACAATTTTAGACTTGGTACTAGCCAGTATTAAAGCAAAATGTTTAAGTATTAAGAAAATTACTAAGAAAATGCTAAACATGAGAATATAACCGTGTGGGCTTTTAAAAGGAGTTGAGAACATGTTTTTCTAAGTTTTCTGAAAGCGACATAGCACCCAGGCATATTTTTATCTTTAATATTTTATGATAATGCCCTTAAACCTGGAGCAGGAGTACAGTAGTCACATGGATTTGTGTTAAGTGACACCTGAGAGACATAAGATTTAACTTGAAATTGCTTCCAAGCACCACTTATATGTGAAATTCTAGCACACTTTTAATAGGCATTTGTATTTTATATTTGAAAATGGTAGCATTGTATAAATTTCTGAGCCCATCTGATATTTAATTAGTGTCAGATTTTTTTGGAAGACTGGGAATATAGATAAATAATCAATTATGAATATTTTCCATAATCCTGTGTAAACTTTGAAACATTTATACAAATAAATGATACACGTTATGCCAAGGAAGTCTTTTTAACCAGAAATCTTTAAAGAGATTTGATATTTTTCTTATTCTCTTGTGTATTGGTTCTTGAAGGGCTGTGTAGAAGGTCGGGTGTTATCGGACACCTTAGGTTTTTTGTCAAAAATCACATGTCAATGATTGAAAAAATTAATGAGAATACATTCGTAAATAATTTTTAACAATTATTAAGGTATTATGAATAATATGTATTTGAAGCACTGACAGAAAGAGCAGCAGAATTGAATTTAAATTAGCACTACAATTTCGTTATTGTTAAAATTGGAGGGTGGTATGGAACAGCCCTTAAAAGTAGAGGGTGGCATCGTACAGTCCTCTTCTGAATCAAAAATTAAAGGCATGACCTCAGTGTTACTATTTATTTAGACATACATACATCACATTTATAAAACAGAGGAACACTTTCAAGATTGGCACAGTTTTCGTGAGTCCAACCTTTACAAACATTGCACTGTATCCAGTCTTCATCGAAGTGCTCCCCGCAAATGATGCAGTTAACTTATCCATTGTTTTCGTTGAATTTCAGTACTTTTTTTTGATCGTGCTGACTGACTTTCCTACAGGATTATCCTCCTTTTTTCCTTTTTGTTCCTTTGTTGACGACTTTTTCTTATCGCCTGATTCCAGATCTGATCTAGTTTCTTCCAGTTGGGCTTTGTAAGGCGTGGAAGTCAAAATTTCAGTCTGTGTTCCTCGTCTCCTTCGAGCTGTGAAGTTTGCATTTCTACTGTTTGATATTGGCGAGCGTTCTTCTAATAAAACTTGGGATGTAGAAGGCATATAAGTAAGCACTTCAACTGGGCTGGTGAGGATGGATTCTCTTCTCTTGATTCTGCTGAGTTTAAAGTTGATATTTGATTTAGATTTGAGATTCTGGCTGAAGTACAAGCTGGGGTGAAAGGAGAAGGTGTTTCAGCAGAAAGATGCAAATGTGCTGAGAAAGAGGCTTGAAAATCCAAGTCAGAAACAATATTTCGATTCATTTGATAAATTCCTGTGCAGGTGAAAGCAGGCTGGGATAGTTCGATTCGAGACACTCTAGTAAATGCTGAATTTACCATGCCGGGTATATCTTTCAAACCTATTTTTAATTTGGATATTTTCTCATCCATGAAGAGCATGTCTAATTGTAAGCATTATTGAAGGGTTTCATCACAGCTCTGTCGAGGGGCTGTAATTTGTGTGTCGTATGGGGCGGCAAGCTAAGCATGTGGGCATGATTTGTTTTTGCATACAAGATCACATCTAAATCAGGCAGACCTGTGGTTTCCATGGGGTGGATACAGAAACAAGGTAAGAGGAGGGAGGTGGAAAGTTCATACATATTACATGAAAGTATAAAATAAAGTGGCTGAATAGTGCCCACTACCGACAAAAAAAAGTGAATATTATGGGTTGTAAAAAAAACTGCTATTTCCCTCATCCCCTTGGGGAAGTCTCTCTCACGATTAAGGAAGACAAGAGAATATAGAACTTTATCTTAACCAGTAGCAAAACAAAAGATTGAACTTAAGGCGTTAAACAATTGCATACACTTTTTATAAATTTTTGACACCCTCATAAATTTAATTTTTTCTCATTCGACACCTACATGACATGATAAATACACAGAATTTGAAGAGGGGGGAGGGCAATGTACACTTTGCCTTCCCCCCTTCCCAGTTATTGAGCCACAGATAGGTCGATGAGGTACCAGCCACCAGTTTGTTGTCCGATAACACCCGAATGTACAGCCAAGTATAAAAAAATCTCTATAATAATTATCGTTGGAATAAACTTAATTTTAAAACGTTAGATTATTTACAATATAATAACGTTAATTTTAGTATACTTGAAAGACAATTACACTCACCCTTTTTGCCACATTTTGCTGGTAATGTTATCTACTTGTCGACATAAACGAAGCATATACGACAAAACACCAACTCACTCTGAAACAGCGCTGTCAATGATCTCAATACCGCGAGCATTTGACTCACGTGTGTAAATGGCACTACTAGTCGCTTGACGAGTGCTGCTCAGCATGTCGATAGCTGTGAACTATGTTTTTCCGATATCAGCCGCTGTTTGTCATCACCCAA
The DNA here is from genome assembly GCA_029891345.1 of Dryococelus australis. NCBI lineage: Eukaryota > Metazoa > Arthropoda > Insecta > Phasmatodea > Phasmatidae > Dryococelus > Dryococelus australis. The sequence continues at coordinate 1,633,399 of CM057001.1, forward strand.
CCTTCCCTGTAAGTCCCGCTTGCCACGCCCTTATGAAGGGCGTCGCACGTTTACAAGTTTTCGTTTTTATTTTATAAAAAGCACGCTTTAATTATAAATGCAATAAAGGCGTATAATTACACACACATTTTCTCCCCTCGATGGCTTGAATATTAAGCACATAATTGATATGCTAAAGTGATTCTGATAATCACTCAGTGAATTATTACAGTTGACTGGCCCCTTTTTTGGGATTTCTACCGCGGTAGGTTCAGGAGGTTTTACAAAAGATGGCACTCAAAACGGTAAAGATTGCGATTCGAACGGGTTTTTCCGGGAGCGAAAATAGCAATGTGCTTGATGGCTTATGAAGAGCTGTGCGATATTTGAATGCCGTATATGAGTGACGCCCACGTCTCCACTTGGTTGCAGGTTCTCTCAGCGTGCTCCAGATCCCTCCACGAATGCATTCCATCTCTTGTTTCATTCTTCGGCATGCTTCAGAAATGACAATCACCTGCGTTTTATGCTTCAGGAGTCTGTCTTCAGCTATATGTCCGCTCTGCATTCATGTACACCTCATAATGCTGCATCGCCATACACGAGGTGGATAAATGGAAATGCTTCAGCGTTTGCATTTTTATTGAAGGTGCACATTTATTTTAAATAATATCGCAACTGAATTATTTTACGCATCAAGGTTTTAAAAACTGGGTGGGATAAGTCAGACAGCCTGATGGTGTACTTCTTTTTTTTTTTTTTTTTTTGCTATGTGCTACGCAAGTTTAGTGATGTTAAATTACTTATCATGGTACTAAATGTCTTAGTATGCAGCCAATCTGCTCACCACAATTTCTTTTAAAGAGGAATGACTAAGTAAACAATCCAGATTTTTGGCTGACAACACTAAACTGCGGAGAGTGATAAATAAGTTATGTGCATCATACACGATTCAGACTGTCGTTATCTGCAAGTGTTTGCAGGATTACTCTAGGCAAGTAACCAGGGTGAGCGCAAAAAATTAAAAATTACAATTCTACATTATTCATATATTTTCCCTACTTTAGTACGTCTTCAACGTTAAAAAAAAAAGTCCAATTACGCTTTTCTCTCAGCCTATTAAAACTGAAAGTGAAATTAAAAGCCAAGTCCGCAAACCTCAGTACGACCTCTCATTTAATTCATACTAGAAAAACATCCATTGGTAGTGTATTCTGCAAATTAAGACGAAATAAGTGTCTACGTCTACAGAGTTTATTATTCTTTTCATTCGCATCCAACCATGGAGGCAGCCTCGAACTGGATGATAATAACGAAACCAATTTACTGCAATCGACGGAACGGGGAGATTTAGCTCCCATTGTGGGGGGGGGGGGGGTGGAGACTGTTTTAAGATTGGGAGTTCTAATAAAAGCTGTTGGAGACTTGGAAGGTAACTTCCACTTGGAAATCCAAAGAGATAAGAGAAGAGATGGAAGTGCACCGGTAGCGCTGACAAAGAGGACGCAAATAAGGGGAGTATAACGGCGACTGGAGGGGATAACGATCACCCCACTCCCCTCCCCGCCCCACCAAAAAATAAAAACACGAAACACAATTTGCGGTGACAAGATGCTCACTCCACGGCGATGGCGACATCGTGCTCTCACAATGTCGCATTCTTCCCATCACAACTTCAACAGCCGAGAGTTTACGAGCGTCGAATAAGTTTTACGGCGCCGTTAAAAAAACGAGGGTAGTGATGGGGGGGGGGGGGGGTCCCCAGGTGGCAAGACTCGCGGGTCAGGCAGGGGTCAAGGATTTACTGATTTAGTGCCCTTGTCTACTTACGAGCTTAGAGCACGCCTCATACAACTCCCGCCAGATCATAATTGTTCAGCGCCGTCCCGTCTTTTCTCGGCAATATTGTCTTGGTATTAAGTAAAGCTGATCAACACTTCACTTAATATTCTTCTGAGTATTTTTACTGACTCGCATATCAAAAATGTATGACTTGCACCCATGTCTGAAGCCCGGTAAATATATTGTGTGCTCGAACAACAAAACCTAACGAACAAATAGCTGCTATGGGAAAATGATAACTAGATTGCCAAAAGTCACTGCACTATGCCTGTGAATGTGATTAGTGTACTCGTTTTGAAACACAAAACATACACTTGTACATAGTCATCTCACTGTCTGTTTATTTTTCCACAGTGACGGATGTCATCAAACTAAACATATTAAGTGCATGTACTTTATGAACCCAGACTGCACTAACGCCGCTTAGCCATAATGAAGTTCTACCTGAACTAAACCTAATTCTTTGAATCGAAGTGGAGGTTGATATAAACTAAACGGAGTCGGCTGATTTGAAGCAGCTGACTTTCTTTTATTGGGGAATTTTATGAATAACAAAACTCGTGTTAACTACCAACAAGAGATCAGGAAATGAAGATAAGTATCACAAGGCCATGTGTAGAGGTACTTGAATTTTGCGAATTCATTTAGCAGGCGCATAAGATTACTCACACAGTCATTTGCACTCGGTTCAGATTTCTTTATTGAATAGCTAATGTTTTGATACGAGTTTTTTTTATTAAACCAAAATGCACGTGATACACTGAGAAATATTTATTTTTCTAGGGCCAGAAATATATTTAGTTTCCGAAACAAAATATTTTGTTGAGTAAACCAAACTTGAAAATACATAAACAAGACCTCTGCGTTGGGCCACAACAAATTAGATTGCCAACTATATATTTTGGTGAGTTACAATATACATATTCGTATGGCTACTTATTTTATTGCCTTCGTTCGAAAATACAGTTTGTGTGTCTGTTTGCATGTTTGTGCCATTGTGCCAGTGGAATAGTAATAATGTCAGTGCATTATGATGTTAAATAATAGTATAAGGATCGTAATAAAGAAAGTTCGACAGGAAACTGCAAGTACAGCCGTAAAACTTAAAATATCTATTTGAACACCTTCAGGGGCAGTACTTAAAATGTATGTCTTCAAAAACATGCATAGACACTTTAGCTGAGATTGCTAGGCAGCAGTGCTGGTTACAAACGATCTAGGTTCGAATCTCGGCCAGACTTCCAATTTTCTTTTATACTAACACAAAATATTTAATGTACATACAGCTAAACAAATCTTAAATTGCACCCACAAAACCTTTGTTTGTGGCAACCAAATCAAAACAACTAAATAATTTGGTTACAACAAAATATTACATTGTCCCTATACAAACAATTAATTTTTTTGCGCCAAACAAACTACGTTTGATTCAACAAAACATTATTCGCAAAGTAAGGTCACATTATTAGTGTCGACAGCATGTTAGAACTACTGTAGTCTAGTCATAAAAGTAACACCCTTGGTTCATCCCTTCACTTAGGACTGGACGAAGACGCTTTGCTACAAGAAACCACGACCCCAAGGTCGCACTAACACGCAGAAAAACACTTAAGGGAAAAAAGACAGTAGTATTGTAAAATTGTAAAATCACCAACACAAACAAATGAGTTTTCTGAAACATTACCTTTGTATTTTGATTTAATTTTCATCCAAATCCCACATCTATATGTACAAACAAGTAGGCCTATCATATAAAAAGGCAAATTTCACAATTAAATTTCTACTATACATGCAACACTCAAATGTATTTTTAAAAATTAAATTGCCCTTAAAACATTCAAATACTAAGGCATTATTCAAAATGCACACGAGTTTAATATAAAAATATTTACTGCCTCGCTTAAGATTCGACGTTTCTCACGGGCTGATAACATTACAATAAACATCCTTAAAAAATATCTCTTTTAAAAACACAATGTCATATTCAAATATGGACTTTGGTTTTTTCAATTTTTCTCCATACCAACGACGTGCATTTAAAGACGACATATTTATTTTAAATGCATCGTTCTGAAGAAATTACCAGATATCACAACGTTTTTGCTCAAATATTCGTATATTCTATCATACTGGCTTTCAAATTGACAACAGCCCATAAGGCAGAAACTTTTACTGTCTAGGCTTGCATAGCAACATTTTTTTTCTTTGGTGTAACAAATTATGTTACAAATCTACAAGGTGTTAACTTTAAATAAAACGGAACGCAGTATTTTACATTTTTGAACATTTTTGTTTCAAAATTAACATTTTTCTAAGTCCAAGACTACCAAGTATATGGACTACAAACCCATGCCTACTATTTTTGGCCTGGAGGCCTTAATTTCAGTTACTTAACTTATTTCCATTGTCGTGCAAGTCCCCAACAGCGGAGCGTCTCTGGAGACAGGTCGGCTATCGGGTCATATTTATATGAACACTTATTAGAGGGGAGAACACCCTACCACATTCTTTATTTGTACAGATTGTTCGAGAGACACATGACAACATTGCGGATATCCGGTACGTACAACGCACTCTACGTCTTCGAACAGCGAGGCGCGACTGGAGCGCTACGAAGCGGCAAGGCCTTGAACCACAGGCACTGGCTACGCTAGTATGCTAAGTGCTTTCATACGTGTCACCACCGCCGTGCGTCGGAGCTTGCCATTTTGCAACACATATTCGTAAATTGTTCACCACTGCAAACGTCTGTTGCTTCAAGAAACGTAAATTCATGTTCCTTCACTATTCTTTAATATTAAATCAGTGTAGAATTAATTTTTAAGTTTAGTTCTGCTGTGAACCTTATTATGTCGTGAGACCGTTGACAGCTGAGTGAAGCCGGCGGGCAGGTATGTCTATGTGTAGCGGGGTAGTCAAGTCGGCGGCTCAGCTGGTCACTTTTCCTAGCCACGTAGCGAATATGAGAAACAATTTGGTCTCAAAAGGAACATACTAGAGCACACATGCTTGAATTATAGCCTGACACAGCGTATCACTACTCATGTACAATGCGAAATTAACGTACCCGTTAATGAGTAATAGCGCCACGTGTTTTTAAAATTGTCGTTGTTTTATTACAGTATGAGTATTTCAATTGTTTTATGTGTTTCGCGGTATCCGGACTTACGATACATGTTTCGTCAAGCAACTACACTTTACATCGCCCCTAGTCTTAGCAGGAACATCTAGCTATATACGGTTTCACGTTGTTCACAGTCCGCCATTTCACTTGAGCTCGTGAATACAGGTCAGAATAGTACAAACATTTTTTGTCAAGCAACTACACTTTACATCGCCCCTAGTCTTAGCAGGAACATCTAGCTATATACGGTTTCACGTTGTTCACAGTCCGCCATTTCACTTGAGCTCGTGAATACAGGTCAGAATAGTACAAACATTTTTTGTCAAGCAACTACACTTTACATCGCCCCTAGTCTTAGCAGGAACATCTAGCTATATTCATGTTTTTGTCAAGCAACTACACTTTACATCGCCCCTAGTCTTAGCAGGAACATCTAGCTATATACGGTTTCACGTTGTTCACAGTCCGCCATTTCACTTGAGCTCGTGAATACAGGTCAGAATAGTACAAACATTTTTTGTCAAGCAACTACACTTTACATCGCCCCTAGTCTTAGCAGGAACATCTAGCTATATACGGTTTCACGTTGTTCACAGTCCGCCATTTCACTTGAGCTCGTGAATACAGGTCAGAATAGTACAAACATTTTTTGTCAAGCAACTACACTTTACATCGCCCCTAGTCTTAGCAGGAACATCTAGCTATATACGGTTTCACGTTGTTCACAGTCCGCCATTTCACTTGAGCTCGTGAATACAGGTCAGAATAGTACAAACCTTTTTTGTCAAGCAACTACACTTTACATCGCCCCTAGTCTTAGCAGGAACATCTAGCTATATACGGTTTCACGTTGTTCACAGTCCGCCATTTCACTTGAGCTCGTGAATACAGGTCAGAATAGTACAAACATTTTTTGTCAAGCAACTACACTTTACATCGCCCCTAGTCTTAGCAGGAACATCTAGCTATATACGGTTTCACGTTGTTCACAGTCCGCCATTTCACTTGAGCTCGTGAATACAGGTCAGAATAGTACAAACATTTTTTGAGATATATTACAAACATGGCTATTGTATTTTGACAAACGAGTAATTACATAAGAAAAATGTTTGTACTGTTACAATCATTTGTAAAATACAAACAATTTATCAGTAAATATCATAAATTATTTACAGTGTATAATGAATTGTTGGCCCAAATGGAGACTATGGTTAGTGCTCTCTGGCTGATGAATTAGCGTGCATTGTTCTCCAATTTGTTTTAACCATCATAGAGTATTTCAACACAATATCCCAGCCGAACATTACTATTTACAATAAACAAGAATGGTTGGCGAATACGTGCTTTTTGTAGTCTAAACTAGCCTTTAATACTAGTTTAGTGTTTTTGCACTTTAAACTAACATAGAAAAGCGGGTTATTAGTTCAGCCGTTTCCACAAGACACGCGCAGTGGACACAGCATGACTGTCAGCGTCGCTCATGTGTGTTCGTGTGTGTGTGTGTTTTTAGGTATTAGTTTAGGTTAGTGTGATATGTAAGCTCTAATCCGATTTGTCTTCCTGCATAAAAAGACTCCGAACAATTAAGGAAGCGACAAAAATTACTTTCGTAAAATTAACATGCCTTGTTGTTTGCAGCAAACAAGTTAAAGTACTATGAAAAAAGTGCCAAAATCAGCTGTGGAGAAGGAATGTTTCACTTTCTTGGTACGCACTTTCCGCTTGTAATTAAGGTCGGAAGTCGAGTTGCAGCAGAGAGTTTTACGAGGTATCCAGTTGCTTCTTCACCCGACTGGCATAAACACGCTCGATTTTTCCGACTGGCGCAGGGAAGGTTGAAATGTGCTTGGGCGACGAGGAGGCTGTGACATAGAATTTTTTCCCTCTCTCGGATGAGGACAGGGGCCGAAACAGCTGTCGTAAATTCTGGAGTTGGCAGCGTGCTCGCGCGCAGAGACTATGGCCGCTGGAGGTCGTAAATATTTGCCGCACTGTCCTGCATTTGACCGTCAACTCTCCACCCCACGAAGAATCACATTGGGGGAAGTGTTCGGGTTGGCAGTTGGTACCCTGGGTGCACCCGGCTTTCAGCTGGGTCGCAGAACAGATCACTTGCACGGAAGCGAAACGAACCATTTGTCAGTTATGTGTGCATACTTGGTCGCTGATCTCCGGCCAGTGTTTCCCGTAGATGTACCTCGTATGACGAAATGAACCATCTGTCAGTTATGTGTGCATACTTGGTCGCTGATCCCCCGCCAGTGTTTCCCGTAGATGTACCTCGTATGACGAAACGAACCATCTGTCAGTTATGTGTACATACTTGGTCGCTGATCCCCCGCCAGTGTTTCCCGTAGATGTACCTCGTATGACGAAACGAACCATCTGTCAGTTATGTGTACATACTTGGTCGCTGATCTCCGGCCAGTGTTTCCCGTAGATGTACCTCGTATGACGTAACTCTGAAATCTCCTTTTTAAGCAAAAAGCTCGCCAAGGATTTTCATTAAAGGCATATCAGTCCCGTCATTTTGTATTTGGTAATTTTCCCCTACAAATTACATTTTAGTTAGTTTAGTTTTTTTCCCCTGCACAAAACAGCATTAAATGATAGCTCCTCAAACTGAATCAAGTTGCTAGAGCTTCACTGCCTTTCTCAACATAGTAATAGCTGGGGAGACGTACCACGACAGGCCCATCCCGAGATTGTGATATATTTACCCGGGAACTGTATTTGTCGCATGATAACCTGCAACATAGTAATAGCTGGGGAGACGTACCACGACAGGCCCATCCCGAGATTGTGATATATTTACCCGGGAACTGTATTTGTCGCATGATAACCTGCAACATAGTAATAGCTGGGGAGACGTACCACGACAGGCCCTTCCCGAGATTGTGATATATTTACCCGGGAACTGTATTTGTCGCATGATAACCTGCAACATAGTAATAGCTGGGGAGACGTACCACGACAGGCCCATCCCGAGATTGTGATATATTTACCCGGGAACTGTATTTGTCGCATGATAACCTGCAACATAGTAATAGCTGGGGAGACGTACCACGACAGGCCCTTCCCGAGATTGTGATATATTTACCCGGGAACTGTATTTGTCGCATGATAACCTGCAACATAGTAATAGCTGGGGAGACGTACCACGACAGGCCCTTCCCGAGATTGTGATATATTTACCCGGGAACTGTATTTGTCGCATGATAACCTGCAACATCAGGGGATTACAACACGCTAGGTACATTTCCTTTCCGTCAGGAAACTGCGCTAAATAATTATAAATTTTAAATTTCTTTTAAAAACTATTTTCGTTCGTTTTTATATGAATATATTTAATAGCATAAAATTAAAATGTGATGCCTGTAGCTAATTGTTTTTTACCCTTCCTCCAAAATATTCAGAACTGTTATTTATCGAAATACACCTATACGCACAAGCACTGACTACAGAAAATAATTTGCATGGAGTCTTCTCCAGTATTGATGGGAATATTTTAGCTTGTGGGGCCACGGTGGCTGAGCGGTTAGCCTGCTCACCTCCCACCAAGGCGAAGCGGTTTTAACCCCCAGCCGGGTCAGTCTCGGACTTTCACATATAGGAATCGTGCCGGACGATGCCGTTGGTCGCCGGGATTTTCTCTGGAATCTCCCGTTTCCCAGCCCTTTCATTCCGGCGCTGCTACATACTCACTTCAATCACCTTCATCGGCTCTCAAAACCTCGCTGTTAGGGTGGCCACCTGGGTAGGTGGGCAAAGTGTCTGAGTGAGGTCTGCTTACGAATAGCATTTAAGAAACGTTACGCGTACGTATACGTTTTTCAATTCCTCCGTTTCACTCTAAAGAATGTTTCTGTAATAGAGGCTGTTCACGATAAAGTGAGCACTTTTGAAATCAACCTTAGAAAAAGTCCCTCCCTACGCGTGCATATACTTCAACGGGCGCACTGAGTGACATGCGCCCGGTAAAGTTGGTAACGATGGATCGAAAGTAGTTCCATATCTTAACGTCGAATAAAATGCGTTAGGTTACCATTTGTGATAATTTAAATTAGTATTTATTTCACTCTCTGTTTTTTTTAATGCATCAGTGTGTAAAAATTAGCAGATTTATAAAATGTTTACTTTTATAATCATTTCACAGTTTCACTTGATCGACACATGAATAATATGATGAGGCCCATGGCAATGTTAATTTTACATAGGGCTGAGGAATACACAACGTGCATACAAGTAGATCTTGAGCAGGGCTTTCAAAAGTGCTCAGTTTACCGTGAATTGCTTAAAGCGAAAATGCTCAAAGGGGTGTTTTCACGGTAATTTTTAGGTATGAACACTCCTGTACAAAACATTACAAAAGGAATAGGGGCGTGCATCATTTCTTTATTTTTATTATTACGTTACAAAATGGTAGGGTCTCCGCTGAAAGTCTCATAGTCGCGTTATCGACGGTTAGACTGCACGCAATTTCCGTGCTTTGCGCGTAGAGGCGATGAGAGAGTTGATGCGCATGTCTCGGTCGCCCGTAGTGCTCCCACGCTTTTAGGCTTCAGAAGTGCCACCTTACGCGGGGCCACCTTAAGAACAGCCCATATCTCTTTACTCGCTCACTTTTAGCTCGTGTTTCGTTGGAAACTTAGCTTACTTTTCTGCCTATCAGCAGAGAAGAAAATGTTTTGTGTCTTGATCTTCACGTTGCTGACACGAACTTGTTGGCTTTGGATCAAGCCACTCGACGTCTTGTGGTTAGGATTCCTTCTAGGGACAGCGGATAATGGGTCTCTCCCGGCAATCTTCCACTCGGCGACCATGTAAGGACTTCCCTTGTAAAATAATGTACGAACACCGCACACTTGAGTGAAGTCATTAGGAATGTCTCACAATTAACCGTCTTATAATATATGTTTCCATCTCGTGAACGGTTTTGTCACTGAATATATAATGCGGAACTACTCCTTGCACATCAAACACAAATTACAGGATTAACTGGAATCGTTTGGGATCTTTAAGTAAGAGAAATTTGCTACATGCCAAAAAAAATTAGCGAGCTGATCACCGTCTAGTATTTTCCAGCCATAATAGAATAGCTGATCACTGTTCTTGCCTGTCAAAATTGACATGATTAAATATTTATAGCCATTTCATGCAGAGACGTCTATGCGTTTTATAAATTCGCTACTCAAGGCTGTTTGCGAATGAGCACTTTTGAAAGCCCCGCTGCCACTTATGTATCCTTCTGCCATATGTGGACCCAAATACTTCATTCATGCGCCGATAAAGTGTGACTGTGAAATAGTTAGAAACGTAACTTTATTTCATACACGTTAATTATTACTTTTACGTGCATAAAACAAAGACACAAACTGAAATAGGTCAAGTGTCAAAAAATGTAATAATAACACCTTCAATACAACATTGACTATTCCAAGTAAAGATAGCATTGATGTAGCAAAAATAGTTCAAAGTTTTAGTTGCTGTGTCCGTTAAAATACGGCCTGTAAATGCCAAGGAATTATTATTTTCCTAAGGCTATGTTCAAAAGAGCTGAATTATCCACTAACCTGCTGTTGTTACCAACACAAAACTTTTTAGAGTTGCGACTGTCACTATTTTGCATTCTTCTTCACTAAAACAATCTTTCGTCAATCTATTCTATCTTTCGTCAATCTATTACATCTATGAAAGAAATGGAACGTTAAATTGTGTGGTCAAAAATAAAGGAACGTAACTCAGCCTGACTAAGATATCGGGATAAGTCTTGGGATTTTGATATAAACCTCGGCCACAATGAGGGTCGCCTTGATCTAGCACGCAAATATACGCCCAATTAACACGATTATGCTTATAGATAGACACAGTTTACTCAGGAATTATGGCGACATGTCGGTCCACAAGCGCTGTTGTAGGCCGCTATACCAACCCTCGAAAACTTTTATTAGACTAATTGGTTTCCTAAGTGAAAGCAGCGTTCGATTAAGGCTCCCGTTTACATGCAGCTTTATTCCCCGTTCGTGGCCGAAGAGCACGGGAGCTATAAGGGCGACACTGCCACGCACATCAAGTACATCATCGCCGCTAAGTGCAAGACTCTAAACTGGCGTACAGTGTTTTAGCCGCATTGCGTGTACTTATGGGACTTTCAGCAGTGACACTATGATTTTATTGGTGGAAAGTGTGTAGGAAGGTTCAGTGCCGGGCCCTTTGAGTAGTTTTGTATGTATCTAATGCGTATATTTCGAACTACGGCTCTTTGAAAAAACTCTTTTTGGAGTATTCTGAAGAGGTGTTTCTAATAAGCATGACGTCTTGAAAGTATTCAAAAGCTCTCGTCTGAATTTTTTGTACATCGTACGTACGTCTAATAGTTTCAACGCAGTTGAATCGCCAGCTAGGCGGGGGCCTTAAGCCGGTTGCACACTTACCCTCAATGCCGGAGCCAGAGCTGGCGTTGGAAAATGCCGGCCAGTCTGGGGCCAATGCTCACACATATTCCAAGACATATTCCAACTGTGAGATGAGTGAGTTCGGCTACGACTTTGCAATGCCGATTGTGTTGGTGAAGTATGCGCTTCTTGAAGCCTGAATTTCACTACATGGAGAGGAAAGAGCAAATATGTTGAAGTGATTGTTTTAATAGATGTCGTATAGCTTTGCATTCGACTGTTTCGTTCTTCTCTTTTAACTTTATTTGCAGTACTATCGACAGAAAAGAGTAATTACATAGACGATAAGAAATGTTGAATTTGGGACATGAACTCTTAACAGTACGATCTTTATATGAACTACTGTTTCTGTATTTGTTTTTTAAAATTATTACTGTGTGCACAGACAAGGAACTTTTGTATTAATTTTGACATATTAATAATGTCGTATGTACTTTCACTTTAAAAAACCACACAAATATATCACTTATCTCAGGCATCCTCTAACTTTTGTTCTGTATCAATTGGTTTCCCGTAGTTTCATGCTGCTGGAAAAATTCCATCTTTCACTAAATCGTGTATCTCAGAAACTTTGTCCCTTGACATTCTAAAATAATTCTTGAAAGCTGCATAACAAAACTGTTGAGTTACAGAAAATTTCCCAAGTGCCTGTAGCTTTTTCATGTAATCACTTTGCTAGTACATTCGACAGTGACTATAAAATATCATAAGTTCGTTGAATTAGAAGTCCTATTCGGATTCAGATGAAGACATAGTATCTTATTGTACAACACTGGTATCAGCAGCTAGAGGCATGAGCTGCGTTATCTGTGTCTTGTATGTTTGTTCCTCTCCTGTGCTCCCATACCCTGTGCCACAGTATACGGCTAGCCTTACCTGCGCGTCTAAGGTCAAGTAGCGAGGAAACCATACGGATGACACTAACACGCACGCCTAGTGCCTCATCGCTCCTACGTGCAAGGCGTGCAGTGTTTCCGTCGTAAAACTGTACTGTGTAAATTAGATCTGTAAAAGTGAGGCTTTATTACACGCCATGAAAGGCCACAGATTAAGCTACGCCCGTATCTTTGTACTTTCCTCCTGCCGCTCAAGAAAACTGCATACGTACACAAGCTTTAAAAATGCTATATTTGACCATTTTCACAAATTTTTTCCTCCAAGAACACATTTAACATAACAGAAGTAAGAAAATTGGGCATAGATAATTGTTTTTTTTTTCATTCCCGACAAAAAGTAGTATTTGCAGAACATTTATTTACCGAGATACCCGTATTCGCGCAAACAACTCGGCCTATTTGACAAAATACGTGCAAGTTCATCCCACTCATAAGGACAGCGACTCGCATTTACAATTTATAAACCGTACTTCTGACTCGCTAAATGAGAACGAATTTCAATGCCGCATGGCTATCGCAGGCACACCAACAGCCTTAAAAACAAGAGAGAGAGAGAGAGAGAGAGAAAGAGAGAGAGAGGAGGGAAAAGCTTATCTTCGTTCATACAGGCGACTTTTCGTTTGTGTCCAAGGTCCGTCAAACAGAGGGGGGGAAAAGGACCAACTCGGGATGAATTTTGGGGGCCAGAGCAGGTTGGTTTGGAAAAGGGTGTTTCTTTCTAAAAATGGAGGGTTGCTGTTTTTATCACCAGCTCCCACGTACCCCGCCAAGTCCCTCGCGGACAGCAGACAGTATTTTTTTGTGTACGCCGCCAATTCGCGGCGACTGAAGCTGTGTGTGGAGGCTTCCTGTCGGGGGGGGGGGGGAGGAGGGGACCCAGCTTTGAATGTATTCAGGTGGCCACGGCCGCCGCACAGAAGAGTCGCTTTTCAAACTTGAATGCCTTCCCGATGTGTCCCTCCCCCCGCGCAGTGGACCACAGTAGCGATCTCTGCGCGCTGGCTGGAGTGATGGCATTAGGGGTGACAATTTCCCGGCAAGTCTCGCTACCTGACGCTCAACTGCGTTACAAACATACATGTTCAGTTTCTTCTGTGACAATATTTAAACACGCGTCCGATGTGATGATCTGACACACTTCTGAGGAAGGTTTCGTGACGTCACACACTTTAGCATCACCATTTCTGAGTACTCCTAAATGACTTTAATAGGGTTTTTTCAGATACATACTGGAGGGCCCTGACTGAACATTAATACACACTTTCCACCAATGTAATAGTTGTATCACCGCTGCTAGTGCAGTGCGACTACAACACTGCCTTGCGCTTAGGGGCGATGACGTTACTTGATGCGCGAGGCAGTGTCGCCCTTATACATATGCTCCTGCGTCTCTCGCCGTTAAAGGTGGACAACAGTTCCCTAGTTGTCGTATGGGTCTCATTGTAAACATCGTGCCTAATATCATTAAAAATATAACTATGAAGTGTTTAAATGTGAATCTTATTTTATGACAGAAATGAAAGTCGAAATGTTGTTGCTCATTCATGAGTTCGGTTATCGAATGTGGTCGTTGAAAATTGTCACTTTCAGCCTTATGTTTACGATATTTATTATTTTGTAAAATAGCGCTTGTAATTATTACGACAATGCTGTATCTTTTCCGAACAGATTGCTGTATTAGAACCCTGCATGTCACCACTTATAATTCTGAGAGGAGACAGAAAACGCACGAAACTTGTTTATGGGAGCTGTTTCCCAATGCGCGCCGTGCTGTCCTCTGGGTGCTTATACACGGCCGTATGTGACCTTGAGGTGGTATTGTTTACTGACGATTCCCCTAAGAAAAAAGGCAACATCTCCTACCTGCATATATTTTATCGGGTGCAATGAGTGACATACGCACAGTAAACTTGGCAACGATGGCTGCGAAGTAGTTCGTTACGCACAGTAAAGTTGGCAACGATGGCTGCGGAGTAGTTCGTAGTCTTAGCGTCGAATAAAATGTGTTAGGTATTTGTGATAACTTGAATTACTTCTTTGACTTTCTGTTTTTTTTTTTTTTTCAATGCATCGAAGTGTATAAATGAGCATATTTGTAAAATATTTACTTTTCCAATAATTTCACAGATTCACTTCACCGACACGCATGAAAAAAGAGATGAGGCCTATGGCAATGTTAAATTTACATAAGGCGGAAGAATACACAATGTGCATACAAGTAGATCTTAGTCAGGGCTTTCAAAACTGCTCATTTTACTATGAATAGCCTATACTAGGAAACACAGTGTGGGATGAATTACAACGGGACTGATGACCTGTTTGCTACTCCCTATAGCGTTGTATGACTCGACCTAGGCTACACGGAACCTTTATCGACGCTTATATACGACATTGGTAGTTCGTGCAGCATTTAGAAATTTACGTATCTTTTACCTGTACTTTCAGTATCACAAATAAGCACAGTTTTACCCACCCCTATTTTCCTCATAACAGATCGTTATATTACGGTAATACGCGATAGGAAACTGAAATATGGGTCTGTCACGTTACTGTAAATAGTCATCATCCGCTACTTTACAAATTATAAATAAATACCATATGGTTATGGATAAATCATGAATTGGTAAACTTTGCGTTCCGTGAGAATGTGGTTCCAGAACCGGGTTAAAAATCCACTTTGCACTGACTGAAACACGCACTCAATAGTTATCATATAACATTTTCGTTATGTCTTTGCAGGAACCAGCCATTTAATAAAAAATAATTTGAAAATTTACGGAATATTTCACACATACACCCAAAGCTCCGAGATATTGGCGAAGTGTTTGTTACTGAAAAAAAAAAGTTCTGTAGTATTACCAAGATTTCTGGATAATTTTTGACAGTAACATAATTTCACGGGTGAAAGACCCCTGAACTGAGACAGAAAATGAGTGCCTATAATTGAGAACATTGACGGGATAAATCATGAGAAACCCACCGATCACAATGAAGATGAGAGACGTAGCTCCGCTGACGTGGTAGTAATGATCGCCTGCATAATTTGACAGATAAAACTAGTCTTATTTTACATCTCGGTCTCTAGGTACAAGACAGCAGAGCTGGACCAGATGTTACTATTCATTTAAAAATAAAAAACGAAACTTTTCATTGCGTTTGGCTCTACTAAATAATAAACATTACTGACAGCCAGATTATAGGCTGTTCACGGTAAAGTGAGCACTTTTGAGGCCCTATATAATCTTTCATTTTAGCCATTTTTTATCCTTTAGCGACATTCTAAAAAAATATTGCCATGCAAGTAATAAACACATTATTTATATTCCACCGCACTCGAAAGATAGCGTCTAAGACTAAAATAAAACATACTTATTGACTTTTATTCCGAATGAGAGGGCTTTCAACTTTACCGTGAATAGCCTATAGTTAGAATTACAACATTAGAAACGAATATTTCCTTTTTCTGATAATTTAGAAGTTGTTTTATTTAAAAGGTTTAGGATATTCAACCGTAACTATATTTTCTCTGCGATACGGCAGCTGAAGTCAAAAATACGCACTTCTCGTATTTAAAATTTGTGAAGAGCAGGTACCAAGATTAAGGGAGAAGGCGGGAAAATGCAGGGTGTAACAGAAAACACGTTATTGCCAGAGAAATGCGCATACAATAATTATTGTTATATTTATTATGTAAGTCCTACCTTAATGATAGAGGTTAAGGTGATACGACTTAGGCAAATACAGAAACGTGTAGAATACCGTGACGAAGGTTTCAAATTAAGTTCCCCGCAAAGAAAAAAAGTAATTGGAGAAGTCGACCAATGAACATCCAATAGTAGGAAGGTATTGGGAAAGGAACTCTAGCGTAATCGTGTGGCTAGCCGTAAGTTTATAATCGTCCTTTTGTAATTGCGAAGTTGCGAATTTATTATTTAAAAAACCGCTGAGGGGTGAGGGGGGGGGGATAGGAGGATGTTTCTCGCTAACCGTGGAATTAATAAACCTCGATAATTGAATGAAAAAATCTCACCGCTGTCGTTTTTGTTTCGGATGTGATTCGTATCTCATCCGCGACGCTCGCTCTTTTTATACGCCGCGCCCATCTGGAGCAATGGCTGGCGGCTGGCGGTGGGTAACGGGAAAAACAACTGACAAAAGATAATTGACATTACTCCTCGCCGCAAATGTAGGTCCAGTACGGATGCTGAGCATAAATACTCAAACAGGGGATTACAAAGCCCGTGAGCAATGGACAGCAGAATCCAGGCCCATGGCATGGGGCGTTGCCAACTAGTTGTAGTGGAGGGTCGTAGCGAGCCTTATTTGCCTCGATGGAACCTTGTGGTACACCCAGTTGCGAAAGATTTGATTCCAAGTTCTGTCCTGGACAACTCCTAAGACATGATGCAAATTCACTGGCACACGCCAACGTGTTCTAATGGTTATAGGTTGTTCACTTTAAAGTGAGCACTTTTGAAACCCTAGTTACCTGTTTTCTAATCAGCCATTTTTGTCCACCAGCTACTTTTTCAAATTAATATTGTCATGCAAGTAATAAACCCAGTGTACATATTTCACCGGACTCAGAAGTCAATGTCTAACAAGACTATTGTAAGCCTACAATAACATTTATTTATTGACTGTGATTCTAAATGAGACAGCTTCAAAAAGGGCTTACTTTACCGTGAATGGCTTATACATACATTGTTGCAAATCAGCAGTTTTTATTACACTACTCAATAGTGTGATCAGTTTAGACACAAGAATAGATGCTGAAAACCTATGTTCGTTTTACTGAACAAACAACTTATTTTTCGAGCATTAGGTACAATACGACTGCCATTAAAATACTCGCTAACATTGAAAGAGTAACTTGGAAATTTAAATAAAGAAAATCGTTTAGTAGAAGTGTTATAGTGAAACCAATAGTAGAAATATTACACAGCGACGGGATGTGGCATGACTTGCCAAAGGGCGCCAAAAATTCGCTAGTATTATTAACTATAATAATGTTGTAGTAAAATAGACTTAATGCAAACACACCACGCATGGGCACCAAATTTGTTTGTAGTAACAGTACGTGTGATAATTTGTTTGTAGTAACAGTACGTGTGATAATTTGTTTGTATTAACAGTACGTGTGATCATTTGTTTGTAGTAACAGTACAGTACGTGTGATAATTTGTTTGTAGTAACAGTACGTGTGATTATTTGTTTGTAGTAACAGTACGTGTGATAATTTGTTTGTAGTAACAGTACGTGTGATAATTTGTTTGTATTAACAGTACGTGTGATTATTTGTTTTTATTAACAGTACGTGTGATAATTTGTTTGTAGTAACAGTACGTGTGATAATTTGTTTGTAGTAACAGTACAGTACGTGTGATCATTTGTTTGTAGTAACGGTACAGTACGTGTGATAATTTGTTTGATGTGAGATAGTGAGATAGCTGTGATGTGTGTAACACACGTGTTTGCACATTTTTACCTCAAGGTGTCTTTCACCTTCTTCAGGGCATTTGGATGCTCTGGAACTGTGAAAAGTTTTCATATATGGAACTCATGCACAAGACACTTGCTACTCTATGGAAATAAACGCGTAAATCAATTTAATACATTTTATTAACACCAAAAATTGAAAAAGAAAAATAAATATGATAGAAAATTGGAATGAGTTGTCTGTAAATGAAATAATTAAGAATGTAGAGACATCTTAAAATTTGAGGTTATGTTGACATTGAATGTATTACCTTTACTGCAAGTAGGATTATGTGTGCTTAATAAAATGCCACCATCCTCACAGTATGAAATATAAAACCAATTATGAAAATTAAATAATTAATTCTGCGTTTACTTGAGTTTAAATAAAAGAAAATAGAAATATTTAAACCCAGAAATAGTACTCGCGTGTCTTTAAATTACGCAAAGTTAACTAAGCTCCAATTCCAGATAAAGGCTAATAATTTCTCACTACTCAGCTATCATTTATAAGTTATAACTTCTTCTTACTAAAATCGTAGAATTTAAACAACTTTTAATAAAACTCAAAACTATATTACCAAAGTGATCTCAGTTTCTTTAAAATATTTGCTCCGGCGCTTAACTCAGCACAAAAAACTGAACCGCTGGTTTATACCCTTACAACTTGCAATTAAACTTGGATATTTTCTTCTAAACAATAACTCCGAGTATCACTTATGTACGCCTCAAACTGTGCAATGATGATGGCGTCGTCAGCTGAGTGTAGGCCAATCTTACAGCCCGGAACATGGCGCCGGCGCTTCGTTGAGTAGTGTCTAGACGTCAGCCGGAACCACTATAAATATAAGGTAATATCTGAGGCTCAGCCCTCTCCTTATACATGTCTGGCTCAGAAACTTCAACTAGAACGTCTGGGACCATTACCTAATTCTAGCCTTATGCTGGTGCTGCTGGGGATTTCTGAGATGAAATCCCAGCAGATATCTTGTTGATCACTTCCTAGAAGCACCGACTTCCGGCATCAATCTCCTTACCTAACCTAAGATGGAGTACTTCCGGTAGAAAAAAAAATTAAGCGCTCAGAACAAGTACAATTTAAATAATTAAAGAAAAGAAAGAATAAAAAATAAAAAATTTAAAAATAATTACTAAAAACCAAAATTAGCATATAACTTTAACATTTAAATATTTATGTGATTACACATATCTCAGAATGCCGTGGAAAAATATCCTAGAAAAAATGAGATGGATGTGTGATTTACAATATTAATATTACGTGATTTCAGTGTAATGCCAATAAATATACGAGGGGTTGAATAAATAAGATTCATCAAAATATATGGAAAATAAACCTATTTTAGTGTCCCCAAACATATATGTAGCTGATTAGCATACTTCAATATAAACATAAACACACTCTACATGCTCTCTATTAAACCCTGTCAGTATTTTGAGTGTTAGTTCTGTTTAAAAGAATAAAACCTAACCAATACTCTGGGGTTGTTCTTATTTTCCTGTGCAAATACGTAGCCTACTTCGAGATTCTGTTCAGGATACGATCAGGCCACAAAACGGCATCGCTAGGAATAACTACATAATAACTATTATTCGCTGAAAAAAGATTGTGTTCTCCAATTTATAATTTTAAAAAGCAATGGTGTTTTATAGTACCAAGTCAACCTCATATTAAAATAACATTTTAACCATACAATATTTACTGGTTTTCAATTTTCACGTGACATTACGTCGTTTGTATATTTAACCAAAATTTATGAACTGCAATATGGTTAGTAATTAATAAAGATTTATTTGAGTACTGGCGTGATAAACATGGGAGAAAACTAGTTTAATGTATATCTGCATGCTCTGATTAACGCAGACGTCACAGAGACCAATTTACAGCAATATGAAGTGATTAATTTAAAATATTTTCAAGAATGCAACTGACAGACTTACCTCGAATGTATATATCTGGTAGCGATATTACGAGGTCATTCTCGGGAACTGTCAAACATATTTCAAAGTAAAAATATTGTCAATCAATCCACTTTCTAGTTAACTGGAAGGATAACATTTCTGAGTAGGTTTGAAAACTCTGTATCAGGATTATTTGATAAAACAAGCCAAGAACATCAGAAAGGACAATCGTGTATAACATTGTCTTCTAACTGCTCAGTTTTTGTCCATCAATAATCTGATCGGAGAGCAATGGTTTCCACGTACGAGCCGACTTCGCCAATAATGAACCAAAATTCTGCATTTTTCGCCGCTCACGAGGAACATCACTATATTACGCACGGCAAAAGTGTTAAAAGGAATCGTGGCAAGCGGTAATACTCTCGTGTTAAAAAATTTAAAAAAACTGAATTTTTCTACGTAAATGTATTTAGTGGACGTTTATTAGATGTTTACTTTTTATATTTATATCATTTTTTTTTAATCTTTGTAACAAAAGTAGCTACCATATCAATACCATAACTGCTCGTCCAAGACCCCACTTGAGCTTGCGATAATGAGGAAGTAGGGAGGGGGGTGGGGGCACGGCGACTGTGTAATTAGACTGCTCACCATCCCCCTAGGCGAACCGGGTTCGAATCCCGGATTTTCGCATTTGAAAACGTGTTGGACGATGCCTCTTGTCGGCGGGTTTTCTCGGGGATCTCCAGTTTCCCCCCGCCCCTTGCAATCCGACGCTGTACCCATTTTCGCTTCCTTTCACCCACGTAGACTCTCAAGACTTCGTTAAGAGCCTACCGAATTTCTCAACTGAACCAATGAAAAGAAATTCCAAGACTCGAGCTGCCACTCATCCTATCACAATCAGCCGCATTACACGGTAACAAAATTTTGCAAGAACTCGGGTTGTCGCCGAGTCAACTCCAGGAAGACTGAAAAACAAGTTCCGGCAAAAGTCTGAGGAAACCTCTGGAACAACAACACTCCATTGCAGCTCGCCATCAATCAAAGCCGATTTATTTCTTAATCGTCGGCGAGGCAGAACTGAACCATGGCAGAATACAGTCCGTCAGGAGGAAGGAGGAAAAAAACCTCCATGCGACGACGTATAAACGCCATATACGGGTAAGGCAGGTCCGTCGGCGGGAGTAATAATTTTCAGGCCGCGGTGACTGCGGGGGGGGGGGGGGGTACTGACCCGCATTCCAGGCCAGACTTCGGCCACTCCATCTCCGAGATTGTTTCGCGACACTACGTCGCCGACACACACGAGGCGGCGAGAAACAGCAGCAGATATAGTCTATTCGCGGTTTGTCCGTCGCTCTTTTTGAATCCAAACTTTGAACAAATTTCTCCACGTATGTTTCTTAAATATGACATGAATCACACACTTCTTATATGTACTTCTCTTAACGAATATGTGTCTCATTTTCGGTTAAATTATAATTTTAGTTACATTTTATTTATAAATTATAATAGTTCATATATTGAAACATCTTCGCCGCCCCTAATACTAGACGACACGGCGTGTGATTAGTGGTTCGTGTAAACCTGCATTTAGTAGGACCCACGTGCGGCTATATACGGCTAAATAAGCACTTTTCAAAGCCCTGCTTAACATCTACTTATATACACGTTGTTCATTCTTCCGCCAAGTTAACATTGTCATTGGCCATCTCACACTGTCAAATGAAACTGTGAAATTATTAGGAAGTAAATATTTTACAAATCTGCTCATTTTTGCACTTCGGTGCATTAAAGAAAAAAAAACAGAAAGCGAAAGAAATAATTTAAGTTATCGCAAACGGTTATCTAACACTTTTTATACGAAGTTAAGTTATGGAACTACTTTCCAGACATCGTTATCAACTTTATTGGCCGAATATCACTCAGTGCGCTTATTAAACTTTACGAAGGCACGGTCAATGACATTTTCTAAGGTTCATTTCAAAAGTGCTCACTTTATCGTGAACAGAATTTACGTGTAGAGACATGTAGGCTATGTGTAGGTATTAAGTAAAGTGTAGAGAGAGAGGGAGAGGGAGGGAGGGAGAGAGAGAGGAGGAGAGAGGAGAGGAGAGGGGGGAGGGAGAGGGAGGAGGGAGGAGGGAGAGAGGAGAGGGAGGGAGGGAGGAGGGAGGGATGGAGAGAGAGGGAGGGAGAGAGAGGAGAGATGGAGAGAGAGAGGGGATGGAGGAGAGAGGGGGAGAGGATGAGAGAGGAGAGAAGAGGAGAGAGATGAGAGGAGATGAAGGAGAATAGAGAGAGGGAGGGGGAGGTAGAGGGAGGGAGAGGGAGAGAGTGAGGGAGAGAGAGGGAGAGAGGGAGGGAGAGATGGAGGGAGGGAGGGAGAGGGAGGGGGAGAGAGATAGAGAGAGGGAGGGAGGGAGAGAGAGGGAGAGAGAGAGATAGAGAGAGAGGGAGGGGGAGAGAGGGGGAGAGAGAGATAGAGAGAGAGAAATAGAGAGAGATAGAGATAGAGAGAGAGAGAGAGTTGTAGGAACACTTACGTGTGTACAGAAGAACACGTACAAGTAACAAAACTACTCTCACTTGCTACTGAAATAATTACTCAGCAGAGACGTTTCAAGTAAAATGTGAAATTTAATTAGAATTCTGATAACCAAGTTATTTCAGGCAGGACTAATGTAACCGAATTGCTGACTATATTTTATTTGTAGCCTCAGCAACACTAGCCTTTCTCGTGATTCAAGTGTTCCATTTTATTCATGCCTGGCAAATAAAATTTCAAACTTTCAGGAATGTTAATATGATTAATTTGTTTCTCTGCTCCAGACTAGGTCAGTATTTTAAGCAAAAGAAATAATGCTAGAGTATCCGTAAGCAGAGACTGGTAACGTGGCTGGCGTGTCCAGTCTCTGTTAGTGTATCGAGGCGAGTGGTTGTATAACAATGTCAGGAATGTTTACACGTGCAGAGTACCCAGTTCCAATTACTGATCACGCTACTTAGTTATCACGGCAACGGATCAACAACTACTCAGAAACTAGGGCCTTCTGAAAACATTAAAAAAACAGACTGGAAAGACATATAAATGTGTTGTAAAACAAAATTAAATAAAAAATTAAAGGAGCAGTGAAATCGACATACTAATTAACATAGTTAAAGTGCCAATCAAAAAGAGTACAGGTTAAAATATATTACGACTTGCAAATAAATAAATAAGTAAATAATTAAAATCTGCATAAGGCCCAAATTTACGACGTTACAATATAATTAATATGAATAAGAACAAAGAGAAATACGTGTTTTTGTAGTCGCTAGTAATAAATATATATCATGCCAATTATTATCACACTGAGCGCGCACAAATCCGGTGATTTGTCCTTTAGTGTAATTCTGTAGATTAGGTTCAGTTTCGTTCTTCTCAGGTTGGGAAAAAAACGTGATTTCTTATGGGGAGTTTGGAAGAGGTAGAGTTTCCCCCGCTAGGTGGACAGAGTTCCAAAAAGGCAACGTTTATTTAAATTTTGTCTACATAAATAATAAATGAGAGAAATTTTACTTAGTTACAAAGCAATTTTTTTAATTTGTGGTTTTTGCAATTATCCTGTTTTTGTTTTTTTAACGTTGAAAATAGAAAATACCTGGTACACGTGTGATACTAGAGCTTACCTAATGGCGAAAACTTTTGGTTGCCAAACTTTGAACACGTGCAGCAGAAGTAAGCTTAACTAGGCGAAGCTTTGTGCGCTTGAGGCGGAGGAATATCCTGGCAGTAGAACTTCACTGGGGCTTCGGAAATATTAATGTTGCAAGTAACCATCGACGGACTACAGACTTATATTAGCGAGTTCGGCGACGGGACGAAGAGAGACACCGTCAGAAGGGGCCGTAGATTACCAGCGGCGGTCCTTGTTAAAAATAGCGACTCCAAGGCAGCGGAATGATCTGCCATGACTGAAGTAATGAGTTAAGGGGGGTTGGGGGGTTGATGCCTCGCCTTCTGGTCGGCAAGTCGTTGGAATCGAACGATATTTCGTACCTGCGGGGCAAAAACACGAGGAGAAGGCACCCGGGGAAAGAGACAATGGCGGAGGTGACAAATGTTAGACATGGAGCAGATAACCGGGAAGGTTTGTTAGTGCTCCCGGATAGGCTGCGGGGGTAAAAAACAAAACAGGAGGAAGAGAATGAAGCGCAAAGGGAAGAGAGATGGAGATAGGCGAGGCAGAAGTAAGGATGCTTGAAGGCAGGAAGAGAAACATTGCAGGCGGCAAGAATTCCAATTAAAGTGCTCTAGGGGGGCGCGATACGTGGGGATGCTGGAGTCTCGCGGCAGTGACAGAACAATGTCGGCGGCCATGACAGCTCTCCACTCCCTGGAGGCACGAGCCACTGTCATAGGGTAAACAATGGCTGCTGGTGTTCGTCTGCAAGGTGGGCCGGTGTTTACATCTCCCCCCATACATCACAGCGAACACGCTCCACAACTATACTATAGGATCCCGTCCTTGCATGTTCACTGGTCAAAGGGCAAAGAAATTTCCATTGTGGTTCTTTCACGGTTACTTCTAACTTCTCTGAAGCCTGGCCTGATAAACTTCTGCTTTCAGGATATTCCTCCGTCTCGTGTAAACTAAGCTTAATAAAATTTTGCAAATTACACCAAATCGTACAACGCAGCCAATTCATGCGCAATCAGTTTAATAAAATTTAATATGACAACTATTCCTTACTAGGTATTACCAACACAACTATTTTCTCTCTGTTTTTATTCATATTATTTATATGTTAAATACTGTATTTTTTTTAGATATAATGTTAGTAAAAGTTTAATTTAATCGAAAGTAAGGGATTTTTATGTAGACGGGAGTATAAAACGCTTGTGACACATGATATATTTAGAAAACATATAACAAGTCATAAAAAATAGATTTTTCAAATTTTATATTCAAAAGTATGAATGTACCGCGAATAGACTGCATTAGCGTAACCAGATCTACGCTACCGATACGATCATGCTCCATGTTTGGTCCAGACGGACACTACGTGGAAATTGTAAGGACCGATGAATGGATGCAAGTTTCGAAATTGAAAAAACTTAATGAAAGAACGTGAAGTGATATTTGTTAAACTCATACCAAATGTGAGCAAACAACAATTTTTAGTTGACAGAATGGATACATAGGATAAATGGTTCGTTAGCAAACTACAAAACAACT
The DNA here is from genome assembly GCA_029891345.1 of Dryococelus australis. Classification (NCBI taxonomy): domain Eukaryota; kingdom Metazoa; phylum Arthropoda; class Insecta; order Phasmatodea; family Phasmatidae; genus Dryococelus; species Dryococelus australis. The sequence goes on from CM057001.1 coordinate 1,658,318, forward strand.
TAATTCTTCAACGGTGTTCCCAGAAAACGTGCAGGTGCATTGGAGAGGTTTGCCGGCATTTAGTGCTGATAAGGGTGAAGCGAGGTGAGTATGAAGTGGCACAGGAATACAAGGGCAGGGTGAACGGCAGATCACCGAGAAAACCCGCCGACCAGCGGCATCGTCCGGCACGATTCCCACATACGAAAACCCGGCTAACCCCAGTGGGAATCGAACACGATTCGTCTGAGTGGGAGGCGAGCAGTTTGAACACTGCACTACGTATGGTAGTGAATGGTATATCAGTATCTAAGGGTCAGATCTAGTCTTATTAACTTGGAATGGGGTTAGCATTAAGTGCTAATTATAACGCTGTTTCCTACCCCAATTTAAGATCTGCAAATACACAAGCTTCTGGGCATTACTGCAAATAACATTGGGCTTCACTAAATTCAATAAATATTCGCAGGTGGAAGAAATGTCTCTCGCGTGCGGAGTTGAGGCGGTGAAAAAGCACATACGTAGTACACTATAGAGTCTAGGAAATTCCGCGAGGTCACTTGACGGCTCTTATAATCTCGATAATTCATCCCATACAGTGTTATAATCCATCCACAGTTACTTGCAACTTTTCTGAAGCCCTGCCTGCTAAAGTCCTACTTCCAAGATATTCCTCCGCCTCGTGCAAGCTAAGCTTATCTAACTAAGTCTGGACAATTACTCCGGAGCACCGCACTCGTGCACACTCAGGTGTAATAATAATGTTGCATGAGAACTATACGCGTTGCCAACATACACGATTTCTCGCTGTTTTAAATTAATGTTAATTATAAACGAAATATTATAATATGTAGAGGTGAAATAAATAACACTTCAGTTTAACGAAAAAATGTTACATTTTATGTACGCAAGTATAAAACGCTTGTGCTACATGGTATGTTTAGGAAAAACTAAAAATACATAATGGATGATACTTAAAAGGTTTAATTAAAAAAATACGAAGGGACCGTGAATAGACTACATTCGTTAATTGGCTAGTGGCTAGACGGCGATCTCTTTATTGGTTGTTCACGGTAAACTGAGCACTTTTCAAAACCCTGGTTAAGGTCTACTTGTACGCACAATGTGTATTATTCCGCGATATGTAAACTTAACGCTGTCATTGGCATCGATACTTTATTCATGCTTCGGTCAAGTGAAACTGACATTATTAGAAAAGTAAATCATTTATTGAATTGATAATTCTTACACTTATGTGGATCTTAACAAAACAAGACAGCAAAAGAAATAATTCCAGTATTCAGAAAAATTACCGAACACTTCCTAATACAGCGTTAAAACATGGAACTACTTTCACTCCGCCGTTACCAACTTCACTGAACAGTACGCAGATGCCAGTCAATGTGCCCATTAAAATATATGCAATTAGGGACCGTCACATTTTTCTAAGTTTGTTTTTAAAACCACATAATTAACAGTGAACAGTTTTTAAGCTATGTAGTTGACTGTACGAGATTCGCTCGGCCTCTTTCTACATTGTGGTCTATGGTTCATAATCCTGCACAGCGTGTCAACAAACGAGTGGCCTGGATAACAATTTTATCAACAGAAAAATATTCATTATTTTATATTTGTACCAAATACCGCTCAATTCGTAGATAACAATTACAAGTACTATGTCTTCGCATAAAAATATTTAGACTATATTTTTTACATGATGGCATGTCGGAATCACAATTTTAATATATATCGCACGTACATATAATACAACTTAACTGACTGGGACCAGATAATTAAAGTAGAATATATATACCATTAATTATTTCAAGGAATATTTGATATCACTCTATGAAATGTTTTCGCAATTTTTCAACATTGCTCGGTATAATGGAAATTTTTGCATAATACTGATTTGTAGGAGTCAGTGATTTTATGCAAAATATATTTTGCTAAGCAAATCTTAAAATTAATTGAGTCATGACGTTTCAGTCGCCCTTGTTAAGTTTTCTGTAAACGTTTTTTAATTTATTTAATTCGAACAGCGCTAAGAAGTAATGTGTACACGTAGAACCTGTATTTCGCACAAATATAAAGTGGAGACTATGCCAGCACCGCTTGAACTCGCGAATATCTCAGGTGAATAGCTATAACTGCTCTTCTTAGAATTGTAATTCTTGTGGAAATGCAATGTCAGGCGACGGATTGTCATTGGTTCGTATCCTCGTAACATGGGAACATTTCACTGACTACAAAGAAAAATCGCCTTGACTGTCACACACGTCAGACATTTCCAGGCAAGCAGACATCTTGATGCGAGTCTGTAGCAACTACAACATTATGATCTCACCCCCCCCCCCCCCCGGTCTGCTTCGACAAAGGAGCATCCCTCCTGTTCTTCACTCCGTGGAGTTGTATCTCACGGCGAACAATCCCGGCACTTCAAAACATTTACCAAGGAGCGAAGTTACTTTGTTGGGGAGCGGGGAGCGGGGAGCGGGGAGCGGGGAGCGGGGAGCGGGGAGCGGGGGAGAAGAATGGCAAATAAAGTTGGCCGTGCCTAATGCTTATTTGTGTGCTGGCTGTAGAAATATCTGGGACGGATCACGCAGATTCCACTCACAGGCTGTAGAAATATCTGGGACGGATCACGCAGATTCCACTCACAGGCTGTAGAAATATCTGGGACGGATCACGCAGATTCCACTCACAGGCTGTAGAAATATCTGGGACGGATCACGCAGATTCCACTCACAGGCTGTAGAAATATCTGGGACGGATCACGCAGATTCCACTCACAGGCTGTAGAAATATCTGGGACGGATCACGCAGATTCCACTCACAGGCTGTAGAAATATCTGGGACGGATCACGCAGATTCCACTCACAGGCTGTAGAAATATCTGGGACGGATCACGCAGATTCCACTCACAGGCTGTAGAAATATCTGGGACGGATCACGCAGATTCCACTCACAGGCTGTAGAAATATCTGGGACGGATCACGCAGATTCCACTCACAGGCTGTAGAAATATCTGGGACGGATCACGCAGATTCCACTCACAGGCTGTAGAAATATCTGGGACGGATCACGCAGATTCCACTCACAGGCTGTAGAAATATCTGGGACGGATCACGCAGATTCCACTCACAGGCTGTAGAAATATCTGGGACGGATCACGCAGATTCCACTCACAGGCGTGTCCGACAACTTTTATCCTTGACCTGTCTTATTCGTATGTTTTCATTGCATTACACATGGGATATAACTTTCCCTAAATTAAATATCTGGAAAAGTAATTACGATTAAAAAATTATTCGCCAACACCGCAGTTTTTCTCTCCCCATTGCCCTCCTGAAAATGTAGGTTTAAGCATTTTATAAGTCGTACGATTCTGATACCACAATATCTTTAAGACAATCTGTAAAAACCAAAAGTATTCTTTCGGTTCAGCACGTTGCAACAATTATCATTAATACCGTTCCAAATCGCTCCTGAGGAGCATATCTGTGATAATGACATCTGGAGGCCTTGGTAAAAATAAAATTACTAAATCTAATATTTTAATTAAACCATAATGTTTTCTCTTATTATGCTATCCGTAAGAGCAACATTTTATGGAAATCTCAATCCTGATTGATTTTTCATTTTCTCTTTAAAAATTACAGAACCATACATTATTACATTTAAAAACAATTATTTATATATAATTATTTTCAATTTTTTTGTCATATTTGGTGAATTTCCATATCTTTTGTTTAAGTCTTTTACACAATTTCACTAACTTTTCACTGATCCTTTTCACATGTTTCACAAAAGTTAATTTTTTATCTATCAGCCACACCCAGATACACTTCTTCAGAAACAATCTTTATATTCTTTCCTTCGTATTTTATTACTGGGTTCCTTTTATCCATATTCCCATTGACTATATCATCCCTTTTGTTTTTCCCATTGCCACATTCAAACTATTTTTATCAACCCAAATTTTTAATTTGTCCATCTCTTCTTTAACTTTCTTCTCAATTTAATTTCGACTATTACCACCTATTATTATTACACAGTTATCAGTAAAAGCTACCTTCTCAATTTGTTCATTCCTCTCCATTTCTAAAAAAACTATTAAAAACTAAATTCCGTAAAGATGGTCCTAAAACTGAGCCCTGAGGGCAACCTCTTTCTATGTCTTTTCCAAATCTAAATGTTCTTTCAATCATTTTGATTTTTCTGTTGTTAAAATAGTCCATTAGAATCTTATTTACCTTACGAATCAATCCCAATTTAGTTATTTCTCTTTTAATCCCATTCCATTCAAGTGTCGAAAAGGCTTTAAATATATCTATTAAAATTATTAAAACATATTTAGTATTAAATGTTTCAGCTGTTTCTAAGACGTTCATTATAGCGATTTAAGTTTATTAATTTTCTCCGAAGCCATATTGGTTTTTATTCAATGTACCTTAAATTATATCTTCTGTTTCACTGAATATTATTCTTTTATATAATTTTTCCATTACGGGGAATACACAGATTTCTTTAAAAATTTGGGTTTTTCTTTGGCTTATTGTTTCCCTTATATACTATTTTCATTGATGCTCTTTGCCAAATGTTCGGAAATATTCATTCTTCCAAACTTAAATTGATTATTTCTAACATTAACGTATGTCATGCATTCAGTAGCACTCATCCACAGTTCAACTGGCCAGTCTCAACTCCCCCAATACTCGCAGACTACACTCACTGATCGCTGCGTTGTCGCTCTATGTTCCGATGGTTCTACATAGCCGGCGTGTAAGGCCCTACAAGGCTATACACATGACAATGGGCATGCATTGCCCGATGTCCCACTCTGGGACAGATCCTGGTCGACAAGACCTCACCTCCATGCCTAACCGTCTGTTTGGCCCTTAGCGGGCCTCCCTGGTATGTGTGCCTTGGGCTACGGAGAGTTCCTCAGACGGTCGCACTTCGAAGTCCTCACTCCGCCATGCCATGTTGAACCACAACGATAACAAGGCCGTCAGGTTACTATGGTGGTATGGCCGTCGGCTCCACACTTGACACTGAGCACGCCATGGCTTATATGGGTGAGCTGACCTGGCCCAGAACGTTCTTCGCCCCCCTCCCCCCCCCCCAGCCAGGTCTTGCTGAGGAAAATTCTCGCAACGACCACACAAGTCATTCAATCTTCCACGGTGTTGGAAGCGGCATCAGTTCTGATAGCCTTATCGCGGCACGCGTTAGTGTTCCGCGGCGACCAGTTTGTAAACTTCGCCTATGGATGACTGCGCTTCTCATGTCCATGAGAGCGTTGAGGGGGGGGGGGCAAGGGAAAAGACGCGGAGAGGCTACCTGTAATCACACAAAAGTCCCTAATATTTACGCCTATATATGTCGTGTCTTCGGCTTTCACACACAAACAATAGACAAAAATCTCTCAGTGAAGATGTAATTAATAATTAGTATAATAAATTTAGTAGTAATTTTCCTCTTACGTAATGGCGTGAGACTCCCTGTTGATACCACAATAGTAGTTTGTTTTCGATTACATATCATAATTTGCAGAAAACATTTCAACTTCCTTAAACATCTCGAGCAATAAATAATATACGGGAAAATAATTAAGAAACTGACTGGGAAAACAACAAATTTCCCAGTAATACGACACCAAAACAGTTGGCAACAACAACTCAAACCTGTGTTTTTATTCTACGTTTGGTTTTAGTAAACAAAAGCATTACTCGCTTCCGGTTTGCGCGTGTACGTACACAACTGAATGCCAAAGTTTGACTGACTTAAATTTACGAACCTCAATAACCCAAATGAATATTATTCGTATTGATTCTCTCCTTTTTTGGCATCTAATGTTACGTTGCTGATTCTACAATACCGCACGCCGCAGAAGTTGGAGACATGGGCATAGGCATTGGGAGGGGGTATGGGAGGGGGTTTTGCCCACCACAAGTAAATCGTTCGGGGAAAGGAGTGGTAAGATTCTTCCTCAGTGAGGCCGCGGTGGTGCAGTGGTTAGACTACTCGACTTCTACCTAGGCGAACCAGGTTTGATTCCCGGTGGAGTCGATCCCGGGTTTTTACATGTGGGAATCGTGCCGGACGATGCCGCTCGTCGACGGGATTTCTCGGTGACCTCCCGTTACCCCGCCCTGTCATTCCGGCCCTGCTCCACATAATCACCTCGTTTCACCCTCATCGGCTCTTAAGACGACGATATTAGCTGCCGCCCAAATCTCGCTCATTCTTTCTTAGTACTAAATGAAGGGCAAATTTTTCATTAGTATTAAATCAACTATAGATGGGACTGTTATCTGTATTCTGTTGGCCACTTTCACAGAGCCTGTAATTAAAATGACAACACGATTTGATCTGTATAAATAAAAAATAATGCGTTGTTTTTAACACTTGTGGATATTCTGCCGGCAGTGGATCAAGCAAAATTAATTTTAATGTGTTGCAAAAAGCATCAAAACGCAAGAAACTATCAGATATATAATAATAAAAAATAAACATGTTCAGTTGTAATTAATGGATTTTGATTTTTTTGCAAACAGAGCTGGGGAATGCAAATGCAATGGTGAAATCGGTAACTGGCTAGACATGTTTTGCAAGTAAAACTTTTTAGTAACGTTTCACTGTTAGTTGATATAGATATGTCATTCTGTATGGTTTACCATAAGCGTTAAATTGGGCATTTGGATCAATCGCTCAAATTTAAAAGGAAGCTGCAGTGAAAAAGAAAAAAAAAACAGTGTCCTTACCCTGGATTGTAACGAGGTAGACGCCCCTGGCCGGATGTACGTCACGTTTGATGTCGGAAACTAATTAAATTGATTCCTCACATATGGCGCTGTGGTAGCAACCACCGTACGAAAGTTAGAACGTTGTTCGCGCTGGGAAAGGGAGAAAGAAAAGTGGAGGGGGAGGGGAAGATCCGTTATCCCGTGGCAGCGGGTTTCCATCGCGTGTTGGAGGCCCAAGAGTGCGCGCAATTCCGCCAGAAATCACGCACGGCTGCAGACATTAATTAGAGGCCGCAGGAGGTTTCAAGGGCTGGTAGAGAGGGCGGCACGTAGGTCTTGTGGAGGGGAAGACGAAGACGCAGCGGCTGTTCCGGACAGAAGAAATTGCCCCCTACCCTTTACCATCTCCCTCGTCTCTTTCGTTTCCTTGGGTTCTCCAGGCCTTCTTCTCCAGCTTACAGAAGCTAAGAGCCGCTGGAATGTAGGTCTCCACGCTATCGAGGATTTTCGTAAGGAAGTTCGCGTGAAATCCGCTAAAAACTTCTGTATCTCGTACCTACAGTATAGGTCGTTCACGGTAAATTAAACACTTTCGAAAGTCCTGTTTAGCATCTATTTGTATACATATTGTGTATTCTTCCTCCACATGAAAAATTACCATTGTCAAGAGCATTATCACTTTATTCGCGAGTCGGTTAACTGAAACTGTTAACTTTATTACAAAAGTAAGTATTTTACAAATATTTTAATTCTCGTTCACTAAAAACAGAATGCAAAATAAATAATTTCATCATTCACAAATGTTTACCTACCACATTTCATTCTACGTAAGGATATGGGACTACTTCCCCGCCGTCGTTACCAACTTAACTTGCCGCACCGCACGCCAGTCATTGTATCCATTGTAATAAACGCAGGCAAGGGCAGTGACATTTTTCAAAGGTTGATTACAAAATACTAAATTAAACGTGATCAGTATATAGTAATTATTTTGGTCACTACTCCGCCCACTTCAATGAGCTTTCATAACATTGGCATTTCATGCTAAAGCCAATCAATTTAACTATAAACCATATGCATTCCAGATATTCTATTATTTTTTCGTTGTATTAATATGCTTTCTATGGACTATGGGCACAACACACGCACGCACGCACGCACACGCGCGCTAATTCTACGTGGAAATGTAGTGTATTCGGTGAGCTTGCGCACGTCCACATAATTAATTCATTAAACAAGTTCCTGAAAACTTTTGTCATAGATAAGATTATTTTCTGAAATGCCTCCAATTCGGTGGAAGTGAAAGGCAAGACATTTCATTCTCAAACGCAAGAAATATTTAACAACGTTTTGAAGTTTATGGAAACCGAAACGAGAATGCGCAATTGAGAACCGGGATTTACTTCATTTCTACATTCTTCGCATTTTTTTCCTCGCACAAAGCACGAGCCCTTTTTAACTGGGCAGGAATATAATCATTGAAAAATATTTAAGAATAAATTAAAAACCATCAAATGCCCCTATTTCACAGCAAGCAACTATTACTATACTACCATATATACTATACTACTACAGCGCAAAATAAATCAGTTCCTGGAGTGTGAAACGTTTAAGTGAACACTGCTTGCGAAAGAATACAAATTTGTTATTGGCGTAATTTATATTTGCGTTTTGTCAATTTTAAGTAAGTAACTTACTTATGTACTCACTGCACTTCTAATGAGAAACAGCCATGTATGAAAATATATAAAATCATGGGACCAAATGATTGGATATCTCTTCGTAATAGCGTGAAGAAGCTGGAGAACTAATTCGTAAAAAGGATATTCGTTTTTACATTGAAATCGACGAGATCATATTAAATGTGAATGGTGGTGACAGTGAATGCTGTGGCGCTAACACGACAGACTCGTCGGCAGGAAAAGTGAACGGCATTCCAGCATTCGTGTATTATTGCGCACGCATGAAATTGTAAGCAGTCGATATTTAATAGTTTTCGGTACTTAGTCTAGCAGTTCGTTTTACTCTAGTCTCTCTCCACCTCTATCTTCCACCACTTATCGTTTGTCACCAACCCCCCCCCCCCCCCCCAACGAACAAGCTAATGCCTGGTCATTGTGCCCGCCCAGAAGCTCATGCGTGGTCATTATGCCCGCAAACAAGCTCATACGTGGTCATTATGGCAGCTCACAAGTTCATGCGTGGTCATTGTGGCCACCCACTTGCTCATACGTGGTCATTATGCCCGCCTACAAGCTCTTGCGTGGTCATTTTGCTCACCCACATGCTCTTGCGTGGTCACTGTGCTCGCCCACAAGCTCATGCGGGGCCATTTTGCCCGCCCACAAGCTCATGCGTGGTCATTGTGCTCGCCCACAAGCTCATGCGTGGTCATTGTGCCCGCCCACAAGCTCATGCGTGGACATTATGCCCGCCCACAAGCTCATGCGTAGTCATTATACCCCGCGCACAAGCTCATGCGTGGTCATTGTGGCCGCCCACAAGCTCATACGTGGACATTATGGATGCTCACAAGTTCATGCGTGGTCATTGTGCCCTCCCACAAGCTCATGCGGGGCCATTTTGCTCACCCACATGCTCTTGCGTGGTCACTGTGCTCGCCCACAAGCTCATGCGGGGCCATTTTGCCCGCCCACAAGCTCATGCGTGGTCATTGTGCTCGCCCACAAGCTCATGCGTGGTCATTGTGCCCGCCCACAAGCTCATGCGTGGTCATTGTGCTCGCCCACAAGCTCATGCGTGGACATTATGCCCGCCCACAAGCTCTTGCGTGGTCATTTTGCTCAACCACATGCTCTTGCGTGGTCACTGTGCTCGCCCACAAGCTCATGCGGGGCCATTTTGCACACCCACAAGCTCATGCGGGGTCATTTTGCTCACCCACATGCTCTTGCGTGGTCATTGTGCTCGCCCACAAGCTCATGCGTGGTCATTGTGCCCTCCCACAAGCTCATGCGTGGTCATTTTGCTCACCCACATGCTCTTGCGTGGTCACTGTGCTCGCCCACAAGCTCATGCGTGGTCATTGTGCCCGCCCACAAGCTCATGCGTGGACATTATGCCCGCCCACAAGCTCATGCGTAGTCATTATACCCCGCGCACAAGCTCATGCGTGGTCATTGTGGCCGCCCACAAGTTCATGCGTGGTCATTTTGCCCGCCCACAAGCTCATGCGTGGTCATTGTGCTCGCCCACAAGCTCATGCGTGGTCATTGTGGCCGCCCACAAGCTCATACGTGGACATTATGGCCGCTCACAAGTTCATGCGTGGTCATTATGCCCGCCCACAAGCTCATACGTGGACATTATGGCCGCTCACAAGTTCATGCGTGGTCATTATGCCCGCCCACAAGCTCATACGTGGACATTATGGCCGCACACAAGTTCATGCGTTGTCATTGTGGCCGCCCACCAGCTCGGGAGGATCATTGTGCCCGCCCACAAGCTCATGCGTGGTTATTGTGCCCGCCCACAAGCTCTTTCGTGGTCATTGTGCCCGCCCACAAGCTCATGCGTGGTCTTTTTAACCTGCGCACAAGCTCATGCGTGGTCATTGTGGCCGCCCACATGCTCATGCATTGTCATTATTCCCCGCCCACAAGCTCATGCGTGGTCATTGTGCCCGCCCACAAGCTCATGCGTGTTCATTGTGCCCGCCCACAAGCTCATGCGGGGTCATTTTGCCCACCCACAAGCTCAAGCGTAGTCATTATAGCCCGCGAACAAGCTCATGCGTAGTCATTATACCCCGCGCACAAGCTCATGCGTGGTCATTATACCCCGCGCACAAGCTCATGCGTGGTCATTGTGCCCGCCCAGAAGCTCATGCGTGGTCATTATGCCCGCAAACAAGCTCATACGTGGTCATTATGGCAGCTCACAAGTTCATGCGTGGTCATTGTGGCCACCCACTTGCTCATGCGTGGTCATTGTGAACGCCCACAAGCTCATACGTGGTCATTGTCCACGCCCACAAGCTCACACGGGGTCATTTTGCCCGCCCACAAGCTCATGCGTGGTCTTTATACCCCGCGCACAAGCTCATGCGTGGTCATTATGCCCACCCACAAGTTCTTGCATGGTCATTGTGCCCGCCCACAAGCTCATGCGTGGTCATTATGGCCGCTCACAAGCTCATACGTGGTCATTATGGCTGCTCACAAGCTCATGCGTGGTCATTGTGCCCGCCCACAAGCACATGCGGGGTCATTTTGCCCACCCACAAGCTCTTGCGTGGTCATTGTGCCCGCCCACAAGCTCATGCGTGGTCATTATACACCACGCACAAGCTCATGCGGGGTCATTTTGCCCACCCACAAGCTCTTGCATGGTCATTGTGCCTGCCCACAAGCTCATGCGTAGTCATTACAACCCCGCGCACAAGCTCATGCGTGGTCATTATACCCCGCGCACAAGCTCATGCGTGTTCATTGTGCCCGCCCACAAGCACATGCGGGTCATTTTGCCCACCCACAAGCTCTTGAGTGGTCATTGTGCCCATCCACAAGCTCATGCGTAGTCATTATACCCCGCGCACAAGCTCATGCGTGGTCATTATACCCCGCGCACAAGCTTATGCGGGGTCATTTTGCCCACCCACAAGCTCTTGCGTGGTCATTGTGCCTGCCCACAAGCTCATGCGTAGTCATTATAACCCCGCGCACAAGCTCATGCGTGGTCATTTATACCCCGCGCACAAGCTCATGCGTGGTCTTTGTGCCCGTCCACAAGCTCATGCGTGGTCATTATGCCCGCCCACAAGCTCATACGTGGTCATTATGGCCGCTCACAAGTTCATGCGTGGTCATTGTGGCCGCCCACAAGCTCATGCGGGTCATATTGCCCGCCCACAAGCTCATGCGTGGTTATTGTGCCCGCCCACAAGCTCATGCGTGGTCTTTTTGCCCACCTACAAGCTCTTTCGTGGTCATTGTGCCCGCCCACAAGCTCATGCGTGGTCTTTATACCCCGCGCACAAGCTCATGCGTGCTCATTATGCCCACCCACAAGCTCTTGATTGGTCATTGTGCCCGCCACACAAGCTCATGCGTGTTCATTGTGCCCGCCCACCAAGCACATGCGGGGTCATTTTGCCCACCCATAAGCTCTTGCGTGGTCATTGTGCCCATCCACAAGCTCATGCGTAGTCATTATACCCCGCGCACAAGCTCATGCGTGGTCATTATACCCCACGCACAAGCTCATGCGTGGTCATTATACACCACGCACAAGCTCATGCGTGGTCATTGTGCCTGCCCACAAGCTCATGCGTAGTCATTACACCCCGCACACAAGCTCATGCGTGGTCATTATACCCCGCGCACAAGCTCATGCGTGTTCATTGTGCCCGCCCACAAGCACATGCGGGGTCATTTTGCCCACCCACAAGCTCTTGCGTGGTCATTGTGCCCATCCACAAGCTCATGCGTAGTCATTATACCCCGCGCACAAGCTCATGCGTGGTCATTATACCCCACGCACAAGCTCATGCGGGGTCATTTTGCCACCCACAAGCTCTTGCATGTCATTGTGCCTGCCCAAGCTCATGCGTAGTCATTATCACCGCGCACAAGCTCATGCGTGGTCATTATACCCGCGCACAAGCTCATGCGTGTTCATTGTGCCCGCCCACAAGCACATGCGGGGTCATTTTGCCCCCCCACATGCTCTTGCATGGTCATTGTGCCCAACCACAAGCTCATGCGTAGTCATTATACCCCGCGCACAAGCTCATGCGTGGTCATTATACCCCGCGCACAAGCTCATGCGGGTCATTTGCCCACGCACAAGCTATTCGTGGTTATTGTGCTCGCCCACAAGGTCATGCGTGGTCATTGTGCTCGCCCACAAGGTCATGCGTGGTCATTGTGCTCGCCCACAAGCTCATGCGTGGTCTTTATACCCCGCCCACAAGCTCATGCGTGGTCATTGTACCCGCCCACAAGCTCATGCGTGGTTTTGTGCCCCCACATGCTCATGCGTGGTCTTTATACCCCGCCCACAAGCTCATGCGGTGTCATTTTGCCCACCCACAAGCTCTTGCGTGGTCATTATGCCCGCCCACAAGCTCATACGTGGTCATTGTGCTCGCCCACAAGCTCTTGCGTGGTCATTTTGCTCACCCACATGCTCTTGCGTGGTCACTGTGCCCGCCCACAAGCTCATGCGGGGTCATTGTGCCCTCCCACAAGCTCATGCGGGGTCATTGTGCCCACCCACAAGCTCATGCGTGGTCATTATGCCCGCCCACAAGCTCATACGTGGTCATTATGACCGCCTACAAGTCTTGCGTGTCATTTTGCTCACCCACATGCTCTTGCGTGGTCACTGTGCCCGCCCACAAGCCATGCGGGTCATTGTGCCCTCCACAAGCACATGCGGGGTCATTGTGCCCACCCACAAGCTCATGCGTGGTCATTATGCCCGCCCACAAGCTCATACGTGGTCACTGTGCCCGCCCTCAAGCTCATCGTGTCATTATACCCACGCACAAGCTCATGCGTGGTCATTGTGCCCGCCCACATGCTCATGCGTGGTCATTGTGCTGCCACAAGGTCATGCGGGGTCATTGTGCCCGCCACAACTCATGCGTGGTCATTACACCCCACGCACAAGCTCATGTGTAGTCATTATACCCCACGCACAAGCTCATGCGTGGTCATTGTGCCCTCCCACAAGCTCATGCGTGGTCATTGTGCCTGCCCACAAGGTCATGCGTGGTCATTGTGCCCGCCCACAAGCTCATGCGTGGTCATTTTGCTCACCCACATGCTCTTGCGTGGTCATTGTGCTCGCCCACAAGCTCATGCGGGGTCATTGTGCTCGCCCACAAGCTCATGCGGTGTCATTGTGCCCGCCCACAAGCTCATGCGGTGTCATTGTGCCCGCCCACAAGCTCATGCGTGGTCATTATACCCCACGCACAAGCTCATGCGTGGTCATTGTGCCCGCCCACATGCTCATGCGTGGTCATTGTGCCTGCCCACAAGGTCATGCGGGGTCATTGTGCCCGCCCACAAGCTCATGCGTGGTCACTGTTCCCGCCCACAAGCTCATGCGGGGTCATTGTGCCCGCCCACAAGCTCATGCGTGGTCATTCTGCCCGCCCACAAGCTCATGCGGGGTCATTGTGCTCGCCCACAAGCTTATGCGGTGTCATTGTGCCCGCCCACAAGCTCATGCGGTGTCATTGTGCCCGCCCACAAGCTCATGCGGGGTCATTGTGCTCGCCCACAAGCTCATGCGGTGTCATTGTGCCCGCCCACAAGCTCATGCGGGGTCATTGTGCTCGCCCACAAGCTCATGCGTGGTCATTCTGTCCGCCCACAAGCTCATGCGGGGTCATTGTGCTCGCCCACAAGCTCATGCGGTGTCATTGTGCCCGCCCACAAGCTCATGCGGGGTCATTGTGCCCGCCCACAAGCTCATGCGTGGTCACTGTGCTCGCCCACAAGCTCATGCGGGGTCATTGGCACAGTGGTCTGTCGAACTCTCCGCCTGAACGTTAGATCAGGTAAAACAGATTGTGATGTGATGAACAGAAATAACCAACAGGAAATCATTTCGCTCCTCTGCAACAACCAATTTCCAATTTTTCAAAAGTAGGCGCTGAAAATGATATTGACTAGTTGATAACTCAGTCGCAAAACAGCAACGCCCTTCCCCCTCAGATAAAAAAAAAAAAAACTCATGTTAGGTTGTAATGTTACTCCCCAGACAAGAGGGGAAAAATTCCTGATTACCACTTTTTACCGTGGAAATAAATGTGTTTAGGAAAATTGGATTTTTTCTAAAGTTGCTTAGCCTTTCTGGAGGCTTCGCTGTGAGGTTGTTTCCAGCTTTATTCTAACAAAATCCCTAACTCCCTCTTTCCCGCTCTTCAAATTTGTTCCTTTTGCCTTTTGCAGCTCTACATTTCCTCTTCTCACCTCATTATTTTCATTTTTCTTCCGCCATCGCCGTGAATATTTCTCGTGCATCATTTCTGCTGTTTCGTGTATACGGAATTTATTAGCTCGGAGAGAAAGAAAGAGAGAGAGAGAGAGAGAGAGAGAGGCTTGTGAGAATGAATTGGGGGTGGGTTGGGGGGGGGGGGGAGAAAGAACACACCCCTCCAGTATACACCACGTTGGAAGACTGTAGCAGGCTGCGTATTCGCACAAGGAACATTCATAGACGCTGCCGTGATAAATCAGCTGAAAGTATCAGTTTCGCGACATCGAGGAAATAAAAAAATATGCGCACTAAAGTTCTGCAAGTCCCTGCATCACGAGAAACTTTTCATACTTTTTGTGTGTAAGTTCTCCCTTCGTGTTTCCATCTCCCCCCCCCCCCCCCCCCGGCGAGTTAACTGCGCCGTGGAAGCAATTCCGGAAACAAACAATTGCAAACCGCAGAATTTTTTTTTGTTACTCTAACAAGTTGTCGTTAAGGGGAAGGGAGAGGGGACTGAGTTAAATTAATGTACAGGAAGTTTCATAACAATGAAAAATGTATTTTGTTTCGTCCCACGAGATAAAAGAACAAAGCATAAAAAGATGGTGGAGGGAAAGATAATACGTATGCAGTTTTGAAACACTAATTCGCTGCTGAAGGGAACATTAACATAATCTAACAGCCACGAAATCCATGATACGGAGCTAGTTCCCATTGTGGGATGTTTAATTACTTTATTGCTTCCGGACAAATCGGGTTTTTCGAGGATGATGAAATATTCGGCAACATCTAACATAACAAGCATTCTTTTGCCGAAACCTACGACATGTCTAAGTCTGCAGCAGTTAAAACCAGTTGAATTCGACAGTAAGTACTGTGTACAAACTATCGAGAAACCACAAGTGCTGTATAGGTAATATTTCAGCAACAAAATTTAACTGATGTAACAGCGTTTTCTTTCAACGGGAACCTTCCTGTGACATATTAAGTTGTTAGTTTTCTTTAGTTGGTTTATATTTTTATAAAAGAAAATTACGAAAGTAACCTATTGTATATTAAACGAGCAATACAGCAGTGCAGAGATTAGTATTTAACTACGAACTCGTAATTATGTCACAATAATAATTTTGGCAGAATTTGCTTTTTTTTAATTGTGAGTTCGTAGATTGCCTGTCTTACCTCAGCTGCAGTCGAAGGTCAAACAGCTGGTTGGGGTGCATGTAAGGGCACATGTTTTCCGCGACAATATTCCCAGGACAAACTGTGTTCCAGCGCACTGTAGTTCAGAACCACTTTTGTAATCGGATCATTTGAATTGTTACGCGTCTCTTATCTATCTGCCCGCGAACCACGGACGGTTAGAATCGGAGAAACTTAATTATGATAGGCTGGCTCGTGTAACGACTGTCTTCTCACAAAGTCACGCTGCCAATTGCTGAATGAAGACAGCAAGTGTGCGTATAGGATATTGAAGTCTAGCTTCCGCGTAGATCTTTTCGTGAAAAATACGTGGCCTTGGGTATATGGGTACTTTCGCAATTTTCTTTTTTAAACTACATAAACCCGCCGTGAAAAAAACCGAGAATTGAATATAACTGGGCAAGTTTCCCCTTTATTTGACTGTGCCGTTTACAGAAGTACAGTGAATTACAGGCTGTTCACGGTACACTAAGCTCTTTTAATATCTACTTTTATGCGCATAGTGTATTCTTCCCCCAATATATAAATTAACACTGACACGGGCATAATAATTTTATTCATGCGCCAGTGCCGGGAAACTATGAAATTATTAGAAAAGTATATATTTTGCAAGTTTGCTAATTATTATTGAATGTGTATGGAATAAAAAACATAGTAAGCAGAAGAAATCGCATAAGGATTCACAAATATTTACCTAACTACTTAAATTCAAAGTTAAAACATTTAACTATTTTTTCTCCGTCGCGTCGTTACCAATTTTACAAAGCGCATTATATTCAGTGTGCCCGTCAAAATATGCGCAAATACAGGCAGTGATAATTTTCAAAAGCTAATTTAAAAAATGCTCACTATACTGTAAAAAGCCTTTATACTGCATCGAATACATTCTAATTGGTGTCCACCAATTCGCCCACCAGGAAGCGCTTAGTAACTGATTTTCTAAAGAGAATCATTCCGCTGACTTTTCGTCTCATTTACTTTAACAATTATTGATTTTCTTTTAAACAACCAGGTAATGGTAACATTTGCACTGAAAATACGAAAATTGTAAATTAGATTTGTTCCTAAAATACTAAATTTTTTACACACGGAACGATAATTTACATTGGCTACAGACTAACTAAACAATAATTATTGTGTAGAGCCTATCAGCATTTAAATTCCATCGATAAGTGGTTAAAATTGCTGAATAATTTTGTGAAAAGCACAGAACAACTAAATGAAATTAAAATTAAATGATAAACTTTTTTCGGCATGATCAAACACAACTGCCATTCTTTCGAGCTAGTAGTGATTCTGTTGTTGCTAGAAATTCCTTACATTTGTGGAAGAAGAACGTCCAAAACTACAAATAAGTGTAATTATATGTACGATATTTTTTTTTTTCGGAAACCAGATTACTTTACCTATTAAGTAAACAGTTTTTTTTTTTTTTTGTTATCAAATATTGTAAATGCGAATATTGGATACTGCTATTGCAAACATCTTTAACTAGTGCTCTCTTGTAATGGTTTCTCTACAGTATAGTGGTTATTGATTTATGACTGCTTCTTATATCGCATTCTTCTGTCCCGTGAGTGGTTATTAGTTTACAATTTTCTCAGAATTTGTTTATCGTTTTACAGCGCAAGAAAATGCAAACAACGAGATTAACTTATGGCCGTTCGCGGTTGGCTCTTTTAGGTACAAGCGAATATATAATAACTTATTCTCTTCTTCCTTTCTGAGCCTCTCCTTTTTATTATTATACACCTATGATTTTGTTACTTCCTGTAGCCTCTTTTCCTTTCCCACGATATTGTATCCATTATAGTTACACCTATGGTTTCGTTGTGCTTTACAGATACATCATTTCCTTTTCCTTTGCTCTTTTTATTGGTGTTATTCTTCCCATACTACTATCCGTATACTATCTTTTAGTATCGATAACTTCCGTCTTTTTCTCCGTTGTTATTGCATTTTATTTCCTAACAATCGTTCATTGTCGTTGTCATGAGGCAGCGTGTTTCGATAATACTCGTGTGATGTTTCTGTCCAGTGTCGACTCCCTATCATGAGGCAGCGTGTTTCGATAATACTCGTGTGATGTTTCTGTCCAGTATCGACTCCCTATCATTGTTCCTTCAAATCCCTTCATTAACCCTCTTCTAACTATATTTCTATTTATGTAATTGACACTTTAACATCACTGGCCGTATTTCTTCCCCTCTGGTTTAGAATACGTTTTTAATTAGTTCGTTTATGTAGATGTTTTTGGAGTATTGTCTTGTCTTTTTGGGGGATTTCTTTAGTTTACCCCTCTGCTTTCAATGTTAATATTTTATGTTTCAATAATTCCTGACGTCACATTGTCCTTTCCTTCACAGTCTACTTTCTTCAATTACAACAGAAGAGTCTGTTATTATGGCTGGTGTGTTGCGGATTGTTATAATTGTGTTGTTATCGTTGTTTCTTTCACTGTGATACGTTCTCTTTAAATAAAATTATAAATCAAATCAGTCAATTATATAATTTTAAGTTTGCAAACGAAAATTATTTTTGTTCGAAACTGTACTTGTATCACTATAATGCTGCACACGCCAGGACCAATAGGAACGCGTGGAAATAGTAACTTCAAATACTTTGATTGACTTTTGAACAAAATGTGACTGGGTGTTAATTTTAAAGTAGCCCAATATCTCCGTTACCAAGCGGATGACGATCTGAGCATGATTAACATAGAACACTTTCGGTTCTAAAGAAAGTTGGTGCAGCGGTTACTATCTGTTAAAGTAGGCTGTAATTAACATTATTTTAAGAATATTACTAATAGGTATACCGTTAAGAAACATGGTAACATTTCATATAGAAAACCGTTTATCTGGCTTAAACACAATAGTTGTCTTAAAAACAACTCCTTCCTAACGATTCAATCAGTCAGTGACGTAGTAAGACACAAGCGCGTTGTACTATTGGAATTACTTTTCAGTAATTCGATATTTTACCTCTAACAATTTATCTCAACTTATTTCTTATCATAAACCTAACACACCAGTACATAAAACTCTCACAGCACTGTTTGTAGGCCTACTAAATGTTAAACTAGTGTACTGAACAAACATTATGCTTAACTATAAAGCCACTGAGTAATAATAATGTCAGTTATATAATGTGAGACGAAAACTATAAAGCCACTGAGTAATAATAATGTCAGTTGTAAAAAGCGAGACGAAAACTATAAAGCCACTGAGTAATAATAATGTCAGTTATATAATGTGAGACGAAAACTATAAAGCCACTGAGTAATAATAATGTCAGTTATATAATGTGAGACGAAAACTATAAAGCCACTGAGTAATAATAATGTCAGTAATATTATGTGAGACGAAAACTATAAAGCCACTGAGTAATAATAATGTCAGTAATATAATTTGAGACGAAAACTTAAGCCATGAGTAAAATAATGTCAGTAATATAATTTGAGACGAAAACTTTAAAGCCACTGAGTAATAATAATGTCAGTAATATTAATTTGAGACGAAAACTTTAAAGCCACTGAGTAATAATAATGTCAGTAATATAATGTTGAGACGAAAACTATAAAGCCACTGAGTAATAATAATGTCAGTAATATAATGTGAGACGAAAACTATAAAGCCACTGAGTAATAATAATGTCAGTAATATAATTTGAGACGAAAACTATTAAAGCCACTGAGTAATAATAATGTCAGTAATATAATTTGAGACGAAAACTTTTAAAGCCACTGAGTAATAATAATGTCAGTAATATAATTGAGACGAAAACTATAAAGCCACTGAGTAATAATAATGTCAGTAAATATTATGTGAGACGAAAACTATAAAGCCACTGAGTAATAATAATGTCAGTAATATAATGTGAGACGAAAACTTTAAACCACTGAGTAATAATAATGTCAGTAATATAATGTGAGACGAAAACTTTAAAATCACTGAGTAATAATAATGTCAGTAATATTATGTGAGACGAAAACTATAAAGCCACTGAGTAATAATAATGTCAGTAATATAATTTGAGATGAAAACTTTAAAGCCACTGAGTAATAATAATGTCAGTAATATAATTTGAGACGAAAACTATAAAGCCACTGAGTAATAATAATGTCAGTAATATTATGTGAGACGAAAACTATAAAGCCACTGAGTAATAATAATGTAAGTTATATAATGTGAGACGAAAACTATAAAGCCACTGAGTAATAATAATGTCAGTTGTAAAAAGCGAGACGAAAACTATAAAGCCACTGAGTAATAATAATGTCAGTAATATAATGTGAGACGAAAACTATAAAGCCACTGGGTAATAATAATGTCAGTAATATAATGTGAGACGAAAACTATAAAGCCACTGAGTAATAATAATGTCAGTTATATAATGTGAGACGAAAACTATAAAGCCACTGAGTAATAATAATGTCAGTTATATAATGTGAGACGAAAACTATAAAGCCACTGAGTAATAATAATGTCAGTTGTATAATGTGAGACGAAAACGTTGTGAAACGAAAAGTAATGTTAAAGTAACTTTTATTTTTTTTCCTCGCCGTTACACTAATGAAGTAATATAGTTAAGTTACAAGTTATCCTGAAAAAAAGTAACGAGTTACCCCAAAAAGTTATTTTAAAGTACGCCGATATGGAGTAACTCGTTACTTTCGTAAGTAATTGCCCAACATTGCCAGGAACCCAGCGACAATTCATACAGCCATGAAGTGTTTTACCTTGTTATAATCTAACGTTGCTAATATAAAAATTAATCTTGGGTGCATAAAATAAATTAAACAAATCCAATGTGTGCGTATTTAAACTCACTCCCACATGAAGGCATAGAAATACATTCCCCACATTTCTGCTAACTTGACTCGGGACATGACATTCGCATGTACCCGTAAAATATGTGCATTCGTGGCGGGCAGTAGTAGAAACAATTGCCGCAAGGTTCGCTAGTATATATGATTCCCAATATGCCTAACGGGACGTACACAGCTCGCGGAAGCTCAACTCAGAGTGAAGATGAGCTTAAGTGGCAGGCCGGTTTTAGAATCAACCTCCGCCAATAGAACTGTCAAAATCGCATCGTCAATAGTGATGAAAGTGTGTGTTTACATTTGTCTTTCAACACATCTACCTTTTCATATAAAAATAATAATAATCTTAATAACTACAATATTATTTTTAATTAATTATATAAATAGTTATGTATATATAAGTAAATACAGGAATGTAAAATTCTTTTAAATTTATACATGTATGCCTACGAGAATATTTAAATATCATACTGTTACGTAAGTATCTGCGTGTTTTCTCCTGGGACGAACTAGTAAGTGGGTTTTCTCAGATATATATATATATATATATATATATATATATATATATATATATATATATATATACATATATATATATATATAGCAGTAATATAGGCGCGAACAATTGTGTCAGAAAGCAGTTAAATGTCGGGGCACGGATGTTGTAAACTGCGCAAGTGGCCGGCCGTAGTTGCATAAGAGGCCGCCAGAGTGCTTCTCCTTCCAACAAGGCGACAACTGCTGGGCTCGATACCCGGTGGGGTAGCTCTTGGTGTCCTTGCCAACGTGACTGGTAGCACGACATCCAGCTTGTCTCTTGAAATGCACACAATTGGGGAACAGACGTGTTTTTTTTTTTTTCGTTAGTGCCCAGTTAATCACGAACCAGCAATAGAGTGCGCTTGTAAGCTGCGCAATTTTTTAAAAGTGGTGTGGAGACGTCAGAGCGGCTCTTACCAACGTGGTGTTGGGAGCCGATGAGGGTGTGCGTATTGAACAGCGCAGGAACACGGGGGCGGGAGGAACGGGACTATACCCCCGCGAGAAAACTGTGCAGATCGGCGGCATTGTCAGGGAGACACTCCGTCCTAGGAGGCGAGCGCCCCGTCACGATAAACGTATCAGTTTATTAATTTTAACTTGTGGCGAGATGAACCCGTTATAGTGTTAACACTGTATGCTACCGACGTAACATCAAGTCTCCTAGATGTAACCGAGTTGTCAGAAGTTTGCCGTAATATTGTTACTTCCGTAATGTCTGAAGACACGGGCGAAGAAATATGACTTCACAAGCAGTTCTCGTAATATTACGTCAGCAACACTCACAAGCGTACAGTTCTCAAATGGACAGGATGGATTGTTCATTATTCTAGGTAGGAAATAACATTTTATTCGGCCTGTTCCAAGTCGGCACTACATTGATAGAGAGAGAGAGAGAGAGAGAGAGAGAGAGAGAGAGAGAGAGAGAGAGAGAGAGAGAGAGAGAGAGAGAGAGAGAGCGCCTGCTAGTAATGCACGTTGTATATTGTAGTAAGAATGTTCGATGTCGTGTGAACCAATTGGACGGTTGTAAATAGGAATAGAGAGGCCAACAGAACTGATGGTCATGCAACATATGTATATATTCTAGCTTGTCTCTACTCCCAGTAGGATTGTTAAGGTCCCCGCCTGTTGGTCGGCGGGAGTAGTGAGGAGGGTGTAGGGGGGGGGGGGGGGAGTACTCACAGGCACAGCGTCACAGGTCTCGAGGTCAGGTAGCGGCACGTCGGAGCAGTCGAGCTCCTGGAGGTAGGGCGGCCTCGGAGGCGGCGGCAGTCGAAACTGTGGAGGCGGGGGCGGTCCTGGACAGTCGCACTCGTAGTCGGCGCTGTCCAGGTCCCACAACGCCGACAGCTCGGGGGCGGCGGGGGGCGGCGGCGGGTCACTGCTCACGTGTGCGGCCATTCCTCGCGCCTCCTACAACAAATATGCGCCGCCGTCAGCCATCATATCTGTGCCCGGGTCAATGCGGGACACATACTAGGCATTTGTTTATAACATGTCGAAGTTCAGATCACACCATCGATAGTCCTCGCGGTTTCTTCAAACTTTTGAAATCAAACCTTTGAGAAATCTCCCCATGCAAGACGTGCTTGGTTGTTAACTAAACATGTCTCGTGTATCCCGAGTGTTTTTATACTTGTTTTGACATAAGCATGCTTTCTTTTGGATAATTTTAACTTCTCCTTGTATTTTATTTTTATAAATCTTAATATTTACTTTTTAACTAATATGAACAAAAACAGGGATAAATAAAATATATGTTTTTTTTTTTGTAATACCTAGTAACAAATCGTTCTTATGCAAAATATTATTAAGTGAGCACGCACGATTCCTGTACCTTGTCCCTGTAGTGTACTTTTCTGGACTAGCTTTGTTTGAATGAGGCGGAGGAATATCCTGGGGGTAGAACTGGTGAAGAGCTTCAGAAAAGTTAGAACAGATCTAACCATGAATGGTTACCTGCGTATCTCAACATGCATACACGAAGGCGAACGGAATTGGCTTGACATGAGGCAAACACTCGTGGCAGCCTTTACTATTCAACTACTGATCTCACATTTTAGCCTACACGTAGTTTGATACACGAGTTGTATCAAATAATCACTATTTATTCCTGTTACAGTTATTTCAGTTGATTTTTGCAATGTGTATGCTAACGTAATATTTATTTCATTTATTTATTTATTGCTTGTGGCCTATATATTTTATTAACTACAGTTCTAATTCATATCATTAATTGCAAGTAATTTTAACATCAGAAAACACATATTTTTATGTAATTATGTTTGTAAGTCTATCTGTTTTTCATTCACAAAGTTATTTTTATGTGAACCGCTTTGTATAAAGGAATTTGTTGGTTGGTTACTATGGTAACGCAAGACTTATGTGTAAAATATGATGAAGCCGTCTCGTGATTGGCGCGATGTTTGGAGGTATCGTTGAGTATGCAGTTTTTAAGGCTGTCAGCCATCTTGGTTTTCCCGTCAGGCAGGAGATGATCTAGTGGGTCGTCGGCCTGAGAAATATTTTATTTCACTAGTTTCTAATTGTAAGAGTCTCGTACAGACTGCTATTAGGACGAATAAGCTTGGCATCTGAAGAGGAATATTGCAAGTCTGCCCACGCTACTTACGCGGATTGTTTTGAAAGTCAAACAGCGATTGCGCGCGGTACGCTATTGACGTACCTAAGGCTCGATAGCCTGGTGATGGAAGACTAAGGCCCACGACCACCAGAACCAGCTACACAAGATCCCAAGAGTTGGTGCAGTAAATATGATTTATTTTAAGTTAAGTATAATGAATTTTCGTCACAGAGACTACGAATGCAAAATAATCAGTGATTTTTGAGAAATTGATCTGGCTTTCGTTATGATATGTGGGCTCATAATTCTCATATTCTCCCAACTGAGTTGGTGTAAGAAAATTATGTATTTATTTAACTGGCATATTTTGAAATAATTTAAAGAAACTGAAGAGGCTTATTTACACTCTTAATTGCAAAAAATATATACGCACAAGAGGGCTGCACTCATAGATATAAAGTGAAGTAAGTTTTGATAACAAAAACCAGTTTCTACATAATACTTAGTATTTGCACAGATATTCCTTTTAATTCATGATGTTTCAACTAAAATATGTATTTTTCTATTAAATCACATTTATAACCACTCAAGTCTCTGAGTGTATTTTTTTTGTCAGTTGCTAGTAGTGGTTTTGAATTGTGTCTTCCTGGTGCCTCTTGTATGGTGTTGGTAGCCTACAGAGATTGGCTGTCGCAAAAGTTCCTGAGCTGCAAATATCTTTGGTAAGATACATATTGTGGTAAGATCAATATGGTATCCTTCCTGGTGTGTTTTGTTCTCCTTCTATACACAACACCTCGGTGTAGAACAAGCCACCACTAGCGGAGCCCAAGTACCTCGTGTTTGTGTCCAATGTGTAGACGGTCTCCACATAGCACGCCAATTATGTTCGTCTTCCTGGTATGCAACTTGACAACACGCAGCTACAAGTAGCTGCAGACACACTGCGCTGTTGTGCCTAACTTCAACTTAAATTAAAAAATACTAGATGACCTGACTAGAAATTTTGTTACTAGGAATTTTTTATTTATATTAGTTCATTAATGCTGTGCTTTGAATTTCAACTATTTATTCAAAACTATACTGTATACTTATGCTGTACAAGTTAACCCTGCCCCAAAACAATAAGTTCGTGGTATACACTAAAGATGAGGTAGACCGATCTCGCTGGCTGCACACAACGAATCTCCGTGTCCCAAGATTGAACTGCTTTTCTTCCATTACGACTAGCAAAAATGGCGGGGATTGAATTTGAGGTAAGAACACTGTTTAGTAAACAAGTTCTTTGAGATGCTTTATACTTCCTCTAACCAAATTTCAATCCTTTTTGATTGAATTCAAACGGTTGAAAGTATTTTATTAATGTAATAGTGCTTGTCATTTAAAAATTAAGATATAAACAAACACACTCATCATTGTCGACCATGTGACTTTGTCAGTTGTGTTCCTTTGGGGTAGGTGAATGTTGGGTGAATGCGCAGGAGACGAATAAACAGTCTACCTCATCGGTAGCCAATGGTTCGTGGTCTGACTGGCGTCTCGAGTGTATGCAGTCACGCACCACGGCCACCAACTCACAAACTTTACTACGTAGAAAACAAAAGAAAGGGCAATACTCTACAGCTTGTTTTATTCACTTTTTGAGCAACAAATATTTTACCATATCTGTTTGTTACGCCGTAAATCTGCTCATGTGTTCACGGTGCAGGGTATTATGCAAAACAAAAGGATTACTCTGACGAAATTTTTGCTCACGAAGTTGGCCAACCCCGTTATCTGGGATTCCATTTTGTATACTGGTTTCAAAATCCTGCGCACTATAATTGACGTATTTGGCTAAAAGTTATGTACTATGCCCTTTCAATCCCGGTAGCGATCGCCATGTTAAATTTCCCATTTATTTGCCATAACTTTATTTTCAGTGAAATAACTAAGTTTCTTATTACAGAACGTTTATAGTTTATTAATGCAGTCAAATGAATACGCTCAATTCTATCCCCGCGTTGACTTGGTAAGAATCTAGTGTCAATTTAAAAACGATGCCGCATTCAGCATTACATTTTTTTCTACGGCGTAATCAATTGTATCATACAAGTAAAGTTGTAGTTTCAAAATAGGTGTCCCTAAATAACTCAAAACCAGTAATTGGCCACAGTGCGTGAAATCGTGCCTAAAGAGGATGTTATAGAAATCATTGTGGTGTTATCAGTTTTTTATTCAAGGCATGTATTCAGTATTTATTATTCAAAATTCAAATGTCTTCTTTGAGAAGGCGTAGTGTATCACACAGATGAAAGAATAACTGTCAAAATAAATGGAGAACCTTTATTTGTTTACCATGTGGCGTAAGCGGGAATTAATTTACTGATTACCTTCTGAGAAAGATAACAGAAGTCACATTAGTACCAGAGGTCCATCTCTCAGATATTAATACACAATGTTCTTTGCACTAAAAAAGTCACATTTTATAAAATTAATCTTTTAACTTTAGTAATGGAACAAAATAAATCCAAGATGTCGTCTAACTTTCCCCCTTTAGGTAGGAGACGGTTGGATTTCAATAAATCACTGCACCTGACACTACAATATGTAGAACTCGTACGTAAAGAGCCCTCGTACACGCTCACGCAACCAAAATCATCAGGAAAGTTTGACCTATGTTATTTGTGAAGTAACAAGACATATTTGTACCACTGTACTGTTTGCTATAATTTACTTATTTAAACTTTAAACAACAAATTTACTAAAGGCAATTTTTAATGAAACGTTCAAGCGTATTTACATCATGGATACATTAAAAAAATTTTGCAAAAAAATTCCCTTCAACAAGCAGGACCATCATAATAATTACTCTGGCTGTAATATATAGAAATTCAGTAACAATGATCACAAATATTTTTAATAATTGATTTTACGTTCATAAATTTCAGCCAAGATAACTATAATTTTATAATTGAAATTAATGAACACGAAGTCACTTAAATTATTTAATATTACTACTAATTTTCATTACGTACAACCAGAACAATTATTATGATAGTTTTGGGTGATGAAAGGTATTTTTTGTTAAACGTGCTTCCTAAAGCATACCAAATGGAAATACGCTAATATTCTGATTTTAAATGGACTTTCAATTGATTTTCAACATTTGAGTGGGTAAAATCTAAAAAAGTGTTACAAAACATGTGTTCAATTTGTTCATGTGCTACAAAAATCGTACTTTATTGACAATTTTACTATAGGCTGTTCACGGTAAACCGAGCACTTTGAAAGCCCTGCTTAAGATCTACTGGTACTCACATCGTGCAAAATTAACGTTGCCATGTGCCTTGTAACTTTACTCATGCGCAGGTCAAGCGAAACTGCAAAATTATTAGAAAAGTGTATATTTTACAAATCCGCTCATTTTTACACTTTAGTGTATTAAAAAACATAAATCGGACGAAATAATTTAAGTGATTACAAATGGTTACCTAAAACCTTTTATTTCACGTTAAAATATGGAACTAACTTCTACCCATCGCTACCAACTTAATTCTGTTTCAGTTTACTAATATTTTCTGGATTTATAAAATCATTTTTTGACCATTCTTTAATTCTATTTCAGCTTACTAATATTTTCTGGATTTATAAAATCCTTTTATAATTATGTTTTTACCTCGTTTGATGACGTGTTGAAATATCTTTATTTAAAGTTAAATTGTTATTATTTTTTCTTCTAAATTATTAACTGTTGTTGTTGCATCTTAATGTTTACTAAATGAAGTTTTGGCACCGAAACAAAATTATGCTGCTTTTAATATAAAATTGTGGTATTTTGAGGCAATAATGTTTTTTAATGGTCTTTTATCAATTAATTATTTTATATATAATAAGATCTTATAATTATATACATATACCTTAATTTAATATAATAACTTATAATTAAAGAAATAATTAAACTAAAATAAGAATTTAATATTTATGTACACTATTTATTTTATATATTTTAATTAATTAATAATTTATAAATTAATAAGTTAAATATTATAATATAAATTATAATGTGTGTCGGTGATGCCTAGTAAGAAATACAGTGTAGTTCTCATATAAAACAGGGATACAATGTGTGTCGGTGATGCCTAGTAAGAAATACAGTGTAGTGCTCATACAAAACAGGGATACAATGTGTGTCGGTGATGCCTAGTAAGAAATACAGTGTAGTTCTCATATAAAACAGGGATACAATGTGTGTCGGTGATGCCTAGTAAGAAATACAATGTAGTTCTCATATAAAACAGGGATACAATATGTGTCGGTGATGCCTAGTAAGAAATACAGTGTAGTTCTCATATAAAACAGGGATACAATATGTGTCGGTGATGTCTAGTAAGAAATACAGTGTAGTTCTCATATAAAACAGGGATACAATGTGTGTCGGTGATGCCTAGTAACAAATACAGTGTAGTTCTCATATAAAACAGGGATACAATATGTGTCGGTGATGCCTAGTAAGAAATACAGTGTAGTGCTCATATAAAACAGGGATACAATATGTGTCGGTGATGCCTAGTAAGAAATACAGTGTAGTTCTCATATAAAACAGGGATACAATATGTGTCGGTGATGCCTAGTATGAAATACAATGTAGTTCTAATATAAAACAGGGATACAATGTGTGTCGGTGATGCCTAGTAAGAAATACAGTGTAGTTCTCATATAAAACAGGGATACAATGTGTGTCGGTGATGCCTAGTAAGAAATACAATGTAGTTCTCATATGAAACAGGGATACAATATGTGTCAGTGATGCCTAGTAAGAAATACAGTGTAGTTCTCATATAAAACAGGGATACAATGTGTGTCGGTGATGCCTAGTAAGAAATACAGTGTAGTGCTCATACAAAACAGGGATACAATGTGTGTCGGTGATGCCTAGTAAGAAATACAGTGTAGTTCTCATATAAAACAGGGATACAATGTGTGTCGGTGATGCCTAGTAAGAAATACAATGTAGTTCTCATATGAAACAGGGATACAATATGTGTCAGTGATGCCTAGTAAGAAATACAGTGTAGTTCTCATATAAAACAGGGATACAATGTGTGTCGGTGATGCCTAGTAAGAAATACAGTGTAGTTCTCATATAAAACAGGGATACAATATGTGTCGGTGATGTCTAGTAAGAAATACAGTGTAGTTCTCATATAAAACAGGGATACAATATGTGTCAGTGATGCCTAGTAAGAAATACAGTGTAGTTCTCATATAAAACAGGGATACAATGTGTGTCGGTGATGCCTAGTAAGAAATACAGTGTAGTTCTCATATAAAACAGGGATACAATGTGTGTCGGTGATGCCTAGTAACAAATACAGTGTAGTTCTCATATAAAACAGGGATACAATATGTGTCGGTGATGCCTAGTAAGAAATACAGTGTAGTGCTCATATAAAACAGGGATACAATATGTGTCGGTGATGCCTAGTAAGAAATACAGTGTAGTTCTCATATAAAACAGGGATACAATATGTGTCGGTGATGCCTAGTATGAAATACAATGTAGTTCTAATATAAAACAGGGATACAATGTGTGTCGGTGATGCCTAGTAAGAAATACAGTGTAGTTCTCATATAAAACAGGGATACAATGTGTGTCGGTGATGCCTAGTAAGAAATACAATGTAGTTCTCATATGAAACAGGGATACAATATGTGTCAGTGATGCCTAGTAAGAAATACAGTGTAGTTCTCATATAAAACAGGGATACAATGTGTGTCGGTGATGCCTAGTAAGAAATACAGTGTAGTTCTCATATAAAACAGGGATACAATATGTGTCGGTGATGTCTAGTAAGAAATACAGTGTAGTTCTCATATAAAACAGGGATACAATATGTGTCGGTGATGCCTAGTAAGAAATACAATGTAGTTCTCATATAAATTGTTAGTAAACAGTGTGTGTACAAGTGCGATGCGGTGCGTAGTTTCGTATACTTGGTTAAGCTTTATTTGCAGCAGGCGGAGGAATATTCTGGAAGTGAAAGATCAGCTGGACTTCAGAATGTTGGAGGTAGCCGTGAATGGATTATATATAGACGTTGCTGTGACATAACGACGTCTGAAGTGAACACAATGGAATGTACGCTACGTTACGTAGCAAGGAACATTCCGTTTGAACATGACAAATAACTATCATATCGACAGACAGTCGGCCAGTAATGAACATTGTACATCACTGTGTAGCGGACGGAGTATTGTGAACTAACAGTACGATGGTAAGTAGGAATACATAGACCAATATAAACCGTGTTCGCGCTACGGTGGATAAGGGCGCTGAGTTCAGTAAGGGTGGTCTGCCATTACTTCAGTCATTAAAAAGCAGAACTTATGGTAAACTTCTTGCCACATTACTTTTCAAACAAAATATTTTAATAAGTTGTATTTAAAATTTGTAAATGATTTGAATATTTGATTTAGAATGTTAAGTTTTTAGGACGTTTTTGTAATTTACATTGCCTTTACAAGCAATATTTCAAGACTGATTGCTCCTATATGTTTTAAATTCGGGTTGTATAAAACCTTGGTTTACGTGAAAATAAGTGTTGCATTCGAGCATAGATTCACGCACAAATATTTAACACACATTAAGAAATAGAGATACGATTAAAATGGAGGTGGTTGTGGTTACAGGATGTTAGTAACTACCTACCCCAATTTTTTTTTCAGGAAACAACAAGTATAATTTGTATTGAATGTCTTGGAAACTGTAATGCACTCGAAATGAATCTTGCAATGGGGATAAATACACAATGAAATTGAGTGAAAATGTGGTGTCGTGCGTATGCTAACAATTAATAGTTAATTTACTACAGTTGCTCGTGAAGTAATACAAGTGATAGTGAGTTGCAATAAACCGCTGCGAGACAGACCTGTTAGTGAGAGCAAGTCACATGTTCCATACATCTGCTCCTACAAAGAGGTCCCAACTCCAAGCCTAAGTAACAATGTTCCTGATCAGACTACAAAGAAACCAGCCTTGGAGCGAACTCTCGGATTGGAGCTCTTATTTGTATGAAGTCACCATTTATTTCTTAAATTTATGAACGTTCCCGTATTAACTAAACGAAAAATCCGTTTAGAAACCAACATAAGTTATCTTAAATATAATTAGGCATCGACGATAAATTTGTGGGAACTTGCACAGCAGTCGGCATTTCATCCTACCATTAAACGACTCAATTTACAGTAAATCTGCTTTAGTCTTGGAACGGCGCAATGACAGAGCAATCTGTATAACAGGTGTGTGACATACTTTATTGTAATAATCTCCATTTGAGGCGGTGAGTCGATGGCATACAAATCAGGCCTATAGACTCGATTTATGGCGCCGGATTAATTAGCACAACCAATCGGAGAAAAGAAGAGGAGGGGTTGATGTTTACGGCAAGCAGCTGTCGTTGGGATGAAAACTGGCAGGGAATTGGAGATTCCTACAGGAAACCTGTCCTATTTCACTCTGTCCATTCCAGATTTTGTAGTATTAACTAACCCCTCATACAAAGTTCACACTGAGCCAGTAAAGAACTGAGTATAACAAACTAAAGATTTTTTTTATTATTGGAGAAAATGTAACAGTTGTATGCAGAGAAACTGCATCAAAAGGCGAAACACATTAAATACATACTATGTCTGAAAACCGAACAAGTGCTGAAAATTTAACTGCAAATATGTTTTGACCGTCAAATATATTTATATCACGTATGCCAAAATACAATAAGACTTTGTTACTAGTACTGCACAGTACAAAATGAAAAATAATATTTTCAATAATTTTAATTAATTGTGAACGTAATTGCAGCAAAGTCATATTCACTATGCATTTCGCTCAAAGCGAAAAATTGCTGGCAAATTAACAAGTATAAATATTAGAGCAACATTAAATCTGAAATTTCTAAAACTCAAATTAAAATTGATATTCATATTATTTTAATAACTACTGGTAGACTATACAAATTCTCATGAGGAAAGGGGATATATATGTAGCGTCCTAACGGGATGCTAGGCCAAGACAGTATTATGGGGCCCAAAATCAAGAAAATAAATTTTAATTCAATATAGAATATATAAAATAACCTTCATAAACATATATAAAATTCAAATTACTTGCTGACGACGAACGTTCGAGACAAAGTAGTGAGTGTGTGATATCTGAAATACTGCGGGGCACTGCATATTTATCTTACGTTATGAAAACTCACTGAGAAAATTATTTTGCTGATCAAAACAAAGCTTGTTGGAGCAACCATTTAATTGCTTGTATAGGGACAGTTAAAAATGTTGTTGTTGAAAACAAATTATTTTGTTGTTTATATTTGGTTGCCTCAAGCTGTACGATTTAGTTGGTGCAGCTAAAGATTTGGATAGCTCTACACAAATTAAACAGTTTCCGTTATCAGAAAGGCGAAAGCACGAGCGAGTTTCGAACCCGCATCATTTACGCCCGAACTCTACACCATAGCAGCGTCAGGAAAATTAACGAGAGGTGAAAATGGAATGTTTAAAAAGTATACGCCTACAGCGCAAATACAGGGCAAAGAACTAAATAAATATTTCAAGTTTCACTGCTTTACTTTATAGTTTCCTGTTGGACTTATTTTATTGGGGCTTTTTTTTTATACCAATATTACGCATCAATAAATGGAGTAACAAACAAGCTCTGTAGCTACATTTTCGAAAGAAGGCAATCCATATGAGTAGACAGGCAAATATTTATAGGCGGTTCAATTAAATGTTTTGTTGACACTTTTGAAAGCCCTGCTCAAGATCTACGTTTAATGAACATTCTGTATTCCTCGGCCTCATTATGTACAATTAACATTGCCATGGGCCTGATCACTTTATTCGTGTGCTGGTTAAGTGAAACTGTGACATAGTTAGAAAATTGAATATCTTACAACTCTGCTAATTCTTACACTTACGTAGATGAATTAAAAAAACCGAAACCAAAATACATCATTCCAGTTTTCATAAATGTTTACCTGGAACGTTTAATTCAACGTTAGGATATGGAACTATTTTCTCTCCATCGTTACCAACTTTACTGGCAGTATGCCACTTGGTGCAACCGTTAGAATATACGAAGGTAGGAGCAGTGGTATTTTTCAAAGGTTTATTTCAAAAGTATTCATCTTATCGTGAACAGCTGTTATTTTTGTTGGCTGGAAGAAATCTTTGTCTGGGTGTTGTATGCGGGGTAGATGGATGGCCTTCGCTGCTCGCCCTAGTGCGTTCTGGTTCGGCAGCTAATCGCCTGGAGGGCCAGTTGCAGGCGAGAAGCCGGGGATTGTCTGACACCACTGGCACAATCGACTTCACACAATGCCTCTCTGTGAGGACACCGGGCCGTCTAGGTGCTGCCAGATAAGGATTAGGGGGTGGGGGCAGGTCTTAAACACACCCACCGTCGCCATCCACCACGGATATCCGGGAAATGCTTGCTCAAACAACACTTCATCAGGCCCCCCCACCACCCTCCTACTAGACAGAGGGGTGTGAAGGGGCGAAGGGCGAGGACTAAGAAAGGTATGCAATCCCTCTGCTTTGAGGTGGTGTCCTCTCCTCACCACCGTCAAACCTGGGAACTGCATCGGACTCTGGAGCTGTAGTGGTCTACACCTCTCATTTCAAGTGGGCGGGGAGCTAACAAATGTACCACCGCCATCTTGCTACAGATTGTCCAGCTCGAGTTTACAACTACAGAGCGGCATAACGCTCCCACCCCATATCTCCTAAAAACTAGCAAACAGCCAACCAGTGTAAATAAATATCTCCACGCTTGGCCTCTGCTTTCACGTTCTTTTTTGTTCCTCCGTGATCCAGCCATCCAAAGCATTATAAACACATTGGTGTCATCCCCTCCATCTAAACGAAAAAAAAAAAAAAAAAATTAGTCGTAGGTACACACGAAAATGTTAGGAAGGCCGTGAATCTCTTCAAATTATATATACAGGTTATTTCTAGAGATAATCCACGCACACTTTATCTTTCATCGAAACAAATGTATCTTCTTTCAGTCAGGTCAAATATGCAGATACTCAATTAACTAATTGGGGACTAAGAAGAGGAGGTATATTATGACACAGTGATAGCTCAATCCCCTTGCTAATATTGAACTCAAGTATTTTACGTTAGGTTTTAAAATTGTAGGAACATAAAAACTGACGAATGTTGCCTTTACACATGACTGCTGAATGTTGCCTTTACACATGACTGCTGAATGTTGCCTTTACACATGACTGCTGAATGTTGCCTTTACACATGACTGCTGAATGTTGCCTTTACACATGACTGCTGAATGTTGCCTTTACACATGACTGCTGAATGTTGCCTTTACACATGACTGCTGAATATTGCCTTTACACATGACTGAATGTTGCCTTTACACATGACTGCTGAAACTGTATAAGAACGCTCTAACCACAATCGTTGTTATTTTTCGTATTTTTCAAAGATGCTGATAAAAAATTATTTTTAATTGTTAATTTTTAATTCCTGCTCCTTACAACGGGGGCAACTGTGGGAAGGTATATCCCCCGTTTTTTTTCCTGACATAGCAACAATGTTAAAAACATTACGTCATTTTTTTGTGTTTTATATTTTCAGTTAATAATACTTATACCTACACAACACAGCGTAAACTGCTACAAGTTACTTAAACAACTGTGTATATTTCACACGTGAATTAATGGAATCCATATAAACTACAAATAACACCGTTATGGAAATAAAACAATAACTAGGCATTTGTAAAAAGTGATTTATATAGAAACTAGTTCGTTTGAAATAATAATTTCGACAATTTATTCTTAGAAACAAATACTCCAAAATAAAAAAAAGTTTGTACCAAATGTAGTTAACATTATAGACATTACACATAATTTTATTTAAAGGAAGTGTTAATTAAACGTTTATGTCAGCTTGATAATTTATTATTCTTGGGACACAAACGACAATAAGAAAATAAACTCTCAAAATATGGTTTTGATGCATAGCGGGCCCCAGTCACTCCCTGTCTCCTTACCCTAGTGTAACGAATACCAGTTACTGATTGACTCCTGACCCTAGTGTAACGGATCCCAGTCACTGCGTATCTCCTGGCCCTAGTGTAGCGGATCCCAGTCACTGCCTGTCTCCTGACTCTAGTGTAACGGTTCCCAGTCACTGCCTGTCTCTTGACCGAAGTGTAGCGGATCCCAGTCACTGCCTGTCTCCTGACTCTAGTGTAGCGGATCCCAGTTACTGGCTGTCTCCTGACCGAAGTGTAGCGGATCCCAGTTACTGCCCTGACCGAAGTGTAGCTGAACCCAGTTACTACCTGTCTCCTGACCGAAGTGTAGCGGATCCCAGTTACTGCATGTCTCCTGACCGACGTGTAGCTGAACCCAGATACTGCCTGTCTCCTGACAGACGTGTAGCGGATCCCAGTTACTGCCTGTCTCTGACCGAAGTGTAACTAATCCCAGTCACTGCCTGTCTCCTGACCGAAGTGTAACTGATCCCAGTTACTGCCAGCCTTTCGACCGAAGTGTAGCGGATCACAGTTACTGCCTGCCTCCTGACCTAAGTGTAACTGATCCCAGTTACTGCCTGCCTGCTGACCGAAGTGTAGCGGATCTCAGTTACTGTCTGTCTCTCGACCGAAGTGTAGCTGATCACAGTTACTGCCTGCCTCCTGACCGAAGTGTAACTGATCCCAGTTACTGCCTGTCTCCTGACCGAAGTGTACCGGATCCCAGTTACTGCCAGCCGCTCGACCGAAGTGTAACTGATCCCAGTTACTGCCTGTCTCCTGACCGAAGTGTAGCGGATCCCTGTTACTGCCTGCCTCCTGACCGAAGTGTAACATATCCCAGTTACTGCCTGTCTCCTGACCGAAGTGTAGCGGATCCCAGTTACTGCCAGCCTCTCGACCGAAGTGTAACTGATCCCGGTTACTGCCTGTCTCCAGACCGAAGTGTAGCGGATCCCAGTTACTGCCTGTCTCCTGAACGAAGTCCAGCTGATCCCCGTTACTGCCAGCCTCTCGACCGAAGTGTAGCGGATCACAGTATCTGCCAGCCTCCTGACCGAAGTGATACTGATCCCAGTTACTGCCTCCCTCTCGACCGAAGTGTAGCGGATCACAGTTACTGCCAGCCTCCTGACCGAAGTGTAACTGATCCCAGTTACTGCCTGCCTCCTGACAGAGGTGTAACTGATCCCAGTTACTGCAAGCCTCTCGACCGAAGTGTAGCAGATCACAGTTTCTGCCTGCCTCCTGACCGAAGTGTAACTGATCCCAGTTACTGCATGCCTCCTGGTCGAAGTGGAGCGGGTCATAGTTACTGCCTGCCTCTCGACCGAAGTGTAGTGGATCACAGTTACTGCCTGCCTCTCGACCGAAGTGCAGCGGGTCACAGTAACTTCCTAGCTCTTGACCGAAGTGTAACGGGTCACAGTTACTGCCTGCCTGCTGACCGAAAGATCTGGCAGTTCGAATTTGCCGGGTGGCTAGTGGATCCACTTCACGTCCGAACTGCGGAAGGCAACGGAGAACCACGCCGTGGTCTCAGTCACTGTGATGTTACGTAGATTTCCTAGTAGCCCCAAGGCTGCCAACTCAACTCACATCAGTGAGATAATCTACGTAGAAAAATAATTCCCATTCGTCAATTAAAGACACTTATGTGATGACACAGACAGCAGTTTCAGTTCCTAAAAAAAATAGCGAAGGTAAGGAACTGTTTGCATATTTTTTTATTTTAAACCGCATTAAACGTGTTTAAAATATTCCTTTAAAAAACATAAATTTCTGTAAATTAACTCAATTTCTTAAAGATCCCCTTGTCACCGTTTATGTAATTTTTTTATTTATTTTATGTGTCTATTACAAATCGGTCAATTTGTAAATCCCAAACGTGATTATGTAGAATTTGATTTTTTTCCTGTAAATGACATCACAATTAATATCTGCTATCTTAACAAATTCGAGACAAATATATTAAATAACCATTTTTCTGCTGTCCAACACGCTAATGTTCGACCTTTTGAGGAGTGTACAGATAGTTGTTTCGCCTGTTAAGAGTATTATGTAGGTCAAGAAATGCAAGGCTATCAGTGTTTCCATCGTGACGCTGTGCTGTTAAAATTTGCTCTGTAACAGTGGGTTTTTATTACAAGCCCTCAGATCAAACTACGCCCGTATATTTGTACTTTTCTCTTGCCGCTTCAGGAAACTGCACAGGCAAACTTAAAATATTCGATATTTGACCATTTCCCCGAATTTTCTTCTCTGAGAATAAACTTAATATGACAAATGTAAAAAATAGAGGTTACATAATTATTTATAATATTTTCTGAGAAAAACTCGCATTTGCAGAACATTAATTTACTTACCGAGATACGTGTATTCGTATAAAGAACTTTATCTTTGCCTCTCAAACATTTAGACTACACATCTCTCGAGCTTACAACCTTGTCAAGACAAAATATACGCTATTTTCGCAACAGCCGTTTCTGATATTACCCTGCGGTCTCTGATAAACGAAGTACGCTTTCGTATTAGCTTCTAAAGTATGAACGATAGATATGCACCGGGTATTGTTATGATCACAGCGATACAACACAC
Source organism: Dryococelus australis (assembly GCA_029891345.1). Taxonomy (NCBI): domain Eukaryota; kingdom Metazoa; phylum Arthropoda; class Insecta; order Phasmatodea; family Phasmatidae; genus Dryococelus; species Dryococelus australis. The sequence continues at coordinate 1,695,811 of CM057001.1, forward strand.
ACATACACACACACACACACACATACGGCGTAAATAAAACAATTACGAGGGTCAGCATTCGTGATCGATGATAGTGACGCACACATCCGTGCCGATAGGAAACAGCGCCGTCGAAACTGAAGGACAAAGACCTGATACCACGTATCTATAATCGGCCAATTTATTTACGAAGTTAATTAGAGATATAATTTGAGATGAGTCAGGCAGAGTTTGTTTATCCCCCGGATTGACCACAGGATACTCATTTTATCTGTCTAGTTCGCACGATGGAGAAATATTACTGTCCCCAGTGAAATTAGTCGGCAGATATTTGAAGTCCGAGGGTAACCTGAAACTGCGTGTTAAGACTACAGAGTTAGCAAGATTCGACCTTACAGTTCACGCGTTTTGAGGCCTTGAACGCACAGAATCGCGTCAGACAATGGACACCCCCCCCCCTTCCTCATGGTGCTTTATCTGCGCTACAGAGTGTTAGTAATCCATGTTTTTGTGAGAAACTAAAACACGAGTCCAACGTGCTGATATACGAAAAGAACACACATAAGACGAGAGCTAATTACTCCAAACTGGATCAAAACTGCTTTTTCAAAGCGACGTATCTCTAAAATATACGAGTCATATACATACAAAACTGAGGGCCCTCCATTGAACCTTCCTACAATAATATGGCACTGAATGTCCTATAGGTACATGAAGTGTGATTAGAACACTGCGCCAGTTGAGAGCTTTGCGCTTAGCGGCGATGGCGCACTTGATGTGCGAGGCAGTGTCGTCCTTATTGTTCCTGTGCCTCTCTGGTATAGGGAAACGTATTTAAACGAAAAGTTTTTTTTTTAAGCTAATTTTGAAGATATAAGCTTGAAACAAAAACCTAATTGTGAGAAATGATACTTTCAAGCTTTGTATCGAGGCAAATATAACAATTTTTTTTCAGTAAATGTTTTATTTAATTATCATTTTTTCTGATGTTTCCAGTAAACAGGCTAAACATTAGGCCTAAAGTTACAAAAGCTTCGGTAGCATAGAAGCACGTGTTTTTCTGCTCAGAAAGGTTCTTAGTTGTATAAAGTATCTTTAACAGAAAAAAAAAAAAAAAAAAAAAAAAAAAAAAAGTTACATTAGCATGTATTTTCTTATAGCAAATTTTCAACCAGGCAACAGCCATAAAGACTTCCCGTGATAGGCCTTGCTGGGCGTGCAAGCCAGTAGCCTATCACAGCTTAGATAAGAACACAGAGACAAAACGGTATGGCTGCTCCTTTAATTCGGGCGTACCCATTACGTGATTTGCTGCGCAGGACTTTGTGAACGGGCCTGGTCTGTGATTGGTTAAGCCTACTGCGGAGTGTACCTTATTGACTGGTCTGCATTGCCAGGCGCTAACTGGCGAACGACGTTCCGACTTTTCGCAAGCCAGTGACGCCATTTTTCTAGCGTGTGCGGCTGGAGTTAGCAGTATGTGCTGCTGTTTAACTTCTGTATTCTTTCTCAAGTACTTTATTCAAGTCCCGAGAGCACAAACAAACGAGCCGTGATGTTCCCAAACTCAGGTATGTCTGGAAAGCTCGCACGTTTGCAGGAGAAACATCGAGTTGCGTTGGTAGACATTCATTTTACATTAACATCCGGATGTCGTACAAGTGCGTTCATAGTCTGCCGATGCATAGATCTCGCTTCGAAAATAGAAAAAAAAATTGTAATAGTACTGTGATCGTTATTTTGATTTAAGTGCGCCGAAGTAGTTGTGTTCCGGCAGTACATGACCCTCTTATCACGGGGCGATATCGAAGGCGCACCCCTTTATGGAAGTTACGGCCGACCGTTCACAACTTTATTATAAGGCGAGTTATTGAAATGGGATCCGCCCCACGACGAACGCGCAGGACTTAACTACCCGCCCACCTTTTGCTCTCATTTAAGATAGCGATCGCGAAGCTATTTTCAACTCTACACGCGCGAGCCAATTAAATATCAGTTGTGTCTTAGGTGGTGCGGGCTGGCCTCAATGCGACACGAATCCCTAATGGCCTGCGCAATCTGACATGGAGCGATTTTAGTTCGAAAACAATCCCGGCCTCGATCGAGGTCCTTTACCTCGTCGAACTTAGTTCCAAACCTAGATGGTGAGTACCCCTTGACGTCTCGTCGACAGCGAGGTCATGGTCTCTATAGCCTATTCACGGCAAAGTGAGGACTTTTTAAGGCAGTGCAAAACTTTTTCTTTTAGCCACTTTCTATCTTTCCGCCCTTTTTTAATATATACATTGCCTTGTGACCAATAAACACAGTATATACATTCCACCAGTCCCAAACGCTAACGTCTTGAGTTGTCATTAAGATATATTAATTAGTGGTTAGTACATATTGGAAGGGACTTAAAAAGGGCTCACTTAACCATGAACAGCATATGGCAAGGAACCATCCCAGCATTCGCCTGGCGTGATCTCGAGAGACCGACAACATCTTGGTGCCAGGGCAGGGATCGAACCCATGTCCTCCCGAACGCGAGTCCAGTGATTTACCACTGCGTCATATCGTCCAATCCCAAAAGTAGATCTCCGTAGTAAATATGAAACACGAAGAGATTACTGGTTGGTGACGGTGAATGACATGTGGGCGGTGCTCAACAGCCGAGGTAGACAATTCAGAGCCGATATAGGCGAAGTGAGATGAAAATGGTACAGTAAATGAATGCAATAGGGAGAACGAAAGTACCCGGAGAAAACACACCAAAGGCAACGTCCGCCACGTTTCCTATATGCAAAACTCAGGTATAGCCATCGGGAAACGAACACACTACGGTATGGTGAAAGGCGAGCTGTTTAATCTCTTCACCAGTAACCCCCTTCAATTACGATAATTTTTACAACAAAAACCCTGATTTTATTCTCATTGGTTCAGTAAACGCTATGTTTATCGTAGTATATTTTGTTCATTTGTTTTGAGGTTTTTATACATTTCCACAGTAAATTTTTTTATTTCACTAATTAAAAACATTCCGTGACATTCATAAATATATAAAGCTCACAAGAACACTTTTTTTTTTTTTCGATTGGAGGAATATATGAGTAGCAGGAAAATGAGAAGTTTGAGACAACGCGACCAGGGACCGCTGCTTGGAGCTGCTCATGCTCTGTCATTGCGGTCCACCCCCCATCATCATAATTCTTTATAAAGTCGACCATTTTCTCTCAAAATTACCCTTTTTCATTCAAATTTCCCTTTTTCCCCATCAAAAATTCTTATTTTTCCCTTCGATATCCCCCCCCCCCCGCCCTGTTTATCTCGCATAAAAGCACTGATCCCCCCAGTTGCAAAAACGAGCCCCAGAAAGCCGCTTTTCTATCCATCGGAAGGATTTGGAAGGCTCGCTTCTCGAGGACAGAGCAGTGGCGCCATATTGATTTTGTAGACATACGGTATGCCAAATCGATACACGGGATCTGGAATTGGAACCGGAGCCGACCGGCTGCCATATTTTGACGTTAACCGACCGCCATGTTTGATGTCGGTTACATTAACATCTACCTTTGACGTTGATCCCATGACAATGACCTGGGATGACCTTGACTCCAAAAATTTGCAAAATTGCTTTCAAAACTCCCAAATATTATAAAAACTGCTAACAATAATTTGAAATATATAAAGAATGTTATTAACAATTTTAAAATTTTTATAAACAGTTATATATTTTTGAACGTTTTGGCTTACAGGGAACCAACAACAGGAACCGACCAGCCGCCATGTTATGACATCACCCAACCAGCGTATAGGACACAGGTGATCTTGAACTTGACGCGATAACCATGACCTCAGATGACATTGGAAACAAAAACGCGAAGAAAAATGGTAAAACTCGAATCAATTCATAAAAGTCAAGAAGCATATCACGTGACTGACTACTACCGCTATCTTGTATCCAGGTGACCAAGACCTTTGACTTTAGCCCGGTGACCTTTCACTTGGAATCCACAAAATTGTCACAAAAAAAAAGTTCTATAAATTTATTTAAAATATATAGTTAAAAATAATTTTTGATATTTTTTAAAAACCTACATTTTCGGAGGTCCCCCACAGCACCATGTCCAGCAGACGACTGCCCCCTCCAATTAATCACATTTACTAACATTCCCCTCCCCTACCAATGTTTCTCATTGGTTAATTAGTCGGCAGGCGCCCCCACCCACCATGCTCATTCTGTTAAATGCACTCCACCCGCAATATTAGTTTTTTTCGTTTGCCATTTGTTTATATTTTCAACACCGAGGTGGCACTGTTGACTCCGGCCAATATGTTATATCTGTATGACCTTCACCTTCACCTCACATGTGACCTTGATCCCATGACCATGACCTTGAATAACCTTGAACCCAAAAATAAACTTTATAAACTTTTATTAAATCCAAAAAATTCAAGAAAAGAATTTTTTTATAAAAAAATTAAAGACTGGTTTTGTCGTCAATCTTTCTATCAATTTCGCAATATTTCCATCCATCAGCACGCAATCAGAATCCACACCAATCACCAATCCACACATCAAATTACAAGCAATCCGCTACGTGATCCGCTCCACAATCCACAGCGACCCATTCCAATCCTATCCTTTAATCAATCCTTCAGTTTATACCCCACCCATATGTACAGAAATAACATTCGTTCCCAACTGTCACGAAATTTGTACATATAGCCAGAATTAATGTTTTGTGTGCAGTCAACTATCAATGCATTTTATACTAATGTGTATATTATCATAGCACCACTTTACATTTGTGAGGGAAAAATGATACGACACACAAAAATAAGGAAAACCAATTATTATAAAATAATAATTTATTATTATAATTATGTAATTACAATTTCAGAAGAAAGCAGTTCATTACATAGTGCGATATATCCCCGATCCTCCAGTTAACTAATAATTCGACATATTTCGTTAATGTGCGTGAGACCACCGTGTTCTTGACGATCAATCAAATATCTCCGTCATTGAGGTCTTGGGGAAATAGGCAGCCAGTATTCTCGGCGTCTTGTGCCTTCTTCATGTCGCTTGTTGCACCAATGGTGTTGGAGGAGTGTGTCAGTGCATCGAGAGAACCCCCATCGTCGTCTTCAACACTATCACTGTCTTAACGTTCATTGAAGATCAATCAAATATCTCCGTCATTGAGGTCTTGGGGAAATAGGCAGTCAGTATTCTCGGCGTCTTGTGCCTTCTTCATGTCGCTTGTTGCACCAATGGTGTTGGAGGAGTGTGTCAGTGCATCGAGAGAACCCCCATCGTCGTCTTCAACACTATCACTGTCTTAACGTTCATTTTCATCACTGCTCTCGTCATGGTCATCCTCACCTCCTCTTTTCAATTTGCTTTTCTTTGTAGCAAGAGTTGTATGCTCATCATTATTTAGAGCCGACGACCATTTATTTTGGAGTTCGTTGACTTCAGGAGACAAGTGTACATTCCACACAAACCGACTCTATTGCAGTCATTCCGTCTTTAGAATTAACTGTCTCATAATCACCCTTCAATGAAGCAAGAGGAATTGGCGGCAACATTTGCTCACTCCCAGTAGACGAATCCTTGTAGATCTCTGTATGCTCTAGCCTAACTTGTGCCCATAAAAGAACTTCCACCGTAAAATAAATTTGTAAAAATAACAAGGGAGCACTCTGAGAAAACCCCGCATACTCGTTCCCCAGAAGAAAACACGCAGATAAATAACAATATGATATATAAATATGCTTGTAGGCATATATATTATACATATTAAAAAAAATTTATTTACATACCTAATATACATAGTCATGTATAAAATAAATTTATAATAATTATATATTTATATATTTATGTATACATAATAATGCCGCTGGTCCCGTTTCTCCGCCCTTGCAACCCGGCGCTGCTCCATACTGCTGACTCGACCCTCATCGGCTCTCAAGACTTCGATGTTAAAAGCCGCCCAAATCTCTTCACACTTCACTCCCTTTAATGCCGCAACCGGACATGCGAGACTGTTGAGGTCGTTGGCGCGTCTTTCTGCCCTACGCACATCGACCGCCCTACGCACATCGACCGCCCTACGCACATCGACCGCCCGACGCACATCGACCGCCCTACGCACATCGACCGCCCTACGCACATCGACCGCCCTACGCACATCGACCGCCCTACGCACATCGACCGCCCTACGCACATCGACCGCCCTACGCACATCGACCGCCCTACGCACATCGACCGCCCTACGCATATCGACCGCCCTACGCACATCGACCGCCCTACGCACATCGACCGCCCTACGCACATCGACCGCCCGACTCCGATAGGATGTCTACGACGACTAAGCAATAAAACCCGGCATGGCATTATTATAATTATAAGGGAAAGCATTATTATCGCGATGAGGGATCGCTAGTTACGGGCAGGCGCGAGTGCGCGAATTATCGCGACAGTAACTGGCGAACCGTGTCGCAAAAAGGTTCCATTACAAAATGATAGTGGAAAAGTTTTTTGGGAACCAGCTACAATATTTGAATATTAAGTGCTCGATCAGCGATCTTGTATCTTCCCGATACAGTTCGATAAATCGTGATATGCTTCAACCTCATTTGCTGGAAGCTGTTCTATGAAAACGGTCATAGGCACAAAATCCAACGTGAGAATTTCCAGTGCCCATTTGCCATCTTTGTATTCTACAGTTTCGGTAAGGCCTGTACAGCCAACACACATTTTACTCTAGAGATTATTCACGGTAAAGTGAGAACTTTTGATAGCCCTCTTCTTTGGTTTTAGGTTACCACAAAAGGTTACCTAACACTTTTTATTCGACGTTAAGATGTGGAACTACTTTCTCCTCCATCGTTACCAACTTTACTGGACTCATGTCACTCGGTGCGCCAGTGAAAATATATGCAGGTAGCAGGTGACTGTTTTCTAAGGTTGATTTCACTTTGTCGTGAACAGCCTAAGTGCACCACTTCGTGGAACAGGCTATGGTAAACGTTATTTTCGGAAGCGTCTGAAATGCCCACTAGTCAAAAGTGCGCGCTTTACTGCGCAATATGGACGCTTTAGCGAAGAAAAAAAAGAACTCTCGTTCTTCCGTGCATTTCTTTCCACAGCAGCAATTTGTACCGTAGGCCTCCTCTTCTTCGCATCCTTCCAAACCCACTCGTGTCTATAGCGCAATCCTGGAAATGACCCTGCTCCACTTTTTTGTATGTCCTGTCCACAAAAGCAGTAATTCTGCGACTAGCGCTGTTTCAAGGGCGACACTGCCTGCTCCAGACTACTGGGCGTGAAAAATCTGGTTATTTAATTTGTGCGGGATTAGGCCGGTGTAATTGGAGGATTCCGCGCCGTCGTGTTGTTTACTTCCGCTAGGGGCGTCTTGAGCAGCGATAATAAAGAATATGCGCATTATGAGCGTGTCTCGGCTGGGAAAAGTAAGCGAAAGCCAACTAACCTACAAATGCGTCTGTTACCTTCTATTAGAAGGAAATCATTAACATCTACCCTATAACCACAACTACAATTAAATGGTTTATTAATGATTGTAAACAACATGGAGGCGAGTTTCTTAAAGACAAATACAGTACAAAAAACACTTTGCACACACAGGTATATACAGTTTTACGTTGTTGAGTGTCCGCCATTTTTCTGAAGCTCGTGTAAATGGGTCAGTATAGTACAAACATTTATTGAGGTTAATTACAAACATGGCCCTTGTTTTACAAGAGAAATATTTGTACTGTTACAAGCATTTGTAAAATTACAAAGAATTTCTCAATAAAATTTTTTAAAAAATCTTACAGTATAAAACTGCCAAGTCACGTGGGCAGCAGTGATGAACGTGTTTGTTTAAATTTCCAACAGGCCCTCTGTTTTACACGAATAAAATACTAAGTGTACAAACATTTCAAAGCACCTGCTTCAGTAAACCGCGTTCCAGTCTGAGAACATGTTCGCGTTATTTTCAATACTGCTATTGGCAAAAATCAAGTAGTAAAATGGTTAATGCGCATCTCGCACGTGCACTCTGCGCCGTTTTCCTCCGCAGTGGAGAGCGCGGTGGTTCTATTACTCCCGTCAGGGGTCGCGTTCTCTCACCTACTTATTACACTGTCTGCATAGAAAGACATTTATCTTTACGTTGCGAAATGGTGTATGGTAACTCAAGAAGTCTCCATGATGATCTTTCGAATGGATTGTGACTGTCTTTATATAATGACCGGCTGACAAGATGTCTTTATGAACGAAAGTGGAACGAAAATGGCCGACGTATTCAGGTTTATTCGACACATGCGTCGTACAGAAAAGAAACAGTTAAAAAATACCCTAAACATGAGAAATGCTATGGTCAGTTATATTTCCGCACAAATAAACCGTGTCTGGAATACATTTACGGAGTATATATTATAATTCGCTAGTAATACTCTCGCTTTAACGTAACTATGATGTGACGGTAAAAATATAATTCAACATGCAGATCGTTGATCTCAGAACACAGACCCTGCGTTGCCAAACTTACATCTTTTTAAAGGCTGTTCACGATAAACTGAGCACTTTTTAAATCAACATCAGAAAAAGTCACTGCCCCTGCCTGCGTATATTTTAACGGGCGCACTGCGTAACATTCGCCCAATACAGTTGGCAACGATGGATGGAAAGTAGTTCCATACTTCAACGTCGAATAAAAAGTGTTTTGTAACCATTTGCGATAACTTAACATTATTTCTTTCCCTTTCTGGTTTTTTTTAATGCATTGAAGTGCAAAAATGAGCATATTTGTAAAGTATATACTTTCTAATAATCTCACAGTTTCATTTGACAGACGCATGAACACAATTATGAGGTCCATGGTAGTGATAATTTTACATAAGTTGGATGAATGTATAACGTGTATACAAGTAGATCCTAATCAGGGCTTTCAAAAGTGCTCATTTTAACGTGAACAGACTATACAAAGATACCAATAACGCTATGACTAGAGACCCGATAATTTCGCGAGTAAACTGAAGGACATTTTAAACAGTATCCGCATGTACAACGAAGTTTCACTTCTATTGGCACACAGTTTTGTTAGACACGCCCCGGACGACTTTCGACCAATAACGAACCTGTAGAGCAGACAAGGACCGACTCCCGTGCTAACTGGTCAGTAATTAGAATGGCGAAACAGCCAATGAACAAGTATCCGAGGCTCAAATTCACAAAACACTGCGGAGTCTAGATTGTTGCCGAATATAACCGCGAAATTCTAGGTTTCTCTCGCTATGGCTCACAGAATACCACATAAAGACGCTTAGCAGTAGTCCTCTTCATGATACAGACGATCAGGTTGACTGTATTGAAGTTAGAGACTAGGGAAACCAGCTGGTGTAGGAATGGGTGGCGCCGGAAAGGCGGATGTTGTCGACGATGTAGAGAGGGAGAGGAGGTTGTGTGGCATACATGGCTCGCAGGTGGTCGCCATGTTAGCCGGTAATGCGCAGCAGTGGTTAATGCCGGGATCGACAAGGATATGGGATTAGGAGGGTGAAGGCGGGGAGGATTGTTGAGGGGTACGGAGAGACGTGTCAATTACTGACCCCTTGAAACCCTGCGACCCCTTCCTCCAACCCTCCACACTCACAGCCCGCATTAACATCGGACCAGCAGCGGGTGATTGGTAGCGGCAACACTGCCGTGACCAATCACGTTCGCTGAACACCCGAGGACACTTAGGAGTGCTTCCTGCTTCATACATGCCGTTGGCGGTTAAATGAACACTTTTGAAAATCCTAATTGCGATATACTTCCACTTGCATTTTGTAACCTTCCGCTGTATAACATTGACGCTCTCAATTTATTCACAGCGGTATACTGATTTAATCATAGAACAATATATGAAAACTCGTTTTAGTATGAATTCAAAATAATGTAACGTCGTAAAATTGGGCCATATGTATATTTTAATTATTTTCTTATTTGTATGTTTTCAAGACGTAATTTGATTTCACGTAGGTATGATATTTTTCATTGGCACATTAATAATGTTGGTTAGTATGTAAATTCACTGCTGGTTTGGTTTTCAGTTTTTTTTTTTTTTGTATAACACAGTCGTATGTCTTTCGAGTCTGTTGTTTTTGTAATGTATTTAGAAGGCCCTAGTTTCTGAGCAGTTGTTGATCCGTTGCCATGGCTACTAAGTGACGTGGTGATTAATTCTTCCCTCCAGCACTCCCGTGATTGGTCAGTATTCGACGGCGTTATTTAATGAAGTTTTTCAATTATAATTGTTAGCAATCTCGTTTTTCCAAAGCAAGGTGCAAACCCGCGTGAGTTAAGCCGCAGGGGTTTTAGTTTAGTTTAGTTTTGATTCAACGGCACGAATTTGCACCAGTAAACTGGTCTTCTCGAAGGACATGGCGACTCATGCACAAGATTAGGAATAAGTAGGTCTGTATCGGTCGTCGCCCGCCTAGTTTAATTACGTCCGTCGAACTACCGCGGTGTGCATAAATGTGCTGAGACTGTATTAGCACTATAGGCCTGAGAGCCTAATTACGGCAGCCCGCGAGGAAATGTCCTGCTACATCCAGGGGGGGGGGGGTGCTGTTGCCGACTACGAGATCGACAAGAATTTCAAAAACGTCCAGATTTCTTCATATTAATTTATAATCAGCAAAGTCCACGAATTATCTTTTTTTGAAGAAGCAGAGTCGATTTTTTTTTCAAGTTGAGCTGACCCTTGCTAATTTAACTACGGACACCCTGGCATAATCGTTTTGCGTAATACCCTGAGCTAGTCTGGAGACAAGAGACAAATTAATTATTTTTTTGCTTCTGGAAGTTTAGAATTTTATTGCCAGGTATAAAGTAAGAGGAACATACTCACGAGAGAGCGTAATGTAGCTGAGGCCTCAAATAAAATCCTGCTTGAAAATTGATTACACAGTTTCTGTCAGAAATAATTCAGTTACAGGAATAAGTAATGATTTCCCGTGGGTAAAAAATATATATTTTTAACAGTGATATTTCTAGTCTTTGATAATCGAGTTTCGTTGTGTTATTTGTGGGTGTTGTTCTGACACACATCACAGACTACATGTGTTACACTGTCTCTCTCCACGCATCTACACTACATACTGTATGTCGCAGTTGCGTTACATTACATATTGGCGTCGTACGCGGGGCCTGGAATATTCACGCACACATCACTAAATACGTATACTGACGTTGGAATAATAAACACGAGAAAGTACCGTATATTATGGAAAATTTCATTTTTGCACAGCAGCATATACCCATTTAAGACTTATAAGAAAAATATTTGGTGATAATACCTGCAAAGACATGGAACACTCAGCACATGATGTATATGAAGGAGATAATCTACAGTGCATCACCTAAGTCACTTAAGTCTGTCAATATATTATAATTCGAGTAAGTGCCTACAGAAAATGCACTGGCCTCTTGCGGCATACATTCAGGTTCTGCACAATATTTAGTGATATTAACCTGTAGTGGTTTTGCATTTTTTGACAGGTACCATATGTTACCATTAAGGACCAAATTGACTTCTTTTAAAGAAATTTTATTATTCTGCTTAGTCATATTTACTTTGAAAGAAAATCGTGAATAAAAAATGTTTTACTTTGTAACATGTTATATGTTATTACGGTTATGTCGCTATGGCACACTTCTTTCAGCCATTTATTGTCCCTTAACCACATTTCAATAAATATTGCCATGTAGGTAACAAACACAGTGTAAAGTGTATATATCCAACACACTCGGAAGTTAAGTTAAAGTCTAAAGGTTAAATCAAATATATATATTATTCCAAATGAGAAGGCTTTTAAAAGTGCTCAGTTTACCATGAATAGCCTATACTGTAGAATAATGAGCTTTCTGTATTGATATCCTTTAGATAATCTTTCATTGGCATAATACATGTGGACAGAAAAGTGAATTTTATATTATATTACGTCACATTCTTATAAACTGCCAGACTTGGATAGCGCCTAATTACGTTGTTCAACAACACAACATTTAACATGAAATAATATTCTGCACGTGGGTCGTGTTATCAACATTTATATAAGAACGCTAGCAGCGTCAGAAACAAACTCTCCAGCTCGCCTGTCCATAACCTTTTCTTTCGGCGGGAGAAATAATAATCTTAGTTAGTGCGATGCAGTCCATCTGAACACCAAGACGTCAGCTTGGAGCGCACGCCAGTTTCAATATTACAACCTGCTACCGCCACAATTCTAATAACAAGCGAACATCGTGGAGCGAGGGGAAAAATTAAGCCGCTATTCTTACGGCATCTCTGGAATTTGAAATGCGAATGCCAAAATTACATTCATTAAGCAAAAATATGAAAACGTGACACTTTTGCCAAGTCCTGCTTGAAGTTTCTCCATATTACGCAGGCAAATAACAGTCTGTAGTACTAATGTGAAATTGAATTAAACATTTTTAATACTAGACCTTATAAGACTTTTGCTTAGTTTCATGCTACGAGTTTTCTCAACATTCTGTAGACACTCACTTTTGTGGCATATAAAGAACTTTCGCCATTCAATTATTAGGCTAATTTTTCTGCGGTAAAGTGACAAGGAATCTCCATAAAAGGGTCTTGATGTAAAGAGAATAAGCCTTTTTAATATTTCGAATGTACGAATTTCACAATAGTTTTTTAATCTTTCGATACGATTTTATGGCGATTCTCGATTGACTATGGTTCAAACATATCCGTAATAAATTAGTAGTAAATTCCAGAAAGGGTTCTTTGGATTTCATTTGAAAAAAAAAAAAAAAAAACACATGAACGTAACTTTTCAGTTTGGTTTACATAGTAAATGGGAGGGCAGCTTCACAAAAATGTATAGTCTGCTTTCATTATAACCTCGCTGGTTTAAAACTAATTACATATAACTACACCAAACATAAGCAAACAAAAACTAATTCTCTGTTCTTCAAACGTTCCATAGTTTGGTTGTATTCTGGTCGCTTGCCATAAAAATTGTAAACATAAGCTGGCCTTCAGTAGCTATGAGCGATAGCATGCATAACATCATTGTATTGTCACCAGTCAGCCTGACGATGGACTTAGATAGTCTATACGCAGTTTCTTCACACTTTTTGAATCAAATCTTTGAAAAATCTCCTCACATGTGACGTGTTTAGTTATTTCCTAAACATGCCTGCGTGTATCACAAGCATTATATACTTCTGTAAACGTAAAAGTATCTTACTTTTCGTTAAAATAAAGTGTTACCAATTGTTTATTTACAAATTAAAATATAACATTTATAATAAATATTAATAAAAAAAGTGAAAAACATGTGTGTTGGTAATGCCTAGTAAGAAATAGTTTCTCATGGAAAATATTATTACAACTGAGTGCGCACGAATTCGGTGCGTTGTTCCTTGGTGTAATTTCCTGGCATTAGCTAATCTTTGGTCGCATGAGGCGGAGGAATATGTTGAAAGTAGAACTTTAGCAGGACCTCAGCAAAGTGTGAATGAAAGCCGTGAATGAATGATACACATTTTTTCAACTCTGATAAATTTAAATACCTGTATTATTTTCCAATAGGAGTTTGACCCAGCGAACTGAAAACACGAACTACCAACATTTCGTAAGCAAATAGACAGTCCTCCGCACTGTAAAAAAATTGTTTTAGTTGGCACATGGAAATTTGTGGAAACTAGTCGCCATAGAAGTCTTTATAACGCTACAGTAATTAAATTACTTTTACAAAACTTGGTGATTGTTAAAAAGACTCCCGTGGGCTGTGTACAGCACTGCCGACTATAAAAATTCAAGAAAATGAAGAATGTGGTAATTTAAAACGGGACATAATGAGAAGTAACATTTATGACTACTTCCTTAAGCAAAGGCATGTATGAGCATTGCTCTAACTTCACTCCTCGGGGCTGGAATACAGACGAAACTGCACGTCTTTCAATATTCGCGCTATTAACATTTATTCTTGATGGTCTCGTCCAGGCGGCGGGCTAGAGCCGGGCCTACAGTCGAAGGAACGAAGATGCACCCGAGTTTTTCTCCGAGTAACGACTGACTTATGCCCGGTTGCACCATCGTGGTTCAAAACTCGATCCGAGATCGGATCTAAGATCGACACCGAAAATTGTTGCACCATTCGAGTTCAGAGCTGGACTGGAGATCGATATGGAGTTCATTTCGAACCGCCGAAATTGGCAGTTCGAAATCTCGATCCGAGTCAGCAGCCATCGTCGACAAATGTAGTTTGAAAATACGGAAACAGAACTACGTTCGAATGTTTTCTTGGGAAATTAAAACAACATTATACGCACATGAATATTGTTCACTAAAATTCGCACAAGAATAATTCACTTAAAACAATAAAATATTGCACATCTAGTTCTATCTATAATGAAAAATAAGCCTACTTCCATGACGGCATATATTATGAACCAATAGCTAAATTTGTCCGGTACTTAATTTCGATCTCTCACTTTGGAACCAAGATCGACAAATCGGAGAGCCAGAATCATGAAATTTCGTTGGTGCAACACTTTTACATTGGAACCAAGATAAAACTGGATCCTGGTTTGGAACTACGATCATTCGATCTCGGATCGGGGAAGATGTCGGTGCAACCGGGCATTAATGAGTTCGCCTGGTATCTTGATGTTCCAGGGAGTTGACTCGTGGCTCCGGGACCAGCGACGCGTGTAGTGGATCCGGCGGGTTTAACGATCAGACCGGATTCATTTGAAAGTTATATGTGCTCCAAGCTGTGCTCTCTAAAACCCTCCAGGGAGTGTTTCATCGAACCGGACGGAAAGGAGAGGGGCGAAGAAAGTTGGGCAATGAAGTTGAGAGAGGATTGTGGAAGATGATTGGTCCTCCGTGTACCACGTGGGCGTGCCAGGTCCAACATTACGACGCGTTTCGATACTGTTTCGGCCATCTGAAGAAGAAGAAGAAGAAGAAGAGCTTTCTTAATTGGCAGAGCTCGACAAAGCGACGTGGAAAAATACTTTTGTTTATTTGCTTGGGCCACTTCGCTCGGTCCGCAGGTTTGGAAAAATGTATGATTGAAGAATCGCTGTGGATGAAGAAGGCGTATCCTGGGATGCTAAAGGCAGCGCCGAAATACGAGTAGGCCCCGACGATAAACAACGACACGCTTTCCTCACCGAATACTAGTTCACGTCTGTTCACGGTGAACTAAGCACTTTTTAAAATAACATTTGAAAAAAATCTCACTGTCCATTACTACAACGTGGCATGCAAGCTCTCATAGCCCATTCTGTTACTTCACATTTACCTGAAGCCCGGTCTGATGAAGTTCTATTTGCAGGATATTCCTCCGCCTCATGCAAACAAAGCTTAACTAATACCAAAAAGTTACACCTACGGGACAGCGCACTATATTTGTGGGCACTCATTTTAATAATAATTTACATAAGAACTATTTCTCACTAGGCATTACCAATACCTAATTTCTCCCGGCTTTTATTAACATTAATTACAAAAGTAATAATTGTTATTTACAGATTAAATACAAGTAAAAGTTCAATTTATTAAAAAAGAAGATACTTCTATGCTAACATTAGTATAGAACACTTGTGATACATAACGTATTTAGAAAACAACCAAACACATCATCTATGGGGGAGAGTTTTCAAAGGTTTGATTCAAAAATTGTGAAAACGCCGTGAACTGACAATAAGATGGTAGCTAATTAATTAAAACTGCCCCAAGACTTCGCGTTGTATTGCGAGTGGAATATTTAACTTTAGAGCCAATAAAGTCTGCTTTTACACATTGGTATGGGCTGTTCACGATAAAATGAGTACTTTTGAAAGCCCTGCTTAGGAATGACTTGTATGCACGTTGTGTCTTCTTCCACCTTATGTACAATTAACACTGCCACGGGCCTTAGCACTTTATTCATGCTTCGGTCAAGTGAAACTGTAGAATTATTAGGAAAGTAAATATTGTTTTTATATCTGCTCATTTTTACACTTCTGTGCATTAAGAAAACAGAAAGAGAAAGAAATAATTTAAGTCATCACAAATGGTTAGCTAACACTTTTTATTCGAAGTCAAGATATGGAACTAGTTTCCATCCTTCGTTACCAACTTGACTGAGCACATGTCACTCAGTGCGCCCATTACAATATATCCATGCAGGGGCAGTGACTTTTCTCTAATGTTGATTTCAAAAGTGCTCACTTTATCGAGAACATGCTTTACGAAATGGTACACATATAACACATTTAGGTTCGTAAAATTGGTCACGTTTTCACTTAATTGGCGTATGTGTAAGTGACCAAGCACATGGCAATGAGAATTTAACATATGGCGGAACGATACCAAATATGGAAAAAAAAAAAACGTAAATTTTACGTAGGTCTTTTCAAAGTTCTGAATTAACTGTGAACAGACTATATATCTGCGCTGGTAGTTACTTCAAGCAACTGCTACTGTCAAATACTTCAGTGCATATCTCACACATCAGTGCCAGATATATCCAATTTTAGCCTCTTTAGATATCTCGTACACTGCGTGGCACTCAAAACTATAACATAGCTTGTTCACAGTTCAGTAGATACCCTGAAAATAAAATATTCCCGAAAAGGAAATATTCCTAACCAGCTGCGTGTGGCGAACTGTTGGAAGGTAAGCTGTGTTTTGCTCTGTGCTATACATAATAGTTTGCTAGTTTACACATCGGCCATTTAAACGTAGTAGTACAGTTGACGTCACAGCACGTGAGTAATGGGAGCCTCGCCGCTCTCTTGTGAGTGGCCGCACTACATCCCGGCTCTACTCCCGGCTGTACCGAGCGTGTACAGCACTGACCAAGCACTAGCTTACCTTGCAACACCTCACCACACACCGCTGTTCCTGAGCTCTTGCTGTATCACTTGGTGCAACAAGTGAAGGACACATGTATGTACATTACACCAATCTTGGCAACGTATCAACGTCTTATTTATGATGTCATTTTCTACTTGGTGGCAGCTGAGATTTTTCTATATGCAGTTTGGAGAAAGAACATACTTAAATAGTGAGATATTTATGTTTATAATAATTTCAAAAGGTCAACGATATTGCATGTGGCGGATGGATATGCAACGGGCTTAAAGAAGCAAACTTAAAGTGCAGATTCTATGTTTCCAGTTACTCATTAACAGTCAGCTTATAATAAATAGTACTTGGCTTTGTGTCTGGAAATCCTCAACAATTTTGTAAACAGGATTATAACAAAATTTCGCAAGCCCCATCTTGGCACATAGGGATCCGAAAAAAAAAGTCTGACGACATTACTGAGAGCTACTCAAGACATTACTGTTCAATTAGTTTAATTTTTTTTTCTCGTAATGTTGCACTTTAACTTGAGTGAGGCCACCTCCATTTATTTCCGATCGTTAAAACTCAATATCACGCCTGTTACAAAACATTGGAACAGTTCAAGTTATGCATTAAACGTTTGCTTATATTTTTCACTTTTCATCATTACTGAACGGCAAGTTGGCTTACTATCAGTGTCCAAGTAGAATGCAATTTTTCCTAACCGCACAGTACTCCCTTGTTTATATTCAAGGCTGATGCTAGACGGATCTGGGCGTACATCCAAGATCAGATGTTATAAAGAGTTCCAAGCCAGTTTTAACTCTGTGCCAGTTGAGTCAACGATGATACAAAACAATAAATAGAATTCTAGTTGAAGATGAATGTTTTCCTGGGAACTCTTTATTTCTTGTCATGAGACTCCGGAAATTCTAGTCTTCAAATTTCCTTTCCCGCGGTTCTTAAAACATTGTAGATGCATATTAACTAACCTTCCGAGGACTTTGCAAGTAGTTTCATGGACTGAATTATCTCCAATCACGATTATCGTGTTAAAAGGACCGCTCCTACTTTCCATTCCGTAAGATCCATCCGCAACCATATCATTCATAAGTCTAAGGATTTTCACAAACAACAAAAAAATTTGTACAGGATTTGAGTTCTTGAAACCTACATGTATTTTAACAATTTAAGTGACCAGTTTACTAGTTAAAGGAACCAATTTGTCAGCATTAGTATAAGATTAATGGGTTAATTTATAGGGCTCAGCTAATCTGGCAGCCTGCACGACATTTTTATCTCCAAACATTTCACAGCGGACAAATGGCCAGCCGTTCACGGCATATAGTCAGTAATTGTTGCTTACCACATAATGTCATAAATGTCACGAAATGGCATCAGTCATGAGATCGATAGTTAACACTCGGCGTCCTTTCGCTGCTACTCTTGACTTTTCAAGAACTTGTTCTCAACAACCTACGTAAGGATATTTCCAAAGCCTTGAATCCAAACAATTCGCTCGGTTAAACATTCATTTCCGAGTTCAAATGATGCAATCATGTAATTTTTTAGTATTGGTGTACTTCTCGCCAATCAGATTAGCCACAACGAAGAACTGGGCCTTGCTGTGCAGTTCCTGTAACTGGGCCTTGCTGTGCAGTTCCTGTAACTGGGCCTTGCTGTGCAGTTCCTGTAACTGGGCCTTGCGGCGCAGTTCCTGTAACTGGGCCTTGCTGTGCAGTTCCTGTAACTGGGCCTTGCTGTGCAGTTCCTGTAACTGGGCCTTGCTGTGCAGTTCCAGTAACTGGGCCTTGCTGTGCAGTTCCAGTAACTGGGCCTTGCTGCGCAGTTCCAGTAACTGGGCCTTGCTGTGCAGTTCCTGTAACTGGGCCTTGCTGCGCAGTTCCAGTAACTGGGCCTTGCTGTGCAGTTCCAGTAACTGGGCCTTGCTGCGCAGTTCCAGTAACTGGGCCTTGCTGTGCAGTTCCTGTAACTGGGCCTTGCTGCGCAGTTCCTGTAACTGGGCCTTGCTGTGCAGTTCCTGTAACTGGGCCTTGCGGCGCAGTTCCTGTAACTGGGCCTTGCTGTGCAGTTCCTGTAACTGGGCCTTGCTGCGCAGTTCCTGTAACTGGGCCTTGCTGAGCAGTTCCTGTAACTGTGCCTTGCTGCGCAGTTCCTGTAACTGGGCCTTGCTGTGCAGTTCCTGTAACTGGGCCTTGCTGCGCAGTTCCTGTAACTGGGCCTTGCTGTGCAGTTCCTGTAACTGGGCCTTGCTGTGCAGTTCCTGTCATCAATATCATTCGTGTGCAACAGCGTATCTATGCGCGTGGACAACATACACTGTAAGAACCGTGTAGAAAACGGGGGCGGGGGAGGCAATGGGTTGGTTCGTTTACCCCCACCCCCCACTCTTATGCCAGCAGGGGCGCCACATTTATGGGTTGGGTAAACAGTAGTTGTTCAGTACTTCAATTTTCATTAAGTATTTCTAAATTATTGCAAACTGCTTGGCTCATTCTTTTCAAAATATATCTTGTTTATCTTATGCGAGTTTGCATACTATAACGGAAAACAGCAATTTTCCCGAATAAATTATTTTATTTAAATATTTAAAACTTTGGTTCACGTGAATTAAATGTTACATATATGCATGAACACATGCACAAACATAGTACAGTACACAGCATGAGAAAGACACAGGATGAGAAAAAAAGGATCTTTGATGGGTAAGTTAGGAGTGGGGGAGGGGAAGAGAGAGGAGGGAGAGATAATATTAGTATGAACATGGGCACAGTCTTAGGAAGTTTCAGACTGCTTGCCCCCCCCCCCCCCGTCCTATCCCCCACAAATACTTTCTGGAAACAATAAATCTGCACCTGTGATGGAAACGGTGACTGGACCAGTTGAAACTTAACTTTCAAGGACTTAAAAGATGTATATTTTTCTGTGACGTCCACACGACGAGAAGTGTTCTTTCGCGGAGTGTCAGCCATCTGGCCTGCGTTATTCCAGCGCCCCACCTCCCTCCTCCATCTACCAGGTACATGGCGGCCACTTAAGGTCGCTAATTAGTTCATCAGGTGGCTGCGCGCTCGCTCAGGGAACGCCTCTTTACTCCCGCCGCCACGGTGCAAAGCCCAGGTAAGTGTGTTCACGTCCATCATGTACACGAGAGAGAGAGAGAGAGAGAGAGAGAGAGTGTGTGTGAGTGAGAGAGAGTGAAGAGATCTGGGCGGCTCTTAACATCGAGGTCTTGAGAGCCGATGAGGGTGAATCTATCACTCGCGGCTCGTTACTTCAGAGTGGCAGGGAGAGCGAGTATAATGAACTACATATATATTTTTATTTTTTTATTTTTTTTAAGTTTGAAAATAAGCTTTAGAATATTCTATGGCTGTGCGAAAGTGGATTTTTATTTAACATTACATAAAAGAAAAATATGGTGTTTGATTTCATAAAACTGAAAAGAAAAATAATATTATAAGAACATAGCTTTAACGAACGTTTAACGAAAATCTTACAATTTCATCATTATCGACTAAATACTTGCACATAACAAATTTAAGTCAATTAAAATTGTTAAGTCAAACATGCCTAATGTCCTTAATGGTCATGCAATATAGCAATATGCTCTTAAATATTTCCTTAACGTACATGTATAAAAATAGTAATGAATGGATTGCATAAAGAAGGAATAAATGCTGCAATAAAATTCAACTTAACAAAATAGCTTCTGCCAACATTTCAAGTTATGTTTCAGGTAATTATTTCAGAAAAATTTTAGTAATAAAGATAGACAAATGGATAGCCAAAAAAGAATTTTCATTGTTATTCACATGAACGAACATTTGACAAGCACTAAATACTCATTGAGCTTAAAATTGCCATTTCGCTAAGATTTTCATAAGTACTTAGGATTATTCAAAAAGATTTTGCATGGGATAAATCAGCTTTATTACTTTTGCACCACCCTTTTTGAATAATCTAGTATTAAAATTTTTTGTCAGAAGAAGTTTTATTCACAAAAAAATATTTTAATATGGTAATTTCCGTTCCCATACCCTATTTTATACTGTACCGATAAAATATTCCAGCCATTTTATTTGTAACGTTTAAAACCACATATATGTGCAACATTACAACTAAGCAAATAAATTAAATAAGTTAAAAATATTTTTAACATGCCTTTCATAAAAATTAAATAGATTATTTCTTTATTCACGTCCATACAGCCATTTCTGCTTATCATATACGTCAGTATTAAATTTTCTTTTATTTGTCTGCTGCCATGTTGATGAAGGCTGAAAAATTATTTAACCATTTGTTTTTAGTTTAATTTTTCTCCTCTAGCGATAACTGAGAAAAAGAAATAGGTGGAAAACACTTCATACTTAATTATGTTCATGTTAAATTAAATAGTAGTAATGATCAGCTTAAATACAGCAAAGCAACGTAAACACGCGAATCCGTTGGTCGTCCGACGGCTGCCTGTGAGGGTGGGCTGGCCGCCTGTGAGGGTGGGCTGGCCGCCGTGCAGCCCTCGTGAGGACTAAGATCACCCCCCCCCCCCGGTCCTGCCTCCAGACGTGCGTGTGTCCCAGCTAGGCCGCACGGGCTGCCTGTGAGGGTGGGTTGGCTGCCTGTGAGGGTGGGTTGGCCGCCTGTGAGGGTGGGCTGGCCGCCTGTGAGGGTGGGCTGGCCGCCGTGCAGCCCTCGTGCGGGTTAAGATCACCACCCCCCACAGTGTCCTGCCACCAGACGTGCGTGTGTCCCAGCTAGGCCGCACGGGCTGCCTGTGAGGGTGGGTTGGCTGCCTGTGAGGGTGGGCTGGCCGCCGTGCAGCCCTCGTGAGGACTAAGATCACCACCCCCCCCCCCCCAGTGTCCTGCCACCAGACGTGCGTGTGTCCCAGCTAGGCCGCACGGGCTGCCTGTGAGGGTGGGTTGGCTGCCTGTGAGGGTGGGCTGGCCGCCTGTGAGGGTGGGCTGGCCGCCGTGCAGCCCTCGTGCGGGTTAAGATCACCACCCCACACAGTGTCCTGCCACCAGACGTGCGTGTGTCCCAGCTAGGCCGCACGGGCTGCCTGTGAGGATGGGTTGGCCGCCTGTGAGGTGGGCTGGCCGCCTGTGAGGGTGGGTTCGCTGGGGGCTGCCGCCTGTGAGGTGGGCTGGCCGCCTGGGGGTGGGCCGGAGGGTGGGCTGGCCGCCTGTGAAGGTGGGCTGGCCGCCTGTGAGGGTGGGCTGGCCGCCTGTGAGGGTGGGTGGCCGCCTGTGAGGGGTGGTGCTGTGGGTGGTGGCCGCCTGTGAGGGTGGGCTGGCCGCCTGTGAGGTGGCTGGCGCTTGAGGGTGGGCTGGCTGTCTGTGAGGGTGGGCTGGCTGTCTGTGAGGGTGGGCTGGCCGCCTGTGAGGGTGGGCTGGCCGCCTGTGAGGGTGGGCTGGCCGCCGTGCAGCCCTCGTGCGGGTTAAGATCACCACCCCCCCCCCCTCACAGTGTCCTGCCACCAGACGTGCGTGTGTCCCAGCTAGGCCGTAAGGGCTGCCTCCTTTGCAGCCCTATAGCACGACCCACTGATCAGCAGCATCGCCCGACACTATTCCCACTTGCGAAAATACGGGAGAGACCCGGCTCGCCTAGGTGGGAGGCGAGTAGTCTAACCACTATACCGCCGCGGCCCCATGATGTAGACCATGGGAACGTTGCGGCGCTACACGAAACTGCTCACATTAGTCTGCTGGCAGCGTCTATGTGTTTCACCACACACCGCCAGATAAATGGTTCTAACGTCTGTCTGTGAGAAGAGATATACACTTCGACTTCAATAGTAATATGAACGTCCGTCGTTTAGTTCGGAATCGGATAGTTCAAAACGCACGATAAACGCCTTTAATATAAGTAAATGTTACGTTAAATGTCTTTAGGCCTGATGCATGCTAAGCATAACAATTTCAAGGGAAATTACTCTTGAGATCAACTATGAATGCTAAACGCCGCAAAGGCAATATAATCCTAATCGAATCAAATCTGTTATGCCTAACCTTAACCCCAACCTACATAAACGAACCTATCAATATTAATTGAACTATTATAAATTCACCACGGAACCTGAAATGCAACAGCCTAAATGTTGGCTACATATATATTTTTAAAAAATATCTGTAAGGCACAGCCATTGTAGTCTAAATGGCTAGGCATTGTAGTATAAATGGCTCCGAATTCCAGTTACATTTATGAAATATCATTTGAGACTGCAACATCTAATGATTACAGACCTACAACATGTGCAAGCCAAGCATGACAGAATATACGAAATTATGTATCTATGTGCGAACAAAAATTTGAGACATTCCAAATTTTAACCTTTACGAATGAATATGTTTTGAGAGAACGAATATATTTTTCTTTTTTAAATATATTAGTTACTTAAATAAACACCTTGACGTGCAGAGACACAATACTAGAAATGCCTAAATATTACGAACATAAATACACAGCACTACACAATATGAAAAAGACCTCAACTTTAATGAGGCAAAGCCCAGTAATTTATAATGCCATATACTAAATATCAAAAATTTAATTATATTTAACAAAGAACTAAAGTATATTTTACTACAATATTCCTCCTACACTTTAACACGATTTTTTTTTTTTTTTTTGGTTAGGTAAAAGGAGACACATGGTGTACTAAATTAATGAAATGTATTTTAAATAAGAACGTCTGTGTGCTCGTTATAATTTTCATGATGTAACATGTAACATTTATAGAACATTTCCTATGACCTCTATATTGTATTACATCTGCACCATGTGCTTATTGTACTTATAAGACATTACACTAATGATTGTATAACCTGACATGTCATACAGTATATCCCGGAGTTTTACTCCATATGAGATCAACAGGTTGAAAAAAAAGTTATGACGCGCTGGTGTTTGAAAATATGGTGGTTATTTTACATTATGAAGACGTGCTACCGGTAAGCGTCAGATGGCAGGCGATCGATTTGTCTTTTTTCAAAAAAAGTTATCTTTAACTACTCTCATTTCACCTTCACGCTGACTGGAGGGAAAATACAGCCCATTTATGACGACTGTATTATGCAGTAGTCTTCTCATGCTGCGGCTTCCATTTGTCTTTTTTTTTCGAATACTGCACCACGAAAAAAAGAAGCCATCGACACAAACAGCCACTCATTAAGTCGGTCTGCCACCCTCGAGGTTTCCAAGGGGAAGATCCGTTACAGTGGTGTGTGTGTGTTGGGGTGGATGGCGGTAGGACATCCCCTCAGACTTGCAGGATACAAAAAAGTTGCTCCTGTATCGGCGTGAAAGTAATTGGCGGGGAAGATGAAAGAATTTCCGAAGGAAGCGCCAAGGTATGGTATACGGGATGGAAAGGTATGGTATAAGGAGGAGGGGGGGGGTTGTTTTTCTGTCTTGCCTCCCCCCCCCCTCCATCGTTACTCTTGATGAAGGTCTCGGGGTCGGCAACAGCTGCGGGCCAATTTACACGGCGGATGTTTTCCTACGCCCTCCCGGCCGGAGTAAGTTATTACGTACCCCCCCCCCCCCCGTCACCACGGGAGTTTCTTCTCTCCTCAACCCTGGGCCGACTTGCAGCCCCAGATGGTAGATGGGGATGGGGATGGACGACGTAGGGCCTCGTCTTGACGGGGCTGTCCGAAAGTCGGGCCTCGGCCGCCAGTTGTTGCCGACACAAGAGCCCCACCAACCTCGCGACGTGTCAGGATGCCAGGGCGGATTGAGCTGCAAGCCTTCGGCAAATAAGGTGAAGATGTTCGAACCCCTCCCCCCCCCCCCCAACTCAAACTGCCAATTACGTGGGTCCGCAGCCCTCCTCAACCATCTGTGTGGGACTTGGCAACTCCTGCGGCCGTAACGAAGGTGTTCAGCACGGAGATCCTTGACGTTCAAACACACGAGCCTCGAGAATCATCAGTTCTTCACGCTCTGTCCGGAGTAGCAGGTTGCGGTGGCGGAGCGGTTAGCTTACTCGCCTCCCACCAAGACAAACCGGGTTCAATTCCCGGCCGGGTCACTCCTGAAAATGTGGGAATCGTGCCGGACGAAGCCGCTGATCGGCGGGTTTTCTCGGAGATATCCCGTTTCCTCCGCCCTTTTATGCCAGCGCTGCTCCATACTCACCTCAATAACCCTCATTGGCTCTCAAGACCTCGCTGTTTATAGCCGTCTAAATCTCTTCATTCATTCTCCCACCCATCCCCAAGGTAGTAAACCATATCCACTGGGGACTCGAACCCTGGTCTCCCGACGTCGTCGTCCTAAACACGTGAGCTGCTCGGTATGCATGGCCGCCCGCGCGTTTGTATTGGTTTGGTATTCGAACCCCGCGCCACTCATACTTTCCCCCCCCCCCCCCCCCAAATACCAACCACCCTTCGCGTCGTGCCGAAATGTGTCAGACCGACATGTGTTTCGCGTAATCGGTCTCGCCTAGGGTTGTCAGGTATTCGGGGAGGAAACTAAACACCAGTGGGAGACATTGCACGTGTCTTAAAGTGAACACACTTTAATTTAACCCTTAAGGCCCTATTTCACAATACATTTCGTTTCATTATCTGAAAGATATTTACACAGTGACCATATAAAAATTAACATTTGTAATCAAATGATTATATTTTTCAAAATATAGCAGCGATAAGTCCAAAATTGGGAATATGGGAGCCGAAGTTCCTGTGGCCCTAATTACCTTTGCCAAATAAATCACATGTCATGTTATCTATATCACATACACGTGTTAATTAGTATCAACGATATTTAACAATGGGTACTCGGGTGGTATTCTGAATCCCTTTTAAAACAAGGAACTGATGTTTTTGCCAACACATTTTTGTTCACCCAAATGACAGACCTTATTCGGAGTGTTAACCAATAGGATGACGGTTAGTTGGATGGCAGAGAACAATTGTAACGGCGGATGTGACATAATTCTAGCTGGTTTTGAATTCCAGTAAATGTGCACCGAGTGCAAAGTGTTAAGTGAACCAAACTTAAAACTAATACATTTGCTGAATTTACCCAAAATATTGTACAAACATTTCAAAGTAGTTTTTCAAGATACTGTAGTATCATTGGTTTGCCTGCAAATATCTTTTTGCCCTAATATTTTTTAAAATCAAAAAAATTAAACATGAGTTAGCACAGAGAACAATATGCGGAGCAATATGTGAAAAAAAAAATTTTCCCCCGATAGATCAGAGTATTGTACTGATTTAACATGGGCCACTTTTCTTAAAAAAATATTTATATAGTTAAAAAACCTAAATATTTAATTCAAATAATAAAAAAAGATTAAAATTTTCCTCATGGTCGTATGAGTAAATATACGTCGCTGAATTTGTATGTTATTTTTATAACAATTTAATTTTATTGCTGAATTTAAACGCGTAACAATTTATCCGCTAATGTAATTTGTATTATTATTTTTATAGGGTGTAGTATGACCCTTGTATTAATGTGGGACGCCTTTTCACCCCCGGAGGGGGGGGGGGGGGTAACAAAATGTGCCTCACTCAAACAAAAACAATCCGCAACCCCCATCCCTGGATGCAGTTAGACGTACTCGATGTTAACACCCATCTCCGAGCCATGCCCTGTGACGATCTTATAAATAAATTACTAGTACAATACACCCAACAGCAATCGAGGTACATTTCAGTGGCCTACAAAAGAATATTTCTCCAAGTTCAGACTTTTTGTGGCAAACAATTTATTTTGAAGGTACAATTCATTGATCCGTGTGGCATTGCAAAAATCTCAAACGCTCATATTTAAAATACTGCATAAAAAACATTACTCTTGCACAAGTTCCGACAGTCCATTTCTCACTCTACGTAATATTGCGTACCAATGCATTATAACGCAAGTTCAACCACTTTATTATTGCAAGCCACCACAAAGAAGCCACTGAGTTCGCCCGCTGGCGAGTTCAAGCCACAGCGTGACGTGTTGTACTCCGATACGAGGCAAATACCTATATGCTAATATAGTATCTTGCAGCAGCCCTACCATGGGCCTGCTGAAGTGTTGGGAACAGCCCGACAATTCGGGCCACGACGCAATACTGTGGTCGGGCCGCCTCCGCCAGCGACGCTGTCGTGAAGCGACAATCAGCCCAGCTGTTTTCTTCCTGCAGGCGCGAACTTCATTTCCATCTGCTCTAGGTGTTAAATACGCAGCTCTGTCGTGACACACTCGCACACACGTGAAGTTTACCGCGGAAAGTTTTGGCTAACGGAACAGTCCATGTGTTATCCCCAGCCAGAATGATTTTCGTCAATTAAGCCCGACATTTTTACCAGGGCGACTGACCAGTAGCATGTGGCGTAACTTCTACCACGCCCGTCGTTCACATACAGTCAAGATTCTCCTCAAGAAATTTGCTACACCAAAGCCACGCAAATATTTCAATGACTTCCGTGGTGAATAATTTGATATATGGGCATTTAGTGATCCTACTACCATCTCTACATAATGTTCCAAATCTCGGTACAAACATTCTACATTTCTAATCAGTTCAGCCTACATTTCCCTAGGAAAGTTGGGTCTCACGCGAAACTACACGCCAGCTGTTGCCCCATTCCACAATGTCACTTATCAAGCTGCACCTCGCTCGCTCGCTCGCTCGCTGAAAGTTTCGTCGCGCCTCCAACAATACATTTAATGCGGGCACACTCCAAATGTTGCGTTACACGACGATCGTAGAAATATTGTCGCAGTCCGACAAACGAACATACCGTCCACTCTCAGGTGGCTAATAATCCACATATTCGGGCCTCTCGTACAAATGCGCCCGCGCCAACCAACACCCACTATCCGACCGCGTGTTTATTATTAAGTTCTGAAACATTCCACAACAATAGCACACAGCTGACTATTTCGCCCACCGAAGTCAGACTTCCCCGACACACGGGTTACAACTCCTGCTACTTACTGTCCGAACTCATTACTCGGCTCACGCATTGCTGGCGACAGTTTCTCACCAAAGTAACATAATTCGCGCCCTTACGGGTTACGACTGTCTGTCACCGAACACGCATACTCCAGCCACGTATGGTTTACAACTGTCTCGGCCAACAACTCAGCGACTACTCCAGACGATTCCCCGGCCTAGCACACAAGCGCCACCGACGAACCCCCCCCCCCCCCCCCACCCCACCGCCGTCACGTGGAACGCACCAAGACCAATACCCGGCGACTGTTCTTTACATTAGAACGGCGGCAAAAGGTAATACAACAACCATAATCGATTAATAGCCTCTATTACAATGATACCCACCAAGAACACTATGATAATTCTCACGCAGTGAATAATTGTGCTTACGATTAAATGTTGTATCAAATGATTACACAGTATAAATGAACAAATGATTAAACGGTAGAGTTACATATATACGACTGATTAAATGGTAGAGTTAAAAAAATACGACTGATTAAATGGTAAGATTAAATATATATTACCAGTCATAAAATAATTAATGCAATTATACATACTAAAAATGTGGCGATTTCATAAATAATCACAAATGCTATAAATGTATTTTTTTAATGCATCGTCGAAATCCAATTTTTAAATTTATGTTCTAATGTATACTTTTTTTTTAAATTCAACATAGAAAAAAATTTTTACTTAAATTGTTTCGGAAAATAACTTCAAGTAGTTTATATAATGAAAATCAAATAAAAAAATGTTTTAAATAAATGAAAAGTGGTGCATGCTACATGCTACACACACACACACACCACACACACACACACACACACACACACACACACAGATATATATATATGTGTATATATATATATATATATATATATATATATATATATATATATATATATATATATATATATATATATATATATATATATACATACACACTATAAGCTATTCACGGTAAAGTGAGCACTTTTTGAAGCCCTCTCATCTAGAATGATAGTCAATAAATTAATTTTATTGCAGCCTTGGACGTAAACTTTGGAGTCCGGTGAAATATATACAATATGTTTATTACTAACATGGCAATATTTATTCCAAAAAGTGGTGGAAGAATAAAAAATGGCGGATAGGGAAAGGTAACTAGGGCCTCAAAAGTGCTCAGTTTACCGTGGACAGCCTATACTGAAGAGTAAATGTGGCAAAGCTAAGCGTCTCTCCTGCGACGCGCAGACAGACGCGACCTGCGGGGTATAGCAGGGTTGCGACGGCGAGATGAAAGCATGCTGGTAAACACACACACACACCCCCCCCCCCCCCCCGCCTCAACAAACAAACTCGCTTGTGTTTGCAGCAGACACCCGTCCGTCCCTCATTCATTACCGCTCACGACACGTGTTCGCAGTAAGGGATGTTCCTGGAAGGAGACAGAGAGGAAGGGTTGTGGGAGAGAAGGGGAGGAGATACCTAACCAGAGAGATGTTCTTGGGCCTGTGCCATGCAGGAGCTCTTGGCCTTTAACACACGGACACATGTTTTACCCCGCCGCGTTGTCGTCCGCAAGAAGAAGACGCGACCATTCGCGAAGGGATGCTCGTCAACAGAACAGTACCTCCCCCTTGCGAGGGATGCTCGTCGACAGAACAGTACCTCCCCCTTGCGAGGGATGCTCGTCGACAGAACAGTACCTCCCCCTTGCGAGGGAAGCTCGTCGACAGAACAGTACCTCCCTCTTGCGAGGGATGCTCGTCGACAGAACAGTACCTCCCCCTTGCGAGGGATGCTCGTCGACAGAACAGTACCTCCCCCTTGCGAGGGATGCTCGTCGACAGAACAGTACCTCCCCCTTGCGAGGGAAGCTCGTCGACAGAACAGTACCTCCCTCTTGCGAGGGATGCTCGTCGACAGAACAGTACCTCCCCCTTGCGAGGGAAGCTCGTCGACAGAACAGTACCTCCCTCTTGCGAGGGATGCTCGTCGACAGAACAGTACCTCCCCCTTGCGAGGGATGCTCGTCGACAGAACAGTACCTCCCCCTTGCGAGGGAAGCTCGTCGACAGAACAGTACCTCCCTCTTGCGAGGGATGCTCGTCGACAGAACAGTACCTGCCCCTTGCGAGGGATGCTCGTCGACAGAACAGTACCTGCCCCTTGCGAGGGATGCTCGTCGACAGAACAGTACCTCCCCCTTGCGAGGGAAGGTCGTCGACAGAACAGTACCTCCCTCTTGCGAGGGAAGCTCGTCGACAGAACAGTACCTCCCCCTTGCGAGGGAAGCTCGTCGACAGAACAGTACCTCCCCCTTGCGAGGGATGCTCGTCGACAGAACAGTACCTCCCTCTTGCGAGGGATGCTCGTCGACAGAACAGTACCTCCACCTTGCGAGGGATGCTCGTCGACAGAACAGTACCTCCCTCTTGCGAGGGATGCTCGTCGACAGAACAGTACCTCCCCCTTGCGAGGGAAGCTCGTCGACAGAACAGTACCTCCCTCTTGCGAGGGATGCTCGTCGACAGAACAGTACCTCCCCCTTGCGAGGGAAGCTCGTCGACAGAACAGTACCTCCCTCTTGCGAGGGATGCTCGTCGACAGAACAGTACCTGCCCCTTGCGAGGGATGCTCGTCGACAGAACAGTACCTCCCCCTTGCGAGGGATGCTCGTCGACAGAACAGTACCTCCCCCTTGCGAGGGAAGCTCGTCGACAGAACAGTACCTCCCCCTTGCGAGGGATTCTCGTCGACAGAACAGTACCTCCCCCTT
Organism: Dryococelus australis; assembly: GCA_029891345.1. Lineage (NCBI taxonomy): Eukaryota > Metazoa > Arthropoda > Insecta > Phasmatodea > Phasmatidae > Dryococelus > Dryococelus australis. Next base: position 1,726,391 of record CM057001.1, read on the forward strand.
GCGAGGGATTCTCGTCGACAGAACAGTACCTCCCCCTTGCGAGGGAAGCTCGTCGACAGAACAGTACCTCCCTCTTGCGAGGGATGCTCGTCGACAGAACAGTACCTCCCTCTTGCGAGGGATGCTCGTCGACAGAACAGTACCTGCCCCTTGCGAGGGATGCTCGTCGACAGAACAGTACCTCCCTCTTGCGAGGGATGCTCGTCGACAGAACAGTACCTCCCCCTTGCGAGGGATGCTCGTCGACATAACAGTACCTCCCTCTTGCGAGGGATGCTCGTCGACAGAACAGTACCTGCCCCTTGCGAGGGATGCTCGTCGACAGAACAGTACCTCCCCCTTGCGAGGGATGCTCGTCGACAGAACAGTACATGCCCCTTGCGAGGGATGCTCGTCGACAGAACAGTACCTCCCTCTTGCGAGGGATGCTCGTCGACAGAACAGTACCTCCCCCTTGCGAGGGATGCTCGTCGACATAACAGTACCTCCCTCTTGCGAGGGATGCTCGTCGACAGAACAGTACCTGCCCCTTGCGAGGGATGCTCGTCGACAGAACAGTACCTCCCCCTTGCGAGGGATGCTCGTCGACAGAACAGTACCTGCCCCTTGCGAGGGTTGGCAGTATGTTAGTAGAGCGTACAGCTCAGAGCACTTTATAAGCCTTGCTTAAGATCTACTTGCACGCACATTGTGTATTGTCCCACCCACAATGGCCCTTGTCATTGTGGCCATGAGTCGAACTAGTGGAAATTTGAAATTATTATAAAAGTAAATTTTTCACATATTTGCCCATTCTTATACTTACATGCATTAAAAAAACAGAATGTGAAATAAATAATTTCATTATTCAAGAATGTTTGCGTAAAGCTAACGTCAAGGAGTGGTCCTAATCTTATTTCGTCGGTATAGGCTGTTCACGGTAAAGTGAACCCTTGTTGAGGCGGTCTCGTCAGACATAGTAACCAATAAATACTTTTCATTGTGACATTGGACTTTTGGTTTTGATTATGGTGAAATGTATACGTTGTGATTATTACTCATACATCAGTGTTTACATTAACAATTAGCGAAAGGATACAAACAATGTGAGAAAAACTTTTAAGCACGACCTTGAAAGGTGCTCACAATACCATGACGAAGCAACCTGCGGGAGGTACATAATGACAAATACATGTACATAACGACAAGAACATGTACATAACGACAAGAACATGTACATAACGACAAGAACATGTACATAACATTGTATACACAAGAGAAGCTGCTGCTTATATCGTGAACTCATTTCTTAGGTGTGGAACAATCGTCTTACCTGCACACAACGTTGTGGGATGGATGTCTTTCTCCAATCCGTAGCTCGAGGGAAACTGACAAGGCGCCTGGAGAACCAAAGAGGAAGCTTTCACAGGACAACACTGCCAGACATGACTCACTCCCACAGTGGGGAGATTTGGCCGGCCTTGAGAGACACAATGAGGACGAAGTGAGGTGAGTACGGATCAGCGCCAAAATGCTAGGGCGGGGGAAACAGGATAACGCCGAGGAAACCCACCGACCAGCGTCACCGTCTATTTTCAAAATGAACGCACTGAGGCGACATTTCCTCTAGATAGTATTTCCTGTAGAAATATTGCAGCTGCAGGCAGCCCTTACTCCACAAGAACAGTGAGAATCGTGTAATGCGAGACTGGCATACAAATCTTACTCCACAAGAACAGTGAGAATCGTGTAATGCGAGACTGGCATACAAATCTTCTCAATCTCTAGAGGATATGCTTATATACACTGTCCGCTGACTGTGGGGAAAGTTGACTTTTTTTTCTCTCCGCGCTGTTCCTCCGGTTGTTTTGTCGCTTCTAGAGACGCCTGCAGAGAAAAGAGAATCTATTTTTCATCTCCCTCCCAGGCCACAAGAAAATCTTCCTCCACCACCCTTAAACTTAGGGTTCCATTCTCCCTTCCCCCTGCCCCTCCAGCCTCTAGCAACCCACCCCAGCTTCCATTCGAATGAGAACATGTCGATGGTAATAAAATCACAAGCGAAGAAAACAAACACCACATTTAGTCGTCGTCGCACAACAATTGCGACCGTTTGAGGTAGATATGTTTAGTTCCCATTCACTGCTGTGACTGTTTAACTAGTGACATAACTCTTCAAATAAACAACTTTCTTTACTCCCTGGAAATGTTTTATCTCTCTACCCAAGTCGTTCACATTTGTAGGACATGAAACGATTTGTATCCTACGAAGTGTAGAAAAAAATACATAGCCTACAGCCACACTTTCACGCCAAGAACGAAATTTTAAAATGTCACTTCACTACCTATAAATATTTCCAGTCAAATTATTGCGCATTCGGAAAAGAGAGACATCACATTTCACATTCCTCTAATTTTGAATACGGAAGTCTGTTTGCATTTTTAAAATTAAATTTTACTATAATAAATTTTTTACGATCCCAAGACTACAAAAACCTGACAAAAAACACCACAATACTTTTAAGAGTGCGAACATAATGTAATGCCGTTATTTTTTTTACAAGATACATATAGTGACTAAGAGTAAACACTCTATATACATTGTAAAAAAAATAACGGCATTACATTATGTTTGCACTCTTAAAAGTATTGTGCAAGGAGATTCCACTAGCCACTGCGGAATACGTAATTGTAATCAACCCACATAATTACAATATGCACCGCCCGCCCGGAATCCCAAATGCAACCGCCACCCCTACGAATAAAATTAATAATTATGAAAATCCACAACCCTTCGGTTAGCCGTGGAAACAGTTCCAATCAACCCCCGAGATAGCAATACCTCTGTGGCCAGTGAGGGGGTGTCACTCCCTCCCGTATGACTGCAGTCAAAATATGCAGCTAATGACTATTCTTAAGGGGTCCGCCTGGCTGGCGCCCTAACTACGTTACAGTGGGTTTCAAATACAGCGTTCATTACGAAAGTATAAAACGTGCATCCATTGTGCTGAAATACGAAAAGAACACACACCAGACTATGCTTGTCGATTACTTTCAAGACGCCATGCACATTATAAACACAATTTCAGAGCACTCACTCCTGCATAGATAAAAACGGCTTTTCCAAAGCGCTGTATCTCTAAATATACGCGGCGTTATGTGCACACAGGAGTAATCGAGGGGCGCGCACTGAACCTGCTACAGATTTCCAACCAATAAAACTATATGGTCACCGCTTCAAGTCTCGTAGGCTCAGGCAGCACGACGAGGAAACTGCACGCCAGTTCAGAGCCGTGTGCGTAGAGGCGATGGTGCACTTGCAGCGTTTGCTAGTGTAGCCCTTACTGCCTCAAACTCCAGACAAGTAGTGTACGGCTGTCCCAGCAAGGGTGTGACGGGACTTGAACCCGCTGGGAACTGACAATCCAACGCAAGTTGGCGGCGCGGGAGTCCGGCTTTGTCGGAAGACGTCCACGACGTCGAGGGGACAAACAAACGCGACGCGACGCGACGTTGGCGGGGCGGGAGTGACGTGCATGTAAACGCGAAGTGCGCTGTTGTTCCAAGAAAGTGGCAGCCTTCTTTGTTTGCGGCTCCACTCATGGAAAGGGGGAAGGGGGGGGAGGGGGGGGAGATCTGGCAGAAGACCTGCTCTCGGCGTCGCCCTCAATTACTCCGCGGGCTTCCTCCGACAGGCGGCCGTGACGTCTTCATCATACGCCAGACCCCAGACACGAAAGTCTCGGGCCTCGTTTATTTATACGGCCACCTCCCCCCCCCTCCCACAGACGTGGGCCAGGTTCGTGTTTCACGCCCATTAGGAGCGACGTTTGTCCGGGGCGGGGAGCGAACAAGAGAGACAAAGAGAGAGAAAAACACCTGTAATTGCCAGCGGGGCGTATGGCAACAGCCAAGGAACGACTACCGAATGCTGTTACAATGGTTCATGACTCACTGAGATGTGTGCCGTCTTCCCCGCAGGCGGCACTAGGAGGTCTGAGTATAGAAGCCTCGGGCTTCCTCACCCGCCAGTCAGATACAATCGCGGTGTATTCCACAGATTTTAAGCAAAACTTCCCATAAGCTTATATATATATATATATATATATATATATATATATATATATATATATATATACACACACAGAGATAGCGAGACGAGCTGGCAGTGACTCAAGGTCTCCACGGGTATCTGGAGCCATTCTGTCTGCAGTGCGTCCGACAACTGTTGAAGTGTGCGTGGCAGAGGAGACAGATAGCGAACATGACGATCCACGTGGTCCCACAGAAGTTCTATTGGATTGAGATCGGGGCTGTTGGGGGGCCAAGGGAGAACTTCAAAGTCTTGATAATCCTCTTCCAGCCACGTGCGGACACTTCTAGTCGTGAGGCAAGGCTCATTATCATACTGGAAGATCCCATCCTCCCGAGGAAAGACTATCATCGTGTACGGGTGGACGTGATCGCCGAGAATGGATTCATAACCATATCGATCAAGAGTGCCTTCCACACGGATGATGGGACATAGAGAACACCACAAGAACATTCCCCAGGCCATAACACTGCCCCCACCGCCTTGTGTTTGTCCTGAAATGGATGCAAGGTGTTGGTTCTCCGACATTTCTCTCCGGACATGCTGACGTCTATCCGTTCTGTGCAGCTGAAAACGTGACTTGTTGGAGAAGGCTACCCGTCGCCAATCAACAACAGTCCAGTCGCCATACTGTCGAGCAAATTCTAGTCGTATTCGTCGGAAAACCTGTGTTAGCATGGGCGCAGTCACCCTCCGTCTACTCCGGTACCCCATTCGTAAAAGGGTTAGCTGAACTGTTGTGACAGACACGTGTCTGTATACCTCCTGGTTCATATGGACTGTGAGCTGTTCCACTGCAGCCTGTCATATGGACTGTGAGCTGTTCCACTGCAGCCTGTCATATGGACTGTGAGCTGTTCCACTGCAGCCTGTCATATGGACTGTGAGCTGTTCCACTGCAGCCTGTCATATGGACTGTGAGCTGTTCCACTGCAGCCTGTCATATGGACTGTGAGCTGTTCCACTGCAGCCTGTCGGTTGGTCTTCACGCACTGTTGTAGTCGACGTTCACCTTGGACATCAATGGCGCGCGGAACTCCGCAGGTTCCACGACGGTTATTCCCTGTGGTGCCATTCGTCCACTCACGATACACCTTTCCACAGAGGCACGTGGACAGTTCACAAATGTCGCTGTTTCCGAAATGCTGAAGGGGCCTATGATTATGTCATTTATTATTATGGCGGAAGTATACAAACTAGTCAGAAAAGTAGATCCTGAACAGGGCTTTCGAAATCGCTCCATCTTACGTGAACAGCACATAACACCGCAAAGTAGCTATTTGTCTTGTCAAATTCTCTTTTCAAATACTTTCTTCCGATACGTTATTGGCCTAAGTACCAGCAATCCAACTGCATCGAAACAATTAGCGAGAAAACATACATTGTTCACTCAATACTTTTTTTAATGAAAATGTCCCTTATAATACTTTATTAATACGCATAGTAATTAAGACGTATAATTATTAAGAGAATAACTCTTATATTACTTATTTCTCCTTTACAACGACGGCTAAAAATGATCTGAACGTAATGAGTGAAGATTTGTAAAGTTTCATACATTAGTGTAAATGCACAGAAGAACACTTAGTAAACATCGTTCAATCTAAATGGGTTTCATACATTAGTGTAAATGCACAGAAGAACACTTAGTAAACATCGTCCAATCTAAATGGGTTTCATACATTAGTGTAAATGCACAGAAGAACACTTAGTAAACATCGTCCAATCTAAATGGGTTTCATACATTAGTGTAAATGCACAGAAGAACACTTAGTAAACATCGTCCAATCTAAATGGGTTTCATACATTAGTGTAAATGCACAGAAGAACACTTAGTAAACATCGTCCAATCTAAATGGGTTTCATACATTAGTGTAAATGCACAGAAGAACACTTAGTAAACATCGTCCAATCTAAATGGGTTTTAAAACACAAACTATTCGTATGTGAAGGGCACTCTGATCATGAGTGTAAGAGCACCATTCTCCTGTATTACACTGCTCCATTTAGACCAAGTGTTTTATCGTAAATATTCTGACGAGTGCAGTTGGATGTTCGATTCAGTGAGGTGTGTGTCGCAGTGTGTCTGAAATGCCTAGAAGGCGACAAAGAGATGGGTGCTGGTGGGGGGGGGGGGGGGCACCAAGTGTACAGTTCAGTATCGTAAGTGTGGCCGTATCGTGGGACTCCGAGAGGGTACATGGACGTTCTGCAGAACTGCCATTCACTTTGGGTGTGACATGTGAGTGTTCCCTCAGTGTTGGAGAATGTGGGTGATAGGAGGTTCCCACAGCGTCCTGGCGCCACAAGCGACACCGCGTTACGCTGAAGAGCTCCTGCACACGATTGTTCGAGCCGCATGTATGTGTATCCTCACTCGCCATACCAGAGCTACGTCTAGGATGGTATGGCGAGCCATAAGCTATACAGCCCGGTCGCCTCTGGTATTCATTCAGGAGAGCATGACGAGTGCGTCGTACATATGTGACATTGTACATTCTGGCCTCCGACCATATCTCGTCACACTGCAGGAACCAATCACACAGCAATATAACGTGCGTCCCAATGTCGCTACGGCAACACAGCCGTGCTCCACGCGGTGTATGCATGATACCTTGGCCTGCTAGGTCTCCAGACCTCAGTTCCATTGAGCATGCGTGGGAGATGATCTGATGGCGCTTGACATCCAGCCCAGCTCCAGCGTGAGATAGCTTTCCCCAGAGCCTGGGATATTCAGCATTGGTACAACAGGTTACATGTCTGGTTTTGTTACATATGAGGCAGTTAGCAGTGGTAACACTCTTTATAAAGGAGTCTGCTGTATGTACTGCATTTAATGTACTGGATGTCCGACTGACTCGATGTTTTAATTAGCCGCACATACCACCTCCTTGTGTGCCAACTATGGGGCAGATAAGTGTATTCCTGCAGAGTTTTCTTGAATACATTTCCGTTAGAGTAGTTAAGGATGCGCTAACATTTATTTGAGAGAGGGATGAAAAATCGTCCGTAAGGTATCAGACGGGAATAAAAACAAAACCAATAAATTATCATTTATATATTTAATTTATTGCATCGGGCGGAGAGAGCTTCAACTACTTTGCATCGCAACAGCCAATCTCAACCACTGTTTTAAATTAAAAAATTTCCGCGGTGTAATTCGAAACGTTTTCGACATCATCATTGGGAATAAAGTAACAATGTATGATAACGTGAATTAAAATTATGACAGACTGAGGCAATTCGCTAGTAAGAAAATTATTTCACACGGTCGGCTGGTCATATGTCTTGAACCTCTTCAACTTTGCACGTAGCATAAATGGCAGATTCTTGTCTACGAATAAGATGGGAAGAACTGGAAAAGCGAATTAATTTTCACCGGGAAAACAAACAAAAAAAAAATCTTTTAAAAATGTGTGTAGAACCTATTCACTATAGGTTGTTCATGGTAAACTGAGCACTTCTGAAATGAACCTGTGAAGAAAATCATTCTCTCTTGTGTATTTTAACGGTGGGCATTGAAATACGAAAAGTAGTCCCATGCGTTAACGTCGTATTTAAAGCGTAGTAACTTATACATTTGTAGCTACTGAATTTATTAAAAATTTTCCTTTTTTTTTTTTTTACCTGATTATAGCAAACATTGGCATATTGTTTATGTGTTTGCATTCTTAGCAATTTGGCATATTTAACCTGATCAGCGCATGAATAAAGCGAGGGAATCGGCGACAATACACACTTTACATCTGGCGGAAGAATACAAAACGGACGGAGAAGTAGAACTTACGCAGGGCTTCTCAAAGTGCCCAGTTAACCTTGAACAGCCCATTGAAAGTTAGTTTGGTACTTGCGGGGGGGAGTCCGCGCGAAGGAATATATGTCCTCAGATGAACACGGGCCCTTTCGGCTGTGGCTATCACTATTGACGTGTAAGGCAGGTCGCGTCCGCCGACGTGTAATCGCGCTAGCAACTTGAGTACCGAGGGTGTAATTAACAACTAGCGCGCGCGCGCAAACACATGGCTGTGGCATCAATCAGGCCGAGTACCGCGTTAAAACTGCATTATGCGGATCAAGGAGAGGGGGACAGGCAACTCGTGCCGGATGATGTGCATTATCTAAATTGAATCAAGATTCGCGTAATGGCCCCCTCCAGGCTGTATGGTTGCGAGAAGGGGTTGGGGGGGGGGGTGAAATATGTTATTGCGTTAGGATAAACAAGAGATGCGCACGCAGTACAAATCGCGCCCCGTGTGTTGGAATTACGTTTTGTATCGCTCGTCCGGCGGCGGAATGTGATTGCAAAACGGACTCTCCCCTTGCCCGCCCCCCTCACATACGCCCACCCATTTTACCAAATTTTCACGTTCGCACGTATCATATTTCATAGTAATTCTGTACGGTCGGGCACACGATAGCAAAATGCAAAACGATAATGTCTGATCATTTTGTACATAAATAAACTATTTGAGACTGCAATTTTATTTTACTCCGATTATTTCGACCAACAATCATAAGAAGAGAGCATGGGGCGTGGTAAGCTTTATTTTTTACTGTGTACCCAAACTATAACAACAAAACAACTTGACTCATTGTTCGTTCATGTGTAGTTTATCTCACAGTCAAATTATCTGTAAGCACTTCACAACAATACACACTGCAAACAAGATTATGAAACAGAAATCAGAACACAATATGGATTTCAGAAAATACGCGTCATCCTCTGCCATGCCAGTGCTACATAATATTAGGAAATTAAACATGATTTTATTTTTCTTATTAGTGTCGTCTATATAATTGTTGCCCAACAGGAAAGACACTACTTATTAGTGTCGTCTATATAATTGTTGCCCAACAGGAAAGACACTACTTATTAGTGTCGTCTATATAATTGTTGCCCAACAGGAAAGACACTACTTATTAGTGTCGTCTATATAATTGTTGCCCAACAGGAAAGACACTACTTATTAGTGTCGTCTATATAATTGTTGCCCAACAGGAAAGACACTACTTATTAGTGTCGTCTATATAATTGTTGCCCAACAGGAAAGACACTACTTATTAGTGTCGTCTATATAATTGTTGCCCAACAGGAAAGACACTACTTATTAGTGTCGTCTATATAATTGTTGCCCAACAGGAAAGACACTACTTATTAGTGTCGTCTATATAATTGTTGCCCAACAGGAAAGACACTACTTATTAGTGTCGTCTATATAATTGTTGCCCAACAGGAAAGACACTACTTATTAGTGTCGTCTATATAATTGTTGCCCAACAGGAAAGACACTACTTATTAGTGTCGTCTATATAATTGTTGCCCAACAGGAAAGACACTACTTATTAGTGTCGTCTATATAATTGTTGCCCAACAGGAAAGACACTACTTATTAGTGTCGTCTATATAATTGTTGCCCAACAGGAAAGACACTACTTATTAGTGTCGTCTATATAATTGTTGCCCAACAGGAAAGACACTACTTATTAGTGTCGTCTATATAATTGTTGCCCAACAGGAAAGACACTACTTATTTGAGCCATCACATTATTCCAGGCAATCAACCAGCAATACAACACTTACATTCAATTAAATATAACGACACTAAAGCTGAACTGGTTTTTTATGACGAGTAACTAAACAGCCGTCTGCGTTTTTGTGTGGTAAACCTATAATCCTACAGCAGCGTCACCTAAATATGATTAACGAAACTTAAAAGCTATAGCTTAAACAAAATTTACCATATAAAACTTTTATAAAATGCTGTCTAAATTCATGTGAGTAAATACCAGCCTCTAAAGCAGAGAGTATTTCAGTGCGCCAACACACGAGTGGTTTAATTCCCACAGCAGATCCTCGTGGCTGTTTTTACAAGTTCGGAACACTTAGCAGAGAGAGAGAGAGAGAGAGAGAGAGAGAGAGAGAGAGAGAGAGATTTGCGGAAACTTTCATTGCTCTACCAACCCTCTCGTCCACAACAAACGCCTTCCTTACACTTAACGTACAAGAGTTAGTTAAACAGAAGACTTCACTAAGTGAGCCGCGTAAGATTAAACTTCCCTTTCTAACGACTGGTCTTCATTAACATTTCCACATCCTACACAGCAATCGTGCGTGCACATTGCATTCCGTCATTTATTCCTCCTCAAATCAGGGATTGTCACCAGAAAAAGCCCAATCCCAAAAATGTTATCAACTACTGACTTTGTGTTACAAGTTTAACTTTATACGACGTTATAACCAAAAAGATACACTTCAAAATAGAAGCAATTCTTTTAGTAAATTTTATATATATAGAGAGAGAGTGAGAGAGAAAGAGAGTAAATTGGAAATATTTGCATAGTAGCATTTATTATTTTTTTCATGCATATAGGCCTAAACAAATGTCATATTTTCTCATGTGATAGACGTTGGTCTTGACAAAAAAAAAGGGGGTATAGTTGTCATTATGCGTCCATAAAAAGTAACATCGTGGAAAGTTTGTAACAGGTCTTCCACGAAAAACACTCGAAATTTACGACACTTGGGGAATGAAATCTGGTGCGTGCGTATAAACAAATATTAAAATACGTACACAAACAAAACAAGCGGTGACAAAACGGTGGCCATATCATTTAATTGTGTATATATATGCATATATATACATATTTCTGTGTAAGAACATAGCACTATTAACTCTTGGAGGACGGGAGAACATTTCTGAAACACGTTGCGATGTTTAACAGCCGTTTGAAGTGAAGGGACTTGGGTGGCTCTAAATATGGAGGTTTTGAGCCCCGATGAGGGTGAAGTGAGGTGAGTATGGAGCAGCGTCGAAATGCAAGGGATTGGTAAACGGGAGATCCCCGAGAAAACCCGCCGACCAGCGGCATCGTCCGGCATGATTCCTGCATGCGGAAATCCTGGGGCGACCCCGCCGGTAATGGAATACGGTTCACCGAGATGAGGCGAGTAGTCTAACCACTACACTACCGCGGCCCCAAAAGCCGTTTGAAATATATATTGGCCTCCTGGTGAACAGCCATCTGGTGAAGTAAGCTTCTTTGAGGAGAAGCTAGCGCCGGGAGAGATGAGGTCCCGCGGCCACGGGGCAAAATAAAGAAGGCGAGAGCTAAAGAGCATATAGGAGGAGGATCTGGTTTTTGGACGGTGAAAGGAAGCAGTTGAAGGAGCGGGATGTGGTAAAACTATTTCCGGCCCGTCTGTCTGGGAGGACGCTACATGTGTGAGGCGGGATTGCCGGCTCGTGTTGCCTGCAACCAGCCACTGGGACGTAGGCTATTAGTCATATTGACTGTCCTGGACGTTCGCCAGTTCGGGGCACGACTGTCATCTGTCCCGAGAAAAATATCCCTTACAACCTAAACTGTTGTGATTGAGCATGCGCAAAGGTAGTTCGGAGCGTGTGGTTGCGGTAGACCAGGGGTCAGTCCGCACTCTACTACTGTGACGTGATTGGTCAGTAGAAACCAGGTGCGGTTCTTGTAACTTGCAGGACACACTAAAGGGACAGGTTTTATTACAAAACCTGGCACGAAACGTAGACTAAGGATGAGTTAAAGACCGATTATTCGTCTTCTGCGAAGCATGTTTCCAAAATTGACCCACCAGAAATCAATAAGCATAACTGTTAAAGTCACATTGTCTACAGCGATGAACGTGTTTCTTAATATATTAATTTTGAAGAGACAATCACCTCTATACGATTGAAAATCTTTTACCAAATGAATTTAATCGAACTGCATTATAATCTGGTCAGAGGGACTATAAAAACATCTCAACTCTTGTTTACTAAACAGTGTTCTAACATTACATGCTAACCACATGGATTACGATAGTCGTGCGTGTTGGCAGCAGTGCAGTTCAATGTCGGGACACAGTATAGGAGACTGGTTCTGCGCAGTTAGTGTTATGACTCTACTCTATGTTCACTATACTGTATGAAATCTAGGAATACCAGGCGAAACGCTATGGAGCGGTACAGGCTGAAGTGCCCGAACAGTAGAGCAGTCAATTTTTTATTAGCAAAATTTGAAAGGCCATTTTCCCATTAGGTCCGTAAAACCGTGCCGAAATCCCCTATCACACTGTCAATTTTTTATTACTAAGAGGATAAAATTTGAATTTTTAATTAAAAATTATTTTCAATGCGAGATATTGTGTTTCCACGCAGTCTACAGGAAGAAATGTTACAAATGTTGTGATTTATTTTCAATTCTTTAATAAATTAAAGTGTTATTCATCAGAGATGTTTCCTGCATAATGAAATGTAATGCCTCGCGAGTTCTTAATATTATGTGCAATATTAACTTAAAATAGCATTCATGCCCAGACAGCTTTTATACTAATTAATTTCGTAACCTATTTCATTTCCTTCGTTATTTTAAAGCTAAGTAACGTCAATTTTTGTCGTGCGGTAATCTGACTCACTGAGCTCGTCAAACATTAAAGCAATTTTAGAGCCGTTCCAGTATTATTCAAATGTTTGATGTAAACTGGAGCAATCCAACTTTTTCACACACATATAGCTGCGTTTATGACTTTTCAATGACTTCACAAGTGTCCAACTATATTTGACCAAACTTATTGGAAAAAGTTTGACGGAAATGTTAGATAGTGTGACAGAGGCTTTAGGCAATGTGTTATACACGGCCCGTTGTACACCACATGTCCAGTCTCCAATACCATTGAGCAGCAGTGGAATGTCTAAATTATCACAGCAATGTGCAAAGAACGCCAATAAATGTGGATCCAGCAAACTTCAGGACATTCCTGGATAGTTATAACAAACTACAAGCAGACTCCGCCTCTAGTGAACAACGAGAGCCAATCACAATGCATTACGTCAATCCACACACTTGGAGAGGGGTAAGAGTGGACTGAGCTACGAGGATTGTCATCGACGCAGTCGGGGATTGTCAAGGGGCGAGGTGAGCTGCTGGACCAGTTGCAGCGATGTCCTACCTCGGGGCGGCGAGGACTCTCTCTCTCCCTCTCCCTCTCCCTCTAACCCTAACCTACTTAAACTTCCTTACAATCATTTCTTCCGTTGGCCTCATGTCTTAAATGCTTTGTTAGAAGTTTATAAATGCTAAATATGGACATTAAATACTTAATTAACTCTTTCAAATAATTCATCTTCTTCTTAGCGTACATTTCTACAAAACACTTTCTTCCTTTTCATGTTCTTTTTTTGAGTGGAATTAGCTCATAACAAATGGCAGAGTAATTCAGAATACACAAGTGAAATAAGCCTTTGTTTAGTGAAACCCAGTAACACACGCCAGCAAAGTGTTGTAACGTGATTTGCCAATCAGAGCATGGCAACCCACTCGCCAGCCAGCAGCTCAGCCAATAGGGAACCTTTTGCAGCATGCAGTAGCCAATGAGACTCGAGGATCGTTTACAAGCTTCGTGCAGTCAATTAAACGTATAAAACGCATAAAACGTACTAACGCGCCATTTCGTATCTGCTTTTACGACTATGTTTAACGTATTGTTTACATAAATAACTTATTTAAGTCATTAGTAGATTTTCTTTTGCAATTTGTACTGCAACTGCGATATACTCAAGGACAACATAATTTCTTTAGTAAAAGCTCGGGGTTTGTTGTCAAAACCAAATGTAATCCAACGGCGCGTCGCTTTAACACGTGAATTCTTACAGTTCTTATGGCAATTCAAGGTCAAATGTTGAGGACTGAAAAGTATCTACCTCGCCGTAAGTCTACGCGACTAACACCACGAAGGCTGCAGTAGTCACTGGTATGACAGCTGCTACGTCAGAACTTCGGCAAGCTTGTATGGATAGTAGGCTAGATTGTAAATATTTCATGCCCAGTTCATGGCATGTCTCCGCTTCTGAACAGCGAGAGTCAACGATGAGTACCAGCAAACAACCTTCAAGGCAGATTAGTTAATTTGTTTACCGTGAGAAATTCTTCAGGTTTGTTTCCTTGGCAAGGCACAGTTTCTTTGTGAAGTTCGCAAATCCGATAGAATTCATAGTAAGCTGCATCGCAAATTTATGTACAATGAAACTAAGATATTTTATATTGCATAACAAAAGTTTACTGTGGGCCATTTTTCATGGCCTTGATACATAGCACCTCGCTGCAGAAATTTCGAGTGTATATTATGTTCAAAGTTATTTTTGGGTTTTACGTCCTACTGTTAAACGAAGAACGGTAAAAGATGAAACACCTCCTGCTCGCAGAAGTCTCCTAACTTTTAAATTCAAATTCTGTTTGAATTCGCAGTTACGTAGGATGCTGGATTCAAAAATCTTCGTTTCAATCCACTACTACCTTAGCGTGACGTCAAGGTTACCACGGTGAACTAACATCCGTAAGAAAAAAGAACAGAAATTATGGAGCTCCAAACTGTTTCAGGAAACCATTGCTCTTATCAGGGCAGAAAGACAATTAACAAAATAGAATATTTTAAATAATTTAATTGTAGTTACTTTACATTGCTTTAATAATTTTAATGACAAAATAAGCTCCCAGAAAGACAACAAATGTACTATCCGAATGTGTGTAACATACCAGCTGCACTGCGGTAAGAATAGGATTTACTATATAAAATTTCGCTATTAATTATCGAAAGAGATAAGAGAAAAGGAAAATTTCTTCTAGTGCGACCGAAAATGGCAAAGGAAGTACATATTCGCATTATTTTGTAAATTGCGTTTTTTTTTCTTCTTTCTTAGCGACTTGCCACTCTGGAACGTGCACAATGATTCTGGTAAATTTATCTGTGAAGTTCAGGAAGAAACTATTGCGGATTCCCCGACATATTCGCATCGTAGTTTTGGTTCCGCAGCGTGGAGTGCGTTGAAGTATAAACATCTTAATGGAAAAAGTTTATGTCACACACGTGTTGACAAGCATACAGGAGCTGATCCTCCAAGCCAAACATAATACAGACACCCGCCCCCCGCCCCTCCCCCAATTCCTTCCTAACAGTTAAAGAAGCCAGAAGAAGAAACATTTATCCTTCCCGTTTTAAATCAACGTAACGAGAGGAATAAAGATTGCTCAATTGAGAACACATGGGCTTGACTCGAGAGCATAAAGAGTTTATAAAGCGGTCTAAAATACTTTAGCTTTTTCCATCAAGTAATGCTGGGGAAAAAAAGAGACCTACGAAGCACAGAACGGGGTGAAAAGGCAGCTACAAGGCGGTTCACTTCTGTTTTGGTTGACTGGAAGTCAGACATAATTAGTCTAGCTTGATGGCGCGGGACCGCCAGCTAAGGGGCTTTACGGGACGAAGCCATGAGGTTTCTCCTTTCCTCTGCGGCACCATCCTCGCAGGAAGCGACGCAGGATATAGGCAGGAGGATGTGTGAAGAGAGGGGGTGCGGGACTAATTCTGGAGTCAGCGTCCAAGAGACAAAGCAAAACGATGTGTCTCCCTGGAGACCCGAGGCAGATGGAGGCGACAGAGGTACCGCGGTAGAGACATTCCCGAAGCTCGCTTGCAGCATCCCTATCTGGGCGGCTGACAATTACCGCTACCGCGGATGAACATTACGGCGGCGAACAAGATGGTTTTTTTAGTAAACACCCTGCCTGGTATTTTATGTCTTAGGTTGGTGATTTTGTTTCAACTATAATTCCGGGTACTGGCCACATCAACATTCATCGACTATTATAAATCACCTAACTGAAGTCAATGCTTACTGACTACTTACCTCTCTGCCGATTAACTTTTCAAAGTTTTAAATTTAAACCCATCGTATCCACCTATCCAAAACGCCCAGGAGAGAGAGTGCAATCCTAATGGTGTTAAAAGAAAACCACTATCTGCAGTATTTAAAATACATTCTCACATCTGCAACGAAGTACCGCAAATCAACTAACCAATTACAAATAAAATCCCACTTTGGTGTTATTTGCATACGTCATGCGTCTAAAATTGATATTTACTTTCTAAACATATGTATAACCACCTAATTTTATGCAGCTAATCTTTTGTTGTAGGTTCTGGTCAATCGTTCCGGATTTTCAAAATTCTAGCACCAGAAAACTCTGAAAAATAAACCGTTACATAGGTTATGCTAGCAAATTCTTTTCAGGCACATGTCGTTTAAATACTTACCTCCACCTTTATGACAAGTTATACTTCACGTGGTTTAAAACTATTGTTTGATAATTCATCACACTTGCCAATTTTTTGTTCATGGAAAAGTGTTTTGTATGGTGTATCTTATTAGTTCTTCCACCCCGAGCATTTGAAGTCAAATATGTCGCTATAAACATGACGAGCTTTCGTATATTAATCCAATCATTTTGAAAATTAACAAGGAAAACCACCCGTTGAAGAGTTCGCTGCGATCGCAAGTAATTTGATGGGAACGTATTCCCGCGTGTAGAAGATCGCACCAGTTCCGTTCGCCTGCGTGGTATGCAACTTGGCACGCAGGTGCCTGCTGTTGTCTTGCCTAACTACATATTAAATTTAAAAAGTAGTAGATGCAATTTTTTAACATTTGGCTACTAGGATTTTTTTTATTTATAATAGTCCATAAATGGTGTGGTTTGAACTGCGATATGCTGTTCAACATCACCTTGTTTATGTGTGTATGAATGTGTATGTGCGTATATTCCGTTGATGCTGTAACTTCATTGCATCTTCTAAAGCGCTGAATGCAGAAGGGGAAGGGGGGTTGAAGGTAGTAATGAGTTTACTTCTCCTCTCGCCCAGTATCCACACGAACAGTCTATAATATCGTAGTCAGTCGTGTTTGTATTTAGTCACAAAACTGTGAGAAAGTAGAAGGGTCGGAGGCTATGGCGCCCTCTTCTTGCAATCCGCCAGCTAGCAGCGCCGCATCATGACGTCATTCATGAGAGCAGCTGAGGGCATCAAAGAGCATGTGTGTGTACCTTCCCAAGGTCTCGTGTGCAAGCCGCAGGGCCACAGGGGGATGTCGAGCCTAACTCCCCCGAGGGTGAACAAACAAGCTGGTGCCACCGCTTGCAAGGGGAGTGTATCCTCAGGCGAGGTAGACCTCACTACCCCTGCTGCTTGTCTGACCACGCACTTGCACCTCGAGTGCAATGTTCTCCTAGCACTGCGCGGATCTCGGCACTCGAGTAGTTTCATACGTATCTGACGCGTATATATTGAGATACGACGCTCAGAAAAAGCCGTTTTTAGCCATTTTGGAGTACTCAAAAATTATGATTCTTATGTGCATGACGCCTTGAAAGCACATGACAGCCCCCGTGCGAGGTGTGTGACCTTTTCATAGATCAGTGCATTGTATATACGTTTAACCGTTTTGCAGAAAAACGTGAATTACTGACGTTCTGTACCGCAGTTCCAGCGCGAGGTAGGCAGGGGCCCTAAGTGTTGGTCACGGAAAAATGTGTTATTTTATATTCGAACCTCACATTACTCAAGTTGTAGACATTATCTATAAGTACCCGTTAGTAGTGGGCGCGAGAGGGTTCTGGTAACAAAATGCAAGAGTGGTCTATGACCCATAAGAATAGTCTGGAGAGTGGGTGAAAAAGCGAGCACACAAACTGGTACCACCCACACCAATCCCCTTCCTACCTCCCGATGTGTGCTGTGATTGGCTGTACCCACTCACCCCGCCTCTACTTCCCTAAGATGTGTGGTATTATTGACTGTTGGTGTTAACCCTTCCTGGTGGTGTAGGGCGGGCTTCGTGCAGAGGGGTTAACCGTACTTCATTGTAGGTGTGTTGTGATTGGCTGTACCCACTCCCCCCGCCGCTACTTCCCCTACGATGTGTGGTATTATTGACTGTTGGTGTTAACACTTCCTGGTGGTGTAGGGCGGGCTTCGTGCAGTGAGGTTAACCGTACTTCGTTGTAGGTGTGCTGTGATTGGCTGTACCCACTCCCCCGCCTCTACTTCCCCTACGATGTGTGGTATTATTGACTGTTGGTGTTAACCCTTCCTGGTGGTGTCTGCGGGCTTCGTGCAGAGAGGTTAACCGTACTTCGTTGTATGTGTGTTGTGATTGGCTGTACCCACTCACCCGCCTCTACTTCCCCTACGATGTGTGGTATTATTGACTGTTGGTGTTAACCCTTCCTGATGGTGTCTGCGGGCTTCGTGCAGAGAGGTTAACCGAACTTCGTTGTAGGTGTGCTGTGATTGGCTGTACCCACTCACCCCGCCTCTACTTCCCCTAAGATGTGTGGTATTATTGACTGTTGGTGTTAACCCTTCCTGATGGTGTTTGCGGGCTTCGTGCAGAGAGGTTAACCGTACTTCGTTGTAGGTGTGCTGTGATTGGCTGTACCCACTCACCCCGCCTCTACTTCCCCTAAGATGTGTGGTATTATTGACTGTTGGTGTTAACTCTTCCTGATGGTGTTTGCGGGCTTCGTGCAGAGAGGTTAACCGTACTTCGTTGTAGGTGTGCTGTGATTGGCTGTACCCACTCCCCCGCCTCTACTTCCCCTACGATGTGTGGTATTATTGACTGTTGGTGTTAACCCTTCCTGGTGATGTCTGTGGGCTTCGTGCAGAGAGGTTAACCGTACTTCGTTGTAGGTGTGTTGTGATTGGCTGTAAACACTCAACCGCCTCTACTTCCCCTACGATGTGTGGTATTATTGACTGTTGGTGTTAACCCTTCCTGATGGTGTCTGCGGGCTTCGTGCAGAGAGGTTAACCGTACTTCGTTGTAGGTGTGTTGTAATTGGCTGTACCCACTCACCCCGCATCTACTTCCCCTAAGATGTGTGGTATTATTGACTGTTGGTGTTAACCCTTCCTGATGGTGTCTGCGGGCTTCGTGCATAGAGGTTAACCGTACTTCGTTGTAGGTGTGCTGTGATTGGCTGTACCCACTCCCCCGCCTCTACTTCCCCTACGATGTGTGGTATTATTGACTGTTGGTGTTAACCCTTCCTGGTGATGTCTGTGGGCTTCGTGCAGAGAGGTTAACCGCACTTCGTTGTAGGTGTGTTGTGATTGGCTGTACCCACTCACCCGCCTCTACTTCCCCTACGATGTGTGGTATTATTGACTTTTGGTGTTAACCCTTCCAGATGGTGTCTGCGGGCTTCGTGCAGAGAGGTTAACCGTACTTCGTTGTAGGTGTGTTGTGATTGGCTGTACCCACTCACCTGCCTCTACTTCCCCTACGATGTGTGGTATTATTGACTGTTGGTGTTAACCCTTCCTGATGGTGTCTGCGGGCTTCGTGCAGAGAGGTTAACCGAACTTCGTTGTAGGTGTGCTGTGATTGTCTGTACCCACTCCCCGCCTCTACTTCCCCTACGATGTGTGGTATTATTGACTGTTGGTGTTAACCCTTCCTGGTGATGTCTGTGGGCTTCGTGCAGTGAGGTTAACCGTACTTCGTTGTAGGTGTGCTGTGATTGGCTGTATCCACTCCCCCGCCTCTACTTACCGTACGATGTGTGGTATTATTGACTGTTGGTTTTAAACCTTCCTGGTGATGTCTGTGGGCTTCGTGCAGTGAGGTTAACCGTACTTCGTTGTAGGTGTGCTGTGATTGGCTGTACCCACTCACCACGCCTCTACTTCCCCTAAGATGTGTGGTATTATTGACTGTTGGTGTTAACCCTTCCTGATGGTGTTTGCGGGCTTCGTGCAGAGAGGTTAACCGTACTTCGTTGTAGGTGTGTTGTGATTGGCTGTACCCACCCCCCCGCCTCTACTTCCCCTAAGATGTGTGGTATTATTGACTGTTGGTGTTAACTCTTCCTGATGGTGTTTGCGGGCTTCGTGCAGAGAGGTTAACCGTACTTCGTTGTAGGTGTGCTGTGATTGGCTGTACCCACTCCCCCGCCTCTACTTCCCCTACGATGTGTGGTATTATTGACTGTTGGTGTTAACCCTTCCTGGTGATGTCTGTGGGCTTCGTGCAGAGAGGTTAACCGTACTTCGTTGTAGGTGTGTTGTGATTGGCTGTAAACACTCAACCGCCTCTACTTCCCCTACGATGTGTGGTATTATTGACTGTTGGTGTTAACCCTTCCTGATGGTGTCTGCGGGCTTCGTGCAGAGAGGTTAACCGTACTTCGTTGTAGGTGTGTTGTAATTGGCTGTACCCACTCACCCCGCATCTACTTCCCCTAAGATGTGTGGTATTATTGACTGTTGGTGTTAACCCTTCCTGATGGTGTCTGCGGGCTTCGTGCATAGAGGTTAACCGTACTTCGTTGTAGGTGTGCTGTGATTGGCTGTACCCACTCCCCCGCCTCTACTTCCCCTACGATGTGTGGTATTATTGACTGTTGGTGTTAACCCTTCCTGGTGATGTCTGTGGGCTTCGTGCAGAGAGGTTAACCGCACTTCGTTGTAGGTGTGTTGTGATTGGCTGTACCCACTCACCCGCCTCTACTTCCCCTACGATGTGTGGTATTATTGACTTTTGGTGTTAACCCTTCCAGATGGTGTCTGCGGGCTTCGTGCAGAGAGGTTAACCGTACTTCGTTGTAGGTGTGTTGTGATTGGCTGTACCCACTCACCTGCCTCTACTTCCCCTACGATGTGTGGTATTATTGACTGTTGGTGTTAACCCTTCCTGATGGTGTCTGCGGGCTTCGTGCAGAGAGGTTAACCGAACTTCGTTGTAGGTGTGCTGTGATTGTCTGTACCCACTCCCCCGCCTCTACTTCCCCTACGATGTGTGGTATTATTGACTGTTGGTGTTAACCCTTCCTGGTGATGTCTGTGGGCTTCGTGCAGTGAGGTTAACCGTACTTCGTTGTAGGTGTGCTGTGATTGGCTGTATCCACTCCCCCGCCTCTACTTACCGTACGATGTGTGGTATTATTGACTGTTGGTTTTAAACCTTCCTGGTGATGTCTGTGGGCTTCGTGCAGTGAGGTTAACCGTACTTCGTTGTAGGTGTGCTGTGATTGGCTGTACCCACTCACCACGCCTCTACTTCCCCTAAGATGTGTGGTATTATTGACTGTTGGTGTTAACCCTTCCTGATGGTGTTTGCGGGCTTCGTGCAGAGAGGTTAACCGTACTTCGTTGTAGGTGTGTTGTGATTGGCTGTACCCCCCCCCCGCCTCTACTTCCCCTACGATGTGTATTATTATTGACTGTTGGTGTTAACCCTTCCTGGTGATGTCTGTGGGCTTCGTGCAGTGAGGTTAACCGTACTTCGTTGTAGGTGTGTTGTGATTGGCTGTACAGACTCCCCCGCCTCTACTTCCCCTACGATGTGTGGTATTATTGACTGTTGGTGTTAACCGTTAGTGGTGATGTCTGTGGGCTTCGTGCAGAGAGGTTAACCGTACTTCGTTGTATGTGTGTTGTGATTGGCTGTACCCACTCCCCCGCCTCTACTTCCCCTACGATGTGTGGTATTATTGACTGTTGGTGTTAACCCTTCCTGGTGATGTCTGTGGGCTTCGTGCAGAGAGGTTAACCGTACTTCGTTGTAGGTGTGTTGTGATTGGCTGTAAACACTCAACCGAGTCTACTTCCCCTACGATGTGTGGTATTATTGACTGTTGGTGTTAACCCTTCCTGGTGATGTCTGTGGGCTTCGTGCAGAGAGGTTAACCGTACTTCGTTGTAGGTGTGTTGTGATTGGCTGTACCCACCCCCCCGCCTCTACTTCCCCTACGATGTGTGGTATTATTGACTGTTGGTGTTAACCCTTCCTGGTGATGTCTGTGGGCTTCGTGCAGTGAGGTTAACCGTACTTCGTTGTAGGTGTGTTGTGATTGGCTGTACAGACTCCCCCGCCTCTACTTCCCCTACGATGTGTGGTATTATTGACTGTTGGTGTTAACCGTTAGTGGTGATGTCTGTGGGCTTCGTGCAGAGAGGTTAACCGTACTTCGTTGTATGTGTGTTGTGATTGGCTGTACCCACTCACCCGCCTCTACTTCCCCTACGATGTTGTGGTATTATTGACTGTTGGTGTAAACCCTTCCTGGTGGTGTAGGGCGGTCTTCGTGCAGTGAGGTTAACCGTACTTCGTTGTAGGTGTGTTGTGATTGGCTGTACCCACTCCCCCCGATTCTAGTTCCCCTACGATGTGTGGTATTATTGACTGTTGGTGTTAACCCTTCCTGGTGATGTCTGTGGGCTTCGTGCAGAGAGGTTAACCGTACTTCGTTGTAGGTGTGTTGTGATTGGCTGTACCCACTCACGCCGCCTCTACTTCCCCTACGATGTGTGGTATTATTGACTGTTGGTGTTAACCCTTCCTGGTGGTGTAGGGCGGGATTCGTGCAGTAAGGTTAACCGTACTTCGTTGTAGGTGTGTTGTGATTGGCTGTACCCACTCCCCCCTGATCTACTTCCCCTACGATGTGTGGTATTATTGACTGTTGGTGTTAATCCTTCCTGGTGGTGTCTGCGGGCTTCGTGCAGAGAGGTTAACCGTACTTCGTTGTAGGTGCGTTGTGATTGGCTGTTCCCACTCACCCCGCATCTACTTCCCCTAAGATGTGTGGTATTATTGACTGTTGGTGTTAACCCTTCCTGAAGGTGTCTGCGGGCTTCGTGCATAGAGGTTAACCGTACTTCGTTGTAGGTGTGCTGTGATTGGCTGTACCCACTCCCCCGCCTCTACTTCCCCTACGATGTGTGGTATTATTGACTGTTGGTGTTAACCCTTCCTGGTGATGTCTGTGGGCTTCGTGCAGAGAGGTTAACCGTACTTCGTTGTAGGTGTGTTGTGATTGGCTGTACCCACTCACCCGCCTCTACTTCCCCTACGATGTGTGGTATTATTGACTGTTGGTGTTAACCCTTCCAGATGGTGTCTGCGGGCTTCGTGCAGTGAGGTTAACCGTACTTCGTTAGTAGGTGTGTTGTGATTGGCTGTACCCACCCCCCCGCCTCTACTTCCCTACATGTGTGGTATTATTGACTGTTGGTGTTAACCCTTCCTGACGGTGTCTGCGGGCTTCGTGCAGTGAGGTTAAAAGTACTTCGTTGTAGGTGTGTTGTGATTGGCTGTACCCACTCACCTGCCTCTACTTCCCCTAAGATGTGTGGTATTATTGACTGTTGGTGTTAACCCTTCCTGATGGTGTTTGCGGGCTTCGTGCAGAGAGGTTAACCGTACTTCGTTGTAGGTGTGCTGTGATTGGCTGTACCCGCTCCCCCGCCTCTACTTCCCCTAAGATGTGTGGTATTATTGACTGTTGGTGTTAACCCTTCTGGTGATGTCTGTGGGCTTCGTGCAGAGAGGTTAACCGTAATTCGTTGTAGGTGTGTTGTTATTGGCTGTACCCACTCAACCGCCTCTACTTCCCCTACGATGTGTGGTATTATTGACTGTTGGTGTTAACCCTTCCTGATGGTGTCTGCGGGCTTCGTGCAGAGAGGTTAACCGTACTTCGTTGTAGGTGTGTTGTGATTGGCTTTACACACCCCCCGCCTCTACTTCCCCTACGATGTGTGGTATTATTGACTGTTGGTGTTAACCCTTCCTGGTGATGTCTGTGGGCTTCGTGCAGAGAGGTTAACCGTACTTAGTTGTAGGTGTGCTGTGATTGGCTGTACCCACTCCCCCCGCCTCTACTTCCCCTACGATGTGTGGTATTATTGACTGTTGGTGTTAACCCTCCCTGGTGGTGTAGGGCGGGCTTCGTGCAGTGAGGTTAACCGTACTTCGTTGTAGGTGTGTTGTGATTGGCTGTACCCACTCCCCCCCGATCTAGTTCCCCTACGATGTGTGGTATTATTGACTGTTGGTGTTAACCCTTCCTGGGGGATGTCTGGGCTTCGTGCAGAGAGGTTAACCGTACTTCGTTGTAGGTGTGTTGTGATTGTCTGTACCCACTCCCCGCCTCTACTTCCCCTACGATGTGTGGTATTATTGACTGTTGGTGTTAACCCTTCCTGGTGGTGTTGTGGGGCTTCGTGCAGATGAGGTTAACCGTACTTCGTTGTAGGTGTGTTGTGATTGGCTGTACCCACTCCCCCCGCCTCTACTTCCCCTACGATGTGTGGTATTATTGACTGTTGGTGTTAACCCTTCCTGGTGGTGTCTGCGGGCTTCGTGCAGAGAGGTTAACCGTACTTCGTTGTAGGTGTGTTGTGATTGGCTGTACCCACTCACCCCGCCTCTACTTCCCCTACGATGTGTGGTATTATTGACATGTTGGTGTTAACCCTTCCTGGTGATGTCTGGGGCTTCGTGCAGGAGAGGTTAACCGTACTTCGTTGTAGGTGTGTGTGATTGGCTGTACCCACCACCCCCCGCCTCTACTTCCCCTACGATGTGTGGTATTATTGACTGTTGGTGTTAACCCTTCCTGGTGGTGTCGTGGGGCTTCGTGCAGTGAGGTTAACCGTACTTCGTTGTAGGTGTGTTGTGATTGGCTGTACCCACTCACCCGCCTCTACTTCCCCTAACGATGTGTGGTATTATTGACTGTTGGTGTTAACCCTTCCTGGTGGTGTTAGGGCGGGCTTCGTGCAGTGAGGTTAACCGTACTTCGTTGTAGGTGTGTTGTGATTGGCTGTACCCACTCCCCCCGCCTCTACTTCCCCTACGATGTGTGGTATTATTGACTGTTGGTGTTAACCCTTCCTGGTGATGTCTGTGGGCTTCGTGCAGAGAGGTTAACCGTACTTCGTTGTAGTGTGTTGTGATTGGCTGTACCCACCCCCCGCCTCTACTTCCCCTCGATGTGTGGTATTATTGACTGTTGGTGTTAACCCTTCCTGGTGGTGTAGGGCGGGCTTCGTGCAGTGAGGTTAACCGTACTTCGTTGTAGGTGTGTTGTGATTGGCTGTACCCACTCCCCCGCCGTCTACTTCCCCTACGATGTGTGGTATTATTGACTGTTGGTGTTAACCCTTCCTGTGGTGTCTGCGGGCTTCGTGCAGAGAGGTTAACCGTACTTCGTTGTAGGTGTGTTGTGATTGGCTGTACCCACTCCCCCCGCCTCTACTTCCCCTACGATGTGTGGTATTATTGACTGTTGGTGTTACCCTTCGCTGGTGTGTCTGGGGCTTCGTGCAGAGAGGTTAACCGTACTTCGTTTGAGGTGTGTTGTGATTGGCTGTACCCACCCACCGCCTCTACTTCCCCTACGATGTGTGGTATTATTGACTGTTGGTGTTAACCCTTCCTGGTGGTGTAGGGCGGCTTCGTGCAGTGAGGTTAACCGTACTTCGTTGTAGGTGTGTTGTGATTGGCTGTACCCACTCCCCCGCCTCTACTTCCCCTACGATGTGTGGTATTATTGACTGTTGGTGTTAACCCTTCCTGGTGTGTCTGGGCTTCGTGCAGAGAGGTTAACCGTACTTCGTTGTAGGTGTGTGTGTGATTGGCTGTACCCACTCCCCCGCCTCTACTTCCCCTACGATGTGTGGTATTATTGACTGTTGGTGTTAACCCTTCCTGGTGGTGTAGGCGGGCTTCGTGCAGTGAGGTTAACCGTACTTCGTTGTATGTGTGTTGTGATTGGCTGTACCCACTCCCCCCGATCTATTCCCCTACGATGTGTGGTATTATTGACTGTTGGTGTTAACCCTTCCTGGTGGTTAGGGGGCTTCGTGCAGTAGGTTAACCGTACTTCGTTGTAGGTGTGTTGTGATTGGCTGTACCCACTCACCCGCCTCTACTTCCCCTACGATGTGTGGTATTATTGACTGTTGGTGTTAACCCTTCCTGGTGGTGTAGGGCGGGCTTCGTGCAGTGAGGTTAACCGTACTTCGTTGTAGGTGTGTTGTGATTGGCTGTACCCACTCCTCCCGGATCTACTTCCCCTACGATGTGTGGTATTATTGACTGTTGGTGTTAACCCTTCCTGGTGTGTGTCTGCGGGCTTCGTGCAGAGAGGTTAACCGTACTTCGTTGTAGGTGCGTTGTGATTGGCTGTTCCCACTCACCCCGCCTCTACTTCCCCTACGATGTGTGGTATTATAGAATGTTGGTGTTAGCCCTTGCTGGTGGTGTCTGCGGGCTTCGTGCAGAGAGGTTAACCGTACTTCGTTGTAGGTGTGTTGTGATTGGCTGTACCCACCCCCCGCCACTACTTCCCCTACGATGTGTGGGTATTATTGACTGTTGGTGTTATCCCTTCCTGGTGGTGTCTGCGGCTTCGTGCAGTGAGGTTAACCGTACTTCGTTGTAGGTGTGTTGTGATTGGCTGTACCCACTCACCCGCCTCTATTTCCCCAACGATTGTGTGGTATTATTGACTGTTGGTGTTAACCCTTCCTGGTGGTGTAGGGCGGGCCTCGTGCAGTGAGGTTAACCGTACTTCGTTGTAGGTGTGCTGTGATTGGCTGTACCCACTCCCCCCGCCTCTACTTCCCCTACGATGTGTGGTATTATTGACTGTTGGTGTTAACCCTTCCTGGTGATGTCTGTGGGCTTCGTGCAGAGAGGTTAACCGTACTTCGTTGTATGTGTGTTGTGATTGGCTGTACCCACTCACCCGCCTCTACTTCCCCTACGATGTGTGGTATTATTGACTGTTGGTGTTAACCCTTCCTGGTGGTGTAGGGCGGGATTCGTGCAGTGAGGTTAACCGTACTTCGTGTAGGTGTGTTGTGATTGGCTGTACCCACTCCCCCCGAATCTACTTCCCCTACGATGTGTGGTATTATTGACTGTTGGTGTTAACCCTTCCTGGTGGTGTCTGCGGGCTTCGTGCAGAGAGGTTAACCGTACTTCGTTGTAGGTGTGTTGTGATTGGCTGTACCCACTCACCCGCCTCTACTTCCCCTACGATGTGTGGTATTATTGACTGTTGGTGTTAGCCCTTGCTGGTGGTGTCTGCGGGCTTCGTGAAGAGAGGTTAACCGTACTTCTTTGTAGGTGTGTTGTGATTGGCTGTACCCACCCCCCCGCCTTACTTCCCCTACGATGTGTGGTATTATTGACTGTTGGTGTTAACCCTTCCTGGTGGTGTAGGGCGGGCTTCGTGCAGTGAGGTTAACCGTATTTCGTTGTAGGTGTGTGTGATTGGCTGTACCCACTACCCCCGATTCTACTTCCCCTACGATTGTGTGGTATTATTGACTGTTGGTGTTAACCCTTCCGTGGTGTAGGCGGGCTTCGTGCAGAGAGGTTAACCGTACTTCGTTGTAGGTGTGTTGTGATTGGCTGTACCCACTCCCCCCGTTCTACTTCCCCTACATGTGTGGTATTATTGACTGTTGGTGTTAACCCTTCCTGACGGTGTCTGCGGGCTTCGTGCAGATGAGGTTAACAGTACTTCGTTGTAGGTGTGTTGTGATTGGCTGTACCCACTCACCTGCCTCTACTTCCCCTAATGTGTGGTATTATTGACTGTTGGTGTTAACCCTTCCTGACTGGTGTTTGCGGGCTTCGTGCAGATGAGGTTAAAGTACTTCGTTGTAGGTGTGTTGTGATTGGCTGTACCGCACTCACCTGCCTCTACTTCCCAAACGATGTGTGGTATTATTGACTGTTGGTGTTAACCCTTTCTGAGTGATGTTTGCGGGCTTCGTGCAGAGAGGTTAACCGTAATTCGTTGTAGGTGTGTGTTATTGGCTGTACCCACTCCCCCCTCTACTTCCCCTACGATGTGTGGTATTATTGACTGTTGGTGTTAACCCTTTTGGTGGTGTCTGGGGCTTCGTGCAGAGAGGTTAACCGTAATTCGTTGTAGGTGTGTTGTGATTGGCTTTACCACTCACCGCCTCTACTTCCCCTACGATGTGTGGTATTATTGACTGTTGGTGTTAACCCTTCCTGATGGGTCTGCGGCTTGTGCAGAGGACGACTTCGTTAGTAGGGTTGTGATTGGCTTTACACTCCCGCTTACTTCCTACGATGTGTGGTATATTGATGTTGTGTAACCCTCCTGAGGTTCTGCGCTTCGTGCGAGAGGTTAAGATTGTGTAGGTGTGCTGTATTGTCTGTACCACCCCCCTCTACTTCCCTACGATTGTGATATTGACTGTTGGTGTTAACCTCTGGTGATGTTGTGGCTTCGTGCAGAGAGGTTAACCGTACTTCGTAGTAGGTGTGTTGTGATTGGCTGTACCCACCCCCCCGCCTCTACTTCCCCTACGATGTGTGGTATTATTGACTGTTGGTGTTAACCCTTCCTGGTGATGTCTGTGGGCTTCGTGCAGAGAGGTTAACCGTACTTCGTTGTAGGTGTGTTGTGATTGGCTGTACCCACACCCCCGCCTCTACTTCCCCTACGATGTGTGGTATTATTGACTGTTGGTGTTAACCCTTCCTGGTGATGACTGTGGGCTTCGTGCAGTGAGGTTAACCGTACTTCGTTGTAGGTGTGTTGTGATTGGCTGTACAGACTCCCCCGCCTCTACTTCCCCTACGATGTGTGGTATTATTGACTGTTGGTGTTAACCGTTAGTGGTGATGTCTGTGGGCTTCGTGCAGAGAGGTTAACCGTACTTCGTTATATGTGTGTTGTGATTGGCTGTACCCACTCACCCGCCTCTACTTCCCCTACGATGTGTGGTATTATTGACTGTTGGTGTAAACCCTTCCTGGTGGTGTAGGGCGGTCTTCGTGCAGTGAGGTTAACCGTACTACGTTGTAGGTGTGTTGTGATTGGCTGTACCCACTCCCCCCGATTCTACTTCCCCTACGATGTGTGGTATTATTGACTGTTGGTGTTAACCCTTCCTGGTGATGTCTGTGGGCTTCGTGCAGAGAGGTTAACCGTACTTCGTAGTAGGTGTGTTGTGATTGGCTGTACCCACCCCCCGCCTCTACTTCCCCTTCGATGTGTGGTATTTTTGACTGTTGGTGTTAACCCTTCCTGGTGGTGTAGGGCGGGCTTCGTGCAGTGAGGTTAACCATACTTCGTTGTAGGTGTGCTGTGATTGGCTGTACCCACTCCCCCCGCCGCTACTTCCCCTACGATGTGTGGTATTATTGACTGTTGGTGTTAACCCTTCCTGATGGTGTCTGCGGGCTTCGTGCAGAGAGGTTAACCGAACTTCGTTGTAGGTGTGCTGTAATTGTCTGTACCCACTCCCCCGCCTCTACTTCCCCTACGATGTGTGGTATTATTGACTGTTGGTGTTAACCTTCCTGGTGATGTCTGTGGGCTTCGTGCAGAGAGGTTAACCGTACTTCGTTGTAGGTGTGTTGTGATTGGCTGTACCCACTCAACCGCCTCTACTTCCCCTACGATGTGTGGTATTATTGACTGTTGGTGTTAACCCTTCCTGATGGTGTCTGCGGGCTTCGTGCAGAGAGGTTAACCGAACTTCGTTGTAGGTGTGCTGTGATTGTCTGTACCCACTCCCCCGCCTCTACTTCCCCTACGATGTGTGGTATTATTGACTGTTGGTGTTAACCCTTCCTGGTGATGTCTGTGGGCTTCGTGCAGAGAGGTTAACCGTACTTAGTTGAAGGTGTGCTGTGATTGGCTGTACCCACTCCCCCCGCCTCTACTTCCCCTACGACGTGTGGTATTATTGACTGTTGGTGTTAACCCTTCCTGGTGGTGTAGGGCGGGCTTCGTGCAGAGAGGTTAACCGTACTTCGTTGTAGGTGCGTTGTGATTGGCTGTTCCCACTCACCCCGCCTCTACTTCCCCTACGATGTGTGGTATTATAGAATGTTGGTGTTAGCCCTTGCTGGTGGTGTCTGCGGGCTTCGTGCAGAGAGGTTAACCGTACTTCGTTGTAGGTGTGTTGTGATTGGCTGTACCCACCCCCCCGCCTCTACTTCCCTACGATGTGTGGTATTATTGACTGTTGGTGTTATCCCTTCCTGGTGGTGTCTGCGGGCTTCGTGCAGTGAGGTTAACCGTACTTCGTTGTAGGTGTGTTGTGATTGGCTGTACCCACTCACCCGCCTCTATTTCCCCAACGATGTGTGGTATTATTGACTGTTGGTGTTAACCCTTCCTGGTGGTGTAGGGCGGGCCTCGTGCAGTGAGGTTAACCGTACTTCGTTGTAGGTGTGCTGTGATTGGCTGTACCCACTCCCCCCCTCTACTTCCCCTACGATGTGTGGTATTATTGCCTGTTGGTGTTAACCCTTCCTGGTGATGTCTGTGGGCTTCGTGCAGAGAGGTTAACCGTACTTCGTTGTATGTGTGTTGTGATTGGCTGTACCCACTCACCGCCTCTACTTCCCCTACGATGTGTGGTATTATTGACTGTTGGTGTTAACCCTTCCTGGTGGTGTAGGGCGGGATTCGTGCAGTGAGGTTAACCGTACTTCGTTGTAGGTGTGTTGTGATTGGCTGTACCCACTCCCCCCGAATCTACTTCCCCTACGATGTGTGGTATTATTGACTGTTGGTGTTAACCCTTCCTGGTGGTGTCTGCGGGCTTCGTGCAGAGAGGTTAACCGTACTTCGTTGTAGGTGTGTTGTGATTGGCTGTACCCACTCACCCCGCCTCTACTTCCCCTACGATGTGTGGTATTATTGACTGTTGGTGTTAGCCCTTGCTGGTGGTGTCTGCGTACTTCGTGAAGAGAGGTTAACCGTACTTCTTTGTAGGTGTGTTGTGATTGGCTGTACCCACCCCCCCCGCCTCTACTTCCCTACGATGTGTGGTATTATTGACTGTTGGTGTTATCCCTTCCTGGTGGTGTAGGGCGGTCTTCGTGCAGTGAGGTTAACCGTACTTCGTTGTAGGTGTGTTGTGATTGGCTGTACCCACTCACCCGCCTCTACTTCCCCTACGATGTGTGGTATTATTGACTGTTGGTGTTAACCCTTCCTGGTGGTGTAGGGCGGGCTTCGTGCAGTGAGATTAACCGTACTTCGTTGTAGGTGTGCTGTGATTGGCTGTACCCACTCCCCCGCTTCAACTTCCCCTACGATGTGTGGTATTATTGACTGTTGGTGTTAACCCTTCCTGGTGATGTCTGTGGGCTTCGCGCAGAGAGGTTAACCGTACTTCGTTGTATGTGTGTTGTGATTGGCTGTACCCACTCACCCGCCTCTACTTCCCCTACGATGTGTGGTATTATTGACTGTTGGTGTTAACCCTTCCTGGTGGTGTAGGGCGGGCTTCGTGCAGTGAGGTTAACCGTATTTCGTGTAGGTGTGCTGTGATTGGCTGTACCCACTTACCCCGAAACTACTTCCCCTACGATGTGTGGTATTATTGACTGTTGGTGTTAACCCTTCCTGGTGGTGTAGGGCGGGCTTCGTGCAGTGAGGTTAACCGTACTTCGTTGTAGGTGTGTTGTGATTGGCTGTACCCACTCCCCCCGATTCTACTTCCCCTACGATGTGTGGTATTATTGACTGTTGGTGTTAAACCTTCCTGGTGATGTCTGTGGGCTTCGTGCAGTGAGGTTAACCGTACTTCGTTGTAGGTGTGTTGTGATTGGCTGTACCCACCCCCCGCCTCTACTTCCCCTACGATGTGTGGTATTATTGACTGTTGGTGTTAACCCTTCCTGGAGGTGTAGGGCGGGCTTCGTGCAGTGAGGTTAACCGTACTTCGTTGTAGGTGTGCTGTGATTGGCTGTACCCACTCCACCGCGCTCTACTTCCCCTACGATGTGTTGTATTATTGACTGTTGGTGTTAACCCTTCCTGGTGATGTCTGTGGGCTTCGTGCAGAGAGGTTAACCGTACTTCGTTGTATGTGTGTTGTTATTGGCTGTACCCACTCAACCGCCTCTACTTCCCCTACGATGTGTGGTATTATTGACTGTTGGTGTTAACCCTTCCTGATGGTGTCTGCGGGCTTCGTGCAGAGAGGTTAACCGTACTTCGTTGTAGGTGTGTTGTAATTGGCTGTACCCACTCACCCCGCATCTACTTCCCCTAAGATGTGTGTGGTATTATTGACTGTTGGTGTTAACCCTTCCTGAAGGTGTCTGCGGGCTTCGTGCATAGAGGTTAACCGTACTTCGTTGTAGGTGTGTTGTGATTGGCTGTACAGACTCCCCCGCCTCTACTTCCCCTACGATGTGTGGTATTATTGACTGTTGGTGTTAACGTTAGTGGTGATGTCTGTGGGCTTCGTGCAGAGAGGTTAACCGTACTTCGTTGTATGTGTGTTGTGATTGGCTGTACCCACTCACCCGCCTCTACTTCCCCTACGATGTGTGGTATTATTGACTGTTGGTGTAAACCCTTCCTGGTGGTGTAGGGCGGTCTTCGTGCAGTGAGGTTAACCGTACTTCGTTGTAGGTGTGTTGTGATTGGCTGTACCCACTCCCCCCGATTCTACTTCCCCTACGATGTGTGGTATTATTGACTGTTGGTGTTAACCCTTCCTGGTGATGTCTGTGGGCTTCGTGCAGAGAGGTTAACCGTACTTCGTAGTAGGTGTGTTGTGATTGGCTGTACCCACCCCCCGCCTCTACTTCCCCTTCGATGTGTGGTATTTTTGACTGTTGGTGTTAACCCTTCCTGGTGGTGTAGGGCGGGCTTCGTGCAGTGAGGTTAACCATACTTCGTTGTAGGTGTGTTGTGATTGGCTGTACCCACTCCTCCCGGATCTACTTCCCCTACGATGTGTGGTATTATTGACTGTTGGTGTTAACCCTTCCTGGTGGTGTCTGCGGGCTTCGTGCAGAGAGGTTAACCGTACTTCGTTGTAGGTGCGTTGTGATTGGCTGTTCCCACTCACCCCGCCTCTACTTCCCCTACGATGTGTGGTATTATAGAATGTTGGTGTTAGCCCTTGCTGGTGGTGTCTGCGGGCTTCGTGCAGAGAGGTTAACCGTACTTCGTTGTAGGTGTGTTGTGATTGGCTGTACCCACCCCCCCGCCTCTACTTCCCCTACGATGTGTGGTATTATTGACTGTTGGTGTTATCCCTTCCTGGTGGTGTCTGCGGGCTTCGTGCAGTGAGGTTAACCGTACTTCGTTGTAGGTGTGTTGTGATTGGCTGTACCCACTCACCCGCCTCTATTTCCCCAACGATGTGTGGTATTATTGACTGTTGGTGTTAACCCTTCCTGGTGGTGTAGGGCGGGCCTCGTGCAGTGAGGTTAACCGTACTTCGTTGTAGGTGTGCTGTGATTGGCTGTACCCACTCCCCCCGCCTCTACTTCCCCTACGATGTGTGGTATTATTGCCTGTTGGTGTTTACCCTTCCTGGTGATGTCTGTGGGCTTCGTGCAGAGAGGTTAACCGTACTTCGTTGTATGTGTGTTGTGATTGGCTGTACCCACTCACCCGCCTCTACTTCCCCTACGATGTGTGGTATTATTGACTGTTGGTGTTAACCCTTCCTGGTGGTGTCTGCGGGCTTCGTGCAGAGAGGTTAACCGTACTTCGTTGTAGGTGTGTTGTGATTGGCTGTACCCACTCACCCCGCCTCTACTTCCCCTACGATGTGTGGTATTATTGACTGTTGGGTGTTAGCCCTTGCTGGTGGTGTCTGCGGGCTTCGTGCAGAGAGGTTAACCGTACTTCGTTGTAGGTGTGTTGTAATTGGCTGTACCCACTCCCCCGCCTCTACTTCCCCTACGATGTGTGGTATTATTGACTGTTGGTGTTAACCCTTCCTGGTGATGTCTGTGGGCTTCGTGCAGAGAGGTTAACCGTACTTCGTTGTAGGTGTGTTGTGATTGGCTGTAAACACTCAACCGAGTCTACTTCCCTACGATGTGTGGTATTATTGACTGTTGGTGTTAACCCTTCCTGATGGTGTCTGCGGGCTTCGTGCAGAGAGGTTAACCGTACTTCGTTGTAGGTGTGTTGTAATTGGCTGTACCCACTCACCCCGCATCTACTTCCCCTAAGATGTGTGGTATTATTGACTGTTGGTGTTAACCCTTCCTGAAGGTGTCTGCGGGCTTCGTGCATAGAGGTTAACCGTACTTCGTTGTAGGTGTGCTGTGATTGGCTGTACCCACTCCCCCGCCTCTACTTCCCCTACGATGTGTGGTATTATTGACTGTTGGTGTTAACCCTTCCTGGTGATGTCTGTGGGCTTCGTGCAGAGAGGTTAACCGTACTTCGTTGTAGGTGTGTTGTGATTGGCTGTACCCACTCAAACGCCTCTACTTCCCCTACGATGTGTGGTATTATTGACTGTTGGTGTTAACCCTTCCAGATGGTGTCTGCGGGCTTCGTGCAGAGAGGTTAACCGTACTTCGTTGTAGGTGTGTTGTGATTGGCTGTACCCACTCCCCCCGCCTCTACTTCCTCTACTATGTGTGGTATTATTGACTGTTGGTGTTAACCCTTCCTGACGGTGTCTGCGGGCTTCGTGCAGTGAGGTTAACCGTACTTCGTTGTAGGTGTGTTGTGATTGGCTGTACCCACTCACCTGCCTCTACTTCCCCTAAGATGTGTGGTATTATTGACTGTTGGTGTTAACCCTTCCTGATGGTGTTTGCGGGCTTCGTGCAGAGAGGTTAACCGTACTTCGTTGTAGGTGTGCTGTGATTGGCTGTACCCGCTCCCCCGCCTCTACTTCCCCTACGATGTGTGGTATTATTGACTGTTGGTGTTAACCCTTCCTGGTGATGTCTGTGGGCTTCGTGCAGAGAGGTTAACCGTACTTCGTTGTAGGTGTGTTGTGATTGGCTGTACCCACTCCCCCGCCTCTACTTCCCTACGATGTGTGGTATTATTGACTGTTGGTGTTAACCCTTCCTGGTGATGTCTGGGGCTTCGTGCAGATGAGGTTAACCGTACTTCGTTGTAGGTGTTGTGATTGGCTGTACCCACTCCACCGCCTCTACTTCCCCTACGATGTGTGGTATTATTGACTGTTGGTGTTAACCCTTCCTGGTGGTGTTGGGGCTTCGTGCAGAGAGGTTAACCGTACTTCGTTGTAGGTGTGTTGTGATTGGCTGTACCCACTCCCCCGCCTCTACTTCCCCTACGATGTGTGGTATTATTGACTGTTGGTGTTAACCCTTCCTGGTGGTGTCTGTGGGGCTTCGTGCAGTGAGGTTAACCGTACTTCGTTGTAGGTGTGTTGTGATTGGCTGTACCCACTCACCGCCTCTACTTCCCCTACGATGTGTGGTATTATTGACTGTTGGTGTTAACCCTTCCTGATGGTGTTGCGGGCTTCGTGCAGAGAGGTTAACCGTACTTCGTTGTAGGTGTGCTTGTGATTGGCTGTACCCACTCCCCCGCCTCTACTTCCCCTACGATGTGTGGTATTATTGACTGTTGGTGTTAACCCTTCTGGTGATGTCTGGGGCTTCGTGCAGAGAGGTTAACCGTAATTCGTTGTAGGTGTGTTGTAATTGGCTGTACCCACTCACCGCCTCTACTTCCCCTACGATGTGTGGTATTATTGACTGTTGGTGTTAACCCTTCCTGTGGTGTCTGCGGGCTTCGTGCAGAGAGGTTAACCGTACTTCGTTGTAGGTGTGTTGTGATTGGCTGTACCCACTCCCCCGCCTCTACTTCCCCTACGATGTGTGGTATTATTGACTGTTGGTGTTAACCCTTCCTGATGGTGTCTGGGGCTTCGTGCAGAGAGGTTAACCGTAACTTCGTTGTAGGTGTGCTGTGATTGTCTGTACCCACTCCCCGCCTCTACTTCCCCTACGATGTGTGGTATTATTGACTGTTGGTGTTAACCCTTCCTGGTGATGTCTGTGGGCTTCGTGCAGAGAGGTTAACCGTACTTCGTTGTAGGTGTGTTGTGATTGGCTGTACCCACCCCCCGCTCTACTTCCCCTACGATGTGTGGTATTATTGACTGTTGGTGTTAACCTTCCTGGTGATGTCTGTGGGCTTCGTGCAGAGAGGTTAACCGTACTTCGTTGTAGGTGTGTTGTGATTGGCTGTACCCACTCCCCCGCCTCTACTTCCCCTACGATGTGTGGTATTATTGACTGTTGGTGTTAACCCTTCCTGGTGATGTCTGTGGGCTTCGTGCAGTGAGGTTAACCGTACTTCGTTGTAGGTGTGTTGTGATTGGCTGTTACCCACTCCCCCGCCTCTACTTCCCCTACGATGTGTGGTATTATTGACTGTTGGTGTTAACCTTCTGGTGATGTCTGTGGGCTTCGTGCAGAGAGGTTAACCGTACTTCGTTGTATGTGTGTTGTGATTGGCTGTACCCACTCACCCGCCTCTACTTCCCCTACGATGTGTGGTATTATTGACTGTTGGTGTTAACCCTTCCTGGTGGTGTAGGGGCTTCGTGCAGTGAGGTTAACCGTACTTCGTTGTAGGTGTGTTGTGATTGGCTGTACCCACTCCCCCCGATCTACTTCCCCTACGATGTGTGGTATTATTGACTGTTGGTGTTAACCCTTCCTGGTGTGTCTGGGGCTTCGTGCAGAGAGGTTAACCGTACTTCGTGTAGGTGTGTTGTGATTGGCTGTACCCACCCCCCGCCTCTACTTCCCCTACGATGTGTGGTATTATTGACTGTTGGTGTTAACCCTTCCTGGTGGTGTAGGCGGGCTTCGTGCAGTGAGGTTAACCGTACTTCGTTGTAGGTGTGCTTGTGATTGGCTGTACCCACTCCCCCGCCTCTACTTCCCCTACGATGTGTGGTATTATTGACTGTTGGTGTTAACCCTTCCTGATGGTGTCTGCGGGCTTCGTGCAGAGAGGTTAACCGAACTTCGTTGTAGGTGTGCTGTGATTGTCTGTACCCACTCCCCCGCCTCTACTTCCCTACGATGTGTGGTATTATTGACTGTTGGTGTTAACCCTTCCTGGTGATGTCTGTCGGGCTTCGTGCAGAGAGGTTAACCGTACTTCGTTGTAGGTGTGTTGTGATTGGCTGTACCCACTCACCGCCTCTACTTCCCCTACGATGTGTGGTATTATTGACTGTTGGTGTTAACCCTTCCTATGGTGTCTGCGGGCTTCGTGCAGAGAGGTTAACCGTAACTTCGTTGTAGGTGTGCTGTGATTGCTGTACCCACTCCCCCCCTCTACTTCCCTACGATGTGTGGTATTATTGACTGTTGGTGTTAACCCTTCTGGTGATGTCTGTGGGCTTCGTGCAGAGAGGTTAACCGTACTTCGTTGAAGGTGTGTTGTGATTGGCTGTACCCACTCCCCCCGACTCTACTTCCCCTACGACGTGTGGTATTATTGACTGTTGGTGTTAACCCTTCCTGGTGATGTCTGTGGGGTTCGTGCAGAGAGGTTAACCGTACTTCATTGTATGGTGTGTTGTGATTGGCTGTACCCACTCCCCCCGATTCTAGTTCCCCTACGATGTGTGGTATTATTGACTGTTGGTGTTAACCCTTCCTGGTGATGTCTGTGGGCTTCGTGCAGAGAGGTTAACCGTACTTCGTTGTAGGTGTGTTGTGATTGGCTGTACCCACTCACGCCGCCTCTACTTCCCCTACGATGTGTGGTATTATTGACTGTTGGTGTTAACCCTTCCTGGTGGTGTAGGCGGGATTCGTGCAGTGAGGTTAACCGTACTTCGTTGTAGGTGTGTTGTGATTGGCTGTACCCACTCCCCCCGGATCTACTTCCCCTACGATGTGTGGTATTATTGACTGTTGGTGTTAACCCTTCCTGGTGGTGTCTGCGGGCTTCGTGCAGAGAGGTTAACCGTACTTCGTTGTAGGTGCGTTGTGATTGGCTGTTCCCACTCACCCCGCCTCTACTTCCCCTACGATGTGTGGTATTATAGAATGTTGGTGTTAGCCCTTGCTGGTGGTGTCTGCGGGCTTCGTGCAGAGAGGTTAACCGTACTTCGTTGTAGGTGTGTTGTGATTGGCTGTACCCCCACCCCGCCTCTACTTCCCCTACGATGTGTGGTATTATTGACTGTTGGTGTTATCCCTTCCTGGTGTGTCTGCGGGCTTCGTGCAGTGAGGTTAACCGTACTTCGTTGTAGGTGTGTTGTGATTGGCTGTACCCACTCACCCGCCTCTATTTCCCCAACGATGTGTGGTATTATTGACTGTTGGTGTTAACCCTTCCTGGTGGTGTAGGGCGGGCCTCGTGCAGTGAGGTTAACCGTACTTCGTTGTAGGTGTGCTGTGATTGGCTGTACCCACTCCCCCCGCCTCTACTTCCCCTACGATGTGTGGTATTATTGACTGTTGGTGTTAACCCTTCCTGGTGATGTCTGTGGGCTTCGTGCAGAGAGGTTAACCGTACTTCGTAGTAGGTGTGTTGTGATTGGCTGTACCCACCCCCCGCCTCTACTTCCCCTACGATGTGTGGTATTATTGACTGTTGGTGTTAAACCCTTCCTGGTGATGTCTGTGGGCTTCGTGCAGAGAGGTTAACCGTACTTCGTTGTAGGTGTTGTTGTGATTGGCTGTACCACACCCCCCCGTCTCTACTTCCCCTACGATGTGTGTATTATTGACTGTTGGTGTTAACCCTTCCTGGTGATGTCTGTGGGCTTCGTGCAGTGAGGTTAACCGTACTTCGTTGTAGGTGTGTTGTGATTGGCTGTACAGACTCCCCCGCCTCTACTTCCCCTACGATGTGTGGTATTATTGACTGTTGGTGTTAACCGTTAGTGGTGATGTCGGTGGGCTTCGTGCAGAGAGGTTAACCGTACTTCGTTGTATGTGTGTTGTGATTGGCTGTACCCACTCACCCGCCTCTACTTCCCCTACGATGTGTGGTATTATTGACTGTTGGTGTAAACCCTTCCTGGTGGTGTAGGGCGGTCTTCGTGCAGTGAGGTTAACCGTACTACGTTGTAGGTGTGTTGTGATTGGCTGTACCCACTCCCCCCGATTCTACTTCCCCTACGATGTGTGTATTATTGACTGTTGGTGTTAACCCTTCCTGGTGATGTCTGTGGGCTTCGTGCAGAGAGGTTAACCGTACTTCGTAGTAGGTGTGTTGTGATTGGCTGTACCCACCCCCCGCCTCTACTTCCCCTTCGATGTGTGGTATTTTTGACTGTTGGTGTTAACCCTTCCTGGTGGTGTAGGGCGGGCTTCGTGCAGTGAGGTTAACCATACTTCGTTGTAGGTGTGTTGTGATTGGCTGTACCCACTCACGCCGCCTCTACTTCCCCTACGATGTGTGGTATTATTGACTGTTGGTGTTAACCCTTCCTGGTGGTGTAGGGAGGGATTCGTGCAGTGAGGTTAACCGTACTTCGTTGTAGGTGTGTTGTGATTGGCTGTACCCACTCCCCCCGGATCTACTTCCCCTACGATGTGTGGTATTATTGACTGTTGGTGTTAACCCTTCCTGGTGGTGTCTGCGGGCTTCGTGCAGAGAGGTTAACCATACTTCGTTGTAGGTGCGTTGTGATTGGCTGTTCAGACTCACCCCGCCTCTACTTCCCCTACGATGTGTGGTATTATAGAATGTTGGTGTTAGCCCTTGCTGGTGGTGTCTGCGGGCTTCGTGCAGAGAGGTTAACCGTACTTCGTTGTAGGTGTGTTTGTGATTGGCTGTACCCACTCACCCCGCCTCTACTTCCCCTACGATGTGTGGTATTATTGACTGTTGGTGTTAGCCCTTGCTGGTGGTATCTGCGGGCTTCGTGAAGAGAGATTAACCGTACTTCGTTGTAGGTGTGCTGTGATTGGCTGTACCCACTCCCCGCCCTCTATTTCCCCTACGATGTGTGGTATTATTGACTGTTGGTGTTAACCCTTCCTGGTGATGTCTGTGGGCTTCGCGCAGAGAGGTTAACCGTACTTCGTTGTATGTGTGTTGTGATTGGCTGTACCCACTCACCCGCCTCTACTTCCCCTACGATGTGTGGTATTATTGACTGTTGGTGTTAACCCTTCCTGGTGGTGTAGGGCGGGCTTCGTGCAGTGAGGTTAACCGTATTTCGTTGTAGGTGTGCTGTGATTGGCTGTACCCACTTACCCCGAAACTACTTCCCCTACGATGTGTGGTATTATTGACTGTTGGTGTTAACCCTTCCTGGTGGTGTAGGGCGGGCTTCGTGCAGTGAGGTTAACCGTACTTCGTTGTAGGTGTGCTGTGATTGGCTGTACCCACTCCACCCGCCTCTACTTCCCCTACGATGTGTTGTATTATTGACTGTTGGTGTTAACCCTTCCTGGTGATGTCTGTGGGCGTGCAGTGAGGTTAACCGTACTTCGTTGTAGGTGTGTTGTGATTGGCTGTACCCACTCCCCCGATTCTACTTCCCCTACGATGTGTGGTATTATTGACTGTTTGGTGTTAAACTTCCTGGTGATGTCTGTGGGCTTCGTGCAGTGAGGTTAACCGTACTTCGTTGTAGGTGTGTTGTGATTGGCTGTACCCACCCCCCGCCTCTACTTCCCCTACGATGTGTGGTATTATTGACTGTTGGTGTTAACCCTTCCTGGAGGTGTAGGGCGGGCTTCGTGCAGTGAGGTTAACCGTACTTCGTTGTAGGTGTGCTGTGATTGGCTGTACCCACTCCACCCGCCTCTACTTCCCCTACGATGTGTTGTATTATTGACTGTTGGTGTTAACCCTTCCCTGGTGATGTCTGTGGGCTTCGTGCAGAGAGGTTAACCGTACTTCGTTGTATGTGTGTTGTTATTGGCTGTACCACTCAACCGCCTCTACTTCCCCTACGATGTGTGGTATTATTGACTGTTGGTGTTAACCCTTCCTGATGGTGTCTGCGGGCTTCGTGCAGAGAATTAACCGTACTTCGTTGTAGGTGTGTTGTGATTGGCTTTACACACCCCCCCCGCCTCTACTTCCCCTACGATGTGTGGTATTATTGACTGTTGGTGTTAACCCTTCCTGATGGTGTCTGCGGGCTTCGTGCAGAGAGGTTAACCGTACTTCGTTGTGGTTGTGCTGTGATTGGCTGTACCCATTCACCCCGCCTCTACTTCCCCTAAGATGTGTGGTATTATTGACTGTTGGTGTTAACCCTTCCTGGTGATGGCTGTGGGCTTCGTGCAGAGAGGTTAACCGTACTTAGTTGTAGGTGTGCTGTGATTGACTGTACCCACTCCCCCCGCCTCTACTTCCCCTACGATGTGTGGTATTATTGACTGTTGGTGTTAACCCTTCCTGATGGTGTCTGCGGGCTTCGTGCAGAGAGGTTAACCGTACTTCGTTGTAGGTGTGTTGTAATTGGCTGTACCCACTCACCCCGCATCTACTTCCCCTAAGATGTGTGGTATTATTGACTGTTGGTGTTAACCCTTCCTGAAGGTGTCTGCGGGCTTCGTGCATAGAGGTTAACCGTACTTCGTTGTAGGTGTGTTGTGATTGGCTGTACAGACTCCCCCGCCTCTACTTCCCCTACGATGTGTGGTATTATTGACTGTTGGGTGTTAACCGTTAGTGGTGATGTCTGTGGGCTTCGTGCAGAGAGGTTAACCGTACTTCGTTGTATGTGTGTTGTGATTGGCTGTACCCACTCACCCGCCTCTACTTCCCCTACGATGTGTGGTATTATTGACTGTTGGTGTAAACCCTTCCTGGTGGTGTAGGGCGGTCTTCGTGCAGTGAGGTTAACCGTACTTCGTTGTAGGTGTGTTGTGATTGGCTGTACCCACTCCCCCCGATTCTACTTCCCCTACGATGTGTGGTATTATTGACTGTTGGTGTTAACCCTTCCTGGTGATGTCTGTGGGCTTCGTGCAGAGAGGTTAACCGTACTTCGTAGTAGGTGTGTTGTGATTGGCTGTACCCACCCCCCGCCTCTACTTCCCCTTCGATGTGTGGTATTTTTGACTGTTGGTGTTAACCCTTCCTGGTGGTGTAGGGCGGGCTTCGTGCAGTGAGGTTAACCATACTTCGTTGTAGGTGTGTTGTGATTGGCTGTACCACCCCTCCCCGGATCTACTTCCCCTACGATGTGTGGTATTATTGACTGTTGGTGTTAACCCTTCCTGGTGGTGTCTGCGGGCTTCGTGCAGAGAGGTTAACCGTACTTCGTTGTAGGTGCGTTGTGATTGGCTGTTCCCACTCACCCCGCCTCTACTTCCCCTACGATGTGTGGTATTATAGAATGTTGGTGTTAGCCCTTCCTGGTGATGTCTGTGGGCTTCGTGCAGAGAGGTTAACCGTACTTCGTTGTATGTGTGTTGTGATTGGCTGTACCCACTCACCCGCCTCTACTTCCCCTACGATGTGTGGTATTATTGACTGTTGGTGTTAACCCTCCTGGTGGTGTCTGCGGGCTTCGTGCAGAGAGGTTAACCGTACTTCGTTGTAGGTGTGTTGTGATTGGCTGTACCCACTCACCCCGCCTCTACTTCCCCTACGATGTGTGGTATTATTGACTGTTGGTGTTAGCCCTTGCTGGTGGTGTCTGCGGGCTTCGTGCAGAGAGGTTAACCGTACTTCGTTGTAGGTGTGTTGTAATTGGCTGTACCCACTCCCCCGCCTCTACTTCCCTACGATGTGTGGTATTATTGACTGTTGGTGTTAACCCTTCCTGGTGATGTCTGTGGGCTTCGTGCAGAGAGGTTAACCGTACTTCGTTGTAGGTGTGTTGTGATTGCTGTAAACACTAAAACCGAGTCTACTTCCCCTACGATGTGTGGTATTATTGACTGTTGGTGTTAACCCTTCCTGATGGTGTCTGCGGGCTTCGTGCAGAGAGGTTAACCGTACTTCGTTGTAGGTGTGTTGTAATTGGCTGTACCCACTCACCCGCATCTACTTCCCCTAAGATGTGTGGTATTATTGACTGTTGGTGTTAACCTTCCTGAAGGTGTCTGCGGGCTTCGTGCATAGAGGTTAACCGTACTTCGTTGTAGGTGTGCTGTGATTGGCTGTACCCACTCCCCGCCTCTACTTCCCCTACGATGTGTGGTATTATTGACTGTTGGTGTTAACCCTTCCTGGTGATGTCTGTGGGCTTCGTGCAGAGAGGTTAACCGTACTTCGTTGTAGGTGTGTTGTGATTGGCTGTACCCACTCAAACGCCTCTACTTCCCCTACGATGTGTGGTATTATTGACTGTTGGTGTTAACCCTTCCAGATGGTGTCTGCGGGCTTCGTGCAGAGAGGTTAACCGTACTTCGTTGTAGGTGTGTTGTGATTGGCTGTACCCACTCCCCCCGCCTCTACTTCCTCTACTATGTGTGGTATTATTGACTGTTGGTGTTAACCCTTCCTGACGGTGTCTGCGGGCTTCGTGCAGTGAGGTTAACCGTACTTCGTTGTAGGTGTGTTGTGATTGGCTGTACCCACTCACCTGCCTCTACTTCCCCTAAGATGTGTGGTATTATTGACTGTTGGTGTTAACCCTTCCTGATGGTGTTTGCGGGCTTCGTGCAGAGAGGTTAACCGTACTTCGTTGTAGGTGTGCTGTGATTGGCTGTACCCGCTCCCCCGCCTCTACTTCCCCTACGATGTGTGGTATTATTGACTGTTGGTGTTAACCCTTTCTGGTGATGTCTGTGGGCTTCGTGCAGAGAGGTTAACCGTAATTCGTTGTAGGTGTGTTGTTATTGGCTGTACCCACTCAACCGCCTCTACTTCCCCTACGATGTGTGGTATTATTGACTGTTGGTGTTAACCCTTCCTGATGGTGTCTGCGGGCTTCGTGCAGAGAAGTTAACCGTACTTCGTTGTGGGTGTGTTGTGATTGGCTTTACACACTCCCCCCGCCTCTACTTCCCCTACGATGTGTGGTATTATTGACTGTTGGTGTTAACCCTTCCTGATGGTGTCTGCGGGCTTCGTGCAGAGAGGTTAACCGAACTTCGTTGTAGGTGTGCTGTAATTGTCTGTACCCACTCCCCCGCCTCTACTTCCCCTACGATGTGTGGTATTATTGACTGTTGGTGTTAACCCTTCCTGGTGATGTCTGTGGGCTTCGTGCAGAGAGGTTAACCGTACTTCGTTGTAGGTGTGTTGTGATTGGCTGTACCCACCCCCGCCTCTACTTCCCCTACGATGTGTGGTATTATTGACTGTTGGTGTTAACCCTTCCTGGTGATGTCTGTGGGCTTCGTGCAGAGAGGTTAACCGTACTTCGTTGTAGGTGTGTTGTGATTGGCTGTACCACACACCCCGCCTCTACTTCCCCTACGATGTGTGGTATTATTGACTGTTGGTGTTAACCCTTCCTGGTGATGTCTGTGGGCTTCGTGCAGTGAGGTTAACCGTACTTCGTTGTAGGTGTGTTGTGATTGGCTGTACAGACTCCCCCGCCTCTACTTCCCCTACGATGTGTGGTATTATTGACTGTTGGTGTTAACCGTTAGTGGTGATGTCTGTGGGCTTCGTGCAGAGAGGTTAACCGTACTTCGTTGTATGTGTGTTGTGATTGGCTGTACCCACTCACCCGCCTCTACTTCCCCTACGATGTGTGGTATTATTGACTGTTGGTGTAAACCCTTCCTGGTGGTTGTAGGGCGGTTTCGTGCAGTGAGGTTAACCGTACTACGTTGTAGGTGTGTTGTGATTGGCTGTACCCACTCCCCCCGATTCTACTTCCCCTACGATGTGTGGTATTATTGACTGTTGGTGTTAACCCTTCCTGGTGATGTCTGTGGGCTTCGTGCAGAGAAGTTAACCGTACTTCGTAGTAGGTGTGTTGTGATTGGCTGTACCCACCCCCCCGCCTCTACTTCCCCTTCGATGTGTGGTATTTTTGACTGTTGGTGTTAACCCTTCCTGGGTGTAGGGCGGGCTTCGTGCAGTGAGGTTAACCATACTTCGTTGTAGGTGTGCTGTGATTGGCTGTACCCACTCCCCCCGCCGCTACTTCCCCTACGATGTGTGGTATTATTGACTGTTGGTGTTAACCCTTCCTGATGGTGTCTGCGGGCTTCGTGCAGAGAGGTTAACCGAACTTCGTTGTAGGTGTGCTGTAATTGTCTGTACCCACTCCCCCGCCTCTAGTTCCCCTACGATGTGTGG
Organism: Dryococelus australis; assembly: GCA_029891345.1. Classification (NCBI taxonomy): domain Eukaryota; kingdom Metazoa; phylum Arthropoda; class Insecta; order Phasmatodea; family Phasmatidae; genus Dryococelus; species Dryococelus australis. The sequence continues at coordinate 1,771,065 of CM057001.1, forward strand.
TATTATTGACTGTTGGTGTTAACCCTTCCTGGTGATGTCTGTGGGCTTCGTGCAGAGAGGTTAACCGTACTTCGTTGTAGGTGTGTTGTGATTGGCTGTACCCACTCCCCCCGTCTATTCCCCTACGATGTGTGGTATTATTGACTGTTGGTGTTAACCCTTCCTGGTGGTGTGGGCGGATTCGTGCAGTGAGGTTAACCGTACTTCGTTGTAGGTGTGTTGTGATTGGCTGTACCCACTCCCCGCCATCTACTTCCCCTACGATGTGTGGTATTATTGACTGTTGGTGTTAACCCTTCCTGGTGGTGTCGCGGGCTTCGTGCAGAGAGGTTAACCGTACTTCGTTGTAGGTGCGTTGTGATTGGCTGTACCCACTCACCCCCGCCTCTACTTCCCCTACGATGTGTGGTATTATAGACTGTTGGTGTTAACCCTTGCTGGTGGTGTCTGCGGGCTTCGTGCAGAGAGGTTAACCGTACTTCGTTGTAGGTGTGTTGTGATTGGCTGTACCCCCCAAACCCGCCTCTACTTCCCCTACGATGTGTGGTATTATTGATGTTGGTGTTACCCTTCCTGGTGGTGTCTGCGGGCTTCGTGCAGTGAGGTTAACCGTACTTCGTTGTAGGTGTGTTGTGATTGGCTGTACCCACTCACCCGCCTCTATTTCCCCTACGATGTGTGGTATTATTGACTGTTGGTGTTACCCTTCCTGGTGGTGTCGCGGGCCTCGTGCAGTGAGGTTAACCGTACTTCGTTGTAGGTGTGTTGTGATTGGCTGTACCCACTCCACCCGCCTCTATTCCCCTACGATGTGTGGTATTATTGACTGTTGGTGTTAACCCTTCCTGGTGGCTGTGGGGCTTCGTGCAGTGGTTAACCGTACTTCGTTGTATGTGTGTCTGTGATTGGCTGTACCCACTCACCCGCCTCTACTTCCCCTACGATGTGTGGTATTATTGACTGTTGGTGTTAACCCTTCCTGGTGGTGTCTAGGGCGGGCTTCGTGCAGTGAGGTTAACCGTACTTCGTTGTAGGTGTGTTGTGATTGGCTGTACCCACTCACCCCCGAATCTACTTCCCCTACGATGTGTGGTATTATTGACTGTTGGTGTTAACCCTTCCTGGTGTGGGCGGGTTCGTGCAGTGGGTTACGACTCGTTGTAGGTGTGTTGTGTTGGCTGTACCCACTCCCCCCGAATCTACTTCCCCTACGATGTGTGTATTATTGACTGTTGGTGTTAACCCTTCCTGGTGGTGTCTGCGGGTTCGTGCAGAGAGGTAACGTACTTCGTTGTAGGTGTGTTGTGATTGGCTGTACCCACTCACCCCGCCTCTACTTCCCCTACGATGTGTGGTATTATTGACTGTTGGTGTTAGCCCTTGCTGGTGGTGTCTGCGGGCTTCGTGAAGAGAGGTTAACCGTACTTCTTTGTAGGTGTGTTGTGATTGGCTGTACCCACCCCCCCGCCACTACTTCCCCTACGATGTGTGGTATTATTGACTGTTGGTGTTATCCCTTCCTGGTGGTGTCTGCGGGCTTCGTGCAGTGAGGTTAACCGTACTTCGTTGTAGGTGTGTTGTGATTGGCTGTACCCACTCACCCGCCTCTACTTCCCCTACGATGTGTGGTATTATTGACTGTTGGTGTTAACCCTTCCTGGTGGTGTAGGGCGGGCTTCGTGCAGTGAGATTAACCGTACTTCGTTGTAGGTGTGCTGTGATTGGCTGTACCCACTCCCCCGATTCTACTTCCCCTACGATGTGTGGTATTATTGACTGTTGGTGTTAAACCTTCCTGGTGATGTCTGTGGGCTTCGTGTAGTGAGGTTAACCGTACTTCGTTGTAGGTGTGTTGTGATTGGCTGTACCCACCCCCCCGCCTCTACTTCCCCTACGATGTGTGGTATTATTGACTGTTGGTGTTAACCCTTCCTGGAGGTGTAGGGCGGGCTTCGTGCAGTGAGGTTAACCGTACTTCGTTGTAGGTGTGCTGTGATTGGCTGTACCCACTCCACCCGCCTCTACTTCCCCTACGATGTGTTGTATTATTGACTGTTGGTGTTAACCCTTCCTGGTGATGTCTGTGGGCTTCGTGCAGAGAGGTTAACCGTACTTCGTTGTATGTGTGTTGTTATTGGCTGTACCCACTCAACCGCCTCTACTTCCCCTACGATGTGTGGTATTATTGACTGTTGGTGTTAACCCTTCCTGATGGTGTCTGCGGGCTTCGTGCAGAGAAGTTAACCGTACTTCGTTGTAGGTGTGTTGTGATTGGCTTTACACACTCCCCCCGCCTCTACTTCCCCTACGATGTGTGGTATTATTGACTGTTGGTGTTAACCCTTCCTGATGGTGTCTGCGGGCTTCGTGCAGAGAGGTTAACCGTACTTCGTTGTAGGTGTGCTGTGATTGGCTGTACCCATTCACCCCGCCTCTACTTCCCTAAGATGTGTGGTATTATTGACTGTTGGTGTTAACCCTTCCTGGTGATGTCTGTGGGCTTCGTGCAGTGAGGTTAACCGTACTTCGTTGTAGGTGTGTTGTGATTGGCTGTACAGACTCCCCCGCCTCTACTTCCCCTACGATGTGTGGTATTATTGACTGTTGGTGTTAACCGTTAGTGGTGATGTCTGTGGGCTTCGTGCAGAGAGGTTAACCGTACTTCGTTGTATGTGTGTTGTGATTGGCTGTACCCACTCACCCGCCTCTACTTCCCCTACGATGTGTGGTATTATTGACTGTTGGTGTTAACCCTTCCTGATGGTGTCTGCGGGCTTCGTGCAGAGAGGTTAACCGAACTTCGTTGTAGGTGTGCTGTGATTGGCTGTACAAACTCACACCGCCTCTACTTCCCCTAAGATGTGTGGTATTATTGACTGTTGGTGTTAACCCTTCCTGATGGTGTTTGCGGGCTTCGTGCAGAGAGGTTAACCGTACTTCGTTGTAGGTGTGCTGTGATTGGCTGTACCCACTCACCCCGCCTCTACTTCCCCTAAGATGTGTGGTATTATTGACTGTTGGTGTTAACCCTTCCTGGTGATGTCTGTGGGCTTCGTGCAGAGAGGTTAACCGTACTTCGTTGTAGGTGTGTTGTGATTGGCTGTACCCACTCACCCGCCTCTACTTCCCCTACGATGTGTGGTATTATTGACTGTTGGTGTTAACCCTTCCAGATGGTGTCTGCGGGCTTCGTGCAGAGAGGTTAACCGTACTTCGTTGTAGGTGTGTTGTGATTGGCTGTACCCACTCCCCCCGCCTCTACTTCCTCTACTATGTGTGGTATTATTGACTGTTGGTGTTAACCCTTCCTGACGGTGTCTGCGGGCTTCGTGCAGTGAGGTTAACCGTACTTCGTTGTAGGTGTGTTGTGATTGGCTGTACCCACTCACCTGCCTCTACTTCCCCTAAGATGTGTGGTATTATTGACTGTTGGTGTTAACCCTTCCTGATGGTGTTTGCGGGCTTCGTGCAGAGAGGTTAACCGTACTTCGTTGTAGGTGTGCTGTGATTGGCTGTACCCGCTCCCCCGCCTCTACTTCCCCTACGATGTGTGGTATTATTGTCTGTTGGTGTTAACCCTTCCTGGTGATGTCTGTGGGCTTCGTGCAGAGAGGTTAACCGTAATTCGTTGTAGGTGTGTTGTTATTGGCTGTACCCACTCAACCGCCTCTACTTCCCCTACGATGTGTGGTATTATTGACTGTTGGTGTTAACCCTTCCTGATGGTGTCTGCGGGCTTCGTGCAGAGAAGTTAACCGTACTTCGTTGTAGGTGTGTTGTGATTGGCTTTACACACTCCCCCCGCCTCTACTTCCCCTACGATGTGTGGTATTATTGACTGTTGGTGTTAACCCTTCCTGATGGTGTCTGCGGGCTTCGTGCAGAGAGGTTAACCGAACTTCGTTGTAGGTGTGCTGTAATTGTCTGTACCCACTCCCCCGCCTCTACTTCCCCTACGATGTGTGGTATTATTGACTGTTGGTGTTAACCCTTCCTGGTGATGTCTGTGGGCTTCGTGCAGAGAGGTTAACCGTACTTCGTAGTAGGTGTGTTGTGATTGGCTGTACCCACCCCCCCGCCTCTACTTCCCCTACGATGTGTGGTATTATTGACTGTTGGTGTTAACCCTTCCTGGTGATGTCTGTGGGCTTCGTGCAGAGAGGTTAACCGTACTTCGTTGTAGGTGTGTTGTGATTGGCTGTACCCACCCCCCCGTCTCTACTTCCCCTACGATGTGTGGTATTATTGACTGTTGGTGTTAACCCTTCCTGGTGATGTCTGTGGGCTTCGTGCAGTGAGGTTAACCGTACTTCGTTGTAGGTGTGTTGTGATTGGCTGTACAGACTCCCCGCCTCTACTTCCCCTACGATGTGTGGTATTATTGACTGTTGGTGTTAACCGTTAGTGGTGATGTCGGTGGGCTTCGTGCAGAGAGGTTAACCGTACTTCGTTGTATGTGTGTTGTGATTGGCTGTACCCACTCACCCGCCTCTACTTCCCCTACGATGTGTGGTATTATTGACTGTTGGTGTAAACCCTTCCTGGTGGTGTGTAGGCGGTCTTCGTGCAGTGAGGTTAACCGTACTACGTTGTAGGTGTGTTGTGATTGGCTGTACCCACTCCCCCCGATTCTACTTCCCCTACGATGTGTGTATTATTGACTGTTGGTGTTAACCCTTCCTGGTGATGTCTGTGGGCTTCGTGCAGAGAGGTTAACCGTACTTCGTAGTAGGTGTGTTGTGATTGGCTGTACCCACCCCCCGCCTCTACTTCCCCTTCGATGTGTGGTATTTTTGACTGTTGGTGTTAACCCTTCCTGGTGGTGTAGGGCGGGCTTCGTGCAGAGAGGTTAACCGTACTTCGTTGTAGGTGTGTTGTGATTGGCTGTACCCACTCACCCCGCCTCTACTTCCCCTACGATGTGTGGTATTATTGACTGTTGGTGTTAGCCCTTGCTGGTGGTATCTGCGGGCTTCGTGAGAGAGATTAACCGTACTTCGTTGTAGGTGTGCTGTGATTGGCTGTACCCACTCCCCCGCCTCTATTTCCCTACGAGTGTGTGTATTATTGACTGTTGGTGTTAACCCTTCCTGGTGATGTCTGTGGGCTTCGCGCAGAGAGGTTAACCGTACTTCGTTGTATGTGTGTTGTGATTGGCTGTACCCACTCACCCGCCTCTACTTCCCCTACGATGTGTGGTATTATTGACTGTTGGTGTTAACCCTTCCTGGTGGTGTAGGGCGGGCTTCGTGCAGTGAGGTTAACCGTATTTCGTTGTAGGTGTGCTGTGATTGGCTGTACCCACTTACCCCGAAACTACTTCCCCTACGATGTGTGGTATTATTGACTGTTGGTGTTAACCCTTCCTGGTGGTGTAGGGCGGGCTTCGTGCAGTGAGGTTAACCGTACTTCGTTGTAGGTGTGCTGTGATTGGCTGTACCCACTCCACCCGCCTCTACTTCCCCTACGATGTGTTGTATTATTGACTGTTGGTGTTAACCCTTCCTGGTGATGTCTGTGGGCTTCGTGCAGAGAGGTTAACCGTACTTCGTTGTATGTGTGTTGTTATTGGCTGTACCCACTCAACCGCCTCTACTTCCCCTACGATGTGTGGTATTATTGACTGTTGGTGTTAACCTTCCTGATGGTGTCTGCGGGCTTCGTGCAGAGAAGTTAACCGTACTTCGTTGTAGGTGTGTTGTGATTGGCTTTACACACTCCCCCCGCCTCTACTTCCCCTACGATGTGTGGTATTATTGACTGTTGGTGTTAACCCTTCCTGATGGTGTCTGCGGGCTTCGTGCAGAGAGGTTAACCGTACTTCGTTGTAGGTGTGCTGTGATTGGCTGTACCCATTCACCCCGCCTCTACTTCCCCTAAGATGTGTGGTATTATTGACTGTTGGTGTTAACCCTTCCTGGTGATGGCTGTGGGCTTCGTGCAGAGAGGTTAACCGTACTTAGTTGTAGGTGTGCTGTGATTGACTGTACCCACTCCCCCCGCCTCTACTTCCCCTACGATGTGTGGTATTATTGACTGTTGGTGTTAACCCTTCCTGGTGATGTCTGTGGGCTTCGTGCAGAGAGGTTAACCGTACTTCGTTGTAGGTGTGTTGTGATTGGCTGTACCCACCCCCCGCCTCTACTTCCCCTACGATGTGTATTATTATTGACTGTTGGTGTTAACCCTTCCTGGTGATGTCTGTGGGCTTCGTGCAGTGAGGTTAACCGTACTTCGTTGTAGGTGTGTTGTGATTGGCTGTACAGACTCCCCCGCCTCTACTTCCCCTACGATGTGTGGTATTATTTGACTGTTGGTGTTAACCGTTAGTGGTGATGTCTGTGGGCTTCGTGCAGAGAGGTTAACCGTACTTCGTTGTATGTGTGTTGTGATTGGCTGTACCCACTCACCCGCCTCTACTTCCCCTACGATGTGTGGTATTATTGACTGTTGGTGTAAACCCTTCCTGGTGGTGTAGGGCGGTCTTCGTGCAGTGAGGTTAACCGTACTTCGTTGTAGGTGTGTTGTGATTGGTTGTACCCACTCCCCCCGATTCTACTTCCCCTACGATGTGTGGTATTATTGACTGTTGGTGTTAAAACCTCCTTCTGATGTCGTCTGTGGGCTTCGTGCAGAGAGGTTAACCGTACTTCGTAGTAGGTGTGTTGTGATTGGCTGTACCCACCCCCCGCCTCTACTTCCGATTCGATGTGTGGTATTTTTGACTGTTGGTGTTAACCCTTCCTGGTGGTGTAGGGCGGGCTTCGTGCAGTGAGGTTAACCATACTTCGTTGTAGGTGTGCTGTGATTGGCTGTACCCACTCCCCCCGCCGCTAGTTCCCCTACGATGTGTGGTATTATTGACTGTTGTTGTTAACCCTTCCTGGTGATGTCTGTGGGCTTCGTGCAGAGAGGTTAACCGTACTTCGTTGTAGGTGTGTTGTGATTGGCTGTACCCACTCCCCCGCCTCTACTTCCCCTACGATGTGTGGTATTATTGACTGTTGGTGTTAACCCTTCCTGGTGGTGTAGGGCGGGCTTCGTGCAGTGAGGTTAACCGTACTTCGTTGTAGGTGTGCTGTGATTGGCTGTACCCACTCCCCCCGCCACTACTTCCCCTACGATGTGTGGTATTATTGACTGTTGGTGTTAACCCTTCCTGGTGGTGTAGGGCGGGCTTCGTGCAGATGGGTTAACCGTACTTCGTTGTAGGTGTGCTGTGATTGGCTGTACCCACTCACCCCGCCTCTACTTCCCCTACGATGTGTGGTATTATTGACTGTTGGTGTTAACCCTTCCTGATGGTGTCTGCGGGCTTCGTGCAGTGAGGTTAACCGTACTTCGTTGTAGGTGTGTTGTGATTGGCTGTACCCACTCCCCCCGCCTCTACTTCCCCTACGATGTGTGGTATTATTGACTGTTGGTGTTAACCCTTCCTGGTGATGTCTGTGGGCTTCGTGCAGAGAGGTTAACCGTACTTCGTTGTAGGTGTGTTGTGATTGGCTGTACCCACTCACCCGCCTCTACTTCCCCTACGATGTGTGGTATTATTGACTGTTGGTGTTAGCCCTTGCTGGTGGTGTCTGCGGGCTTCGTGCAGAGAGGTTAACCGTACTTCGTTGTAGGTGTGTTGTGATTGGCTGTACCCACTCCCCCGCCTCTACTTCCCCTACGATGTGTGGTATTATTGACTGTTGGTGTTAACCCTTCCTGGTGGTGTAGGGCGGGCTTCGTGCAGTGAGGTTAACCGTACTTCGTTGTAGGTGTGTTGTGATTGGCTGTACCCACTCCCCCGCCTCTACTTCCCCTACGATGTGTGGTATTATTGACTGTTGGTGTTAACCCTTCCTGGTGATGTCTGCGGGCTTCGTGCAGAGGGGTTAACCGTACTTCGTTGTAGGTGTGCTGTGATTGGCTGTACCCACTCCCCCCGCCTCTACTTCCCCTACGATGTGTGGTATTATTGACTGTTGGTGTTAACCCTTCCTGATGGTGTCTGCGGGCTTCGTGCAGAGGGGTTAACCGTACTTCGTTGTAGGTGTGCTGTGATTGGATGTACCCACTCCCCCCGCCTCTACTTCCCTACGATGTGTGGTATTATTGACTGTTGGTGTTAACCCTTCCTGGTGATGTCTGTGGGCTTCGTGCAGAGAAGTTAACCGTACTTCGTTGTAGGTGTGTTGTGATTGGCTGTACCCACTCCCCCCGCCTCTACTTCCCCTACGATGTGTGGTATTATTGACTGTTGGTGTTAACCCTTCCTGATGGTGTCTGCGGGCTTCGTGCAGAGGGGTTAACCGTACTTCGTTGTAGGTGTGTTGTGATTGTCGGCTGGTTCTTGGAGCAACAAAGACACAAGGGGCATTGGGGAGAGTATATGTAGCTTCTTCGGAGTCCAGAACACGACAGAGCTCTGAAGGTGTGTGAGAGGAGATGTGAGGGGATTAGGAGTGGCATACGTGTAACCTGGTAGCGGCAGTCCTGCTTGTTCGAAGTCTGGCCAACAACTGAGCTCTGCAGAGGTGTCGACAGGTCGAGAGGTGAAAGGGAAATGCATTTGGATGAATGGGAGGGGTAATTCAAGTGCATAGGATTGAGATAATTTATTTGTGTATGTAATAAATAATTCTAGTAATTAAATTATATATAAATGCAATAATTTAAACGTGTACTTGTACCACATTATGTAATACCCCGAAAGTCATATTGGCAAGAGGAAATTCTTTCACACAGCATAAGCGGCCATATTGGAATGTGTGTAATATATAAGGCGTTGAGTGTATGTAGAAAATTGTCAATATATGTTTGGAATCTGTCGAAGTCAGTTCGGAGCAGCTATAGATGCAACATACCCAGTGTGGTAAAGTGTATTATTTGGTGACGACTGAAATTTTCAAGACGTGGAAAGCTGCGAAGTTGAGTTTTGCACCAGGGAGGCGAGCCTATCTTCTCTCTGTGGGAAAGCAGCGACAACGAGCGAGCAGCCAGTGACTCGGCGGGGAATTCCTGACGTCATAGTATCTCAACTTTACACTGACGAGTGTTCGGAAGTGGGGATTTCCCGAAGCAGACACTTCATCTAAGTAGAGAGCAAGATTTGTATGGGGAAAAAAAAGTCGTAGAGTTTATATTGTCCTACTGAAAACAATTTCATGCAATAAAGGTATAAATAGTGAAATTCAAAAAAACCTCTTGTCTTCTTTAAAAAATTTTCCACATATGTGTGGCAAACCCATGAGGTGAAAATTTTTTGAGCGTTATTAATCTGAAGTAAATATTCAACTCTTCAATTCTGCTCCGTTTCACGCAGCTCATTATAGTATGTGACTGACACATGTCGCTGTCACGAATGCATCATGAGCGGAAAAATCATATTAGTTAATTATTACTACAGGCGATTGTAAAAATTGTCTTATGACGTGGAGACGACACGCGGTTGGGGAAAGTCGCCTTTAAATTTTCACACGCCACTTCCATATCGTCTGTGGGAGAGGAAAACACACTCTTGCCAACCCACATACCAGAGATGACATAAGCCAATTTCCGTCTCCTGCGCATGTGCCCAGCACTGGCCTACCCCCACCAGCACAGCCGTCAGTAACGTGGACAACACTGATGAACGAACGTGTGTTTACATATTCATTTCCAAAAGTCAAGAACTTTTACAGTCATAAAATTGTTATACTATTTCGAATTTCATCTAATTACATTAATAATTGGTTACAGTATCTATACAAACATGTCAAAGTACTTTTTTACATAAACAGTTTTCTAACCTCAAATTCTGTCCATGTCGTTTTTGATAGTATTGTCAAAAAAAAATACGCGTAGGTATTTTCATATCGGGAGAAAAATCCATATTATTTATTTTGGTTATTTATAAAAGTATTGTTTCACGAAACGATATAACGAAACAAAAATTAAGAGTTTCGGTACATCGGAACCCGATATTTAACTTAACAAATGTCAAATTACTTGGAATAGTATATATTGTCGCATGCTGTGAGGACGCCTAATGGCGGATCTGAGTTTGTAAAGGGATGGAGGTCTTAATAATAAAAAATAAAAGAAAGAAACTAAATTTGATTTCTAATTTATTCACTCTGTTACTACGTACAATATCAATTAACTGTCTCACTTTTACTCTTTCTATTTAACATTGAGCGCACAATTTAAAGTTTATTTCAACTTTACTTAATGTCCTTCTTAATGTTTCTCTTGATTGCAGTAAATTAACTCGTACCCATTATTAGCAGGTGTCCAGTCTATCTGTTTCCATCAGTTAAAATGTCTTTCACTCACGCACTTGATCCAATAGTCCAGGCTCCAGCCACGTCCTTCAAAACAATGGCACCCTTAGTATTTGCCTTCTCTTATTCACAGCTGACCACGGCGCTCGTTCGGAATACCACCAGTCATCCATTCAGCCACTCCAACTCAGAACTGCCGGCTCCGAGGTCTGACGCTATTTTATAGTCTCACCCTGACCATCTCGAAGGTTCAACACACTCCGAGTTGCGCTGGGAGGCTAGGTTAGTAATATTGCCAGGGTCACGGAGCGTGGGTGAAAAAGAGATTTAAAAATGTGGCACACTCTAAGGTCACTGATATGCCCACCCCGCGGCGCCGACTGGCGACTCCTGACAATATTGAGGAATCGTAGCGTTGTAGAATTATGTGGCACCTGTTTTCATAAGTATGTCGCCAAAGTAAAAATGGAAACTTAATTCATTTTTTTATTCAAAACTGGTCTTATTAAAAGAGATGTTTTATAGAATTGTTTATTTTCGATACCTGGAAAAAGATATTGGTTTCGATAAAAATATTGTTGGAATAGGCCTACACGGACGATTTAATTCGACATGTCGTTGATGATCATAATTTCGATATATCGATATTTTCCTGACATATCTACTTCAGTGTTGGAACATGGAGAGTGTCCATTGCGCACCCCGGGCGCGTACTCTACCCCAGCCAAAACTGCAGTCGCAGATAGCAGCAGACGTTTTCGCAAATTTCATAGGATCATGTTAGTAAAAGGAGGGGGGGGGGGGTGGAGTCACGTTCGGGAAGCTGTGGGCGGCACATCGACGTCATTCCGACGAAAACTGGAACTACGCGATATAAAAACTTTGTCTCGATTACCTTTAACGAGAACGATGTGGCTCTCTCTCTATCTCTCTCTCTCTCTCTCTCTCTCTCTCTCTCTCTCTCTCTCTCTCTCTCTCTCTCTCTCTCTCTCTCTCTCTCCCGTCCCTACGTCCATTTTTAAAGTGGATGTACTCTGATACCGAGAAGGGACGCAACACTGAAACTTCCATCCCAATCATCGCCAAATACCGCTTTACCGTCAACATCAATTCGGCGTTCATTTGTTTCCCGCCTGCTATTATCGTTCTTTTTAATGGCCCTTTCCCCTGCGTCCTTTTGAATTTTAAAAAAGGAGCAAATCCTATGAAAATAATTAAGCCTCCAGACCCACACATTTTATGTAGGTAAGAGGCGATGTGACCCGAAAAAAAGTATTAAGTGACAAAATATAACCTTCGCAAGACGGCAAAAAAAAAAAAAAAAAAAAAAAAAAATCGAGGATTTCATTTGTTTTCCTCTCCTTTCAGTCGTGTACTTTGTGAGGGGTGGATTCACATTTTTATACGTTTCGCGTTTCCACTCTTCACAATACGAACTGCGTGGGTCAAAAACAGATTTTTTTTTTCGCCATCGTAAATTAACTTTTATTGCCGCCATAAACATAAAGAAAGCAGCGGTGTTGATAAGCTAATGTTTTTCTGGTCATTTGCCAGTAAAAACGGCTTGTCGAGTAGCCCATTACCTTTTTCCTTTGAGTGCAGTATCGTGACGTTTAATATTGTTTCTCTCGCGAAATTCATTTGTCCTCGTGGAAGGCAAAAAAACGACCATGACAGTCGGTGGATCTTAAGAAACGCTTCCCGTGTTTGAACTAACCCGGTTCAACTGCCCCTAAATAAGCTAGCAATAAAAATTCATTAAATTCTGGTATAATTTTAAGTGTGTTGTTAAAGGCGAGAAACAGCATGCGAGTATACGCCAGTAGAATTCCATCTTAACGATTTTCTAGAGTTTCGATTGCAGATGGTCTAAAACTTGGCTCATAACAGTCCGTCACTTCCGTCAGTCGCCTGTCCGTCGGTCTGTTCGTCCGTCAATTGAAAGTGACATACAACCGTCCTTCATCCGTCTGGCCAGAAAATGTTCAGTGTTACCACCCAACAACACGAACTTTCTCGCCCAGAGAAGAATGTTTTAATAAGTGTCATAAATATATTCTCTTTCCCTAACATAATTTATCACAATTACCACTGAAAATTTACAAGTCATCTTAAGTTCAATTCAAAGGACAAACTTAAAATAGTTAACCACTTCACTTCCTTGTGTATTAATATATATATATATATATATATATATATATAGTGACAAAACAACACGTGACTGTTTTCCGAATGTTTGAGATATATTTGACGGATTGAAAAAAAGTTAGCCTCTGATTGGTTGAAGATCACGTGATCGACGGACGGACGACTGACGGATGGTTGTTAGTTCAGCTTTAGACATTCGACCCGTATTTACACTGTAATGCCAGATAATGTTGCACGGACAAAACGGAAACTGAATAGAAATAAAGAAAGAGAAACTTCCCTACGGAGAGGAACAGATAGCAATAGATTGGTTCAAACAATATACTAAGCGAGATAATGAAAATCCTCATTCATATGTTTTACAAGAAAACGCCATGCATATTACAAAGATCCCTGCTAATTTATGTCCTCTTTCATATCATCACAGCCCCGCTCTGCACGTGTATACTCACAGCCTCGCTCTGCACGTGTATACTCACTACCTCGCTCTGCACTTGTATACTCACAGCCTCGCTCTGCATGTGTATACTCACAGCCTCGCTCTGCACGTGTATACTCACAACCTCGCTCTGCATGTGTATACTCACAGCCTCGCTCTGCACGTGTATACTCACAACCTCGCTCTGCACTTGTATACTCACAGCCTCGCTCTGCACGTGTATACTCACAGCCTCGCTCTGCACGTGTATACTCACAACCTCGCTCTGCACGTGTATACTCACAACCTCGCTCTGCATGTGTATACTCACAGCCTCGCTCTGCATGTGTATACTCACAGCCTCGCTCTGCACGTGTATACTCACAACCTCGCTCTGCACGTGTATACTCACAGCCTCGCTCTGCATGTGTATACTCACAGCCTCGCTCTGCATGTGTATACTCACAACCTCCCTCTGCATGTGTATACTCACAGCCTCGCTCTGCACGTGTATACTCACAACCTCCCTCTGCATGTGTATACTCACAACCTCGCTCTGCACTTGTATACTCACAACCTCGCTCTGCATGTGTATACTCACAGCCTCGCTCTGCATGTGTATACTCACAGCCTCGCTCTGCACGTGTATACTCACAACCTCGCTCTGCACTTGTATACTCACAGCCTCGCTCTGCACGTGTATACTCACAACCTCGCTCTGCACGTGTATACTCACAGCCTCGCTCTGCATGTGTATACTCACAACCTCGCTCTGCACGTGTATACTCACAACCTTGCTCTGCACGTGTATACTCACAGCCTCGCTCTGCACGTGTATACTCTCAACCTCGCTCTGCACGTGTATACTCTCAACCTCGCTCTGCACGTGTATACTCACAACCTTGCTCTGCATGTGTATTCTCACAGCCTCGCTCTGCACGTGTATACTCACAGCCTCGCTCTGCACGTGTATACTCACAACCTTGCTCTGCATGTGTATTCTCACAGCCTCGCTCTGCATGTGTATACTCACAGCCTCGCTCTGCACGTGTATACTCTCAACCTCGCTCTGCACGTGTATACTCACAACCTCGCTCTGCACGTGTATACTCTCAACCTCGCTCTGCACGTGTATACTCTCAACCTCGCTCTGCACGTGTATACTCACAACCTCGCTCTGCAGTGTATACTCTCAACCTCGCTCTGCACGTGTATACTCACAGCCTCGCTCTGCACGTGTATACTCACAGCCTCGCTCTGCATGTGTATACTCTCAACCTCGCTCTGCATTGTATTCTCACAGCCTCGCTCTGCAGTGTATACTCACAACCTCGCTCTGCACGTGTATACTCTCAACTCGCTCTGCATGTGTATTCTCACAGCCTCGCTCTGCACGTGTATACTCACAGCCTCGCTCTGCACGTGTATACTCAACCTCGCTCTGCATGTGTATACTCTACAACCTCCTCTGCACGTGTATACTCACAACCTCGCTCTGCACGTGTATACTCACAACCTCGCTCATGCATGTGTGTATACTCTCAACCTCGCTCTGCACGTGTATACTCACAACCTCGCTCTGCATGTGTATACTCACAGCCTCGCTCTGCACGTGTATACTCACAACCTCGCTCTGCACGTGTATACTCTCAACCTCGCTCTGCACGTGTATACTCCAACCTCGCTCTGCAGTGTATACTCACACCTCGCTCTGCATCGTGTATACTCACAACCTCGCTCTGCACGTGTATACTCACAGCCTCGCTCTGCACGTGTATACTCACAACCTCGCTCTGCACTGTGTATACTCACAGCCTCGCTCGTTGCCATGTGTATACTCACAGCCTCGCTCTGCATGTGTATACTACACTTCGCAGTAACCCGTCGCTCTGCACGTGTATAACTCTCAACCTCGCTCTGCACGTGTATACTCACAACCTCGCTCTGCATGTGTATACTCTCAACCTCGCTCTGCACGTGTATACTCACAACCTCGCTCTGCACGTGTATACTCTCAACCTCCCTCTGCATGTGTATACTCACACGCCTCGCTCTGCACGTGTATACTCACAACCTCGCTCTGCACGTGTATACTCACAACCTCGCTCTGCACGTGTATACTCACAACCTCGCTCTGCACGTGTATACTCACAGCCTCGCTCTGCACGTGTATAACTCTCAACCTCCCTCTGCATGTGTATTCTCACAACCTCGCTCTGCACGTGTATACTCTCAACCTCGCTCTGCACATGTATACTCACAACCTCGCTCTGCACTTGTATACTCACAGCCTCGCTCGGCACGTGTATACTCACAACCTCGCTCTGCATGTGTATTCTCACAACCTCGCTCTGCACGTGTATACTCTCAACCTCGCTCTGCACGTGTATACTCTTAACCTCCCTCTGCATGTGTATACTCACAACCTCGCTCTGCATGTGTATACTCACAACCTCGCTCTGCTTGTGTATACTCACAACCTCGCTCTGCACGTGTATACTCTCAACCTCGCTCTGCACGTGTATACTCACAACCTCGCTCTGCACTGTTATACTCACAGCCTCGCTCTGCATGTGTATACTCACAACCTCGCTCTGCATGTGTATTCTCACAACCTCGCTCTGCACGTGTATACTCACAACCTCGCTCTGCATGTGTATTCTCACAACCTCGCTCTGCACGTGTATACTCTCAACCTCGCTCTGCACGTGTATACTCTCAACCTCCCTCTGCATGTGTATACTCACAACCTCGCTCTGCATGTGTATACTCACAACCTCGCTCTGCACTTGTATACTCACAGCCTCGCTCTGCATGTGTATACTCACAACATCGCTCTGCATGTGTATACTCTCAACCTCGCTCTGCACGTGTATACTCTCAACCTCGCTCTGCATGTGTATTCTCACAACCTCGCTCTGCACGTGTATACTCACAACCTCGCTCTGCATGTGTATACCCTCAACCTCGCTCTGCATGTGTATTCTCACAACCTCGCTCTGCACGTGTATACTCTCAACCTCGCTCTGCACGTGTATACTCATCAACCTCGCTCTGCACGTGTATACTCACAGCCTCGCTCTGCATGTGTATACTCACAACCTCGCTCTGCATGTGTATTCTCACAACCTCGCTCTGCATGTGTATACTCACAGCCTCGCTCTGCACTTGTATACTCACAGCCTCGCTCTGCAAGTGTATACTCACAGCCTCGCTCTGCACGTGTATACTCTCAACCTCGCTCTGCACGTGTATACTCTCAACCTCGCTCTGCATGTGTATTCTCACAACCTCGCTCTGCACGTGTATACTCACAACATCGCTCTGCACGTGTATACTCTCAACCTCCCTGTGGTATACTCTCAACCTCCTCTGCATGTGTATTCTCACAACCTCGCTCTGCACGTGTATACTCACAACCTCGCTCTGCATGTGTATACTCACAGCCTCGCTCTGATGTGTATACACGCCTCGTCTGCACGTGTATACTCACAACCTCGCTTGCACGTGTATACTTACAACCTCGCTCTGCACGTGTATACTCACACTCGCTTGACGTGTATTCTCACAACCTCGCTCTGCACGTGTATACTCACAGCCTCGCTCTGCATGTGTATACTCACAGCCTCGCTCTGCATGTGTATACTCACAGCTCAGTCGAAAAGTGAATGTTGTTCTGTCTAACTGAAACAAAATCAGCTGATACTCTAGAAAACAACAATCGCCAAAACAGTTCTATTCGAATTATTAAAACTCGTAAAAAAGTTGTTTAGGCCCTTTAATTATACAGCTTCTCAGAAATGCATATCGCAGTCTTGGGCGAGCCCACTACAGGCTTCCTTATGGCTTCACGTAACCTTGGCGCATTTCACATTGTGTATCACTTAATCGTTGTCGACGGTAAAATGAATTAGTTTTTCTTTGCCCACAGCTTTTCGGAGCTTGAAGAGGTAGGCCACAGAGATACAACACTCCAGACGCGGAATAACTGTGCGCCTCGTCCAGCGACAATAGACTGTCGCCAGAAGATCGCGTTGCGCGAGGCTGTAATTGGCGACGGCTTATCTGGCACTTGCAGCTCCTCCGGGATTTTGTTACTCTCTCTGCCTTGGTGGTCAATAGGGGCCTGTGGGGCCCGGGACAAAGTATTTCACACAATGGCCGCTAGGGGAGCTTCCGGCTAAGTAAACGTTCGCCCCGGCTTGCCAGACCGACTCTACACTACACTTCGCCATGCTCGGAACAAGCGCTTCACTTATACAAAACATTCGTTTTGACAGTTTATATATAAGCAATACAAGCACTCATTTGACACTGGAAAAATAAACCACTTTGTACCCACTAAAAAATAACTTATTTTCAAAACAAAATAAATTTGCAATGGCAATAAAACTGTCGGAGAACTGGCAAGAAGTAATTATTTGTTTATTGGAATAATTTATGCTATAGAATTTTCATAGCGCGTGCTAAATTATTTTACTATTACTAACACTTGGCAAAGTTCAGGGACTTAGGAACACTGTATCTGTTGTGTGTAGTCAAACCGTCAAGGTGGAGGGTTTTTAATGAAGGGGGGGGGGGATATGGTAGGCAGTAACTTTACAAATTCGGCGCCTATGGTGCTATCTAAAGATTACCTATCTAAAATCTAGTTTTGGAATCAATTACACCGCTGTTTAAGCATAAACAATTGTTTACAAATAATTTATAGAAGTAAAATTAATAACATGTAAAATTATTTAATATGATTAAGTTAAATTTAAATATATACATTGATTCTCTGGGGAGGGGCAAATGTGTCCATTGCCGCCCCATTTGCGACACTACTGGTAAATAATATATTAACAAAATACGTATTTTGTAGTGGCAAATTTTTTTAGTTCAACCCAATAATTGTATTTAACAAAGATTTTTGTGTCCCAAGAACTATTATGTCGATTTAACAATACTGCATAGTTTGTTTGTAACTCTTGCCGATACATAACATTTGTTTACCCAGATAACTCTATTTCTATGCGAGCAGCAAACGAAGTCTGGATCCATGCTTTGAGAAATATGACATTTCCAGAAGTTACGTCCCTTATCTCACTGCAGTATTTTTTATTTCTTAGTAAGCGCATAATTAGATACCCGGAAAAGTCGCTGATTCATTCGGCGACAAGCTAGACTCCACAATCCTGTATGCACTCGAGCATCACTTAGTAGTTCATTGGCCGTTGTTCCAGTTCTACGCCAAAACAAGTAGCACGTGATCCGCTTCTTATTTCCTTTGCAGGTTCCTTATTTGTTGGAAGTCGTTCGAGGCCTAGTCACTGTTACGAAGACCACTTAATAAAACAAAAAATCCAATACCGAGAATCACTTATTCTACTAAATTGTTACAAGAATGCCTATCAGAGTTCGTGAGGGATGGAGGTCTCAAT
Source organism: Dryococelus australis (assembly GCA_029891345.1). Lineage (NCBI taxonomy): Eukaryota > Metazoa > Arthropoda > Insecta > Phasmatodea > Phasmatidae > Dryococelus > Dryococelus australis. Next base: position 1,789,304 of record CM057001.1, read on the forward strand.
AAAAATAAAACAACTCAATTTATTAATAATATTGATTCTCAATGCTACAAACAGTCAAACATCTATTATTTACTAGTCTGAGTGAACTATCTCTACTTAAGTGCTGAATTACACGTCTCTTATTTGCAATAACTTGCAACAGTTCGTCGTATGAAAAATTTGGTTTGTTATTTTGTACAAATTTCTTTTCCCTATTTTGTACACCACCAACATATTTCTGTAATCACATAAATAAATGGAAAAAAAATCAACCAACTCAAATATTCAGTCATTTAATCCGCCGTTTATAAGTGTTATATTTATGCATAGTGCTACGTTTTGTTGATAAATGTACGAATTTGCAAAATTTCAGTTCACAAAAACGATCTGAACTAATATTGACTATGTTTGAAGAACAATAAGCCAACAATTTCTGCTACGATGCCAATGACAACACTAGCTTAAAAATAATATGTTCCGGGAGTGTAGAAAAAGTAGTGTTTTCATCTCTATTCCCTCTGTGACACACACTCGGAGAGTAACATTTCTAGTGAATCGGAGGCAGTTGCTCTTGATATTTCTGTATGATATATTAGCGGCCAGGCAAGAGTGCCCGCAGTAATTTTTTTCAATGACAAAAATATTGCCAGTACGTTTGTACCAGAACGGAGTGTAAGCAGTCCCATAAGTTACACACCATGCAATGCCTAGTTGGCAGCCTTCTGTAGCAACCAAATTTCTACTGCACTTTGTTTACTGCGTTCTCTTCTCGTTTCTGCTTATCTATCCAGCCCTCTTTTCCTCCCCGTTTCACTCAACTAACCGCCCGGTCAAGTGCATTTCTCCATTTCGGCTGCCGTCATCGTAAATCAAATTCCTGACGTCAAATAAAAGAAAAGTTGCAAATATTTTCTTGTCTCTCTCACTCCACCACATAATGCGGCGCCCCAATAAAATAAAATTCTATTTGTGAATCCCTGCCTTCGAAGAAAAAAAAAAAAAAAAAAAAAAAAAAAAAAAAAAAAAAAAAAAAAGTGTTGACGTAAAATCCATGTTTGGAAGCTTTAAAGTTTTTATGACTAACGTGCCCAAAAAAATGAGCGGGGTTATGAGGTAGTTATTTAAATATATTTAACAAAACATGGAAGAGGACAAGTTTCACGACCATGCATTATACGTCCCTCTGTTCAGATGTTTAGGTATTGTCGCGATAACTGATGGATATCTTGTCACTTCACTCTCGGGTAGAGAGTTGACAATATTTCCACTGCCGCACGAAGTAGGGTTAGTATTGTTACATATCACTGCTTTGTGTCACTGCCCTTGACCCGCAGGCGTGAGCGATGGAGTATGTGAAGGCCATACAGTGATCTCAGGAACAAAGACACGCCACCGCGATAGTCTACGTATCTCGCGCGCTCATGACATTCGGCAGATACAATTACTAAGGTTTTCTACGAAAGAATGTTCTGGTTATTGCTGTGACTCGGGGTGTGGCGAACCTTCTGCGTCGGGGTAAAGTTAATTCTACTCAGGTTAGGAACAAAACGAGTTTTCTTATAGGAGTGCTTGGCATAGGGAAAGTTACTGCCGCTAGGTGCGTAGTGTTCCAAAGAGATCACTTTCGATTAAGATTTTAAGCGATGTGAACATTAAGAGAAATATTTTACTTAATTAAGAAGTTTCATTATTATTGAAATCATCCTGTTTTTTAACGTAGAAAATAGATAAAATCTGGTACACATGTGACACAAGCGCTTACATAGTGGCAAAAATTGTTGGTTGTCAAACTTTGAACACTGGCCTTCCCAACCTGTAGTAGAAGTAAGCTTAATCAGTGCGACTGATACTTGTTAAGCGCGGTGGGTCTCCGAGCTGACAGTTTTAGAGAATCGAGAGTTTGGACAATTGTACTACCTTGCGACGATATGAGCGAGACGACGAGCCAGCAGAGTCGAGTGGCGGCGAGAGCAACCAACAGGAGTGCGGTCTGTAACTGCGAGCTTCGGTACAGTGAAGGGTGCGACTGTTGGACTGGCTACGTGAATGTAATAGCAACATACAGACTGAGTATGTGTTAGTAATGAGTTCCGTTGCAACGCGTAAGATTAAATGTAAAGTTATAACGTCAAATCCTCATCAGGGGTAAAAAAAAAAATTGGTCTTTGACTGTAATTAGGAAGCAAATACTGCGTCGACTCGTATGTCACACAGCAAAAAGTTTCTTATTTGCAAGTCCTAAAGTCAAATCCGAATACTAATTTATGTAACAGTCTTATACGCAACAAATATTCTCCTAATCTATTACAAATAATATTAACTATATCAGCACACATAATAATTACAATTTGTATAGAAAGAATAATTTATTGTACTAACATAAATAACTCAATATTAATAACAATTTAATATAATTATGGTATACAATATCACTGATTCAAGTAAAATGCCATTACTTATAATTTGTAATCAATGAATAATTACGTAAGCATTACCCACAAATACAAATGAACAATAGTTCTTTAAATGAGCTACCAAACCCTATTCAACATATCAACATGATATGTAATTTTGGGTCATTATTAGGACTCTCTTTAATAATCCAAAATTTAACAGGCTCATTTCTGGCAAAACACGACACACCAAATGAAGAATTAGCATTTAATTGAGTAAGATGCATTTTAAGAGAAGTAAAGAAAGATCGGAAATCATAAATTAATCCGTTCACTCAACGCGCACTCTAAAAATAAAATTCTGCTTTACTTCCAAAACTGAATTGGAAGTGTTTTATATACAGAGTTGAGAAGTTTCCTACGCATTTGACTTGTTTCCTGGGCAAATGTAGGAACGCTGGTATGAACGTACGGGAAATCAGTTTGCAATTTGCGCTTTCTCACTCTACGTGTACACTCAGAGAGTAAATTTGCGAATAATTTCTTAGACTGTGTCCATGATCTAGGACATTACACATGACGAGTATTATGGCCGGCATTTTACACATCAGGGACTCATCTGATTCATTGAAATGTCCGCATCTCACGTATGTCAGTTAACGAACATGCAGTATGCTGATCATTGGTTAACCCATTCATTCTCACTGTACACAGTTGTGTATATTACGCACGTTTAGGTAATATTTTGGTCTGTGCCGCACATTGCAAAGCTCAATGACCACTGATCTGTGTGGGTAAATAATTCACACACCATCTTACTGGTCTACGTTATAATTGGTCCATATAACTGCAGGCGAACATACAGCCTACAGCTCATAGGCTGTAACAACGAAACAAGTGTTGTTGTGTCAAATTAAGTACAGAATACATCACAAAGTCTTATTGCAACAACGTGAAACCGTAAATTAAAGTGGGCATGAAAGTGTCGAGTGAAGTACCCTCGACACGAGTACAGTAAACATCATAATATTGAGCAGTTGCAACACTTGAGCTGTTAAATTACTTCGGGCTTGTACTAGCTAAAGTCAGTTTGGCGGGATTATAAAAGCGTAAAGGCTGTTCATGATAACTTAAGTACTTTTGAAAGCCCTACTTAAGATCTACTCGTGTGTGTATCTGTGTATAAAACCATCACATAAAAAATTAACATTGCCAAAAGACTGATCACTTTATTCACGCGTCGGCCAAGTGAAACTATAAATTTATTAAGATAGTAAATATTTTTAAATTTGCTAATTTATACACCTATTATGCATTAAAAAACCTGCAAGCATTATAAATTGTTTCTTATTCAAAAATATTTAACTTAACACTTTTAAATCAGCGTTCAGACGTGGAACTACTTTCTCTTCTTGCGTTACCAACTTTACTAGACGCCAGTTACAACATATGCAAGTAGGGGCAACGACACCAGTTACAACATATGCAAGTAGGGGCAGCGACACCAGTTACAACATATGCAAGTAGAGGCACCGACACCAGTTACAACATATACAAGTAGGGGCAGCGACACCAGTTACAACATATGCAAGTAGGGGCAGCGACACAAGTTACAACATATGCAAGTAGGGGCAGCGACACCAGTTACAACATATGCAAGTAGGGGCAGCGACACCAGTTACAACATATGCAAGTAGGGGCAGCGACACCAGTTACAACATATGCAAGTAGAGGCACCGACAAAAGTTACAACATATGCAAGTAGGGGCAACGACACCAGTTACAACATATGCAAGTAGGGGCAGCGACACCAGTTACAACATATGCAAGTAGAGGCACCGACACCAGTTACAACATATACAAGTAGGGGCAGCGACACCAGTTACAACATATGCAAGTAGGGGCAGCGACACAAGTTACAACATATGCAAGTAGGGGCAGCGACACCAGTTACAACATATGCAAGTAGGGGCAGCGACACCAGTTACAACATATGCAAGTAGGGGCAGTGACACCAGTTACAACATATTCAAGTAGGGGCAGCGACACCAGTTACAACATATGCAAGTAGGGGCAGCGACACCAGTTACAACATATGCAAGTAGGGGCAGCGACACCAGTTACAACATATGCAAGTAGGGGCAGCGACACCAGTTACAACATATTCAAGTAGGGGCAGCGACACCAGTTACAACATATGCAAGTAGGGGCAGCGACACCAGTTACAACATATGCAAGTAGGGGCAGCGACACCAGTTACAACATATGCAAGTAGGGGCAGCGACACCAGTTACAACATATGCAAGTAGGGGCAGTGACATGTTTACAAGGCTTATTTCAAAAGTGCTCATTTTAACGTGAATAGCCTTTATCTGATACTGCAAATCAGATCGGCAGAAATTACTTGTTCGTAAAACTGGAAGGTCTCGAATATAAATTCTATGTAGGCTTGTGATCGCCGCCAACAAGTCACAGCCAGGATGTAGGCTTGTGATCGCCGTCAACAAGTCACAGCCAGAATGAAGGCTTGTGATCGCCGCCAACAAGTCACAGCCAGGATGTAGGCTTGTGATAGCCGCCAACAAGTCGCAGCCAGGATGTAGGCTTGTGATCGCCGTCAACAAGTCACAGCCAGAATGTAGGCTTGTGATCGCCGCCAACAAGTCACAGCTAGAATGTAGGCTTGTGATCGCCGTCAACAAGTCACAGCCAGGATGTAGTCTTGTGATCGCCGCCAACAAGTCACAGCCAGGATGTAGGCTTGTGATAGCCGCCAACAAGTCACAGCGAGAATGTAGGCTTGTGATCGCCGCCAACAAGTCACAGCCAGGATGTAGGCTTGTGATCGCCGTCAACAAGTCACAGCTAGAATGTAGGTTTGTTATCCGCCAACAAGTCACAGCCAGGATGTAGGCTTGTGATCACCGTCAACAAGTCACAGCTAGAATGTAGGTTTGTTATCCGCCAACAAGTAGCAGCCAGGATGTAGGCTTGTGATCGCCGTCAACAAGTCACAGCCAGAATGTAGGCTTGTGATCGCCGCCAACAAGTCACAGCTAGAATGTAGGCTTGTGATCGCCGTCAACAAGTCACAGCCAGGATGTAGTCTTGTGATCGCCGCCAACAAGTCACAGCCAGGATGTAGGCTTGTGATAGCCGCCAACAAGTCACAGCGAGAATGTAGGCTTGTGATCGCCGCCAACAAGTCACAGCCAGGATGTAGGCTTGTGATCGCCGTCAACAAGTCACAGCTAGAATGTAGGTTTGTTATCCGCCAACAAGTCACAGCCAGGATGTAGGCTTGTGATCACCGTCAACAAGTCACAGCTAGAATGTAGGTTTGTTATCCGCCAACAAGTCGCAGCCAGGATGTAGGCTTGTGATCGCCGTCAACAAGTCACAGCCAGAATGTAGGCTTGTGATCGCCGCCAACAAGTCACAGCTAGAATGTAGGCTTGTGATCGCCGTCAACAAGTCACAGCCAGGATGTAGTCTTGTGATCGCCGCCAACAAGTCACAGCCAGGATGTAGGCTTGTGATAGCCGCCAACAAGTCACAGCGAGAATGTAGGCTTGTGATCGCCGCCAACAAGTCACAGCCAGGATGTAGGCTTGTGATCGCCGTCAACAAGTCACAGCTAGAATGTAGGCTTGTGATCGCCGTCAACAAGTCACAGCCAGAATGTAGGCTTGTGATCGCCGTCAACAAGTCACAGCCAGGATGTAGGCTTGTGATCGCCGTCAACAAGTCACAGCCAGGATGTAGTCTTGTGATCGCCGCCAACAAGTCACAGCCAGGATGTAGGCTTGGGATCGCCGTCAACAAGTCACAGCTAAAATGAAGGCTTGTGATCGCCGTCAACAAGTCACAGCCAGGATTTAGGCTTGTGATCGCCGTCAACAAGTCACAGCCAGGATTTAGGCTTGTGATCGCCGTCAACAAGTCACAGCTAGAATGAAGGCTTGTGATCGCCGTCAACAAGTCACAGCAAGAATGTAGGTTTGTTATCCGCCAACAAGTCGCAGCCAGGATGTAGGCTTGTGATCGCCGTCAACAAGTCACAGCTAGAATGTAGGTTTGTTATCCGCCAACAAGTCACAGCCAGGATGTAGGCTTGTGATCGCCGTCAACAAGTCACAGCTAGAATGTAGGTTTGTTATCCGCCAACAAGTCGCAGCCAGGATGTAGGCTTGTGATCGCCGTCAACAAGTCACAGCCAGAATGTAGGCTTGTGATCGCCGCCAACAAGTCACAGCGAGAATGTAGGCTTGTGATCGCCGTCAACAAGTCCAAACCAGGATGTAGGCTTGTGATCGCCGTCAACAAGTCACAGCCAGAATAGATGTAGGCTTGTTATCGGCCAACCAACAGAGCAGCCAGAATGTAGTCTTGTGATGCCGCCAACAAGTCACAGCCAGATGTAGGCTTGTGATCGCCGCCAACAAGTCACAGCCAGGATGTAGGCTTGTGATCGCCACCAACAAGTCACAGCCAGGATGTAGGCTTGTGATCGCCCACAACAAGTCACACCAGGATGTAGGCTTGTGATCGCCGTCACAAGTCACAGCAAATGTAGGTTTGATCGCCAACAATCGCAGATTAGCTTGATCCCGTCACAATCAATAATGTAGGTTTGTTATCCAACAATCGCAGCAATGTAGCTTGATCGCGTCAACAAGTCACACAAATTAGTTGTATCCCAAAGTCACAGCAGATTAGTTTATCCCCACAATCACAGCCGATGTAGCTGTGAGCCGAATCACACCAGATGTACTTGTGTGCCCCAACAATCCAGCCGATGTGCTGTTCCCCAACAATACAGATGTAGGTTGTCGCGCACAAGTCACACAGGATGGCTTTATCGCCAAACATACGCCGATTGCTTGTACCCCAACATCACAGCAGATGTAGCTTTGATCGCGCCAACACAGCCGAATGTCTTGTGATCGCCGCCAACAAGTCACAGCAGATGTAGGCTTGTGATCGCCGTCAACAAGTCACAGCTAGAATGTAGGCTTGTGATCGCCGTCAACAAGTCACAGCAGAAAGTAGGTTTGTATCCGTCAACAAGTCACAGCCAGGATGTAGGCTTGTGATCGCCGTCAACAAGTCACAGCTAGAATGTAGGTTTGTTATCCGCCAACAAGTCACAGCCAGAATGTAGGCTTGTGATCGCCGCCAACAAGTCACAGCCAGAATGTAGGCTTGTGATCGCCGTCAACAAGTCACAGCCAGAATGTAGGTTGTGATCGCCCAACAAGTCACAGCCAGGATGTAGGCTTGTGATCCGCCGCAACAAGTCACAGCCAGGATGTAGGCTTGTGATCGCCGCCAACAAGTCACAGCCAGGATGTAGTCTTGTGATCGCCACAACAAGTCACAGCCAGAATGTAGGCTTGTTATCGCCGCCAACAAGTCACAGCCAGAATGTAGGCTTGTGATCGCCGCAACAAGTCACAGCCAGAATGTAGGCTTGTGATCGCCGTCAACAAGTCACAGCAGAATGTAGGCTTGTGATCGCCGTCAACAAGTCACAGCCAGAATGTAGGCTTGTGATCGCCGCAACAAGTCACAGCCAGGATGTAGGCTTGTGATCGCCGTCAACAAGTCACAGCTAGAATGTAGGTTTGTTATCCGCCAACAAGTCACAGCCAGGATGTAGGCTTGTGATCGCCGCCAACAAGTCACAGCCAGAATGTAGGTTGATGCCGCCAACAAGTCACAGCCAGGATGTAGGCTTGTGATCGCCGCAACAAGTCACAGCCAGAATGTAGGCTTGTTATCGCCGTCAACAAGTCACAGCCAGGATGTAGGCTTGTGATCGCCGCCAACAAGTCACAGCCAGAATGTAGGCTTGTGATCGCCGCCAACAAGCACAGCCAGGATGTAGGCTTGTTTATGCCGCCAACAAGTCACAGCCAGGATGTAGGCTTGTGATCGCCACCAACAAGTCACAGCCAGGATGTAGGCTTGTGATCGCCGTCAACAAGTCACAGCCAGAATGTAGGCTTGTGATCGCCGTCAACAAGTCACAGCGAGAATGTAGGCTTGTGATCGCCGTCAACAAGTCACAGCCAGAATGTAGGCTTGTGATCCGCGTCAACAAGTCACAGCTAGAATGTAGGTTTGTTATCCGCCAACAAGTCGCAGCAGGATGTAGGCTTGTGATCGCCGCAACAAGTCACAGTAGAATGTAGGTTTGTTATCGCGCCAACAAGTCACAGCCAGAATGTAGGTTGTGATAGCCGCCAACAAGTCACAGCCAGGATGTAGGCTTGTGATCGCCGTCAACAAGTCACAGCCAGATGTAGGCTTGTGATCGCCGCCAACAAGTCACAGCCAGAATGTAGGTTTGTTATCCGCCAACAAGTCACAGCCAGAATGTAGGCTTGTGATCGCCGCCAACAAGTCACAGCGAGAATGTAGGCTTGTGATCGCCGCCAACAAGTCACAGCCAGAATGTAGGTTTGTTATCCGCCAACAAGTCACAGCCAGAATGTAGGCTTGTGATCGCCACCAACAAGTCACAGCCAGGATGTAGTCTTGTGATCGCCACCAAAATGTCACAGCCAGGATGCCTGAAGCGTCAGGAATGCGGTCCACGGTCGATGAAAATCTCCCAGGTATAAAAAAATATCCCGCGGCAGTTCGTATTTATCTGTGGGTGCGGATCAAGTTGTCAAGGTCAAGTGGCTGGGGTGTTAACCGCACTGCGGAGAGGACCGGAGACCACGGCCCACCCACCCCACCACGAGCAGTGTACGGACGGGCCTTCACGAGCAGTGTACGGACGGGACTTCACGAGCAGTGTACGGACGGGACTTCACGAGCAGTGTACGATACTTGTCCACAAATTCTCAGGTGAAGGATCACACCCACGGAGGCTGTGGAGAAAAAACGCCAGGATATTAATTAAATGGGTTGGTTTAGACCAGCAGCTGTCGACCTGGATTCGCAGTTAAAAATACATCATCCCCCCCCCCCCAAACAACCGGTCACTCTTATTTAAATCATTACAGATGGCTCTCACCAACACTCGGCGCGGAACAATGTCCAGCAGACGACATACGATGAAGAGGTTGGGTGGTTAGGACGTGTGAACATTGTAATAAAGCCAGGCAGGCTCGCTCCGTAATTTTATTTTCAGCGTTGGCCATGGCAATATCTATATCAGCTTTTCAACCAACACTCTAAGGCACAAATATACATCTTGTGCAGAAATTCATTTTCTTGCCATAATTTTAGTTTCAATGTAATTGTTGAGAATATTTACTATGTAAAGGTTAGACTGAAAGTTTTATATTTACGAAAATGTTATTCCGTTGCGTAAATAGCCATGTCTATATCGGGCAATTGTCCAGTTATTTTAAAAATTGTGTGAACAATAACGAAGTACCTTAGTGCCTTAAGCTACGAAGCTAGTTTCTAATATTTAAATTTTAGAAGTTTTATAGTCTCTGGTCCCCGAAAAAATGATTACAGTATTTCATTCGTACTATAAAAAATAAGCAAAGGCATCAATTGTGTTGATTCAGCGAGATTACTCGACACACGTAGGCCTACTGAGCGATTGCCTGAACATACAGTTCTTCTGGTCGAGGCTACGATTAATTTCTAGACGTAATAAGCCCGAATTAGTCTAAAGGAGCGTCCGTCAACCTGTTATTCAGAATACCTATTCACGAAGATACAGTAATACAGAATATACATGTGGTATATATATATACGCATGTCTAGAAGTAATCCGAATATCTCACGAACTCTTACACAATTAAAGTAAGAACGAATTTGCGAATTATTCATAATTAAAATGAATTAGTTTCTAATGCACATAACGTCACCTTTAAAATGTTGTAAATTTTTACATAGACAATTGAATATGTCATATAGTCAATTGTGAACAATTCGTAGAACAAAATCGAGACTTATAAATTATATTGACGAGAATGGACTATGATATATATGTTATATTTGGTTTTTTTCCATTTGATGTTATGGAAGTGTTTTCGGCTATTGAAAATTAAAGGCTTTGTTGACATTTCGAGTTATTGAAGATACTATTTATTCCTGTAGTGTTTGATTTCTCATTAATCGTGAAAAGCAGAAGGTTTGCCAAAAAGTGTTTATAATTGTTATCCAATAGTTTCAAGCTATTTTTGTTTTAAGGACCCATGATATTGCTGAGATAGAGTCGAATCTATTTCTAATTTAAGAGGCGTCTTGTATAAAGTGATAAGAGAGTATATATTGAACTAACCATCAAATTTTTGCTCTCATTTATTTGAATTATTATTACAATAATTAAATTAAAGTGAACTGTTTTACTTTACTGCATAGCAAGATGGTGATAGTTTTTTATTTCATATTCGTACAATAACAATATTATGAATATTCATTCATGTGCTATCAACGGTACAAGTATAAACCTATCTAGACTTGGAATATTAAACTCTATGGATACGAGTTTTTATATGAACATTCTATAGTAATTCTAACAGACTGTTACAAGATGCTGTTGTGTTTGTAAAATTTTGTTTATGCTGCATCTTTAATTTATTCAGTAGGTAATATCTACTTAACACTGCATATAAAATGTTTTAGAGATCATATTACTACACTTTACATATTGCACCAATTGTTTACAGAGATTTAAAAGTATTGAAAGTATTTTTTATGTATTGAGCTAACATTTTAACACGTAAATCATACAACAGTTTAACAAGACATAAAATTATTAATGCATATTTTAATTTATAATTTTGCTTCTGAAATTCTAAAACTATTACAATTAAAATTTGTTTAGAGTTCGATCTGTTCGAGAAAATGTTTCACTTATTACAACCAATTTGAACCAATAAGGAATTACAGAGATTTTCTCAATAGTTCTCAGTGTTTAGTTGCTACGCGAAATTTACTCGGCGATACGAATTTTGTTAGGAATATATTTAGACTTTTGTTGTGAGCCGATGTACATTCAGGAAGCGTTTCCCCTGCAAGGTAGGCAGACAACACGCGAACTGGTAGCTGCTACAATGGCCACGTGTCCCTTGGGCGCTCCGCAACTTTCCAAGCGCCCACGGCAGGCTGGCAAACGTGCCAGCCCCTGGGCCAGCATTGATTACATGTATGTTGGCAGTCCTGTAGCGGCCAGTGGATGTTCTTTATTCACACCCGTGTTTGCCCGCCGTGATCAATCGAGAGCTGCCCCCCCCCCCACTTCCCTACCCCACAAACCCTCGGGGTTGCACCCCCTGGTCGAACAAACAGGCCAAAAAGCCATCACGCGCCACGGTCCAAAGACAAAGCCCGCACTTCCTACTCGAAAACAGCCTGTGCTTTTGTTTCCCCTCCCCCTCCTATATGAAAATGGCCGGCCGAGTGCGGTTAGAGAGAGAGAGGAGGGGTGGGGGAGTAGAAGGAATGCCGAGATAATTACAATTAGAGACAGAAACAGCTCGATAAACACCGTAACCTTGGCAAGCCGAAGGGAGTAGCGGGCAGGGGAGGGCGACTGTGGAAGGAGAAATCATTACCCATGTTTCCACTGCATTGTTAGCCCAAGCCAGAGGCGACGCACTGCCCGCTATAAACGTTCAGTTGAGTGAAAGAGGTTTGTGTTGGGGGGGGGGGGGGGAGGAGAACGTCGTTTCGGCAAGGGACGTGTGGCCGTACTTCATTTATACCTCGCTGACGTCACCATTGTCTTCAGGGCCCCGACCATAATCACGCCGATCTTCCTAATGCATCCACGGGCAATCCTAGTAGATGTAACTGGGTTCTTCGAAAGCACCGACAAAGCCCCATCGTCGCGGTATTTATAATAAAACACGTAACTGTACAAACAGATGTTTTTAATTCTGCAGTGTGTTTTTGTAATGCGAAATAAACCAGACTTTTGATTTTGATTAACATCTTTCCGCCTGCCCGACAGACACGATCTCGATGAAACATCTGTCGACCCGACTCCGTCGACTGATAAAAGAAAAGTGGAAGATCGTGAACACAAAAGCACAAGATTGCTGTCATTGTGCGCTGCTTCCGAGCGACGACATGACATGACATGACATGACATGACTTGCCACACGCACTTCGTCGAGATGTTACCACGCGCGTATTGTTTTGGATGCGTCTGGCAAGGGATTTAAAAAAAAATAGCTTGAATAATTTATATCTCTGACGAAGTCAACTTGAGAGATGTGATTAATATCTTACGTCTAACGGCAGTTGATAGATCTATACCATCTATTCGTGACATCTGCTCTACAATAGCGAGAAAACAGAAAGTTCATAATTTCTAGAATTTTTGTTCTAAAACGTTATTACTTTTGTGCTACGTCACAGCTAAAGTTAAATTTCACCAATTGTGTAGCAAAACGTCTCAAGAAATTCTGCCAGGACCTTGCAAAGATGCCTCCCTTTTTTCTGATGTATATGGTGACTATGCAGCTGTACCATAGAGACCAGTTCCCTCAAGATGTTCGCTGGAGTTTCGTGCACTAGCGACCTGCTGTATTTTCAACGAAAACTGCTCAGATGAATGAGGTCTGGTGAGCGCGGTGGCTAGGGAGAAGACTTCCACTCCCAGCACACAGATGTCCAGTTAATTGCGAAACTGGCATCGAAGTGTGTGAATCGTGAATCGACAGCACAGCACTGGAGAAAAAAAGCTACTGACAGAAATCGACTACGATTTCACAACTCTTCAAAATTTGTTGCGCCAGCCGTCCCTTCACTGGCCACTCAACACAGTAAAATTATTTCAAATGTTTAAAGCAAAAAGCTGAGAATAGTGCAAAGAACCTTTCTGATACTTTAACGTAAACAGATCGTCAACAAACGATGTAAATCATATAAAATTAACAAGAAATATTACTGCGTATTAGATAAACCGTTACTCAGTTTCCAACATCTAAATACATGCAAGTTTTGCTCCCCTTAATGACGGGCTTGACATATTCTTAACATGAAGATATGTCCATTCTAAAAAGCACAAAATACCATAGAAAGCGCGCCTTCAATCTTATATGACAATTAAATGAAACACTAGGCATGGGAGAGCAAATATTTTCACAGCGCAGAAGGAAAGTGCAGTGATAAATGTTAAAGGTTGCAAACAATCGAATTTTATATTTTTTATAAATATTTACGCGTTTTTCTTTGCGCTATAACATCTGCAAAAAAGTTAACAATGTTGTAGGCAAACTGAGCATTTTTTTAAATAACTGCTAAAACTAGTATCCATACTCTATATTCTTTCGCCATAATGCCGTTTACCTGAACATTCTGTACATGCATCGATGAAATAAAACTATAACATTAGAAATATTCTCATCCATACACTTATATAGATTTAAAAAAAAAAAAATATTATTTCCGTTGTTACAAACATTTAGCGAATTGCATATATATACATATATATAAACTTTGACATGGAATTACTTTCCCTCAATCGTTACCAACGTAACTGGGTGCATGATAGTTAATGTGGCCGTTAAAATATATGCAGGTGAGGGCAGTGAGGTTTTCCAAAGGTTTGATTTGAAAACCTGCTCTATTAACTGGGAACCAGCTGATATAGGCTGTTCACGGTAAAGTGAGCACTTTTGAAAGTCCTCTCATTTGGAATAAATATATTATATTGTAGCGTTAAGCCTGTCACAGACGATTCACTTTCTTGTACAAGAAGGTGTACACCTTGTTCACGGTAAAGTGAGCACTTTTGAAAGTCCTCTCATTTGGAATAAATATATTATATTGTCGCGTTAAGCCTGTCACAGACGATTCACTTTCTTGTACAAGAAGGTGTACTCCTTGTTCACGGTAAAGTGAGCACTTTTGAAAGTCCTCTCATTTGGAATAAATATATTATATTGTAGCGTTAAGCCTGTCACAGACGATTCACTTTCTTGTACAAGAAGGTGTACTCCTTGTTCACGGTAAAGTGAGCACTTTTGAAAGTCCTCTCATTTGGAATAAATATATTATATTGTCGCGTTAAGCCTGTCACAGACGGTTCACTTTCTTGTACAAGATGGTGTAACCTTGTTCACGGTAAAGTGAGCACTTTTGAAAGTCCTCTCATTTGGAATAATAATTATATTGTAGCGTTAAGCCTGTCACAGACGATTCACTTTCTTGTACAGGAAGGTGTACTCCTTGTTCACGGTAAAGTGAGCACTTTTGAAAGTCCTCTCATTTGGAATAAATATATTATATTGTCGCGTTAAGCCTGTCACAGACGGTTCACTTTCTTGTACAAGAAGGTGTACACCTTGTTCAAGTAAACTTGCATCGTGTGATTGGCTAACTTGTTTGCAAGTTGCTTGAATGCACGGGCTTGCATATGCTACGACTCTATCTCTCGTTCACCTTCTTGTGCATGCAGTTTGTTTACATTTGCGTTTTATACATTTAAGTAGTTCCCGTACATTTATTAATGCCGATATTGTTAATTTGAGAGTGTAAAACAGATTTTATTTCTGTGTTAGTGATTTGTTTGACCCGTATTTTTTTTTTCGTGTTTAGTGGTGGAAATGAGTAACTGGCATGCTGCAACATTCAACTACCACTGCTGTGTGTGTAGTATGTACATGGAACTGGCATGCTGCAACATTCAACTACCACTACTGTGTGTGTAGTATGTACACGGAACTGGCATGCTGCAACATTCAACTACCACTACTGTGTGTGTAGTATGTACACGGAACTGGCATGCTGCAACATTCAACTACCACTACTGTGTGTGTAGTATGTACACGGAACTGGCATGCTGCAACATTCAACTACCACTACTGTGTGTGTAGTATGTACACGGAACTTGCATGCTGCAACATTCAACTACCACTACTGTGTGTGTAGTATGTACACGGAACTGGCATGCTGCAACATTCAACTACCACTACTGTGTGTGTAGTATGTACACGGAACTGGCATGCTGCAACATTCAACTACCACTACTGTGTGTGTAGTATGTACACGGAACTGGCATGCTGCAACATTCAACTACCACTACTGTGTGTGTAGTATGTACACGGAACTGGCATGCTGCAACATTCAACTACCACTACTGTGTGTGTAGTATGTACACGGAACTGGCATGCTGCAACATTCAACTACCACTACTGTGTGTGTAGTATGTACACGGAACTTGCATGCTGCAACATTCAACTACCACTACTGTGTGTGTAGTATGTACACGGAACTGGCATGCTGCAACATTCAACTACCACTACTGTGTGTGTAGTATGTACACGGAACTGGCATGCTGCAACATTCAACTACCACTACTGTGTGTGTAGTATGTACACGGAACTGGCATGCTGCAACATTCAACTACCACTACTGTGTGTGTAGTATGTACACGGAACTGGCATGCTGCAACATTCAACTACCACTACTGTGTGTGTAGTATGTACATGGAACTTGAAAACAACAGGATGTTCACCTTCTCGTTCACAAAATATGTACGTCTGTATCAGGCTTTGAATGTTAACTTCCGAGTGCGGTGCAATATACACACTGTGTTTATTACTTAAATGGTAATATTATTTTAAAAATATGGTCGAAGTATAAGAAATGGCTTAAAGGGAAAAGTAACTAGGGCCTCAAAAGTGATCACTTTACCTTAAACAGCCTATACAAAATTTAACTCGTACATCACGAGCGCATTCATTGTATATTTCCCACCACAGTCGTGCGCTGACATCTGTGGCGCACAAATATCGTTAACTGGGCCGCATTGAAGAGTTCCGTGGTGTACAAGGCCAGCTGGTTCGGTTGACACAGTCAGCCGCAGGCAGTCAACCGCGGCATACATCATGTCATAGGTGGGTCCACGAACAGCCCTGTGGCACATGCTTGCAACAGGAGGGGGCGGGGTTAATGAAGTACCTACCCCGCCTCTTCCACAACCTACACATGTGCTTGCCGCAGCGACCGCGGACAGCGCCAGGTGTCCCGCTCGGGGGTGAGATAGTCGTCACTGTCGAGCGCATTTGCAACCCCCTGAAGGCGGCAAAGGCGGACTCCCACCCTCCTGCCGTGTGATTCGTAGGCTCTGGATGGGTTAATGCGGGAGAAATCCCACCTACTAGCGTCATCGGCCGGTAATATTCCCACATGCGCATATCCAGCTGGCAATCGAACTCGTTCTCCTTGGTGGGAGCCAAGTATTCTAACCACTGCTCCACCGCAGCTACACTCGATATAGGATGGCACGACCTTTCTGGCTGCGCAAAACCAGCCTCAGTGTACCAACATTCGACTGCTTTTCTGTCAGCACGACTACCATACACTACGCGGATAAGATTTGAGATATCAAAACACTGTTTACATATACAATTGCTTTGAGATGTTTGTGTACCTCCTCTGGCCAATTTTTAATACGATTAGGTTAAATTCAAACGGGTAAAAGTCTTATTCGTGTCTACGCGCTTCCGTCTTGAAAATTAAGATATAGTCCATTCACGGTTACCTCACACTTTTCTGAAGCCCTACGAAAGTTCTACTTCCTCGATATTCCTCCGCCCCGTGCAAAGTGAGCTTAACTAAGCCGGGAAAATTCCACCAGAGGACAACACACCGCTCTCCTGCACACGCAGTTGTTATATTATTTTTACAAGAGGACTATTTATTACTAGGCGCTACCAGCACAGATTTTTTCTTAAGAGTTTTTATTTTTGTTTATTATAAAATAATTTTATGTATAGATGAAAAAAGTAAAACTTCAATTTAACGAAAAATAAGATAAGTGTGTTTACAGAGGTATAAAACGCTTGAAACATGGTATATTTAAGAAATAGCTGAATACGTACTACCAACATGGGGTGATTTGTCAAAGGTTTGTGTTACAACACGAGGAGGACCCGTGAACGGTCTATATATATAAACGAACACGTGACCATGAGACTTTGACGGTTGTGCTCTTTTGAGGTAGGTCAATGTTGGGTATATATGCGCAGGAGACGAGGAATATTTGAGGCAGGTCAATGTTGGGTATATATAAGCAGGAGACGAGGAATATTTGAGGTAGGTCAATGTTGGGTATATATGCGCAGGAGACGAGGAATATTTTAGGTAGTTCAATGTTGGGTATATATGCGCAGGAGACGAGGAATATTTGAGGTAGGTCAATGTTGGGTATATATGCGCAGGAGACGAGGAATATTTGAGGCAGGTCAATGTTGGGTATATATGCGCAGGAGACGAAAAATATTTGAGGTAGGTCAATGTTGGGTATATATGCGCAGGAGACGAGGAATATTTGAGGCAGGTCAATGTTGGGTATATATGCGCAGGAGACGAGGCATATTTGAGGTAGGTCAATGTTGGTAATATATGCGCAGGAGACGAGGAATATTTGAGGCAGGTCAATGTTGGGTATATATGCGCAGGAGACGAGGAATATTTGAGGTAGGTCAATGTTGGGTATATATGCGCAGGAGACGAGGAATATTTGAGGCAGGTCAATGTTGGGTATATATGCGCAGGAGAAGAGGAATATTTGAGGTAGGTCAATGTTGGGTATATATGCGCAGGAGACGAAAAATATTTGAGGCAGGTCAATGTTGGGTATATATGCGCAGGAGACGAAGAATATTTGAGGCAGGTCAATGTTGGGTACATACGCGCAGGAGACGAGGCATATTTGAGGCAGGTCAATGTTGAGTATATATGCGCAGGAGACGAGGAATATTTGAGGTAGGTCAATATTGTGTATATATGCGAAGGAGACGAGGAATATTTGAGGTAGTTCAATGTTGGGTATATATGCGCAGGAGGCGAAGAATATTTGAGGTAGGTCAATGTTGGGTATATATGTGCAGGAGACGAGGAATATTTGAGGTAGGTCAATGTTGGGAAATATATGCGCAGGAGACGAGGAATATTTGAGGTAGGTCAATGTTGGGTATATATGCGCAGGAGACGAAGAATATTTGAGGCAGGTCAATGTTGGGTATATATGCGCAGGAGACGAGGAATATTTATACCCCATCTTTAGTTTATGGTGTGGTGAAGGGGAGGTATCCCTGCCATTTTGGATCTTCGCATATTCTTTCATATCTTAATTTCCATATCCAGGAGCTACTTAAAAACTAAGTTCATCAAGACACAGGGAACACATTTACAGTTATTTCGGAATCGAACTTCTTTCCTTTTAACAAGATTCGTTTCACATTTGTAACAGTACCTAATCAAAGATTGCCTCATTATTTAACAATTTCAGTCTTATGTGGGAAAATACGTATATAACAAGTATAGTCATCTATGAAATGTCCGGCCACGCGTTTTTATTATGAAAGTACTCCAAGGTGGAAATTGTTCAATAGTGTCTCAGCTACCCTGCACAATGCCGCTGTGAAACGGAAAATACTTTGTGTCTTCTGAAAAGAGGAACCGTGCTACAAGGGAGCAAGAAGGTACGAATTATACAGGTTTGTGTGTTTATTTAGTCTATAAACGGTCATTTACCCGCAATTTTCGGGTCAAAAAGTATGACACAACAAAGACAGCACAAAGAAGAAAAACACACTGTTCTTACAGCATACAACACTATAAAAAATTGTAATTTTTACTGAGACATTCTTTGCAATTTTACAAATGCTTGTAACAGTACAAATATTTCTCTTGTAAAACTACTCGTTTGTAATACAAGGGTCGTGTTTGTTATATACCTCAAGAAATGTTTGAACTCTACCGACTCATTCCCACGATCTTCAGAAAAATGGCGGACACTCGACAACGTAAAACCGTATTTAGTTGTTTGTGCACAACTATGGGTGAAATACGGCGTAGTTGCGTGCAAGAAGAAATGGCTTGCAAGTTTGAATAACGTAAAATACTTCAAACAACTCAATCATAATAAAACGAAAATTTTAATTAAACGTGACTGTATTATTCATTAACTGTTAATGTTTCCTAGTTACACAAAACTATTAAGTAGGCTCTCAATAACTCGTTAATAGCCGTCCGAATCTCTTAACTCAACAACAGAACTTTTAAAATAAAATATATTAACCTATTCTTATTAACCAAATAACTTCATTAATATTTTGTAGGTACTTCCAGATATATTTACTGTAAAAATAAATTTTAAGCTCGTAAGTCAAGTTGGTGTTGTGGTGCCGGATAATGATACAAGGGGTGTGGGTTTAGTCCCCGTGGTGGTAGAGTCATTTTTTTCTTAAATTATATTTTTAAATAATTTTTTTGAGGTATTCTCTATTATTAATGCATCATATTTGTTTTCTACGAGAAAAAAAAAAGTAATTTTATGTACACTTCTCAATGATGTCAGTTGTAATACAAGGCTATCATTTGTAATATTACAAATAAATGTCCTGCAGATTTTACAAGAAAATTCTTTGAAGATTTACAAAGGATTTTCTAGGCAACTGGGTTCCCACGTATTCTTCTTGTAAAAGTACAAATAAATATTTAGAGTGCAGTGGCTGAATTCCTTGAGGAATTATTTATATTTTTAAAATATCTGTTGACAACAGGAAGTCTCGGCTTGTTCTCATGTACGTTTTTAATATAATACTCTGTGTTTTTCTTGACGACATAACACTGCAATGGCTAGTACTTTTCCCATGTCATCAAATATTTCAGTCACAAGGGACAAGCAACCGCCTGTGATATGGTAGGTATTAAATAACTATCTAGTCTTGCGTTTCTACGCCAGCTATTTCACTCACATGCTCTAATAGGAAATTCCTAATAAAGGAATGGATGCGATAACTTGTGGAACTAGTTAGAAAACAGCCCGCTGATTACCTGGTCCCGCTACACCTTCGTACGAGGTTCATTACCTCCTGGCGACATCATCATAACTAACCAGCAGGCGGGTGGTCGCTCCAGCTTTACTGATAAAAGAGTCAGATGCTCGTGAGGATAAGCATACTCCCGATGCCGCCTGTGCATGAAGCAGGGCAGGGCGGTTCAACCACACCACCCATCCCAAACCTGGGACCACCCACGAATCAGAGTTCGACTGCGATCGCAAGGAAAATGGGCCTAATCCCCAGCACACAGCATGTGACGGCAGTCAAAACCGACGGTGCCATATGACGTTGAGAAAATGTTGGCCGTTTAGGACGGCTTACCTTCGCTGCGACGGAGGTGTGTTTACGAGCTCCACGCCTCACGTCCGCTGGGCGGGCCTGCTAGTCTGCAAGTATGGGCGAACTAGATGGGAGAACTCGAATAAGGGTAGAACCACTTATGCCATCTTCTCGGATGTTCTGGAGAGGCTGTGGTTGGGAAGTGGCTCTTGATAGGGAACTACTCAGCACAGTTCTTGACCGGACATGGGAACTTCAGGGAGAAGTTGTCCTCATCTGGCTTAGTTAACCACCCTGACTGCGTGGTGTGTGGGGTGCCAGACACCCCCGCCCATGCGGTGGAGTGCCCCAAGATAGAACAACTTCGCTTGGAATTCGAGGGGAAACATGGACCCCTCCGACTCCGGGACATGTTCAGGGACAGGAACTTGGCGTCTGAGGTGCTGCAGTACCTCACGTCAATAGGAAAGAGAAGAGCGGAGTTCGCTGTTTGGTGGTCGAGTCGCAGACTGAGCGGTGAGATCTGTGACAGTTCTGAGGACGGGGATGACATGAACGACCATGATGGCTGAACACATATTCCCCAAAGTGGTGGTACTAAACGAGTGTGAGGGGAGCCCTCTCACCTCTCGCCTAAGACAAGAAGCAGTTCCTGTCCACGGACAGAACACTTCCAGTTCAGGATTCCAGAGGGGGGAATGGTCCACAGGTCCTTCTCCCGACTGCTGCCTGACGAAGGAAGAAGCAAGCAGAAAAAGGGGAATGAGCTGCCCAAGTCCGGTTTTATAACGTGAGTTATACAAGGAGACCATGGCCAAGGAAAAGTGGAAAAGGTAGAAGATGGGTAGCCATGTGTCTGGAACCCAGTGGTATTCGTTCGGGAGGGCTTTGCTCGTTTGTCCCAAAACATGAATAAGCCCATGAGAGACAACAGACGAAGAACAGTCTGCGCCATGAACTGTGCTGGAGAGGTATGGGAAACGGGGGTACCTATGGAGGAGGTCAGAACTGTGCAGCTGAGGAAAACTGAAGTGTACAGGGAAGTATTCCTCCATAGGCATCTTGTGAGAAGAAACGAAGCAGCCCCTGCTACTGAGAGAACAGTGACTATCAACTGGCCGAACGAACTAAAGATGGTGGATGCAGCCGTGAAAGCTTGGCCTGTAGAAGCGCACCCGGATGAGCCACTGTGGTTGTACGATGGAATCGTACGAGGAACGTACCTGTCGAGGTTGGAAGAACCGAACTCTCTGATGGCAGCCCTGGCCAAGGTAATCTGGTAAATGGAGGGAGGAGATAAGATCCTCTTCCCCCGAATGGCGGCAATAGACAGGCTCGTCGTCCCCCAGGCGGGCCTACCAACCGAAAGAGACGCACTCCTGAGCTTGCTCAGAAAGTGCTACTGGCGAAGAGGTAAATGATTCTCAAATTCAGAGATCTTCAAGGATGCCGTTCGTACATACGGGAGGCGTGCCTTTTACTACAGTAAGTCCTTCACGGGGTAGACTGAGGTCAGATATTAGTCCTTCTTCCCGGTCGGCAGCCTAACTAACCAGAGCCAGTCCCAACAAGAACAGCAGATTTCCCCTGTGGAAAACCAGTCCGAGGGAGGGATTCTGCGGAGGGAGGGGAACCGAAAAGGAATCCACAGGCACTCCTCCCCGCTGCTCCTTACTAAGGATTGGAAGAACAAGGAAGGGGAGAGTTACCAACAAGAGAAGATCCACATCCCCCTCCCTTCCACCCCCCTCAATCACCGATCACGTGAACACCCGGATATGTCCCCTTTCTCTGAATGGGACTTAGTCTCGTTCTGGGCATAACCTATGACGACCAGGCAGACGGCAACGGAACATGAGAAATGAAGGGCAACCCACGGAATGAAGGACCGGACCTCAACGAGGTCACCAGCAGCTTGTATTGAATGGATGTGTGCGTTAATGAGAACCGTAACGAATGACTGCAGTGTGGTTTGACTACGCCCTCTTAGCCTGGGGGCGAGGTGGCAGGGAATGACTCTAGTTACCGGACATTCCCCAGAACTAAGTCCATACACACGCGAGCGCACTGGGCCGCGAATGCAGATAATGGGCTACCGTCATGCTTAATATTAACGTGAAAGAAGGAGAAGCGTGGACGCTGTAGTTAGTTGCGCGAGTGAGTAGTTTAGTGTAGTGTTTCTTTACATTTTTCGGTCAGCATGACGGTTTCAAAAATGCAAAGTTCCCGGTGGACCCTGAAGATCAAAGAGCCGATTTAGCTTTTCCTTTGCGGGGGTTAAAGTTAAGATCAGAAAGTAGCGCTCCAGTTATAACCTTTTAATAGGAATCGGCCACCTGGAGGGGAGGATGGAGAGGCCAGCGCCGGTTCCACTGGGAACTTTGCAAGTATGGGCGCCGCGGGGATGTACCGACCACGAAAATAAAGACTGCCTTCCCCTCCCTCGTACGTCATCTTGGCCACGTGACGCCTGCCTGCCAGTCACGTACCACCAGGGTGCCCTTCCAGGACTTCTGGATATCGATGGAGTGAAGATGATTTTGTAATGTTCTAGACGATTTCAAATAAAATATAAATACAGGTGTCTCGCCCAGATTCGAGGAGACAGCACAGGGTTTTCACTTGGGCAGGAACTGCTATTCCGTCAATATTTTAAAAGGGGGGGGGGGAGCGCTTGCTGCCATTTTAGTTAAGTATGGTTTAAAGCACAATAATTATATGTAACCTGCATATAGCTAGGAAGAGATGCAATCTTGTAAAAATGTAGATTTTGGGGGAAGTTTTAAACATAATTATTTTTGATACCCTTTTATACCAAAGGTAAACAGCAGGAAAACTATATTTTTATATAACGTTTATTGATTGTAAAATTTTGGGTAAAAACTATGTAAATGGTTATATTTTGATATTAAAACCAAGGCAAAGAATAATTTTCAAACCTTTTCACTGGAACCAACCCAAATCCCTTTTTTGACATCATTGGGCGGGTCTCAGTGGTTTTCCAACTTAAAACACCTACATCCAGGAAGCAGTTGAGACAAGGACCTTGTCCTGTACGCGTTGGCAAACACGGTCTCAAGTGTGCTGCCTCAAAATGTTTTCTCGCAATAGTAAACGTTCACGAGAGTCTTTTGGAATGCTAGGTGCAGGTTAACAATCCCTCCAAGCCAAGCAAGCGATTCCGAAAGAGACAAAATCTATTCACTGAAAGTTAAAATGAACAGTTTACCACTCGCTGTCGAATCAATAAGATGCGCCTCAAATCGGAGAATAATTAGTGAAATTTAATACCGTAACGAAAATGCATAATTTCATCGAATATAGTGTCGAATTTACAACTGCTTTTTTATTGGAATTCCTCTGATCTAAGTATATACTTTCTAAACAGTCCACCAAAAGGCACGAAATATTGGAACAAATTTCGTAGGGTATTCAATTAATGCATCATGAAACAAATCACTGTGCTTATACCAGTTGTAACAAAATTCAATACCTACTCAATCTTCAAGGGGTAATAGAAGAGACCATAACAAACGGTTTTTTGTTCTTAAATAACCATCAATATTACAAACTACGCTAAACACGCCATGAAGGTAGCGTGCAATGTGCGTCCTGTGACGAATCACTGTTTACCCGATATGAAATATTCACTTTAGACAAGGAACACTTGTAGGCATATGAAAACCCTTAAGCTAGCTTCATCCGTTCCCACCAACAATCATTTGCTGTCAATATGTAGGCAGGTATTGATGGGATAATTTGACTGGGTCGTAAATGCTACCATTACGACTCAATAGTAACCTGTACGTGCGGTTCCTCGAGAAAACACTGTCTGAGCTCCTCGTAGACGTTCCTCCTGGTACTTGACGCCAGTTGTAGTTTCAACATTGAGGTACAACTCCTCATTCCTCTCGTGACATCCGAGAGCATTTGAACCGCAGAGTGATGGATTTTCCGTGGTGGGCCCATTGCATGGCCTGCTAGTTCTCCCGACCTCACACTATTTACCTACTTTGTGTGGGGACACTTGAAGAGCCTAGTGCATGAGACTTGAATTGATGAGGACGAAGAGCACGTCACGCCACTCGGGTGTTGGCAACTACTTACTCTATACAGCGCATGCCTGAGATCTCTGGACGTACGTCACAGGTAATGACACCTCGTTGCAGAGCTTGTGTTGCAGCAGTATACCGCACTTTTAAACAACTTTTACAATGGATTGCAATCCAATTGAAGTAAATTCTTTCGTTACAAGTCTCAATCACATCAAAATGTACTTAAGCAATCAATTTTCGGCCTGTGGTTATTTACTGAACACATTTGCTTTGGTCTCTTTTAACATCTCTAGAAGATTTGAGTATTGTATGTTGTTACATCTGGTAGCCAGATGGGCCTCGTGCAGCCTGTATGGGTAGTTATTCGACTTTAGGAGGGAGGGGAAAATTTAAATATACATTACGATTCCCTCAATAAAGTATGGGTAAATTTACACCTCAATAATAAAATTCGACTGTTAAGAGGCGAGTAACAATATTTATTCGACCGCCAAGTAAATCTGAATTTTGAGGGATTGGACGAAACGTTTGCACGTATTTATGTATGCTACGAAACTCTCCCCATCATTTTTTTATCGTTTGTAATGTTAACTCAAAAACACAACACACTACGCGAAAATAATTTTCGTGCATTCACTATATCCAACGTAATCTTGCACCGCGAATGCTAACGAAGATGAAATATATTTATTTGTGCCTAAAAATCTACGTAATATGAAATGAAATACATTGTTACAGGGGTATGTTGTATTACGTAGCATAACTGTCTAAACTGCAATACCCAATACGTTGCACAAACGTGAAAGAACAAAATGAACGCCACGTGACAGGTGGCAAGTGACAGCCACCACGCTGGTCGCTGTCTTGGCCTGCTGGCTGCGCGGTCTCTACCCGGGTAGCAGGCACGTGCCATGTCGGTCACATGCAGCTGACGTTCAGCTGGTCGCTGCCTTGGCCTGCTGGCTGCGCGGTCTCTACCAGAGTAGCAGGCACGTGCCATGTCGGTCACATGCAGCTGACGTTCAGCTGGTCGCTGCCTTGGCCTGCTGGCTGCGCGGTCTCTACCCGGGTAGCAGGCACGTGCCATGTCGGTCACATGCAGCTGACGTTCAGCTGATCGCTGCCTTGGCCTGCTGGCTGCGCGGTCTCTACCAGAGTAGCAGGCACGTGCCATGTCGGTCACATGCAGCTGACGTTCAGCTGATCGCTGCCTTGGCCTGCTGGCTGCGCGGTCTCTACCCGGGTAGCAGGCACGTGCCATGTCGGTCACATGCAGCTGACGTTCAGCTGGTCGCTGCCTTGGCCTGCTGGCTGCGCGGTCTCTACCCGGGTAGCAGGCACGTGCCATGTCGGTCACATGCAGCTGACGTTCAGCTGGTCGCTGCCTTGGCCTGCTGGCTGCGCGGTCTCTACCAGAGTAGCAGGCACGTGCCATGTCGGTCACATGCAGCTGACGTTCAGCTGGTCGCTGCCTTGGCCTGCTGGCTGCGCGGTCTCTACCAGAGTAGCAGGCACGTGCCATGTCGGTCACATGCAGCTGACGTTCAGCTGGTCGCTGCCTTGGCCTGCTGGCTGCGCGGTCTCTACCAGAGTAGCAGGCACGTGCCATGTCGGTCACATGCAGCTGACGTTCAGCTGATCGCTGCCTTGGCCTGCTGGCTGCGCGGTCTCTACCAGAGTAGCAGGCACGTGCCATGTCGGTCACATGCAGCTGACGTTCAGCTGGTCGCTGCCTTGGCCTGCTGGCTGCGCGGTCTCTACCAGAGTAGCAGGCACGTGCCATGTCGGTCACATGCAGCTGACATTCAGCTGCCTCCAAGACCTTACGTCGTTCATGGAAATTACTGGTTGGTGTCAGGCAGAGTAGATTTTTACAGTACTTAGCTGAGTTCTGACTCCGGGCTGCCAAAATACGTGCTTCCAAGAACGCACACTACACGGTTGGCCTTAATTTATATTTCTAATATGGCCAGGTAAACTGATAATGGTGGTAAATTAGAAAACCACTGGTTTTATAAGAATTTTTTTATCGCCATTTTTAATACATGCATTCTAGGCGATATAGAACTGATGATGTTCAAAGAAATGTCACGTGGGCATAAGAATGTACATTTTTGAAGTGTTGTCTTTCACAAAGCATATTTAGTTAGTTGTGTGAATTTGCTATGAACAAAAAAAAACAGATTAATAAAATAGAGTACAAAATGCAAATCTCATGTGTTGTAAATTGGGGAATGGGTGGGGTCTCCTCTTTAATATTGATGTCCAACTCCGCGACTTGCAAAGAGGTTACTTTTTGAATGTTTTAAATCTTTATTATGTTTACTCTTTTGGGATATGGTTTTACTGCCTCTTTGATGCGCCCTTGAGGAGGACTTATCAGTAGTTAAATATATATTGGTAATCCTCCTAAATCTTATTTTATAGAGTACTGAAACCGGCTAAGTAATTTCAACGTTTCATTTATTACCGGGCAAGCTGGACGGTGTGATTTATCATAACCTTCCTATGTCTTTAAACTTCCGTTTAATTTCGTCCACAGAATTATATTGTTTCGCATGCCTTGCCCTCAGCTGTTACGTAGTTAAACCTCGAAAATCAAATTGCAGAGGAAAGGAATTGGTCAAAACTGAGAGCATATTCCTCTTCTTTCATTTTTCCAAGAGGAATACGCCAGGTCTGCATTAATATCGGCAAATGATGTGACATCATGCACGCATTTTAATTCCTTCATGACTAGAGTCATCAGAATTCCTGCTAAATGATATGTCCTCCTTTTCACAATTTTTTTTTTGCTCAGTCGGATTTTTCGCGGCAATCAGAAATGCCCGATTTTTTTTTTAAACTTTTTAAAAGATAATATTTGTCTATTATTTAGTGCGATATTATTACCTCGTTTTTTAAACAAAACATCTTGAAGCTATATTGTCAACATTTCCTTTGGTAATCATATGAAAACGTCAGTAAGCTATTTAATAAATCATGTACTTGATATTTTTTTTTAAATTTCTTGTTTATATTCATTGTTCATACTGCATAGTATGTATCAAAATGTTTTGTTGAGTAAGCACACGTGTTTATATTTTTGGTAGTTAAACTTAGTATTTTATGTTAAGTAATAATGGGAACAAAGTATTAAGTTATTTTTTTTTATTAAACTTTTGAAGATTGTTTCTTTGGAAAACTTATAATTTTACTGAACTATTTTTCATATTTTTCTAAGATTAAGCTATATGTCAAAAATAGATTATACATGGTTCACCTTTATAAAAAAAATTCGCGACGTTAATGAAATTGCATAGTGTTTTTTAATGAAATGATCTCAGTTTCCAGAGTGAATGTAGTATTTTCATCCTGAGTACTTGCTAACACTACAGTGCGACTGTTGAGAAGACTCGGTTCACTTCCCGTTGTTGTGGCTGCCCTGCTGTTTATTCAGTACAATGCAATTATCAGCACCCACAGGCAACTAACTACCAGCCCTTATTGGAGTGGAGTAGCGCGCTCTCTCTCTCTCTCTCTCTCTCTCTCTCTCTCTCTTCCTTCCGCGCGCACATGTGAAATACGATCCCTAATTTGTATGCACGTCGGGGCGAAAAAAAGAACGGAGGCCAGTTCGGAAACAAATTAAAACAGTAGCTGTTGCTCTTTTTTCCGAACACTTTGATAACAAATAACAGCCGCATATACCGCCGAACCCGTCGATCCGGATGTGAAGGTGTTACCTAGAGGAAAATAAAATGGCACATGATATGTTCATAAAGGTGGACAGAGGTGGAAAGATAATCACTCGCGAGGAACAGGATAAAAGTTTTTTTAAGCAACTGTCAACGACCCAGCTATTTTGCGCGTTCTAGACCTCGGAACACGAAAGCTGTTATAATCTACTCGCAGTTTCTTCACACTTTTCGAATCAAACCTTTGAAAAATTAGTCAATGAATGGGTGCCTGGTTGTCTCCTTGCATATATCACACGCATTTTATACTTTCGTTAGCAGAAAGTATCTTATTTTTGGTTAAATTGAACTTTTACTTATATTCTATTTTTAAATTATAATACGAATTAAAAGGAGAACAATTGGTGTGTTGGTATAGGTCATTCACGGTAAAGTGAGCACTTTTTAAGGCCCTTCCAACAGGCTGTAACCACTAATAAATATATCTTATTGCAGCCTCAGGCAGTAAGTTTTGAGAGTGGTGAAATGTGTACACTGTGTTTATTCATCACAAAGCAATGTTTATATAAAAAAAGCAGCAGGAAGATGGAAATAGGATGAAAGGGAAAATTTAGAAGGGCCTTAAAAAGTGCTCACATTACCGTGAATAGCCTATAAAGTCTAGTGAGAAATAGGTCTCGTGGAAAATATTATCACTCTGATTGCGCACGAAATCGGTGCAATTTTATACACTTGGTAAAGCTCTGTTTGCATGAGGCGGAGAAATATTCTGGAAGTAGAACTCTAGCATGGCTTCAGAAAAGTTGGAAATAAACGTGTACGGACTATAAGGCGAACACTTGCTCACTCACCACTCGCGTCATCACCTCTATGTGACTTAAAACGGTGACCCTATATTTTTAGAGAATGCTAATGAGGAAAAAAAATTATGCTCGTCTAAAAGTACAGATATAAAATTTCCGTATTTGAATTAGTTTGATAACACCTGTTTTAAACATTTTCACGCCCAAAAATAATAATTTGTGGAGTTGTAATGAGAACTTGGAACTGGTCTTGGGGCACAACGCACTCTTAAATGCTTGTCGTGATTCGACACAAATACAAAATATCCAACCGTTTTTTAATCACACGTTTTGACGTGAAGTCTTACAACTCATGTTCAAAATGTGAGTGTTA
Organism: Dryococelus australis; assembly: GCA_029891345.1. Classification (NCBI taxonomy): domain Eukaryota; kingdom Metazoa; phylum Arthropoda; class Insecta; order Phasmatodea; family Phasmatidae; genus Dryococelus; species Dryococelus australis. The sequence continues at coordinate 1,818,646 of CM057001.1, forward strand.
AGAAAGTTTGCTCACGGTTCCGTGGCAATTACTCGTTGAGAATGAGCAGTACGTAAAATGTAAATGTACGATAACACAGATCGGTCCTGTGGCTTCATGCGGCCATTTCTGCTGATTTTGCTACTTTTCAACGACCATATACTGTACATGTTTCAGTAATCACATTTATAAACTGGCAACAGAATATCGACTTTATTTTCTAAAAATATTTACATTGAAATATTCTACAGTTTTTCAAAAATGGCAACTGCATGTGATGAGACCCATGTGACAACGAGGGACTCCTGTAATGACATGACCGTGTTGAGAAGGCCTTACGTCACTTGATCAAGGCTTGTCTTAGCGTCGTATTAAAAAGTAAAGTGTTAAAAATGTGTTTATTTAAATATTTACAGACTAAAGTGCGCGTAAAGGGAACGCTAGTAACATATTTGTGTTCCTAAAATCTTCACACACTTGATCGATGCATGTATACTGCCATTGCATCCAGGGCATTGTTTATTATACTCGGAGCGGAAGGATACAAGATAGACGGGGAAGTAGATCCTATTCACGGCTTCCAGCTGTACTCAACTACCCGCTGACTAATTCTAGTATCATTCCTTACATACCTCATTACAGTGCCACGAAGTAGAAAACAAAATAAACACAGTGCCTCTTTATGTACTAAACATTACTACGACATACTTTTCTCGATTCTAAACGTCCATGCACGCCAATTCGTCGCTAAATGGGCGATGAAGTTGAGCCCTTGGCCGTCGATAGTCCCTAAGTGTCCCTAAACAAATCATTTTGTACGTCCGTCTTTCCCGAGTGTAGAAAACTTCATTAACTTTCACTTTATTTTTTTCTAAAATATATAAAATGATGTGATTATGCTACTATCTACATTTTCTTGCCTAATATATTTTTGTACCCAACTGAACAACCTGTAATGATATTTAATAGGCATATAATGGCAATAACCTGTTGTCCCGACACAAATATTCATGAAATAAGCACATTCTGCAATTATAAAATTGCAAATTTGTAATCCGCCTGAAGGTGCAGATCTGTAATGCCGTTTTGAAGTGCTGTAATTCTGTACATCACTGTTCCCGATTGTAACATCGTTAAATTCATTCCAGATATCTATACTATGTTCATACGTTGCACATACTTCGTAATATGGAGTGGTTATCTCAAAAGGGACACCCGTGAGCCTGACCAAGTACTTTTTTGTCCCACTTTAATTGGACATTTTGAATGTTTCTCAACACTGTTATTTATTCATCACAATAGTTTTCTAGGGTACAAAAATATTTCTAGTTCTCGATAATTTAAGTTGAAGTAGCCTACTAACTAATATTTTGTAACGTTTGTGATATACGTATAGCATTAATTACAAGAAAACATTTTGTAACCTTACAAAACATTTATTTAAGCAACAGAGTTTCCAATTTTGTTTTGTAAAAATAAAAACTAACCCTAAAAGTGATACGTTTACTGGTTGGCGTAAGGCGTAACAGTAAAACACAGATTTCTAGGTATTTCCAAAGACGTCGTTCCTCCAGCTAAATAAAACTTAATTTTCTTTAGTCGGCTTTTTTTTATTGGATGAGAGCAAGCATGTTCACTCCCCTGGAGGTTTTGAATATTGCAAGAAATGAAACATCTGCATGTCAAAAAGTGTCTTTCAGTAGTGTTGCTTCAACATTCATCCATCAGATCCAAGGCGAAGTTTTCATCCTGCATTTCTAGGAGGGGAAAGGAGGGTTAGAAGAAGACGCACAGAAAAGTGCTGTCTCGGAAATCAATTCGCTCGTCGCCTGTCACGTCAAAATCCTCCTTTTAGCCCCTTTTTCTCTGTTCGCGAGCATCTCTTCACGTCATAGTGAGAAACATAAACACCTGCCCACACTTAGGCCGCAGTAAATTCACAACTTCTCCTCCCTCCCACTCAGCACCGTGGCCATTTACCATCCATTCTTTCTTCTTATCCTCCCCTGAGGAGGACTGAGAGAGAAGAAAAAAATTATGGCATCATAAATAGCAGGCCATGAAAATGTGGGTTATAAAGAAAAAGTAGCCGCGGAGCCTGTTTTCTTGCGCGAGCTGGGTGAAAACAAGAATTGGACGAGGAAGAAATATGTCGAGTCCTGGGTGGAAGAGGTTTTGTGGAGGGGGGGGGGAGGGGAAGTTAGGGCTTACAGGTGATACGTAGAAATACGACGAGACCTTAACAACGGCTGCGCCACCTTCTTTCCACCTCTCCCACGCTCATTTCCTCTTATCCGTGCGGGAATATACGACAAGGCAACGCGAAACACTCCAGATTCCTGGTGGCCCACGCGCCAGGGGGGGGGGGGGGGGACCTTCCAGCGACAGTTTAAAAAAAACTTTCTTAAAGCGCTAGCCGCAGTTTCGCGTCGTTGGCCAACGAGTTATCGTTTTCCCAGAAGTTACAACGTTCCCCTGCCAGGTAGTAGCAGTTCCGTGTAAGAGGACTTATGTGCCTGGAGCTTGAATTGCAATCCACGACTTCTTTTTTACGAAACTGCTGTACTGCGTCGTATATAGTGATCCACAAACAGAAAACACACTCGAGACGAGGTACGTAAGCTAAGTCCAAGACACCAAGCACATTACAAAAATTATTTCCGAGCTCTCTGATATAGCTAAAAACTGACAAACTAACTTTTCACACGGTGTCCAGACAGTTCCGGATAAAGACAATTCTGGCCAACTAACAATTCCGGCTAACATACATACACAATCTCTCAAATGACAATTCCGGCCAAGTCCGTCTACAAAGAATGATGGAAAAAAGAGAGTGGGGGAGGTTACGTGTATTTCCGTATTTTCAGATGATTCTGTTAAATTTTTCAATGATACTGACGTACAACTTGTTAGGTTAGGTTATGTTAGGTGTTCGTGGCCAGAATTGTCACGAGCCCTTTTACAGTTACTTCACAATTTTCTGAAGCCATGCTACATTTCTACTTATGATTAGAAATTATATATCCTCCCGCTACATGTAAACATAGACACTGCCATGTGACTTCTACATTTTAACTGTCAAATGCATTGTTTACTGTTTACAAGTGTTCAAAGAATTCTGTCATATTTCAAAAACCATTACATACGAATATCAACAATTGATGCCTATAATCATATTTACAGTTAAACTTTATGACACTTTAACAATGTATGTATTGACGATAGCTATTAGGGTTATTATCTTACATTGATAACATATTCTTTATACACGATATAACACATTACATATAATATTTTGCCGCGACTGTGCTTAACCCTGTCACAATTGTACTGAAAGAACTATTATTTAACCTCTCGTTATAGTTGTGTTTTTGGGTTATTTCGTAAAAAGGAAACCCTTAGTGGCAATAAATAATACAACGAAGGAGCAACCAGTCCAACAAAAAATGCAGTAAATTCAAAAACGCATCTCGTGTCGATAATAATGCAGGGTTAGCTAGGGCTATTAGATACGTGGGTCAGTGTCACCATTATATCTTCCTCGCTTCTTAGCCTTGCATGTGCATACACCTGGGCTATTAGGTACGTGGGTCAGTGTCACCATTATATCTTCCTCGCTTCTTTGCCTTGCATGTACATGCACCAAGGCTATTAGGTACGTGGGTCAGTGTCACCATTATATCTTCCTCGCTTCTAAGCCTTGCATGTGCATGCACCTGGGCCATTAGGTACGTGGGTCAGTGTCACCATTATATCTTCCTCGCTTCTTTGCCTTGCATGTACATGCACCAAGGCTATTAGGTTCGTGGGTCTGTGTCACCATTATATCTTCCTCGCTTCTTTGCCTTGCATGTACATGCACCTGGGCTATTAGGTACGTGGGTCAGTGTCACCATTATATCTTACTCGCTTCTTTGCCTTGCATGTCCATGCACCTGGACTATTAGATGCGTGGGTCATTGTCACCATTATATCTTCCTCGCTTCTTTGCCTTGCATGTACATGCACCTGGGCCATTAGGTACGTGGGTCAGTGTCACCATTATATCTACCTCGCTTCTTAGCCTTGCATGTACATGCACCGGGGCTATTAGGTACGTGGGTCAGTGTCACCATTATATCTTCCTCGTTTCTTTGCCTTGCATGTGCATGCACCGGGGCTATTAGATACGTGGGTCAGTGTCACCATTATATCTTCCTCACTTCTTAGCCTTGCATGTGCATGCACCAAGGCTATTAGGTACGTGGGTCAGTGTCACCATTATAGCTTCCTCGCTTCTTAGCCTTGCATGTACATGCACCTAGGCTATTAGATACGTGGGTCTGTATCTCCATTATATCTTCCTCGCTTCTTAGCCTTGCATGTACATGCACCAAGGCTATTAGGTACGTGGTTTGTGTCAACATTATATCTTCCTCGCTTCTTTGCCTTGCATGTACATGCACCGGGCTATTAGGTACGTGGGTCAGTGTCACCATTATATATTCCTCGCTTCTTAGCCTTGCATGTACATGCACCTAGGCTATTAGATACGTGGGTCTGTATCTCCATTATATCTTCCTCGCTTCTTAGCCTTGCATGTACATGCACCGGGGCTATTAGGTACGTGGGTCAGTGTCACCATTATATCTTCCTCGCTTCTTAGCCTTGCATATGTATGCACCTGGGCTATTAGATACGTGGGTCTGTGTCACCATTATATCTTCCTCGTTTCTTAGCCTTGCATGTACATGCACCTAGGCTATTAGGTACGTGGGTCAGTGTCACCATTATATCTACCTCGCTTCTTAGCCTTGCATGTACATGCACCTGGGCTATAGGTATGTGGGTCTGTGTTACTATTATATCTTCCTCGCTTCTTTGCCTTGCATGTGCGTGCACCTGGGTTATTAGGTACGTGGGTCAGAGTCGCCATTATATCTCCCTCGCTTCTTAGCCTTGCATGAACATGCATCTGGGCTATTAGGTACGTGGGTCAGTGTCACCATTATATCTTCCTCGCTTCTTAGTCTTGCATGTACATGCACCTGGGCTATTAGGTACGTGGGTCAGTGTCACCATTATATCTACCTCGCTTCTTAGCCTTGCTTGTACATGCTCCTGGGCTATAGGTACTTGGGTCAGTATTACTATTATATCTTCCTCGCTTCTTTGCCTTGCATGTGCATGCACCTGGGTTATTAGGTACGTGGGGCAGTGTCACCATTATATCTACCTCGCTTCTTAGCCTTGCATGTGCATGCACCTGGCCATTAGGTACGTGGGTCAGTGTCACCATTATATCTACCTCGCTTCTTAGCCTTGCATGTACATGCACCTGGGCTATAGGTACGTGGGTCTGTGTTACTATTATATCTTCCTCGCTTCTTTGCCTTGCATGTGCGTGCACCTGGGTTATTAGGTACGTGGGTCAGAGTCGCCATTATATCTCCCTCGCTTCTTAGCCTTGCATGTACATGCACCTGGGCTATTAGATACGTGGGTCAGTATCACCATTATATCTTCCTCGCTTCTTTACCTTGCATGTACTTGCATCTGGGCTATTAGGTACGTGGATAAGTGTCGCTCTCTAGCTTCCTCGATTCTGCAGCTCGAGTGTCCAAAAGAACTCCGGCTGTACTGGACTGCGAAATGACGCTTGAGATCAGTTTGAAAAACGCGTCCTTTTTGTTTAAACTTTTTTTATGTTTCCCAAACAAGCTAACCTACTACAATAAAATGTACTCTAGACGAAGGTTTTAATGATGTTACTCATGATATAGGTTAAATATTCACGGTATGTTCCCAATATTCTGTGTAAACATATGAACCTGTTATATCGCTTCCTGTAAAAGTTGAGAAATTCGGGTGGCTCTTAACATCGGGTCTTGAGATCCGGTGGGGTGAAACAGCGCCAGAATGCAAGGGCGGGTTAACAAGAGATCGCAGAGAAAACCCGCTGACCAGCGGCATCGTCTGGCACGAGTTTTACATGCAAAAATTCCCGGGAGCGACCCGGCCGAAAAAGGAATTCTATTCCACTTGGTGGGAAGCGAGTAGTCTGTCCATTAAACTACCGCGGCCCCGCTCCTGTCGACTTGCGGACTACGGATACACCCCGAAGGAAACAGCTGGTATTGACAGAAGTAGGAGATGTAACGTGAGTATATATTTAAAGGGATGAAATTGACGCGAACGAATAAAAACGCTCTCCCGAGAATAATTCACACCGATTCATGTGGGAAGGAGTGTTCTGTCTCTGTTAAACGGGGGAGGAAAGTTTCATCCTCCGCGAGATGTAGTGCAGTGTTTGCACATCGGGGTAAACAAAACAGTTTCCGAGCAGATTTTATTGCCACCCCAGTAGAGAGATTAATTTCGAGCATTTCGAGGGCGAAAACAATTTGCTCCCCCTTTTTACCACGCATCTCTCTCCACGTGTGTTGCCGGTTATCGACAAACGAGTTAGTTCCAGGGTCTGGAAACGCGGCAGATGCTGCTATTTCCATCCCTTCTCCCCTCCCTAGGTCACCCGAGCAGACTCTCCATCCCTTCTCCGGGCGCGTGATATAAGAAGATTGGCCGAGGGGGTAAGCCGGAGAGTAATGTACGACCCCCGCGCAAACATCCCTCAGCTACTGCCCTGGGAATGCTGGTGGTTGGAGGAGGGGGTGGGTGAGAGGGTTGTGAGGCGTAGACCACGAGGGTAAGATCGATCCAAACTGAGTTATCGAATATCACCAACCCCCCATGCCAAGGGCAGCCGGGTGTACTCCCAGAGGGTAGCTTGTTGGTTTCTCAATAAGTCGAGGTGTCGCGTTCACCGACCACCAGTAGTATCTCCCCCTCCAGAGTGTTTTACTGCTTTCCAAGGACCTGGCGGTGATCAACTGGATGGTCTGACGTCACTGGCTAAGTGCTCCGGAGAGCTTGAGGACCAGTAAGACGCACCTGACACTCGCACCTGACATCGGCGGCCAAGTACGAGACGGCGCGATACGTCCCTGACTCCAATACCGAGTAAATATGTTTACAAGAATAACTTCAGCAGTAACATCGCTATTGCGGCAGCTGAATTTTGGAAGCTCACGGACTGAATATCTTCGTCCAATAGACGGTGGATATTTTTCGTAGCAGTTCCATTTAAATTAATATTTTAGTTCCTTTATTTAAATGTGTGTTTTTCGATGATTGGTTAAATTTGAAACTTCCAAATATTTCCTTTGGAGTAAGCAATAGCAACTCTATTGTTGGACAAGGTTTGAGCCAATGCGCTGAGAAAATTTCTGATTATTAATTCTTACTAAGTTTTTTGTTGCGTAAAACCCTTAAGGAACATGTGCGTTGGAGTCATTTTAACATTAAAGACGGCAAAATTCATTACATTACATAACTAAAAACGCCGAGAAAACATACAGCGATAAGAGCCAAATTCGTATATTCAAAATTTCCAGTTCGCCAGAGGAAAAAAACTAAAAGAAAATTAAAATGTTAGTACAGCAGTTTGGCTAACAATATCCAGAACTGTTAGTTAAATTTTTCTTTACAGATTCTTACGGCGAAAATATATTCCATTATCAGAGATACGTAAACGTGTAGGTGTAAATAAATCCTACGTAAAATAAAAAGTAATGATTTGTTTATTCGTGCTTTATAACACCCTCGTTGTATGCTTGAAGTTAGATGGCTAACAAAGTAAACTAACCTAAAGAAACGTCTCAAAGCGATAATCACACATGCACAGCTAACCCGGGATTCGAAACAGAACTACGTCGTCAGAGGATACTTAGCAATCTTAGTCACGTCGCTTAAAACTAATATCCAATGAAATAATTAATATATGTATACGCCGAATTTGATTCGCCAACTTTTCGCTGATGGATCTCATGATTCGGTCACCTGACACAGCAGGCTGCTATTATTGCGAATAATGTGATGTCGCTGAGTTTTGCGTGACCACTAACTCATCCATCTGGTGACAGCCAGGCTGCGCTGACAGGACTGTCCGTCATAGCGTGCTGTCTGTTTTTTGAACGCGTTTCACGAAACTAACTTTTAGCAATTTTCTTTCTAGAAATAATGCACAGCTAAATCGTAGTATACAGAACATATTCTGAATTCTGCTTCCAAAGGGGAAAAAAATCCTCGTATTTTCACATTGCTCCGTGTGAACATTGATTGGCTTATCCGTTGTAAAACTGGCAATAATATATGAAAAATAGGTCTATGTCTTACAATTAGAGCCATCTACTTTCCGCGAAAATATTTACGATCAAAATCATCCAATCACTAAAGTTGATCTGAACGTGTTTTGGAGTACAGCTATTCGCTTAAAAAAAATTTAAAAAAAAAACTAACTTTTAAGGCTGGAAATATGTTAAACTCACATATTTTTATTTTATTTTGGCATCGCAGTAGAACATTTGCATTTCTAATAGACTACATTTTTCAGTGTTGATGACACGATTACTCGTTGCTAAATTTTTCATTGCGCTGAGAAAAACGTTTCATTAAAAAGACACATTTGTTTGGTGCATGCAAATTAATTCTTTGTACAGATGCAACTAAATATTTTATTGCTGAAAAAAAAATTATATATTTCTTCTTAACCGGTTACCCCAAACGTGTAAATTGTGTAAATTAGTACATTACAGTTTCGGTTATTGTAAAAGCAATTAATTAAAACACACGATATTCAAAACCATTATGTTTCCACCCGAAAACTCTGCCTTCAGCGACCTCGGCCAAAGTTACTATGAGCGAAAAGGAATTGTTTTTACATTCGTCCATACAGTAGTCTAAAGAACGTAATTTACACTGAATATTTCCCAAGTTCTACAGCTGTACTTAGTTTTCTGTTGAAAATATTTATTGCCATAGTTTCTGCCATTATTAAGCATCAATAAGCACACTGACAGACACTGTTTTATCTTGTCACACAAATTGTAAATAAACTCTCGAGCGGCAAATTTGAACCACGGCAATCAAATTACCCATTGACCGTACAACCAATCAAATAAATGCCAATAATGGACCAAGTTAATTTTCCTCCCCGCCACAAATTTCTGTAATAATATCCACTTCAGATTGCTCCAAACAACCTATTTATTGCTAATTCACTCCAAACAAGATATTCACTTGTCTCCCATTTTATTTAAGATTTTTACGGAACCAAATGTATTAGTTAAACGGGGTTGTGTGTACCAAATACCGCATCTGTAGATGTGATTAACAAGTAAATAGGTGTTCAACTCAAGAAAATAATATATATGCGTTATTTGGTTTAAGGGGAACGAATGCATGTGTCCGGTACAAGGGCAGATTAGTTGAGTGAACAAATATTGTTCATAGAGAAATATATTTCAATGAAATTGATTTAGTATTTTAAACAAAGTATTTCTCACAGTGCAGACAGAAGACACAATGGGCAAAAATGAGAAAATGTATTGCGATATCTTCCACAGGGACACACGACATGAAGTTGTCATTAATTATGAACTGCAACCACGACAGAATGGTACAAAATTTAGTTTTGTATATCCGTGCATTGTTCCCTTCTAACTTCTCAGAAAATGTTTTCGTCATTTCTGCAAGGAAGAAGAAAGAAAGAAAGAGACAAAAAGACTTGTTTACGTTTAGGGTGAGTTAATTATTTTCATATTTTCGTATTTTAAAATCGCGGCAATCTGAACTAAAATAATAATTTATGGTATTAAAGCATTTATTTGCGAAACCAATAAGAATAAGTAATATGAATTTCAATGTCGGATTGTGATATGGGACCGACTTACGTGATAATCTAACTTAATCGAATTCGAAAATAAAACACACAAACATCAGCCCATGGCCATGCGTCGTTATAGCAGTCACGGGGGGTGGGGGGGGGGGGGAGATCTCTCTTCTATCATGCGTCAAATATTTACATTAATTCTACATAGAATATATTTATTCATTTCCACTAGCTGTGCAAAATTTGATATCACAAATACACTAGCCACGACCACGTGGTCCGAATTAACGGCTTAACCTCCTGCGCCACCGAGGTTGTCACATTCTGAGAAAGAATTTTCTTTTCCCCTAGACATTATAACGTGTATTACATAGTGCGACCCTTTGTTGCCTATTTGCTGTAACGATATAGCTTCTTTCGCAGCAAACCATATACTTCACAAATCATATTTCAACAATAATTCCTCGTCTTAACGACGTGTAGTTACCACCGACTGAAACATTCGCAGTAATATTGGTAGTGATGAAGTCACATCAACGTCTTACTATTAGAGTGTACATTCAATTGGTGTCAACTGTAATGAATATTTTCTTGCACGCAATAAAGTAATTAATAATACTGTAGTATAGTACAGTGTTTAAATGAAAACTGAACGAAGGGCAGATTCTCAATGGGCAGCGATGAATCCTGTTGTTGGTTACAGATCCAACGACTGACAAAATGTTAGCTCCTCACTTTAGGGTTGAGGGTTCCCGTCCGGCGGGCCAACTATTTGCAAATGGCGATTATCGAAGGATGGTGAGGTGGGCACTGGCATGATGCAGGGGTTTCCTCGCCGTGCTCCCATTTGCTCTACATCTTTCATTTCTTCGCTTCTAAACCTCCATCTAGTCAAGCGCGTTTTCCGTCATCCTATACTTGTTGATCGAGTCTCAGTTTCATCACGACGCTGTTGCATTTAGTTCATACTTTTATAACTCTTTAATCGCTGTTTCATGTTTAGTCGAAGACTTGTGAAAAACATGTTTGGAAAAAAATCCCGGGCCTTGGCTGCAAACAATTTTACATAATTCTGATTCGTACATCCACACGAATATTGCCAGCCAGTTACGAAGAGCATTTCTAATACGCTAAAACCTTGTAGAAGTTTGCAGTTTGAGCTGTTTGCAATTGAAATTGGCTTCTTTTTCTCTCATATACATTAAGGAAAAAATTGCCGAGACAGTAATTACTTACGTTTCTATCAGTTTCACTTGTAGATGACGTAACAAAGGCTGTTCAAGAAAAGGTAAGCACTTTCCAAAGCCCTACTAAGTTTCTACTTTCAGCCCGTTGGTTGCCTATGGACTTATCAAAATAATTACTGCCATGTGACTTTATCAGCTGGCTCATATAGCCACTGAATACTCCTTAAATAAATAACTAAGAAGTGATAAATAATATAACCTGCGCTATAAAAATGTAGGTACACGTTAATTCCAGTAAATAATATTGATTTGTGAATATTGACTGATATTCACGATTATTTTTCTCCTTTCTACCTTTAATTGTGGTCAACAATTCTGAGGTCACAAAACTGTGTTTGGTTTAGGTTGTCAACAGAGTAGCAGAAGAATTAAACATTATTCTTTTTCCCGTAACGTCATGAAACTAAATGGCTGAACAGGATAATTGATCCAATTCTTTACAGAGCATTTCTACACTAATGTTTGTCACTCGATGCAAGCTTCGTGAAAATTCATCCAGCAACACTGTTTTTAATATATATAAACTAATGTTTGCTAAGGCCTACTACTTTGCTTACGAAAAAATCACTTTTCGCTTATAAAATTTAAATGCCTGCACTGATACGATCGGAACTTCACGAGAATACTGAAAACACAATATCTAGCTGATGATAATGTACTTCATGAAACTGCATCTACACATTTAATGGAGAATTTAAATTTGCCCCAAATTTCTTACCTTGAATTTTAGTCTGGCAAATTAGTATTTACTGTTTCATATATCGTCTCATATAAATTAAACCGTTCGTGCAGACGTTATAATACTGTTTTAACGTATTCCTAGCACTCAGTTAATGTTTCACGTGCAGTATAAAATATTTTCATGGCATTGTGATTTCAAAACGAGTGACATGTGTAAAATGGGACACTCATTTATTTAAGCTTTCAGAATTGCAACTTGCGCCCCAAATATAACAAAACGCACTTCCGATGTTTCTTCAACGTTTAACGTTTACACTGATTTAAACTGCATAAAGTAGCATGTTTTCCTGGTCGTCATAATATGTATGTGAATTTTCAAGAATTTCTGGGACTAGAAACTACGCAATCACGTTGTTTGTGAAGTGAAACACTGTTTTATTGACAAACGAGAGCTAATGCGGACTGGAAGAACAAAACAAAAAACCCGCTAACTACTAACGTTACATCAGCCAGATGATGATGTGACACAGTTAGAAACATAAATTTGTTTCAATCACAAGAGTATTTTATTATTATTATTTGCATACAACTGAAAGAAACTGAATATAGTCAATTCCCTGTTGGAAACAACTTTCTCGGAGCCATGCTAAATATCTACTTGCAGGCCCGTTTCGTATCCTTCCGCCCAATGTAAACAAACATAGCCATGTGACTGCCATGTAGCATCTGTGAAAATCAATGTTTACATGTCATTGTGTGTGTAAATGTGTTCATATACTTTCGCTACACCTAAAAATAAACATTGAAATGTGACTTCTACTTTTATACCTGTCAAATGTGTTGTTTACTGTTTACAACTTTTCAAAGAATTCGGTTTTAGGTCTATTTCAAGAACCATTTCGTACGAATGTTCACAGTTTAGGCCTATAACATTATTTAGGACAGCTTTATGGCGTTTTAAAAATGCCTGAATTAGCGATAGTTCTTACGGTTATGCTACATTAATATATTTGTTTTCCACGACATAGCACATTACACGTAATGCACGTTAATATTTTGCCGCGGCTTTGTTTAACACTGTTACAAGTGCGGGGCAATGAACTGTAGTATTTAACTTTTTTTTATTGATATGTGTTGGGTTATTTCTTTAAAAGGACGGACTCAGTTCGAATAAGGAAGGAATAACCGGTCCAACGAAAAAACCACATTAAAATCAAGCACGCAACTCGTGTCGCTCATTTTTTGTCATACAAACTTAAAATATAGCGGTGAACATGCACACAAATAAGCCTACCGTAACTTTTATTCCACTCATATTTATATGTATTGCTACTTACTGTGTATTAGGTTTAATGAAATTTATTGGGGGCTGGGCTTAGTTATTTTGTTGATTGGTGGTAAATCACGTTACACGACTGTGTTTCAAACACTCAGGGCAAAGGTACAACGTTGTGATAAATAAACAGACATATGGATGTAAATAATTAACTTCGTCATAAAAACAGTTCACATTTAAAACGTATAAATAGTTCACATCAAATATTTAAAATCATGTACACACAAAGATCAAGCATAACGATCACCAAGCAGCCATGCCACGTTATTTCATACGCAGCAGTTAACGGCACACACCGTAACAGTATATTTATTACTGTCGTGGAAACATAGATTTATCACAACCTTGTAACTTGCTTGGGTAGGTTTAAAAACAACGTCTACAAACGTGATGTAAGTTGAAGTATTTTCTGGAATAAGTATAATTTACTCTTCGTTTGGTAAAACAGTAACACACCATGTCATGGCTCGCCACGTCTGCCAACTTCACATTGTTTCTGCCCCGCCATCATATCTAAATATATTAAAATAAGCATTCAAAATTAAAATCTCTTTTCAGTTGTAAATTACAGATTCAAAAATCATTATTTTGCTGTAATAAGTATGAAATATGCTAGAATTGAAAACATGTACAATTTTTGCGTACTAGCAAAGTTAAACTTCCCGAGTGTAAAACAGACAAAGACAGAGAGAGAGAGAGAGAGAGAGAGAGCCAAACCTCGCTCAGCAGGCAGTTTCTTCAAAGTTGCTCTCTCTCTCTTATATATATATATATATATATATATATATATATATATATATATATATATATAACAACACCGTACCATTATGGCCTACTCACGATACTTTCCGCTGTTATTTTAAAGTTTAAAAATGAGATATTTTGCCATCTGAGCTACCTAAATATTTCAATATTTCAATAGGAGGCACCGTTTAATTTATAAATAGTATACTAAAAAAACCAGGTTAAAATAATATTTTAACTGTGAACTATTTCTTACCGCCCGTTGCCAACACATCGCTGCTCTCGCTGTTGTTAATTCATATTTAAAAAGAAAGAAATATTACAAGTTATAGAAGATACTAAGACAAAGATTAATTTATTCAATAATACAGTACTCTAAAGTTAACCACAGTGTTATATATTTTTGGAATACATGTTATTGAAAAAAGAGGTTGATATGTTATGCCTGGAGTGTTTTTTCAAAGGTTTATTTTCCAAAGTCGCTTTCAATCGGGAATGGACTATAGCAGGTGACCAACTTTACGACTAGTAAGACGCTGAGACACGCTACTTCTTCTCATAGTTCGCTGCCGACTTACTGCGAGAAATGTGGTCACTGCTTACGTTCAAATATACGCAGTTGCGGCCAGTGATTTCTTTCCATACGTTTATTTCGAGAGTACTCACTATCTGAACCAACTATACCAGTTATCTGCTTAAATAATTTCACTGTTTCACTTGACCGTCGCATGAATAAAGTGATGAGGCGCACGGCAATGGTAACCATTCATAAGGCGGAAGAATACACTACATGCATACAAGTAGATTTTAAGCAGAGCTTTCAAAAGTGCTCGTTTTACCGAGAATAGCCTATAGTTAAGTTATTTTAATTGGGGCGATTATGTGACAACATTGAGAAAGGAGGAAGGTCGTGAAATAACATGATCACAACTAGAAAAACAAACAAGTGCTTCGTATTTACACGAGAAAAAAACTCATACGTTCTAGTGAATTTAGTCCGCGGTTTTCGACGGGTTAGAAACACAATAAAAAAATGACAAATATATATATATATATATATATATTAAAAGCTGCACTCGATAACTGAACGAAGCAATGTGTAGTTCATTTCACCATTGTTTGTTCACGCGCCCCACGTAAAGAATTTATTATATCGGATGGTGACTTAAATAATATAAACAGCGGAAAATGTATACAATATCCTTTTGTAATGAACACGGCAGAAGTCAACACTTGACAAACAAAATGTATGGACATAGTAACAACAAGAAAAATATTGTGTGTGTCTATAAACTGAGCTGCCACATTATATGCAGTTTTAATTAGGAAATACGATATTGAATCTGGCATGATTTTTATTTTATAATATTTGCCCGTGATGAGCAAGTACATTCAATACCACGTCCCTTAACATGAAACTGACAGTCAAAAATTGGACAGATGGAAATAAGTTGGAGAGTATTCAGTCCAGTTAGCCAAAAATTAAGCCGCCTCCGCAAATAGAACTAACGATTCCCGAGACTGGGAAAAACAACTGACAGGTTCACATCCCACATTCATATTAATGGGTCTGGCACTGAGATTAACTGAGATCTGCGAGGGAAAAACCAGGCCGTGTGGGAGCACAAGAAACAAACTTTATGAGCGGTTTCCTACGATAGAGCATTCGGAAATACCGCAAAGCATTCTGCAAGAGTTTCCGCTGGAAAAAAGTATTGTTAATTGTGCTCCGCGACACTCGGTGCCATCTATTTATTGCGACCACCTAAAAACAATGACAGAAACGACGTCAGAATTTTTTTGACGGATGTTACAAAAACCAGCTGTGTATGATGGACGCGCTCTATGTTCTGGAACACGGAGCCATAGTTCCGCACAGCCTTTGTGATTATGGCTGTTTACGAAAAATTCCTTTTTTTTTTTTTTTCTTTTTTTATACAAAAAACTTTTGTATGACCGTATACTCCGTGTTGATGTGTTGAGACTTTTTACAGTATTAAAACTTTTCGGTACAGGATCTGAGTAAAATATATTTAGTATTTTTTTTAGCAAACAACGCTTAGAAACCTGTTACAGCATTATAGCATTTCCCGACAGGCTGCAAGAACGTATTTAAATTACCTTAAAAACTATAAAAACAATAATTATTGACATTTTATTTTAACAATAACAAAATTCGACACCCTTCAGGGCGTAGTTTTGTTAGTGCTATTATCAGTTACAACAATTGCAGTATATTGTAATAAAATGAAATGTTTTTATGCCATATATGGCCACTGAGTCTTCAGCGACGCTCGGGATTGACATAATCATCAGTATTGATAGTTCAGATGATATTTGGAGATGTTTGCTGAAAGTCTGTAGCAACACAAGCATTACACTTTTAGCCAAGCAACTATTTCCAGGAAAATAAAATATCTTCAGAAAATTATTTTATATGGCGGCAAAGTATTCGTATTTCAACACAAATTTATGGTTATACAGCATTTACCACCTCACTACATGTTCTGTTTGCATATAAGTTTTATTATTTGCAAAAAATATCGTAGCATTAAAAGTTGTGGAGAACGAACGCGCAATATGGTTTCATTGTAATGATTGTGAAGCACAACGGCAATATTTTGTCGGCTCAAGCCAGTCATTCATCTAACAGGGTATACGATAGCATCTGCGCAAGCAGAGGATGTTCACGATTACATTAATCTTTCCTGAAGCAAGCCAAAGGATGTTCACGGTTACATTAAACTTTCCTGAAGCAAGCCAAAGGATGTTCACGATTACATTAAACTTTCCTGAAGCAAGCCAAAGGATGTTCACGGTTACATTAAACTTTCCTGAAGCAAGCCAAAGGATGTTCACGGTTACATTAAACTTTCCTGAAGCAAGCCAAAGGATGTTCACGATTACATTAAACTTTCCTGAAGCAAGCCAAAGTTCTATAACGACACTATTCTGCCACCTCGGGTAACAAATCTTAACCAAGTCTAGAAAATTACACGAAATGTACACCGCACTGGATTCGTACGCAGTCAGTGTAATATTATTGTCAATAAGAACTATTTCTTACTAGGCATTACCAACACACCTTTTTTCTCCCTGTACTTATTCATATGAATTATTATATTTTATAAACAGAATACTATAAGTTAAAGTTCAATTTAACTAAAAATATGGTAGTTTTATATTAAAACTGCTATAAAACGCTTTTAACGTGACATTTTATTTTTGGAAACAACCAAACATGTCATACGTGGAGTGAGTTTCCAAGGGTTTGATTCAAAAAGCGTGCAAAAAACCGCGAAGAGACTATATTTGTATTGTATCTCACGACGCTTACAATGGGCTCGCAGATGATAGATAGCCCAGCTCTGCCACCAAGACGAGCACCAAGGCCACAGAGAACTGTTCATATTATCTTGACTAAGCAGTGCTGATAACTGCTGATAACTATGATTTATTACTGCAGTTATTGCGCTACCAATTTGCTGCCTCACGAAGTTCTTGTTACGAAGTGTTAACACCTTCCCCGAAGAACAACTCTTAATGAAGTTTCGTGTTCTCGGGAGCCCCTGTTTATGTATCTATTTCTCTCCCGCTTCTTCTGTACTCGTCAACATGACTCGGCTTGAGAGAAATAACGCGACAATCCATGACAAGCTCATGAATCCCAATGAAAACTTCTCGTGCTAAAAAAAGGAGCATTATTAAACTTTAAAAAGGGCTAATAAGTGTGCAAACTGAGAGGCGATGCAATAAAGTTTTTTTTTTTTTTTCGTGAAGATTCTGTAGTGTCTATAAATGAGTTTGTCAATTCAAAGGTATATTTTTTAGAAGAACAAAATAAAAAGTGTCTTGATACGTGTGCTAACTCCTTGTCCTATGTGCATGACTGCTAGGCAATGAATATATGCATAAGTGATTAATTTGTATGTTTGTACGAACTCTGTTCATGATAAATCCAAACCCAGCTGGAGCAAAATTGTTGACGCCTTCCAATGGTGTATATTTATTCAGATGTAATTTGTAAGTTAAAACACATCAAGGGATAACATTTAAAGAACAACAAAGAAATATTGTATACAAAGACGTCGGTAGGCGAGTATAGACGCACAGCGTTTCCTTTCTAGTCGCGCGAAATCTAGTTGGGGGAAAAAAAAAAAAAAAAAACGAAAACTGCCGTTACTGTATGAAAATGATAAATGGGGAATATTGGACGGAAGCTTTGCGTTGCAGTCTTGACAGGAAATTTTTGCGTTTTGCTGCCAAACTCCTTCGCTGCCTTTTACGTTTCTCACTGCCTTTCTCTTCCTCTCTCTCTCTCTCTCTCTCTCTCTCTCTCTCTCTCTCTCTTTTCAACCCCTCTCCCCCACCCAACAGTGTACAACAATTCACGAGAGAGAAAAGAACAATTTGGCAACTTCGCTCTTTCCGAACTCCTTTTTCCGTCGCCTAGTCGAAGGGGAGGCTGCGTTCTCATAACTCGCGGCGCGAAGGGAAAATATCGCTGACAGAGAGAATACGAACGTTATCCACGGGGGTTTTTGGGTTGCCCGGGGGGGGGGGGGGAGATACCAGTGAGAGGCTACGGAAACCGTAAAAATCCTGGTGGTCTGGAATCTCTTACTTTCTTTACAGCTGGCGTTGGATGGTCTTACTAAAGGCTAATATTAAATGTTATATATTATGATATTTGGCTCACAGATTAATGCGTACGACCAAACCGTTTAAGAAAATAATTTCGTTACGAGAACTGAAACTGGTTTGTCGGAAAAAATAAATATTAGTGAGCTGTTTTATAAACTTCAACGCATTATTTCAACTTGTTAAATACGTTTATATATTTTTACAGTACAAAAATACACAGTTTCGATACAGTTCCTTTTTTATTTACTGTGGACATGGCCTTATACTAATACTATGTTTCGTTATAAAATTAATTTACAGAAAAAGAGTAAACAATCTGATACTAACGTATACATGACAAAAATATGTGGTCTAAGGAATATCAGTGAAAACAAACAGGTTTTCTGGAATCATCGCAATGATAATTATTGTAATAAATGATTTCCACATATATTTTTAAGGTTGACTCTACTGTAAAATATAAATTCAAGAATAGAAAGTGCAGATAATTAATAACTGAGCACTTCTAGTATCCTGTTTGCCTTCAATTGTTTTTTATTGGTTATTTGAAATTCACAAATTCCTTCCATAATTCCTGTTAACTTTCTTTCATAGTGGTGTAACACAGAGCATGCACGCAAATAAATGGAATAAAACATATTCAACGTATTAAAATACGTATGTTAACTACAACGTAACTGCCACATTGAAGTTGCTCTCAGTTTATTTAAATCTTCAGACGAAAACATTTGGTGGTTTACAATGGGACAAATAAATATAAGTTAGTAAGTAATGCGAACTGAGAGAACAGATTTCGCTATACTGAAACGTAAGTATATTCACTTGCATAATTACATCTAGATTCGTATTTTATCACCTACAAAATTTAGAAGCGTTAAGGTTTTAACAAAAAATGGAAGCAAATTTATCGAATATATTTCCAATTAGGCAATCTTTCGGTGAAAATTTTGCCATTCGTGGAGACAACTGTAGTGTAGGGCTGATTTAACTCTACAGAGGCCTACCGGATTAATTAACGGTTGTTAACATGCATTTTAGAAGGTTTACGTCCATACCTGAATAACATTTGTAAATCATCACGTTCACACTAGAAGTAAGATCAAACCTGAATAAGTAATCCCGATCAGCAAAATGCCAGTTATTGAATATTGAATTTATAATCTGCTGCTGATAGGGGAAAAACGGAATGCACTTAGAACTTTAACCACAAAGTACCGTATCTATGGCCGTTGACATGTTGCACGTGAAAGGTATGTATGCCTTGAGTGTGTTCCAGAAGCGTGTCTCAACATGGATGTGACGTAGTATGGGCCGACGTGAGGTGCGATGCGATGCGATGCGATGCGGCATGCGAGATAGGAGGACGTGGAGAGAATAGGACGACTACTGGCCGACTCGACTCGGCTCGGCTTGGCACGAGGCTCCAGGGATTGACTGCTTGGCCGAGCAGGCGTCTGCCTGGAACCACGAGGCCCCCGGGGACCGATAAGGCCGCGTCTCCACCGCGTTTACAAGCGCCACTCACCCTTACAGCACATGGCCGTGCACGCTCCCTATCTGCTTAAGGCTGCTCGTCACACAAAACCATTCATTATTTTATACTTGTAGGCCCACGAAACACCATTCAACTTGTAGGTATTATAGGCTATTCGCGATGAAACGAGCACTTTTTGAAGCCCTCTCATTAGGAATAATACTCATTAAATATATTTTATTGTAGCGTTAGGCGTTAACTTTAAACGTCCGGTGGTATATATATATATATATATATATATATATATATATGCACTGTGTTTATTATTTGCATTGCAATATTTATGTAATAAAGGGGTGGAAGGATAAAAAAATGCGAATAGGAAAAAAGTAACTAGGGCCTCAAAAGTGCTCACTTTATCTTGAACAGCCTATAATTATAAATACTCTTTCCAGGCAAAAAAGACCAGTTCAGAGCGCATATTTTTTGCATTACAGAATGCCAAAAACGCAATGTCAGTGTTTTTGGGGTTATACACACTAATAAGAATAATGGTTTTAGTATACTTTAACATCTGGAATATTAGCTATGCATTATTTTCTTGTACCTGTAATTTTAATGTATGTAAATTATTTTTTTATTATATTTCTGGCCAACATTTTTATTCAACATTAATATTGCAGCGCATATGTTATTATAGCTTGTTCATGGTAAAGTGAGCACTTTTGGAAGCCCTGGTTAAGATCTACTTCTATGCACGATATGAATCAGTCCGCCTTAAGCAAAGTTAACATTGCGTTGGGTCTCATCACTTTATTCATGCGTCGGTCAGGTGAAACTGTGGAATTATTAGGAAAAGAAAATATTTTACAAATCTTGTAATTTTTACACTCTGGTTCATTAAAAAAAGACCGATAAAAATAATTTCAGTTATCGCAATTGGATACCTAACACTCTTTATTCAAGGTTAGGATATGGAACTACTCCCCTGCTTCCATAGTTACCAACTTTACTGGGTGCATGTCACTCAGTACGCTCGTTGAAATGTATGCAGACAGGAGCAGTAACTTTTTTACAAGGTTGATTTCAAAAGTGCTCACTTTATCGTGAACAGCCTTTAGTAACTTGCATTTCAAAAAGGTGTTGTTTATGTAAAAGTTTATCTTTCAGTTATTGTTCTCTTTGCCAGTGAGTCTTTATTTTAATTTATTATTAGTTGTAACGACGACAGACAGTTTGTGCAAGGTATTGATATTGTAAATATTATATCATTCTCTGATCGTTACTGTTTTTCCAACATTTTGTTTACTTGTCTATGAGAGGGCTTTACTCGTGCCAATCACTTCTTAGAATTTTTAAAACATTTTCTGTTGCACAGATTTTTCGCTGTTAGGTATGTTCATGAGATGATGGCTGAGAGCTAGGCTTGGAGTCAGAAGTTAGTGTGTCTGATCCATTAGGATTTTAGTAGTTTTGTATGCTAACAAGTCCGGAAAGATAATCCCAGGCTATGGAACGAAGAAACAAAACATGCTCGATGTATGTAAGAGAAGAAGAGACCTGAGGCGGACGACTCCATGCGTAAATTAGCTTAATCAGTCTTCCGCGGATTGAACATACGTTAGTGTGCTATGAACTGAAGTGAGCACGTGAGTAAACTCGAATGCTTATGTGTAGGGAAGATTCCATAAGAGAGGATTGGAGCCAGCCAGTTTGCCATTTCAACGAGAGGGATATTGTATTCATCAAAATCCGAAAGGCTTGCTACTATATCCAATCTACACTATGGAGATAACGACGTTAATCAACTACAGCCAAGTCTTACTAAGGAAGTTATACAAAGCTTATAGTAATTTCATTTGAGCAATAACTATCCCAAAGGGTTTTGACGTAAAATAATATTTTTTTAAATGATCACACTTTTTCACTCACAATTATTCCTGAGATAATTATCGAGTTTAGTTTTTGTTGAAACCAAGGGATATAATAAAAGCTGTAATTTTATTATTAGTGTCGTTCCTTTTTGCATGCTGGAATAATTTGAAATAATATTGGCCATAGTTTAAAGCGATTTTTTAGTGGAAATAATACTTTTCTTTTTAACTATCTTATACTTATTTCAAATAATTATAAAGTTGGCAAGAACTGTGTTATCTTATAACAATTCCAAGTAATTATAAAGTTGGTCAGATTGTTGTTTCTTAATATTATCTCATTGATGATATTCCTCTTTTAATTATTATGTTGAGACCCTATGTTGAGACGTTAAGTAACAAATCACAAAAGCTGCCGATGGTTTTCTATTGGTAATATTGTGGTAGTTACTACACAAGTCTCTCTTGTTTGTTCGTCTGTGTAATGCTTGTTTACAGTAGCTATCAAACTTCAGGAGGGTTTATGAAATTGGATTAATCTACAGATAATATGTTGTAAAATTTCTTCGCCGGTTCATGAAGCTGGGTAATATCCGAGGCAAACTTTATATATAACTCATAAACAGTAAGATCTTTGAGTGGTGTCATACACATTACACAAAGTTAAAATTGGCGCTCTAACGTGTTACCTTACAGTGGTGCTTCATAAATAATCTGGCACTCGTACGCTCATTGTGTAATAGCCCGTCCGGCTGTTACATAACATTTGTGACGCGCCTAACACGGTGTTACAATAACTAATATATGTATATATATATATATATATATGTTCGGCTGGCAGTTGTCTCATCTAAATGACATTTTGTTGGGACAACGAAGCCTCAGTTCCTCCAAGTGAATAAAATTTGTTCACAAAGCCAAATAATTTGTAAAAAATTATTTTGTTTTTGCCAAACAATCATTTCATTGTTAACGAATATTTAGTGTACGAAAACATATTTTAACAATTAAAAATAATATGTTTACACTGAGAAAAATTTTTGTCCGGAGAACGAAATATTTGCTTGTATAGTGCCAAATATACAGGCCGAGGCATCTAAAACAGGTTACCTTAATAAATCGTCCACTTGTAAAAATAGAAGAAAATGGTTTAGACAAAAGTTGTCTGGAGTGAAACGGGCCATAATGTGACATCAACAGTTTGATGTTAAGTCGAGGGGTGAAGGAGATATGGGGGTCAACATCAGTATTGTAAATGGGATGACATACTTTATTACACACCTCTGAACAGCACTTCGCAAGATGAATGCAAACATGTGTCACACGTACTAGAAATGTGAACATTAAACCACATCGTCCCATTTATCATACCGAAGTTGACCCCCGTATTTCCCTCACCCGTCGGCGTACAACACACCTATTTACTAACGTAACATTATGGCCCCTTTCCCCCAAACAACGTTTGTCTCAAACATTTTCCTCTATCGTTACAAGAGGCCAATATATTAGGGTGGCCTGTTTTAAATGCCTCACCCGGTATACTTTGTTTCCCCAACAAAATATTTTGTTAGCTAAACCAAATTCGAAAAAAAAATTGTTCATCTAACAAAATACTCGATTAAATTAACATTGGCCATTGTGTTGGGCCAAAAGAAATTTAATTTTGCCAACTAAATATTTAGTTGAATGAAGTGTATTTTGTTTGGCCACTCATTTGATTATCTTCTTTCGAAAATACAACTTGGTGGTTTGTATTTTTGTAACAATTAGGATAGTAACAATGCTTGTTAGTGCACATATTGGTGCATAATAATATATAATGTTATGGCCAACAGCTGGGTACTGATAAAATGTAATTTTGTTCTGTTCTGTTATGGACGACAGGCCCATTTGTCGGTGTTTGGAGGTCGGGGCAGGATGAAGAGGTTCACAAGCCAGCAGACGAAACCACCAACTTCAAATGAAGGTCAAGGACCACCATAATGTTCCCTTTTCAAGCTGCACGTAATTATTTACACCGATATGCGGAAATTGTTCGGTAGTGGCTCGTAAGGTGCCTAAGGAAGGCACAGGCGTCTCCACTTATTGTTTTGTTTAGTGGTGTACTGTCCACACCAAGATTACTTCCATTATACATCTGTACAACCTATTTAACTTTGCTTCATTGTTAATCTTGTTTTTCTTCGTTGCGTTGTACAGGATTGTGTGTGTGTTTATAATGCATTTACTTATCCTGTTGTTTTTGTTTCTATTTGTGAGAAAAAATCACTTATTTATTTGTTGCATTATTTTTGTGTTTCACGCTTCTGTTAAGAACAGTTTAACTTGTCACGTATTTTGTGAGATTTATGTAATTGGATTTTTGTTAGGCCCGCAGTAGCGTATGCCCGCAGTAATATTTAAACAAACTCAGGGAGACCTTGTTAGATATCACAACATATTGTAGTGCACTATCACTACAAGCGCGTGTCGGGT
This sequence comes from Dryococelus australis, assembly GCA_029891345.1. NCBI lineage: Eukaryota > Metazoa > Arthropoda > Insecta > Phasmatodea > Phasmatidae > Dryococelus > Dryococelus australis. The sequence continues at coordinate 1,842,809 of CM057001.1, forward strand.
GTTTAGATCACGCCAGTAGATGTATCTTGTATAAAATATTTCCCAGTTCCATGAAACAAAGTAGGTGTAAGTAAAAAAAAAAAATATATATATATACACACACACACAGTCACTCACACATATTCCTACATAAACCCATAGCCTAGTCGCGGTTTCTTGTCACTATTTTGAGCCAAACCTTTGGAAAATCATTTCATGTTATGTGTTTGGCTGTTTCCGACATATATTATTTCGACGAGCGTTTGATTATTTTGTTTGCGCAAGTGTCATATTATTTTTGATTCGAACTTTTAATCATATTTTGTCTATAAGTTATAACATTTTATTTAAAATTGAAATTAATTAAAACACGGAGAAAACTGGTGTGTTGGTAATGGCTAGTGAGAAATAGTTTTTAAGGAAAGTGTTGTAAATGTGAGCACGCGCAAATGCGGTGTGTTGACGTCTTAGTGTAGTTTCCATTTCCAAGACTCGGTTAGTTTTGTTTGCATGAGGCGGGGGAATGTCTGGAAGTATAACTTAAGCAGGGCTTTAGAAAGTTAGAAATAACCGTGAGATGACTATACATGTATAAAGAAAGGTATAATGATTTAATTTCGTTACAATGGTGTAACTCATTGAAACCGCGTTAAATACCACTGCAGACATTTTTACTACATTTTAATAATGAAGTTCTTGAGTTTTGTTAGCTGTTTTCTTAAAGAACGTTTTGTCTACCACGAACCGTACCTTGGCAATATTCCTTGCTTAATAAATTCTCCATGCAACGTATTTTCAATACAAAGTTGAGATAAAAGCTATAAATATCGATATTAATAACATCAAGACCATGCAATTTCTGCTCGGTTGTTCAAAGGCCCAGCGGGATACGAATTAAAAAATAAAACCCAAGTAAGGAAGAAGCTTTTTATATATTGAACAGTGCTGCGCTCTTCAATTTCGTATTTATTTTTTGCTGTAGTAATTAAATGGAAAAAAAAACCTGAAATAAAAGGTCGGAATTCAAGGCAATAAAGGAGGAGGTATAAAAAGGACGCTGGAAATAATAACCGAAAGTGTCAAACAAAACTGTGGAATGGGTGTACCCGCAATATGAATTCCAAAAAAGTCTTTTTAAAATATTGAATTATTTTGTTGGACCAGTTTTACAGACATTCTGACATGTTAAAGACTGGAAAGCGGCGTGTTTATAAAACTCCGATTTAGCCAGACAGACTGTGAGAAAAGGTCATTCAAAAGTTTTGTACATTCAAAAATTAAAGTAACTAACACTGAACAGCACACTCTGCGAAATCCTTTATAACAACGTCTGAGATAATTTGTTTCCGTGGTTAATCACTTGTCGTTAATTACAAAAGCAATATAAACAACATCTGGATATGTACCCGCATAATTTCGCCACTCGTAATTCACAACGGTGTTCTGAATCCTGAACAAGAACATCACACTATTTTATCTGAATGACCATTTAAATAATCAGGCAGCGTGATACAAACCGTTCATTTTGTACAGTACATGAAAACTTCCAATTAAAACGTATGAAATTATGTTGTAAATGAGAATTGGTTTCAATTATCTCTAATGAAAAGCACCTTATATATTTTCACAACGGCGGCTCAGGGCCAACCATTTTCTTTATAGTTTTACAGAAACGGTCACGTTTGTGTGTGCCAATGTATTCAAATGTTTAAAGCTACAATTTCTTTTTGCCGGGCGGTTTTTCATTGTGTCACGTCCAACACTTGATCAGCTTTCCAGCGAATACGCCAAATTATGTTTTATACCCCAAGTTGCAAGTTTTTCTCGATAAATGTAACTACTTATTTCAAGTTCTTTGTAAGTGATACCCAGCCCATAGTTATTTGTGATGTGAACGAATCTGTAGCTGACCTAAACATTGGAAGCGAACATCTCTACTATTTAAAAGTTGACCAATAACTCATTTATAGCATGTGTCGAAACTAAGAGCAATTACGTAAACCAACCAGAAAATCGCCAATTTCATCTGAAGACAAACTGTACAGGAAAAACGTATGGGAACAGAACACTTAAGAATACAGATGTGAAACAGCCGATATACCTCGATATCAAGCCTCACACTCCTGCAGTATGGCGGCGTGGGCCAGCAACGCGGTGGAATACCGTTCGCCAATCATGACCCAGTACCTGACTCTCCAGCCGGCAGCCTGGCGAACAGGGAACTTTTCTTAGTACGCAGTAACCAATCGGGCACAAGGCTAGTTCCCAGAGCCTGCGCGACCAATCGCAGGACGGAGGCACATAGTTGAAAGGAGCCGCCACGCCTATGTGGTATGAGGCCGATATACCGCGGTCTAGCAGTGCAGCGAGTGCAAGGAGTATAGGTTGTTCACTGTCACTTGCAACTTTCTCAAGTCCTGCTAGCTGAAGATCTACTTGCAGGATATCCCTCCGCCTCATGCAAACAACGCTTAACAATTTTGAGTGCGCTACACATTTACTAACAATTAAGGCACGCTAGAAGGGAATCACCTATATTCACGATTGCATGTCCACCAGTTCTGTTCGTGTCCGTATTCCTATCATTTACAACTCTCCTTATTGGTCCACACGATACCGGACAACGTTCATGACTGGCCAACTCTCTGCCAATACAATGTCGAGTTAAATGTGCCCCAGTAAAATCTACAATAATATACAGTCCATCCTGTTAATTTGAGTAATTTACACCTGGTGCGTTGCTCACGCGATATTACGTTGCACAGAACCCTGTGAAGACTTATGGCAAAGTAATATTTCTTCGCTCATGTCTTCGAAGAATGGGGATGTCCTAATGTTAAGACAAACTCCGTACATCTAAGTTCAATTCAGACGACGTAATATTACGTAGTCAAAAGTGTTAACCAAGTACAGAAAATTACACCAAAGGGACAACACACCACATTCATGCGTATTGAGTGTAATGTTATTTTGCATATGAACTATTTCTAACCACGCATTACCAACATACATATTTTACCGCTGTTTTAGTTATATTAATTATAAATGGTGTATTATAATTTATAGATATAATATAAGTAAACATTAATTTTAGCCAGAAATGAGGTACTTTCAATAAAAGTATAAAAGGCTTGTAACATGTGGCATGTTTAGGAAACAACCTAACACGTCATACATAGGGTGATATATCAAAGGTTTGATCCAAAAAGTGTGAAGAAACTGTGAATAGACTCTACTTCTCGACCAAGCCAAGTGTACGTCCGGGAGATATGTGGACTTCACAGGGTCACGCACTTTTCTCCATTTCCTCTTCTTTCACTTTCCCCCTTCCTCATGAGGATAAGAAAACGCGCTCGGCTGCGGCATTGTAATGACCACGTGACACAGTGTTGACTAACGTGTGTTGATTCGTGTATGGGCTCGTGTCTGTCTGTACAAGTGGATCTGAGAGAGTTCGATGGCTCTCAACACCGAGGTCTGGAGAGCCGATGAGGGTGAAGTGCGGTGAGTATGGAGCACCGCCGGAATACAAGAGCGGGGGAAACGGAATATCCCCGAAAGAAATAAAACCGCCGACCAACGGCATTGTCCGGCACGATTCCCACATGCGAAAATCCGGGAGTGACCCCTCCCCGGGGATTGAATGTGGTTCGCCTCGGTATGAGGCGAGTAGTCTGACCACCACATCACCGCGGCCCCGTGACTTTGTGAGTTGTGTAAACTCACGTGGATATCTGTACACGCTGTTGTTCTCTTCTTAAACAGCTACACTAGCGCTCCGGGCTCGATCCTCCGCGACTGCACATTCGCTTGGTCGAGTGGAGGGTACATGCTATTCACAGTCAAGTGAGCTCTCGTTGCAGCCCTCCGTCTTATTTGTAATAACAGTCAATAAATATTGTTTATTTTTGTCTTAGACGTTGACTTTCGAGTCCGGTGAAATAGATACACTGTTTTTATTACTTACATTTCAATATTTATTTGAAAAAGTTGTCGAAGTACAAAAAATCTGGCTGCTAGGTAAAAATGGGCTCACTTTGCCGTGAACAACCTTTACAAAGAGGGAGTGGAAGGCATTAAACTACAGGCAAGAGTCGCCAGTGCCTTATCTTAGGTGGCGACAGCGTGCCAATTTGCGGTCGTTGGCACGACGAATGGGCTTCAGAGGGCGTGAGCTTAGCGTGGCGACCCCCCCCCCCCCCAAAGACGTCGACGATCGCTATCGCCGTTTTCCCTTCCATCCCTCTTCGCCCCTCCCGATCACCACACGCTCAGAGCAGCGGGAGAACTGGACTGGAAAAACGCCGAAGGCCATTCCACGCGATCTAATCCTGCCCTCAGTGAAACTTAATTTTAACACTAAGATTACTACGTCCGAGCTTAACTCGGATTACACTAAGATTACTACGTCCGAGCTTAACTCGGATTACACTAAGATTACTACGTCCGAGCTTAACTCGGATTACACTAAGATTACTACGTCCGAGCTTAACTCGGATTACACTAAGATTACTACGCCCGAGCTTAACTCGGATTACACTAAGATTACTACGCCCGAGCTTAACTCGGATTACACTAAGATTACTACGCCCGAGCTTAACTCGGATTACACTAAGATTACTACGCCCGAGCTTAACACGGATTACACTAAGATTACTACGCCCGAGCTTAACTCGGATTACACTAAGATTACTACGCCCGAGCTTAACTCGGATTACACTAAGATTACTACGTCCGAGCTTAACACGGATTACACTAAGATTACTACGCCCGAGCTTAACTCGGATTACAATAAGATTACTACGTCCGAGCTTAACTCGGATTACACTAAGATTACTACGTCCGAGCTTAACTCGGATTACACTAAGATTACTACGTCCGAGCTTAACTCGGATTACACTAAGATTACTACGTCCGAGCTTAACTCGGATTACAATAAGATTACTACGTCCGAGCTTAACTCGGATTACACTAAGATTACTACGCCCGAGCTTAACTCGGATTACACTAAGATTACTACGTCCGAGCTTAACTCGGATTACAATAAGATTACTACGTCCGAGCTTAACTCGGATTACACTAAGATTACTACGTCCGAGCTTAACTCGGATTACACTAAGATTACTACGTCCGAGCTTAACTCGGATTACAATAAGATTACTACGTCCGAGCTTAACTCGGATTACACTAAGATTACTACGTCCGAGCTTAACTCGGATTACAATAAGATTACTACGTCCGAGCTTAACTCGGATTACAATAAGATTACTACGTCCGAGCTTACCTCGGATTACACTAAGATTACTACGTCCGAGCTTAACTCGGATTACACTAAGATTACTACGTCCGAGCTTAACTCGGATTACACTAAGATAACTACGTCCGAGCTTAACTCGGATTACACTAAAAAGGAAAATTTCTCTGTCGCTGAGAACGCAATTAGCGTGGATGCAGTTTTATTGCTTCGTTAATGATTGCCAAGAACTTGCAATAACCGAACAGCGCATTGCGACGATGAGGCATCGCACGACGAGCACCTGTTTGAAGATAATACGTTCTGCGACGGCTGGTCGACGGGAATTACGTGCGGTGGCAGTCGGGGACTGCCACCGCTCTGCTGCTCCAGCGAGCGTCGGTACAGCACTAGGCGTCGCGACGTCCGACTTGCTTCGTCTTCGTGTAACTCCCGACATCCTCCCCCTTGTCCACAACACTTTGTACGAGCATGCGTGCCGTATGTGACGTCACCAGAGGCGCTCCTACGTTTACTGACCTGGGGCCAGCTTTGTTCCGAAGGGAAGGAAGGGCTGTTCCCAATTTGTCATAATTAAATATAGCTATTTTTCCTATGGAGAAATTTTAATGTAATATTTAAAATAGCATTATGAAGTAATTTCCATTTGAATTTTAAGGTTTTTTATATCCCCTTTATAATATTTTAACGATATGTTTTAACTTGGGTGACCACAACGATCGGGCATTACTGTATTCTGTGATATTTCTGAGGACGTTTATAAAACAAGTTGAACTCTGACCCCAAACAAAATATAGAACGGAAAAAGTAATTGCTGTGTGTTGCTTCGCAAGTCCTCCTACATTTCCACATTCACCATTGACACGGGAGGGAGGGGGAGGGGGTCTCTTTACTTTTTTTGGGAATTTTTCCACTGAAGTAAGTAGAGCCGGAGTACAGGGTGACGCACAAAGAACTCTCCGATTTACGAGGAGCGTAGCGGTGGGTGGGGTGGGAGGCGATATAGGAGTGGGGAAGGTGGCGTTATACAGAATGGTCATGCAGTTGTTTTCAGTTTACGTCCTGATTTGGTAGGGAGAACACCGCGCGTTTGTTGTCGACAAGTTCATTCAAAATGGAGGTTTACTGATAACAACGCAATGTCCGTTTCGCTCTTGGTCGTTAAGACATTGTTCCCGACAAATAATATCACAATTGTGTGTCGAACTTTAGACAAACAGGTTCTGCACTGAGAAGGAAATCTTCTGGACGACCTCGGACGCAGAGTAGGCGAATGTGGCCGCTGTGAGAGCTTCCTTTCAGCACTCTCCATGTCGTTCTGTAGAGAAACTCGTACCTACTATACACTTATCAAGTCGAAGTATTCAGAGAATCCTGCATAGAGATCTCGAATTATGATCGCACAAGAATCGAGTGAAAGATATGTCGAAACTCGCGCAACTTTGTGTCGGGATTTTCTTCAGAACATTTCTGTCGCCGATGTTTTCCTCTTTAGTGACGAGGCAGACTTTGACCTTCAGTTACTATCAATAAATAGAATATCAGGTACTGGTCTGAAGGCAACACTTGAGAACTTTGCCAACGATCATATTACATGGTCCTAAGGTAACAGTGTGGCGTGACATTTGCCATTTTGGAGCGAGGGGTCCGTACCTTTTTGAAGAGGACGGCATAGCTATGGCTGTGACCTCGGATTGGTATTGTGAAATGCTAGACAACTTTCTCTGGCCTAAATTGGGCGATCCTTTCGCTGAAGATGGACAGGGAAATACACGGTTTTAACAAGATGGTGCACCAGCCCACACATCTTGTCGTTTTCTGTGGGGATACTATATATCACAGGTGTGCCAATGCCGTCCCATCACAATGGAAGAACTGAAAAAGGCGATAACTCACGATGTTGCTGCCATTTCTCCCGATATTATCCGCAGAGTGATGGAAAACTACCGTGAAAGGCTCAGTCGGTGTATTAACAACGAAAGCAGCCCGTTGACTGGTGTCATCTTCAAATTGCGCTCGTGTAAAACTGCATTATGCGTGTTGTTCGTGAATAACAGGGTTTCTTTCCTAGAGCTTGTTTGGTATGGTTTTTACAAGCTTCTGAAATCGGTGGAGATCTTTCTGCCATCATCTATAGTTTCCATGAGTCGGCAAGCTACCAGCACATCATCAGCACTACTTATTTTGAATAAAAGCAATCATTTTTATGACAATTAAAATAATAAATATATTCCTTATTACCTACCTGTCACACATTAAATGTTGTTTGATTGGGGGACTACAAATTCGGATCCAGCGGCTCACAGTCAGCCAGTAATAACCTTCATTCTGTGCGTAGTTCAATGATTGTTACTCACGACTTTTCTGAAGCCCCGCCTGCTAATATCTCCTTTCAGTATATTCCTCCGCCTTATGCAAACAAAGCTTAACCGAGTATAAAAAATTACACCAAGGAACAACGAACAGCTTTCGTGCGCACTCAGTGTGGTCATATTTTCTATGATAACTATTTCTCACTAACCATTAAAACACACATATTTCACCACTGTTTTATTAATATTAATTATATATTAAATATTACTGTTTATAGATAACTTTTATAATTTAAATTTTTAATAAACAAAAATAAGATACTTTTATTCTAACCGAAGAATGAAACGCTTGTGAGAACATATTTAGGTAACAACCTAACGCGTAATACAAGGAATTATTTTTTTAAGGTTTGACTCAAAAAGTATGAAGAAACCTAGGCTAGACAAAAAGTATGAAGAAACCTAGGCTAGACCATAAGTTGACAGGGAAACGTGGCAAGTCATAAAAAGTAAAGACAAATTAAGCTATGAAATAAATTAACAACTATTTCATTATAAATATGTATGTAAGTATTTAAACACTATTTTAAGTTTTCAGGGCAGGCACTGCCAAGCCTGCAGACATACAATTTAAATGGGGAATCAATTTTAAAAATAAACGTCTCAAACAAAAGGTATTCTGCGTAATATTTACTAAGGAATACTGGCACGTTATTATGTTTAATATTTTATTTCAACATTTAACATTAAAATTTACATTTTACAAAAGAAAATAATTAATAGATAATTGTTTTTGGAAAAATTTTACCGTGGCAATATTCTCCAAAAAGTTGCATTTAATTAATTTTTGCTCGAAAAGTTATCTTTCAAATTAATTTATTGAGAAGGAATACGTTTCACACTGATCCCGTGGCTGCAGACGTTGTATGCAGACACTTCAAACCTTTTATTTTCCTGTAATATTAGGACCCGGCACCACACCATCAAGCAAATCTGATTTCATTCTCTGACGAGGAAATATCAGCATAGGAGGCATGTAAGATCCATTAGCTGCCACACAGACTACTGCTGTAATGATCTGTCCCATTTCTGCTGAAGTGATAGCTCTAACTTGTGATCTTCCGCGGCCTGCTAAAACTCTAAACTGTTGTTTTGGAACACACGAGATGCCAGTTTCATATACATTGCAGATGTGCTGAGCTGTCAGTTTTGTCATAATCAATGATCTGTGTCAGCAAATCAAAGTATTTATTAACTACAACTGCATTAAACCCTATTGCATGTGCTGCAGAAGTGGCTGCGGGTTTCCGAATCGGTAAGTCCGGATGTCGGATGAGAAAGTTCTGCAACCAATCCTCTCCAGCTGATTCATTTGCTTCTGAAAATGGTTATGCGAAACCATTTCGGACAGCCAACTGGTATGCCAAGTGCCTAAGTTCTTTTGGTGTAAGACCAAACAGCTTCATTTCCATTGTTTTGATGTAACTTGCCAATTATTCTTCTTGTTGCAGCGAAAAAATAATTTTGCAATTTCCCATTCCTGGAACGAAATTTTTATTTACTCATAAAATCGGCTAATAAAATAAAACTTACCTTAAATATCAGAATCCATGAATACATAATTAATTTTATAGGTAGGACCTACAGTAATGAAGATGATGTGTTAAATTAATTCATGCATACAAATATTTAATATTCAGAAATCCATAGGGCCTATTACTTTTTTTTAATTTGCGTCACTGTTGTTTAAGATGTCAGTTTTCTAACTCAAATTTTGACTTTCACTTTGCAATCAACTTTAAGGGTCAATTTAATTCGAGCTAGACTTCTAGGAAAGTTACGAGTGTATTACTTTAGCAGTTGGTCTACCACTTATTTGACACGCCTACAAAACTCTTGAGCGAATCATAAATCCTCAACAAAACGAGGATTCAGTCATAGGGAACCTACTGTAGTACAGAAGAGAATCGCATCTGTAACCAATGAATAAATGACAATAGTTTGATTATCTAAACGAATTTGCGTTGTAGTTTACAGGTCATTGGACACGTGAAATTTTCGTGTATATTAATGACATACTCGTTAAAAAACATTTTCTGAAATGCAAATAAAAATTTAAAATGAAAATCAGATTTAGGCTTACACAATAATCTACTAAATGAATAAAATATATTAGTTCATTAAAAATAAATGTATGTTACCTTTCTTTGCAGCAAAATCCAAATATTGGGAAGCTTTAAAAACAGCGGATCTCCTTTCAAGTGTTGTCTGTGGTATACTGTAAGTATTTGCTGTTTTTATATCCCATTGTCTTAGAAGCTAATAGTTTCTAAAGCCTGCTTCATGTCGTCATGACTGCAGGTCGGTTTTCATCTTTACATTCTCGCCATTCTAGAAAAAGAGATTGTACGGGCCATTAATAATGTAATAGCAGTTCGCACAGCTGCAGATATAGATCCTATATTGCAATTGTTTGAACACAAGAATGATGGTGTAGCTGGTCGGCTGGACAGAATAGAGGCACAATGGGGTCGGACCCCAATGTGCCCCGAGAGCTATCCTCATAGTTTGAACACAAGAATGATGGTGTAGCTGGTCGGCTGGACAGAATAGAGGCACAATGGGGTCGGACCCCAATGTGCCCCGAGAGCTATGCCCCATTGTTTGAACACAAGAATGATGGTGTAGCTGGTCGGCTGGACAGAATAGAGGCACAATGGGGTCGGACCCAACTGTGCCCCGAGAGCTATGCCCCATTGTTTGAACACAAGAATGATGGTGTAGCTGGTCGGCTGGACAGAATAGAGGCACAATGGGGTCGGACCCCAATGTGCCCCGAGAGCTATCCCCATAGTTTGAACACAAGAATGATGGTATAGCTGGTCGGCTGGACAGAATAGAGGCACAATGGGGTCGGACCCCAATGTGCCCCGAGAGCTATGCCCCATTGTTTGAACACAAGAATGATGACGTAGCTGGTCGGCTGGACAGAATAGAGGCACAATTGGGTCGGACCCCACTGTGCCCCGAGAACTATGCCCCATTGTTTTTTTTTTGTGCATTTTACCTATCGCAATTTATTAAAAAGTTAACGTTGCACTGCAAAGCTTACATTTTGCACATTACAGTATAATGTAAAATGTAATAATTATTGTAACTCACTTACTCAAACAGGATTCTTCGCATGTAGTAAAATAACATCTCCGTCACCAAAAATGTCGTTTCGCGCCATAGCTAGAGTAACAGGGACTCTGCACTGCTGCTGCCTGGCGACAGCTTGTTTAACGCTTAGTTATACAACTTCCCAGTATGGACGCTGGGTGTCAGAGCATTTGGTGGGCAGAAAAGCGTAGTATCCCGTTTTACGCCGGGGCCCCGTTTTGCTCCGGGTTCCCCTACAGGTTCGTTTGGTCAAATATATACCATTAATGAATTTAAACAGTTTACTTAAATGTTAACATATAAAATATTACTCGAACTTTCATCGAGTGTTTTCTAATTCTCAATTCAGTAAATTGAATTAAAAATCACTTTCTAGCATTAAAATTTTCCTTTGATTTTACGGTAAAGTTCTAGTAAAAATTCCCAGAACTTTTCCGTAAAATCAGACACACGCATTTCTTTCAATAACTTTCCATGATTTTCACGGAATCGTTATTATATCTTGCCATATAGTTATTTTTTCTGTACATCCGGTTTTTCTGGGTATAAAAGAAATTTTAAAAGGTTAAAATAAAATAATTTATTCTGGAGCAAGATTTGAAAACGAGTCAATAAGCTACGACTCCTGGACTCACACTAATTCTGTCGCACTGGAGGGTATAAATACGGTATTTATAAATATGAAAGATACGTAACTTTTCCGTTTATATTATTGTTCCAGTGTTATTAAGTGTGGCCAAGTGTTATAAACTCCTGATGTTACATTTTAGTGTTTAAGGGAATAGATAGTTTTTATCAGCGCTGTTAATGTAGCTGCTGCACGTACGGAAACTATCTAGTTTCGGCAGTGAAGAAAGCTTAGGGTATAATCCATAATCACACTTTTCTGAAGTCCTACCAAAGTTCTACTTCCACGATATTCCTCCGCCTCGTGCAAGCTAAGCTTAACCAAGTCTAGAAAATATCACCAAACGACAACGCGCCTAATTCGTGAGCACTCAGTTGTGATATTATTTTGTATGAGAACTACTTATTACTAGGCGATACGAACACAGATTTTTTCACTGTTTTAATTCGCGTTTATTATAAAGGAAATATTATATTGTATAAATAAAATATAGGCAAAATTTCAATTCAATGAAAAATGAAATACGTATGCATTTACAGAGGTATAAAACGCTTGATACATGGAATATTTAGGAAATAAGTAAATATGTAATACCAACATGGATGAGCTGTAGACTCGGCATTGTTCGTCCCGGAAACCCGACGCTAAGGGAAATGCGGAGACTTCCCGCATCTTGTATTTACGGAGCTCACCTTCGGCTTTCATCGTTATCTATCGAGTTCTCGTATACCATCTGTACATACATTTCCGTACAACTTTCTCGTGAGAATACGCAGTGTTACCACACTCAGGATATTCTCTCTGGAAAATATAATTTTATTAAAAAGGAGGAAAATGAAATTTCACTAGCACGACAAACTATGCATACTGGAAAATCATACATATGTTTTTTTTTTCGCATAAAGGTTAATCTTAATAAAGTGAAAATTTGTTTAATGAAACCGTTAGCATTTCGGGAAAACAATTTTCAAAATTTAAAATTGGTAACATCAAATAATGCCTACATTTTAAGTTAACATAAAATATGACAGCTAAGTACCAGGAAAATTAATGTGTATGTTTACAGTTGTTTACACAACTTTATATTTTAATGCACACGCCACTGTAAGGGAAAATAATCTATACAAGAATTGAAAAAATATTTACATTTACATGGTTTATTAAATAACATAGAAGCTTTCTATGACTAACCAAGTTAACGTTGAAAAAACACAGCCATAGAAAAGTATGTTGCACGAAAGTTAATAAGACAATAATTAGTAGACAAATGCCATTTCATCAGATCAAAAAAGCCGGACATTATTTGTCAAATAAAAAATTCCAGCCAGATGAACTTAAAAAATTTAAAAAAAGAGGCCTTTTTATTCTTTTGCGGGAAGTCTGGTATCTCTGAGCAGAGGTAAGTTTTTAACAGAAAAGACCTTGAGCGGACCATAGATTAACGATGATGTAGAACGAATTTCTTATCTTATACGCATGTACCCACCGTTGTCCTACCCCACGCCAATAGAACTGTCAAAAGTCACGTGGTCAGCAGTGAAGAAAGTGTTTGTTTATATCTGAATTGTTTCTCACGTTGTTTAAGACAGTCGCTCGTGTGGCAGGTAATCAGTTGAACGCAGGGACATGGAGACTGGTTCCTGCGCACCTAGCGTCAGCACTCTACTACATGTTCACTCTACGGAGACTTGACGGCGACACACGCCATAAAGAGGGAGGGGGGGGAGGGGGGTATAAATAACAGGGTCGACGGCGACTCCGCTGATCGATGACGCCAGGTCTGCGTAGGCCAATCAAGCGAAGGGGCGCGACCCATTAGGACAGGTAAGTTTCTCGGAAAGGAAAATTACGTGGATGCCTGTCATTGCGTGGTCGCAACTGGTCGAGATGGAGTCAGCAGATATGAACTGACCCCGCGAGAGGTCATCGTGACCTGGGAGGGGAGATAACCATAGTCCCGGAACTGGAGAGGCCACGTTCCCAGGGGAAAGTGTCAACTACACATCAATACGTAATACTGCTCGATACTTGGCAGCTGCACGAACAGTTTTTTGTCATTTGACTAGCAGGTCTCTTGTAATCAGTTAAACGTTTCCCGTTCGAAGGTACTGGTGTTATTAAAAGTCCGGCATCTCTAAATTTTAAAAGTGCACACCTACCTGGAGCAATTTTTAGTCTTTGAGAGCCGGGACGCGGTGGGGCGATAAGGACTACTCTGACACGCGCATCAACTATGCCATCGACGCTACGCCCAGAGTTCTGGTCGTGCAGCGTGTGCACGTGGGACTTTAAGTGGTGACCCAATTATTTTATTGGTGGAATATCTGTGGTAAAAGTTCAATACAATTTACGATGTTGAAGGGTTCCCAAATAATATTTACAAGATAAGTGATATCTTGGAAGTACCATGACGTCCTCTTATGAGATGTGTTTTCTTCTCCTACATAAAATATTGAGGATATTATTTAATAGTTCAGCCAAAAAAAAATCTTATCTCGAACATTCATCAGCGCAGTTGAGTCACGAGGAAGGCGACCGACTCTAGTTCCTCCTCACATACGAGCGTCTTAACTTTGGTGAACATTTGTTTCAACTCGACGACCTTTATGGGGCCGCGGTGGTGTAGTGATCAGACAACTCGTCTACCACCCATTCCCGGCGAAGTCGCTCCTTCATTTTTGCATGTGGGAATCGTGCCAGACAATGTTGCTGCGGTCGGCGGGTTTTCTCGGAGGTCTCCCGTTTCCCTGTCCTTGCATTCCGGCACTGCTTCATACTCACCTCGCTTCGCCCTCATTGGCTGTCAAGGTCTCGATGTTAAGAGCGGCTATACACAACAGCAACATTTTGGAACGCCGTTCACCAATCAGCGCCTTGGAACCTACTCGCCCTGTCGGTGGCTCAGCAAATCAGGAATATTTAGCCGAATGCAGTAGCCAATAAGACACAAAGCCTGTTCCAGAGCCCCGCGCAACCAATTGGAAAATGGTTATGCCCACATCAAAAATACCGCCATGGCATTTCGTCTGTGTGTATACTTATCTTCTGTGGTATAATCTGTTCGCGGTTTACTCAAATTTTTTAAACTGAGTCTTTGAACAATCATCCAATGTATGACGTACTTGGCAGTTTACTAAATACGTAATGTATCACAAGCGTTTTATACATGTGTTAACATAAAAACTCAATACTATTTTAATAAATTGAGATTTTATTTCGGCCTATGTGTATTTTATCTATAAATTACAACACCTTATATTTGTAATTAATATAAGTAAAAACAAGGAGGAAATGGTTATTATACAAAATATTATTACACTGAGTGCGGACGAATACAGTGCGCTGTTCCTCTGGTGTAATTGACTACCCTCGGTTAAGCTTTGTTTGTAGGCCTAACAGCAAATGCCATACAACTGCTGAATTCAGGTGACATCGCATTATGTTGGCAACACTCAATGTAATGAACGTCTCAGTACGACGTAAAGTGCGCGCGAACTACTTAAGTTACTTATATGCATATGGTTGGCATTAATGCCGCTATGTCAAGCACGAGCTATTTTTATCATCTTGTGTTCTGTGTTTGTATGGACACGTGAGAGCATATCACAAAGCAGCATTTTTATTTAAATTATTTTGTATTATTAAAACAACGCCAACATTTTTTTTTTCGCGTCTACTGATGTATTTAAAAATGTCAGTTGTGTAAACACGAGAACAAAGAAGGGCATCACTGAAAGAGATGTACCGCAATAAAGTCGAGAACTGCATTAAAAGGCCGAACAGTCTTTGTAAAACCCTTCGTGGTGGCGCCGTATTGAAATCCAAGAGAGCGTGTTTTATACGGGCTGAATTGTTTAGCATTATCAAGCCGCGGATTCTCGCTGTGGCAGATAATTACTTCCCGCGATTTCGTCACTGCGTCATAAATACGTCAAAGTCCTCCGAAAACAGAGTCCCAAGACTTTTTTAGCTACCGCTGTCATTAATTGCGTGCGATAATTGGGGACGACATTCCAGCGTCACCTAGCTCTGGAATGTCACGTCTGTGCACCTTTTATACTTAACTCTAGTACAGTCTCCTGCAAAATGTATGTCCTCGGTGAGAAATAAACTGCGCGTGTGTTCGGGACGTTCAGCGATTTAACGTTCTACATACACTTTCTTGACTTAAGGAACACCTGCTCTCTCTTTTCCTACTTTCTTGACTCAAGGAACACCTGCTCTCTCTTTTCCTACTTTCTTCCGGGTCAAAAAAAATCATATGCATCTGAATTTAATTTAATTAATTTTTACATAATATCGTAACTGGTAAGAATTATGACGAACTGAGTTCGAATACTGGACTAGACAACACTTTACATACAGCGTTTAAAAATACGTTGCGTTAACGTAAAGTTTGTACAA
This sequence comes from Dryococelus australis, assembly GCA_029891345.1. Taxonomy (NCBI): domain Eukaryota; kingdom Metazoa; phylum Arthropoda; class Insecta; order Phasmatodea; family Phasmatidae; genus Dryococelus; species Dryococelus australis. The sequence goes on from CM057001.1 coordinate 1,858,548, forward strand.
CACAACTTTCGACGAGTACTGCACGTTAATCAAATTTTTATGCCAGGAAAAAAATTATATGTTTTACTATCACTCGAGACTTCTGGAGATTTGATATAAACACAATAACATGACATACGATTGAAAGCTAAAATAACATGCACATCATTTGTAAAGACTTAAGTTTCTTATAAATCAAACACGATAACTACGGTAATAATACCTACTGTGGGTATGTTAGGTTAGAATACTAGAAACGAGTACAAATCTGATGGCTATAAATGATTTATAATGATAGATTTTTAACAAAACAAATCATGGTAGGCAATGTAAGGCTACCCAGCAATGATAATCGCACAAACTTACCCAGAATAGCGAACATTTTAAAATTAATTATAACAAAACCTCCCTCCCCCCTTTTTTTTCTCCCTCCCCAAATAAAGGAAATTATTTCCCGCGTTTAACAAAGACGGCATGCTTCTGACAAATAAAATTCAGTCACATGAAGAACCGGCCTGTCTGGGATGTGTGTGTGTGTTTGTGGGGGGGGGGAGGAGTCAGGTGCTGTGGAGACGTTTGGGCGTCTCTTAACGAGGATACTATGAGGGTAAAGCGACGTGAGTATGCAGCAACGCCGGAATTCAAGAGTGGGGGGAACAGGACATCCCCGAGAAAACCCGCCAACCGGCGGCTTAGTCCGGCACGATTCCCACAAACGACTCCGTCGACACAAGCACACTCGCTCGTATTGGTGTGTGTGTGTGTGTGTGTGTGGTGTGTGTCTAAACTTGTTCTTTTTGTACACAGCAGTGATGTTATCAGAACTCCAGAACACCCACGTGCTAAAAAAAATACACCAATAAGAAAAAACACATCGAATATTTTCAATAGTGATCTTGAGGAGAGTGAAAGATTTTAACAATTTTTTTTTACGTACGGAATTAGCAGAGAAAATATTTCGACTGGATGTCTGCGTCCTCGTTTGAAGGGGCGTTACATTCTTATAAACGTCAGACATTCCGGAACGTAATGTTGTTAAGCGCCCAACAAATCTCATCCCACATCTTAATCCACATATTATAATTCGCTGAGCGACTGCCATTCTCACTTCCTCATCGCCAACATAAAAAAAAAAATGGCCACCGGGAAAATATAAGCAAATGTAGCATTCACAGAAACTAGTTGGAATATTTCTCTACCTGTCCACTCGACCAGAAAATTGTGTACCGTGGCACCGACCCTTCAGGAATTAATATTTTCCAGCACAGTAACTATTCAAATACGTTTAGAAAACACACGCCAAACATATCACTCGCATCGTGTAACGAGGCGTTCCCACGTATGTGCGAGCTTTTAATGAAAATCGCCAAATTAAAAAAATGACGTTTTTTCGTAACAAAGCAAATATTTATTTCATGCGGAATGGCGGAGCGTAATATTTGAGAACAGAGGGAAAAAACATTCTGCAGCTGTTAAAAAATGTTTCCATTGACATTCTAGAGCACCGTATTGGAACACTAACGCAAATTCAATTAAATAACACATGCAAATATGTAAAGCTAGAAATATATTTAGTGGCACAGAAAACCTATGATATACAACTGAAAATGTATATTTGAGATGTTCTGGCTTGGGTATGTTGCATAATTACGATGAACGTGGAGCTCACATACAGTCAAGCACCCGAGTCCTTTACAAGCAGATATATTCTGTATCGGATCACCGGCAACATGGCCTTAAAAGTTCGCGTTTGTATTAGACCTCAATAAATGTTTGTACTATACTGACCCGTGTCCACGAACTACAGCAAGATGGCGGACACTCAACAACGTGAAACCGTATATAGCTGTTTGTACTATACTGACCCGTGTCCACGAACTACAGCAAGATGGCGGACACTCAACAACGTGAAACCGTATATAGCTGTTTGTACTATACTGACCCGTGTCCACGAACTACAGCAAGATGGCGGACACTCAACAACGTGAAACCGTATATAGCTGTTTGTACTATACTGACCCGTGTCAACGAACTACAGCAAGATGGCGGACACTCAACAACGTGAAACCGTATATAGCTGTTTGTACTATACTGACCCGTGTCCACGAACTACAGCAAGATGGCGGACACTCAACAACGTGAAACCGTATATAGCTGTTTGTGCAAAAACTATGGGTGATGTAAAGTGTAGTTGTGTGCAAAAATAAGTGTATGTATGTATTAGCAGTGTATTAGAAATGAATTGCAAGTTTGAATAGAGTAAAACCCTTAAAACAACTCAACTCAGGCGGCAATTTCAATTAAACGTGACCGCATTAATCATGAGCTGTTAATGTTTCCTAGTAACACAGAATGAAACGTGACCGCATTACTCATGAACTGTTAATGTTTCCTAGTAACACAGAATGAAACGTGACCGTATTACTCATGAACTGTTAATGTTTCCTAGTAACACAGAATGAAACGTGACCGTATTACTCATGGGCTGTTAATGTTTCCTAGTAACACAGAATGAAACGTGACCGTATTACTCATGAGCTGTTAATGTTTCCTAGTAACACAGAATGAAACGTGACCGTATTACTCATGAACTGTTAATGTTTCCTAGTAACACAGAATGAAACGTGACCGTATTACTCATGAGCTGTTAATGTTTCCTAGTAACACAGAATGAAACGTGACCGTATTACTCATGAACTGTTAATGTTTCCTAGTAACACAGAATGAAACGTGACCGTATTACTCATGAGCTGTTAATGTTTCCTACTAACACAGAATTCTTTAAAAAGTACAAGTATTCTTTTAAATCACGTAACTTCATTAATATATTGTAAGTATTTGAAGGAATATTAATAAGTCTTTAGCTCGTAAAACAAGTAGGTCTTGTGATTAAGGACGTTTCGGGCTAATAATGCAAGGTTGTGGTCCCCGTACTGGTCGAATATTTTTTTAAAATTAAATGTTGAAATATTTTTTCTAGTTATTGTCTATTATTAATTGATCGATTTGTTCCAAGACGAACAAAATAAATTTTATTTACACTTCTCAAAAATGTAAGTTGTAACAGAAGGCTATCATTTGAAGTAGTATTACAAATATGTGTTTTGTAGATTTTACAAGAAAACGGTTTGTAGTTTTACAAATAATTTTCATGGAAACTGGGTTTCCAAAGATTTTTCTTGTGAAAGTACCAAAAAAATTATAGAGTGTTTCCACAGAGACACGTACTTGTAAAGCGATGTACGAAACTAGATGATGTTGAAAACGACATTTGCTGGTAGCTACGGATGTACTCAATACACAAAACGTGACGAGAAACCTGTGTCTTTGGGGCGAGTTTAGGACAAATGTGCGCGTACTAGTAATTTTTTACTGTATTCAGATGTCACAATCGCTAACATCAGTAGAGATGTTCCAGGCGTGTGTTGATTCTATGTATTTGCTTTCGCGCATGGATTGATGATGACTGGTGGCACATAATTCCTACGAATTTTCTGCTTTGAATATGACGATCATCGTGTACAATGAGCGTGTATTTGCGGAGAAAACATGGCGCGGGCAGGACAGCTGTAAGGGCCTTTGAAATTCTACTTCCAGAATATTCCTCCGCTACATGCAAACAAAGCTTAGAAAATTACACCTGAGGGTATAAGCACCGCATTCGTGCGCACTCAGTGTAATCATATTTTGTATAACAACTATTTCCTACTAGGCTTGCCAACATAACTATTTTCTCACAGTATTTATCATAATAGTTATAAATGAAATACTGCCATGTATAGATTAAAATATGTAAAAGTTCACTTTAACCAAAAATAAAATTATATTATTTTACCACGATATGAAACGCTTGTGACGTTTGCAGACATATTTAGGAAACAACCGCGCCCGTCATTCATGGGCTGTTTTTTTCTCTTCCAAATATTTGAGCAGAAAAGTGTGAAGAAAGTGCAAATAGTGTACAACTGGCGACACCCTACGCCTGTGTACACTCGACGCACCATGTAACTACCACGCAGTCGAGCTAAGGAAGTGTGATAGTGAGATGGTATGAAGAAGGCAGAGGGAAGTGGTTCAGGTTAGACGTGAGAAACACGATGGTGTACAAACAAACTGGAGGACCCGCGTCAGAGTTCATATTTGGCAACGGGCCTTCAAAGGCACATTAAGAGCTGGGGGCAGCAGCGGGTCTGGTCTGGTCCAGCGAGGGAGATGAGGAGGCTGCGGGACACCTCCCTCGTCGGCTACAACACGCTTATTATTCAGCAGATAACGCATTACCGCTCGGCCGAGGAATTCTTTTTTACTCGCAGAGAGACCCGCGCGGGAAACTGGAAGGATGGGAAAGGACCAGGAAAAAAAAAAAAAAAAGGGATGGACCTTCCTTCCTCCTTCCGCCGCGAAAGAAGAACAAGACATCTCTTTTTCTGTCGGAAGCTTTGCACACAGAGCTGCGTTTCGACGGTAAACCTGCCATGGCCCGGCGCAGACCGTGTCGAGGAGTTTGCACAGGCCGCCATTATGGGTGTGCTTGCTCAAGGAGAGCATTGTGAGCCCCTGGGTTCTGTGCCGCGGACCTCAGCGTTGCTGGGGTGGGGGGTGGGGGTAGGGGGATGTGTTTGCCTACAGGGCCGAGAATCTTCCTGCACATCGTATTCCCACAGCACGGCTAAGCTGCGACCTAAAAAAGTGCCCTCATCTTCCCCATTTAGCCTCTCTTGATAACCCCCATTCGCCAAAAAAAATTCAATTAAAATATTCTGAAAATATTACTAAAATAATTTACCATTACAGGACAAAACTGAATTGATTTCCAGAAATGCCAATAAAAACACAGTTATAGAGAATTAACCGTTTATTTTACTCAAATATCAAGTTACTCGCAAGCTAAACTTTGAGACAAATATTTTTTTTTTACATTAAACTACAGGGGGTATCGTAATTAAATTCCTCCCATAATCATAATCTCTGATTCGTAGGAAGACTTAGAACTGCTTTACCCGAGCGGAACCGCTCTAAAGTCTTATTTCTGCAACAACAATAAACCTAAGGAGACGTGCGTGGGGTTAGGTATATGTGTTTCCATGCAAGTTGCGGTAGGTCACAGATCACGGCTCGCTTTTCTGCCTTGGAGTTCTCGGGGTGTTCCCCGTGAACCCATTTCGTCCAGGTTAGAGGGCGTGGCAATACTCAACAGCGAAAATTCTGTGATACACGATATGAAACGGTATTTTTAATATGTCAGCTCCAGTATTGAGACAGCTGCAAATGCACAAATTCATAGGAAAACGACTAACGATTGAAAACTACTGCATTTGTAACACTGATTATTTCTGTTTTTATCGGCATTTGATTTACAGTGAATTCCTGCGGCCCAGATACTGCACTGGTTTCCAGGTATACGATTGAATCATCAATCAGCGGCAACTGCTCATAAACCAACGTTTCAGCAAGTAACATAACATCTAGTTAATGAAATAAATAATTCGTATTTTTAATTCAGTTAGCTTATCCCTGGTTACACTGCGCTGCAAGACAGAAGTCATCGCAAGACACATTTGGACTGTAGTTTCAAGGATCGAGGCCTGGGCGAGTCGCAAGCGCTTTTGTCGTACCGAGATTATACGCGATCTTCTAAGATCGCTTTGCACCGGGGCAAAACAAGAGAAATAGCCTTTGCAAAACAACTGATCAATCCAGCGTGGTTTGTGAGTTCAGTGAAGATATTTGCAGAAATTTAACAAGGGTGACTGAAGGACGTCTTAATTCATTTTAATATTGCTTAACAAAATCTATTTTACATAATTCCCAAACTTCTACAAAACAAAGTATGCACAAATATCCTTATTTTTAAGTAATTTTTAAAAATTGCGATAAAAAAAATTATGGCATGATATATATATATATATATATATATATATATATATATATATATATATATATATATATATATATATATATATATATATATTAAAGTAACTTATGGTATCTCGTTTCATTGAGTAACTTTTTAAAATTTGTACGTCCCGAGAACACTGAAATGAAATGGTGATTTTTGAATGCCATTGTGAAAAGAAAAATGCTCTATAAAATGCTATATTCAAAGAAATAGTACTTTTAAGTAAAATCGGCAAATTTAGCATTATTAGATATGGAATAATGGATATGTTTCGTGAACCGCAGCCTTAAGGAACAATACCGCCTAAGCCGAGAAAAAATATACAATCGAGGCATCCTGTGGGCGAGGGCGTGTGTTAGTGTATCATGCGGTAGGGGGGGGGAGGCGGAGGGGAGGGAGGTAACCCAGTCCAACAAGGCGCACATAGAGGCGACGGCTTGTTCTGGCCGTGGGCCACTTGAATGTGATTCGTCCCGTCGGCATTAGCAAGCTGTTGCCAACCCCCCTCCCCCCCCAACACTTTGGTGCTGTGTGGGTGGTGGAGGGGGAGGGGAGGGAGGTAACCCAGTCCAACAAGGCGCACATAGAGGCGACGGCTTGTTCTGGCCGTGGGCCACTTGAATGTGATTCGTCCCGTCGGCATTAGCAAGCTGTTGCCAACCAACCCTCCCTCCCCCCCCCAACACTTTGGTGCTGTGTGGGTGGTGGGGGGGGGGAGGGGAGGGAGGTAACCCAGTCCAACAAGGCGCACATAGAGCCGACGGCCTGTTCTGGCCGTGGGCCACTTGAATGTGATTCGTCCCGTCGGCATTAGCAAGCTGTTGCCAACCAACCCCCCCTCCCCCCCAACACTTAGTAGTTGGGTGGGAGGTGGGGGGAGGGATACATCTAATATAGTGTTAATGGTCCTGAAAATAAAGTTCGTTTGCGGTTAAGTGACTTCGTTTTGGAAGCTCTGTTTGGTTTCTCCTTCGAGCGCAGAGCTGTTCCTACGCCAAGTGTACAAATGAACACTTCCACTGATCTCTGACTTGTATTTATGCTTTCTTCGCGTGACAATAAAAAATTGTTGAGTGTTTAAGTGTGTTATTTTAATACCACTGTTACTCATGAGTCTTATGAGAAATTAATTTTAACATTATAATTTTTATATATTATAATTCTTGAGACACGAACTTTACTTTATGTACTCCAGTCAGTTTTGATGATATAATATAAGCAATCACGAGGAGCGAATTTTTTCTCTTTTCCAAAAATTTATTTCGAAATGTCCTTGTTATACTGTTACAAATTTCACTATAAACAAAGAAATTCTTTGTGCATAGTGAGCATTTGATATACGGAAACGCACCCCACAATGGCAAAAACCGGAAATGAGTTCTTTGCATAAAAATAGGGAACGTGTTCGTATTCGGCATGGCTTCGGGTTTCGTAGACGAACAATGCCTAGATTACACGAAGCCTCTACAAAGGTGCTTGTAAGTAAACTGGAAGTTAAGCGAGAAAAATGCTTGAAAACTTCTTGTTTGTGCTGGCTGTCTACTGGTAGTCAGGTATAACATAAAGGCCTAACATACTGTACACATAAGTAAATATTAAACTCTCTTGCCCATCCTTTCCCAAAACAATTAACATAATTTAACAAGGCGAAACATAGACATAAACAACTAAATAGGTATAATGTAAACAAAATGGAGCATAATTTTTAATTATGTTCATATTTTGAGCAAGACTAGAGTCAAATGAACGTTTACGGAAATTGACAATACAACAGCACAATAATACATATAATTACCCAAATTGTCAATCATAAATATAAAAAGAATCTAAATGGAAAATGCAAAAGAGATTGGAGCTCAACTCATTGAAATAAATTGACAAATCTATAACAATAAGCACTTACAGCTTAATTAGACTGAATGTATAAATAAACGGCTGTAGCTAATTTATACGATTATTTAGAAAAAATCACACAAAATTAAATACTATAGAATAGCAACGCGTGTGTGTGTGTGTTTGTGTGTGTGTGTGGGTGAGTGTGTGTGTGTGTGTGTGTGGCGTGTGTGTGTGTGTGTGTGGAATCATGGTCACATATTCTTTATATACTTGATAGCACAGCTCTTAAAATTTGTAAGTGTTGGAACATTTTTCGCTTCTACAAGTAAATAATTGCACGTTCCTGCAACAGAGACGGTGAAAGGATTTGCACAGTCTATTAATGGTTTCTTCACACTTAGAATCAAACCTTCGAAATATAAACTTGTTTGGTTGTTTCTTAAATATGCCGCCATGTATTACAAGCGTTTTATACTTCTCTTAATATGAAAGTACCTTATTTATGGTTAAATTGAACTTATATTTTATCTGTAAATAACATTATTTCCTTTACAATTAATATGAATTAAACTAGGGATAAAATAGGTGTGTTGGTAATGCCTGGTAAGAAATAGTACTTATTGCAAAATATTATAAAATTAATGCAGACGAATGCGGTGCTGTTTCCCTTTGGTCTAATTTTCTAGACTCGGTTAAGCTTTGTTTGCATGAAGCGGAGAAATATCCTAGAAGTAGAACTTTAGCAGGGCTTCAAGAAAGTTGGAAGAAACCGTTAGTGGACTGCGGGAATCTTAATTCTTTATTAGCTGTAACTTGTCGACTGTCGACAATCGGTAGCCATCCTTTGTGATGCAGTCTCGACTGCAATCTAAGGGTGAGATGCACTGTAGCTAAGTTGGAACGGAGAGGAGCGGATCCGCCACTCTAAATAATTGGCGCCTGCATCACGGCGGTTCGCCCTTCCATCCCAACCAGTACAATACATGTACGGCTGCCTTGCAATATTAAAAACTCGGTTTCCGTCTTTCGTTTCCCCCGCGCACTGTCTGGGCGTCTTGGACCGCAGCAGTGGAAATAAAGAAATTATCCGGAAGAGAAACGCTGCCTCCTTGTGTGCAGCCGGGCCTGAATATTGCAGTGCCTTCCTTGGGAAACGAAGCTACGAGGAGAAGGTGGCTTTCTGACGGCTACAAAACCTTTAGAATATGCAATGAGACCAAATAAAAAATAACGGCTTAGATATTCTTTTCTCTTGCGGGACCCACAAAAATATACAACCTCGTCCATATAATTTCACCTCGCAATAAAAATTACTTTCGCCCGACGCTGAGCAAAACATTTATCCAGATGTTTATTTTCTGAGATCCAATTGTCTTTAGTCTTCCTGTGCATAACAGTGAAATCAAAAAACACAACATTTATGTAACTTTTATTTTCTGTCCGAAAATGTCAACCGTTTATATCTTCGTCTACCTTACACTATCGAACTATATTGATTCCTCTTCCATAAATTAAAATTTTGACTCTAAAATGCTTTTAGACTATCTTAAAACAACATTCGCAATATAAGACCTGTGACACTCAGGTCTCACCTGATATGAACTGTTATACTGTTACTGTTTATACTGTTAGGTATAAGTAGTGTATGTTACAGTACCTGTAAACTATATTGCATTGAGGCCAAAGTTATGTGGTGGACACTAGGACTGTATATTGGTGAACTGACCTGTGTTGGGGTGGCGCTTTATGTGCAAATCTTGTGGTCTAAGTCAGTATTTCGGTAACTGGAAAAATAAAATGTTTTTTATTTGAGTTGTGTTGAGAGATTTGGGCGGTTCTTAACAACGAGGTCTTGGGAGTCGATGAGGGTGAAATGAGGTAAGAATGAAGCAGACCAGAAATAAAGGGCGGGAGAAACGGGAGATCCCCGAGTAAACCCGCCAACCAGCGGCATCGTTCGGTATGATTTCCACTAGAGAAAATTCGGGAATAACCCGGCCGGTGATTGAACCCGGTTCCCCTTGATGGGAGGCGAGCAGTCTAACCACCCAGACAACGCGGCCTCCAAGGTGTTTGCGAAAACAAGATTTACAGGAAGAGCACAGCGTAAATACTACACAATACCGACTATCGTGTCACAGCTGCTAATTCGTTATTTACATAATAAATTTTATTTTGGCATTTAAGGCTTTTTTATTGCTCATTGCCAACAGTAGATACACCCTGGGAGCTATTTCGAATCCAAGAAAACCCCAGCTGTGTACCTCATTGTTTTCTTCCTTAATACTCCAGCCACACTTCTTTCTTAGGCTGACGGCAACTATACTTTAACTGCAACAAACAGCTGTCTGAACGCAGAGTCGGTCCACCATGACCAGAGACTGTTAACAGCCCCAAGATGCTGGATGCTGCACGGGCTGTAGAGCGGAGCTGTGTTCCGAGAAAAGCTGCCTCCCCCCCCCCCCTACACAGCCAACATCTCTCCTCCCAAACTAAGGTCACAGCGCACTCAGTATCAATACAGAAGACAACCACTCGGCTAAATTACGACATTTATATACCCCGTTCGGTCACACATTAATTTCCTAGTTCAGTTGTCTTAATCGCATAATTTTTTGTGTGCGCTGTAATTGGTTCAGCATTTGTCTTGCAACGTTCTGCGTGTTCGATGATATTGTCGTTAGTCATTCACGTCAGAGAGGCGAAGAAAATGCTACAAATCAGATTAGCCACAAGGAGATCTGGACACAGGAGCCTTGCTTTGCCTTGCCTTGCTGTGTATACAGCACTGGACATACAAATAATTCGTGCGAAACACGTCCACGATCGTGGACGCGTTGCTCATACACATGGTGTTATGGTCAGGGGGAGACACTACATAGGGCTTATAATCGCGTTATTTGAAGTGAGTGCCTGTGGAAACACCAACATAGATATTTTACCACTATAATTAATAATTTTATGGAACAGATCGGTTTTGAGTCAAAACTATAAGTGTTTTGTAACTCAAACATACTGATTTAATCTACATATATTTCAGGTGCTGATTTAGTTACTTACTAAAACGATTAGAAATATTTAATCCATTTTTTGCACTGCTTGTGCAAGACTTATTCATTTTGTTGGTCACATTTGAAGGTAACTTACATATTTCAAAGACTGAGCTAACACAAACAGCACAGGTAGTACATATTTAATTATTTGCCGAAAACAACATTCGGTAAATAAATGGTGTTAGTCAAGTAGGTTCTAATTAAGCAATTTTAAAACGCCGTTCTAGAACTCTCGAGAATAATGCAAGCTGTAAACGTATTGTAAATCCTACCCGACAAGCCTTAAAAAAAAAAAAAAACTAAATAAGCTATTTTATTAAACATTGAACACAACGTGATTATTAACTTCTTCAAAAGCGTGTTTATCACAAGATAATCATAAAAAACTATTATTCTTGTTTTATTAAACTAGGTGATTATTAACTTCTTCAAAAGCGTGTTTATCACAAGATAATCATAAAAAACTATTATTCTTGTTTTATTAAACTAGGTGATTATTAACTTCTTCAAAAGCGTGTTTATCACAAGATAATCATAAAAAACTATTATTCTTGTTTTATTAAACTAGGTGATTATTAACTTCTTCAAAAGCGTGTTTATCACAAGATAATCATAAAAAAACTATTATTCTTGTTTTATTAAACTAGGTGATTATTTTTCGTAACGCGTGTCTGCTGTTGGTATTAATCCAGGCACCACCCACCTACCCTTCACCCCTGAAAAAGCCTTCAAAATAAGAAGTCGTTACGACATGGAAGTGTCCGCTCTTGTCTCCTTACTTGCTCTATGGTTCTCGTGACTGATAGTCCCGTTTCGAGGAGCTTTGGTGTAACAGGAGGTTTATCTTCCAAGATCGGTAAACCCAGTCTTCCTCAAGTACCTACAATCAAACCAAACTCTATAGTAACACGTCTGGTTGCACGCGAATGTTATTTATGACGTGTCCTGTACACAGTAAGGCACCTTGCCCAGTCTTCCTTGTGCTGAGTAATTTGACTTGTAGAAATTCTTTCACGGGAACAGCCAGTGTCAACATCATTGCTCATGCAGGACATCGCTCACTGGTTTCATGACAAGTGTTAACCCAAGTACAGAGCGCACCAAAAAATTACGTGATTGCAGCACTTGAACTGAGGAATCAATGTGCGACCGGGTGAGTTATCCAGTCAAATAGCATTTCAAGGAAGAAATCAAGAATTCAAATGATAACATAAAATCATGCAGTCATTATCGGTTAACTTAACATACGTATGAAGGCTAAGTACTAGCAAAATAAACTTGTGTGCTTACCGCAGTTTGTAGTTTCACACAACAAAACATTTTCACATACATACCAAAAAACGCACACTCATTGTAGTATGAGAAAATAATCTAAAAAAAATAAATAAGAGACTTACAAATTGAAACATAATTTACATAGTTTTGTTTAAAGAACGTACAGAGGTTTTTATATTATTAACGAAGTCAGCGTTGACAACATAGCTGTAACAAATTCAGTCGCACAAAAACCAATAATATCAAAATAATATTTGTAAACAAATGATATCTTTAGTATAATTTGTCTGGTCACAAATGCCGAAAATTTTTGATTACCCCAAAAAATCCGGCCGGGTGTAAATAAATGCGTATATAATCCATTCACGGTTACTTCACACTTTTCTAGCCCTGCAAAAGTTCTACTTCCAGGATATCCCTCCGCCTCGTGCAAACAAAGCTTAACCAAGTCTAGGAAATAACAATAAAGGGACAGCGCATCGCATTAATGCGTACTCAGTGTAATACAATCTTGCATAAGAACTGTTTCTTACTAAAAATTACCAAAACACATTTTTTTCATTTTAATTATAAATTAAATATTATAATTTATAATTAAAATATAAGTAAAGGTACTATTTAATCAACAATAAGGTAAGTTTCTATAGACACAAATATAAAACGTTCGCGATAAACGACATATATAGGAACCAACCTAACTCATCATACACGCAGTGATATTTCATAGGTTCGATTCAAAAAGTGTGAAGAAACTTCTAAAAGACTATACAAGGCACGTGTAGGTTCTATTGGACTAGTTCTGCACACTGCGAGGTCTAACACCCTCTGCCTGCTCTACGTTATGGATAATTCACATTACTGCGACTAGTTCTGCACACTGCGAGGTCTAACACCCTCTGCCTGCTCTACGTTATGGATAATTCACATTACTGCGACTAGTTCTGCACACTGCGAGGTCTAACACCCTCTGCCTGCTCTACGTTATGGATAATTCACATTACTGCGACTAGTTCTGCACACTGCGAGGTCTAACACCCTCTGCCTGCTCTACGTTATGGATAATTCACATTACTGCGACTGAACACAAAGCCTACAACAATGTAATGACCGAACAATTTCTGTCAGTTTCTGCTAGTCCATGAATACTGAGCTGTTTGTAAGATACTTGCAAAGGAGGTGAGTGTTCAACACTTGCAGGACTACGATTGGCTGTAGCTCGAGCACCGCTACCTCGAGAGTTTATTTGTCCTATAAAACAAAATGCGTATGAATATAGATACATTGCTCCGTTAGTAGCTTACAGAATCTTATAACAACACTACAACCCAGGAATAACGATTTTTCAAACTAAAATACAAGATTTTGTTGTAGCCTCTCGAAAGGACTGTAATTAGTTTCACACTCTAGAAGAATATTCGGCACCCAGTGGCTGATGATTGGCCAATAATGGAGGTTATAGAGTGCAAGAACGTGCAGTGCCAGATATACGTCACTCACTTCCCATCTGTGTTGCATACGAGTAAGTGTTTGCAGACATAAATGTGTTAACTGAAATATGTCGAACTTGCTCCATACAGTGCAGCAATGGAGTATGTTCAAAATACTTCACTTAAACCACGAATATTTGCTGTACATTAATGGTTTGCGCGTTCACGCGTAACTCGGCAAATACATATCCTGGGAACACAATGTTTTGCCAGCAAATGAGATTTGTAACAGTGGCACTTTATTACATGGGATGGAAACCCGCCGAATGAACTACGCCGGTGTATACGTTTATACGTTCTTTTCTCTTGCCGCTTAAGGAAACTGCACAGAGAATCTTTCAAACTGCAATAGCTACCCGTTTTCCTGAATTTGTTTTTCTCTTGAATCGCTTAATATTTTCAGAACACTGATTTACCGAGATACGCGTATTCGCGCAAACAAATATTTCACAGAAAATCTTTCCGTGTATGCTCGTCCTAAGTACAGCACTCATCAAATCATTTCCTGTTTGTAACATCTGAAAACATAAATGATTGTGGGTCTGGAAGATTTAAAAGAGGAAGATATGTCCTCCATTTGTGGACTTGTGGTAACTACACGATGTTCAGCTGAACGTCACATGACCATCAGCACGAGTGTCGCGTCGCGTCGCGTTGATCTCTCAGGCTCTCAACTGCCGGCCATGCATGTGCGATCTGCTCATTGACTGACGGAAGTGGCGATAAAAAAAAGTAACACTCGCCTTCGCGAACGACTCACGCCACGTCAAGCTCGAAATTGATGCATGTGAGAACCCTCCACCCCACATCATTACATCAAGTCTCGCACGATTGGAACTGTTTTACAACCAGAACTAGTTTTCCTCCTATAAATCACCCAGGGGAAAAAAAATTCTCCAGCGGAAATTAAAAATTTCCACACGATAAAGTATAAGAAATATGGGCGTAATAAAATAGAAGGGGCGAAATAAAATCCGCGAACGTTTAGAACGAAAATTAAAAACTGCCGAATTTGGCGTGTGTGCTTGTGAAACGGAAAACTGTCTAGATTTTCCTGTCTGACCGCTTATGCAGTTCGTAAGTGGCGGGCGAAACAAGAAAATTCGCTTTTCTGCGACCGACCTGCTGACCAGTGTCCACTCGAAACGTGAAGGGGCCGCGGTGGTGTAATGGTTAGACTACTCGCCAGCCAGTTGGCCGAACTAGGTTCGATTCCCGCGGGCTCGCCCTCGGATATTCGCATGTGGGAATCGTGTGGGACAATGCCGCTGATCAGCGGGTTCTCTCGGGTATCTGCCGTTTCTCCCCGCCCTTGCATTCTGGCGCTGCTCCATGTTCACCTCACTTCGCCTTCGACGGCTCTCGAAACCAAACAGACGTCGGTGGAGAGGCATGACGCCCGACCAGAGCACGTGCAGACGCCACTACCCGGCGGCGCAGAAGGCGTCAGGAGGCGAGGGAATTACACGGTGTGTTCTCGCGTTCCGGCCTTTACTGCCGGCTTAATTGAGACGCGCTCTCGACGTCGTGGCGAGGCGGTCACGTGACTGCTGCATGGGGCGATACGACACACGTCGTTCCTCTCTCTCGCTACATTAACCTCGTGCGCGCATGTGTGAGCACGGCCCTTCCTTACCACAGCCGACTACCTCCTCTCGCCAGCTATACTCTATCTACTCCAACATGGCACCACACAGTTGGTACGGTGAGGAAATAACGCGTCTTGCGAGTCGGGACAGTCCATTGCCTCTGCACGAAGGGGTGTGGTTGTTCAGTTCAGTAGAGACAGACGAGAGAGGTCCTCGCGTACTAACTTCCTGTCCTACAAACTGCCTGGCGTTACAAGGTGTTCGAAATCCTGGTTTTCGACGAACTATTAAACTTGCCCCCAGAATGTTTACCTACGAAAAGACCTCATATCCCAGACGATAAAGAAATGGTACTTAAAAGTTGCCACGCATGCTGTAAAAATTATTTTGGTGCCTTCCAATATGTTTAAAAACTATAGCTTCATAATGCCGTGTTTAAAACATACTCGCCAGACACTACGATAGGAGCTGTTGTAGCGCAGGCAAGTGTAACTTTATAGCTCCCGCGCTCCTCTGCCAAAAAAAGGAGAAAAACGATGGAGCCAGGGTATAAAGCGATGTTATCAGTTTGATACGGACAGCGCCGGCAGCGTCACGTGGTTTTCCTCCTCCATAGGCGTGCCCACCCCTACTTGCCCTCTCTCAAAGCTTAGCAAAGATAATTTTCTCATTTGAATATGTATATACCGTGTACTGTTGTAAGGTGAGCTGTGTTTTGCTCTCTACTATACCTTATCGTTTGCTAGTTTACACATCGGCCACTTAAACGTAGTAGTACAGTTGACGTCACAGCACGTGTGTAATGGGAGCCTCGCCGCTCTCTCGTGAGTGGCCGCACTACATCCCGGCTCCACTCTGGTTACTGATTCCTGCTGCGTGCATCGAGTGTGTAAAGCACTGAGCAAGCACCAGCTTACCTTGCTACATTTCGCCACACGCCACTTAGTATATAGTAGCGAGATGGCGTGGAGTTTCGTTTGACGAAAGCGGACTCGATCGCTCATTGGCCGAGCGAAGCAAACGGGTCTTGAATTTTGCATTTATGGAATATTTCCTGTTGGTCTTCTGACAAGTTTTAATCTCAAAAAATAAGTGTGGTTGTTTGAAGAAAAATGTATCATCGCCCGATTTGTAATGGCCAGCATACTGTGGCCGCTGGTTCATATCTAATCACTACCACAAGTATGTATTTGTTTCAAGTTTGTTTAGGTTATAGGCTATGCCTTCCAACCAGTATCTACATGGTGTGGTACATTACACGAGAAGACGAGAGATGACATAATAATACCAATTCTACCATACTAATGATAGTAATAACTACTAAAACAAATATTTTTAAAACCAAATACTAATTTACATAGCCTACAGTACATTCAAAATTCATGTCAAATTGAAATTAGAGGGTGAAAGTGGCATATCTTAATTAATATATTTGTAAAAAGAATCCATTCGTCAACCTGTACGCACAATCTAACTGGCAATGAATATTCATTCACCTTACCAAGCAATGACAATTTTATGGCATTTTTTATATGTTGCGAACATGATTTATGTCTTTTAACTTTGTCTCCCAAATATTTTAAATCTTTTACCCCATTGACAGTCCACGCAAGATCATTAGGTTTCATTAGCAAAAATAAATAAACAAAACAACACATTTTCAACTACACACCCGCATAACCATTCCGCGAAATTGTATGTACTTACGTCGAATTTTCTTGTATACGAACCACTTACTACCGTGGCTTTGTTGTTGAATTATATTTAGCTGTGGTCTTGCTGGTCCCAGATTCTGTAGCTCTAGTTTATTCTTGTAATTGAAAATCTTTGTCGTAATAATGTTTAAAATGTTACTCGCCGAATTAACAATTATTCACAAGTTTACACAACACGACATTAACAACAGTTCAACCCTGCTTCTGACCGATGCTCATAGATTATCATTAATTAACAACAAACTTATTCAGAGTATTACACACTATATTTGAAGCTCACGCGAGTTTGAACGATATCAATTTTTTTTTTTAAATATTCGAAATAAATAAGTGCATTGTTAAGAAATGTGTTTAATAACTGCAAAAGAGTGGAGTGCGAAAGTGTGCTCACAAAATATGTAGTTTTGGTAGCTTTGTCAAGTTCCAGGAAACCATTGTTTTGTTTGAGCAGGGGCGAGTCCAGCCAACACCCAGCTCTCTCCGATTTACAGCATGCGATTGGCTGAAAAGGGCCGAGCCCCTGAAGTCTTCCCTCCCTCCCTCCCGTAGTACCCCTAGTCCAATGTTACAAACATTTCTCTCGTGACAAGAATATCGTCCATCTCAAAAACATTCGCTCCGAAATAATATCCTTATTCGTACGCAGTATTATTTACTGAGTAGCAGATACGTAAAGGTACGTGTTCTGAGATTTTATTAGGAGGGCTGCGCTCCACAGCCCTCCCACAGCAGCCGCCACTCCTTCGCCCTCATCGGCTCTAAAGACCTCGATGTTAGGAGGCGCCCAAATCTCTCCACTTAACTCTCCGCAAGTTGATGTGGTCTGATGTGTTAACAAGTAAGCTTACAACACAACACTTCTTCCACCCGCCACCAGCAAGCTGTGCCATGTCCATGTGAAGATCACGTTGGATGCTGCACGTCTAGCATTTCCATGCTCTCTTGTTCATGCGTCAATGAGTGAAACTGTAGAATTATTAGGAAAGTAAATCTTTCACAAATGTGATACATTGGCATACATTAAAGATAAACAGAGAGTAAAGATAACCCACAATTTTAATATGCATTAACGTTTAATTCGACGTTAATAGCTGGAACTACTTTCGCTCCCTCGTTGCCAACTTTACTTCGCGCATCAATCAGTGAGCCCGTAAAAATATATGCATATAGGGGGAGTGACATTTTTCAAAGGTTGAGTCCAAAATTGCTCACTCTACCGTGAACAGTCTTTAGCAAGATATGTGTGCCGCCTGTCTGTAGCTGTTTAGCTTGTCTAAGGCTTGGGAGCAAGCAGACGATAAGGGCGACATTCACAGGCATATCTGCACTCTAAAAATGTTTCTAGTAAACTTTCCAAATCGTCATTAAGGTTGTACGGCGGATGGGCCAAACGTGCCTAATCAACTCACGAAGGAGAAAATTCTTGGTGTGACACAACTCACTAAACATAATAATCCCACTCGAATACATACACACGGATGCAAGGACGCCAAAATCCTCGCGCAAGTTCGTGATGGCAGAAATCCTGACTTTATCTAAGACTGCCTTAGACTGGAAGCGCAATATATTGCTGCTGCTGCTGCTAAACACGTCAAACAGATAATTTCATTGAACATTGTTTCAGCGATGGCGTTTGTACCACTGATGTATGCTTCGCTATTTTCAGCAGACAGAATTAGGTTTCTATCAAGATTCGTGTTTGAATTTCAGCCATGCTAAATCGCATCAAGTTTTAAGAAACATCGCCTAAATTTTAATTCCCCGAAAAATATCCACGAAAACTCTCCGATTTTTTAGATGCGCCTTTAAATTTGTATTGTTAGGTTTCCATCGTCATTAATGGATTCCCGAACGGAAATTCACTATATTTTGCTTAGGGATAGGTAACGCTATGTAAAATAGTGCAAATGTCAGCGTGATTAACAAGCTCAGTGTGGAAATACTGTAAACAGTTGAAACCTCGAACATAACAGTTACCTCCCTACATGTATCTGCGTATTTTATGTACAAAATTGAGGGATGGTCTCCTATCGAAGTATACCTTTAGTAAATGTGACAAGCTTTCAGACAGTACCTAATGTCGCTGATCTCTGTAATAACATAAACTTTGATATTTACATACATTATGCTAAAGTAGGCTTTGGTGATAATTTTATTTTGCAGTTAGAACAGAAATGTTTTGTATACTACATGAAAAGACTTTTTATTTTGTAATCACTATCTCATAGGTCTGAAGCAAAAATAAAATAATGTTGTAACCAAAACACATTTGACAGGGTTTATCTCAACAAAACGTTTCGACTTGACGATTACTTGATTTGGCATTGCAGTATACAAATGCTTGCACGTCAGAAAACGCTGCGGTGGCTGCGAGTTTCATTGCTTGAACTTTCAGGAGCTTTACAGGAAGACGAGCTACTATAATGTAACGAGTTTTACGTGGTATCAAACATGCTGGTCCACAAGATAGCAGCAAAACCTTATCTGAACGTCGTCGACGAAGTAAAACATGATTCGGTTCGTTAAGTGGAGAGCATAATGTAATTACATGTTGGTGTTGGTGCTTTATTTCGCCCGCCTTTGTAAACAATGGAGCGATACCTCCCTCCCTTCCGAATGAAAGGGGTGAGAGGTTGTGAAGGGGTGGGCTAAAGCGGGGAAGGATTGCTGAAGACGGACTTGATTTTGAGAAAGGAAATTAAATAGTCGTCGTTTCCTTTTGAAGGCGCGAGTAAACAAACTGCGTCGTCCCGAACGAACTTATTAAAGAAAAGTGGAACATGGATTCTCGGAGAAGCAAAGGAGTGCTGCAAGACTAGTAAAGGAAATAAAAAGGGAGAGGGGAGGAGGAAATGCGGTGTAAACAAAGCCAGTCAGTGGCCGTGGTAAAGGATACACAACACCCAAGTCCTGGAATTTCGTAGGCATGTGCGAGAGTCTCCGCCATTGTTTATTCATCGAAACTCTTCGAGTCTTTTTTGAGAATTTTCCTTTTGTTTATGCACACGCATACCGTCACCTTCCGCCCCATTCCCGATAATCCTAGAGTCCGGGGAAAAAGTTTTTTTTTCCCCTGCTACGCCAGCGTGCGCAAACCGCGCGCTAAAAGGTTGGCGGGCAAAAGAAAAAGAGGAAATAGGAAACCCCAAGAGGACGAAAGGAGGAAGCGATGGCCATTATCCCTTCTCCCTTTCCGTCATTTACAAATTTCCGATAGCACCCACGGACTACGCCCCGCACAGCAGACCTGGTAAAGAAAGAATGATGGTGAGATAGAGAGGGGGGGGGGGGGAGGTAAGGCTCCTGGGTCCGAGGTTGGAAGCAGGGAACCTCCCCTTACCACGAGCAGCCGTCTCCGGACGGAAATTCTTCCCGAATTTACATATCGGATTGCCGGACGGGAACTCTTGCGCTTTTCCAGGCCACGCATGCGTCGCTCGGCCGCTCGCTGTCCTGCATTAAATATAACGCGGGCGACCCGGGCGAAATGTATGCGACACAGTTTCTCCCCGCAAGAAAGCGGCGTGTGTGTTCCACATCCGGCGTGGTTCAATCCGCCTCTGTATACTAAAGGATTTCATGGCAGAAGGTTTTCTCCCCCACGTGTATTAAAAAGAACGTACGTAATACACGCTCCTGAAAATAAACACGCGGGATGTGCGGCGTATGCAGTGTGTAACACGGGCTTTCCCAGGACTCCAGAAGTCCGCTGCTCAGTACATGTGGGTCGGCAAAACTGCACACTAAGTCCAATATTGCAAATCCGATATAACCGACCCTGCATAATGCACCCTTGTCTTGCGTCTGTGCCTTTTTATTTTTGCCCAACCCACCCCATGAAAACTCGGCTCAACATCATTTTTGAAACAAAAAAAGATAAAGAATATATTTTGCTTGGTGATGAAGGGGGGGGGGGGAGGCGAGCACTGTTAGTAGGTGGATTACGTTTTAGTGGAAAACGAACACTTCTTCCGTCATCCTCGCTAAACATTTAAAAGCCGACGTTTTCCCACGAGATATTGGGCGAACTTTGAACTAATGATTTTCACATAGACTTTAATTTTTATTTTGCTACTGCTGATTAGTAATACAGTATGTTACTAGCACAATACAAGTGCAATACTAAAGAGTTCCCTGTCGTATTCTGTTTTCTGGATAACAGTACTATAGTACGATCAAGTCGTTGTAGCGTTAATAAGTACGTTAACAAAAAAAAATTAAACCATTCAATTTACTGGTAATCAACTTCGCAATAATTTTGTCTTTCGGTATGATAACCCCTTTAACAGCTGTCAAATATAGGTACAAAATAAATAAACAAATATATTTTAATGCTGTTTATGAAACTTGTCGATTTTCAAAGCTAAGAAGTGATAAAGTTGATCAATGAAAATAAAGAATCGATTCGATCGAAATTAATAATTTTAAGTGATCTTATGACACGAAATACTGAGGAACGAGTATCAGCAAACATGGCTCAGGAAAGATTTAACAGAAAAATTAAAGTTATGTTTAGATATATGTCAACACCGTGGACATTAGGAACTGAGAAATATAAATTACCTGGCTGTTATCAGAGTGGACAGCATCGCACTGTATGGACCATTAAAATGTTTCTAACATTATACCTATGCGCGCAAACTCATGTGCTCACACTAGATATAAATCTTTCTTCGTTTTTTTGAGACTAAACAACTGTTTATCCAGGAGTGTTATACATTTTAGCAACACTTAGTCATTCCTTGAATCTTCGCTGGTGCTGTGTGCAGTTCATGACATAAAATCGCCACTAATTTGGCGTACCTTTTGTCTGCTGTGCAATCACAAAGATTTTTCCAAACAAAAAATGTTAAGAGAGCACGTAAATTTAATCTTCTGTACTCTAATCGTGTTTTCTTCAATTTTTTTTAAAGTAAAACCCTAAAATAATCACCCAAACTCTGATGTGTTTGACTGTGTCCTATGCCGTGCATGTATCACCAGCGTTTTAGACTATATTTTGTCAACTTAAAAGAACTTTATTTTTGTTTAATTTGTACTTTTACTTATATTTGATCTATAAACTATAATATTCCATTTATCATTATTATTAATAGAAACAGAGAGAAAGTAGGTGTGTTAATAATGCCTAGTAAGACATAGTTCTTATGTACAATATTATTCCACACAGTGAGCTCCAATGAGTTATGTTGTCCCCTTGATATGATTTTCTAGACTTAGTTAAGCATTGTTTGTATGAGGCGGAGGAATAACCTGAAAGTAGAACTTAGGGAGGGCTTCAGAAAAGTTGGAACTAACGGTGAATGGACTACAGAAATAAGGGTGTATTTCGCGGGAAGACCTCGCATTGTTCTAGTAAACACGTCAGCTCATACAATAATAGAGATAATTAATTATTTGTATGGAGATGGGTATAGAATTAAAGTTAGAAACGACCATCTTAATTTAGGAAAAAAGTTCAATTGAAAGCTGTATTGTATAAGGCTGCATTCTAACTTATGTTTACGTTGCTGGCCTGTGTTTCGCCAACTTTTGAAGACGAATGACAATTCTAGCAACGAGGAGGAGAGGTAAAATCCTCTTCGTGAGAAACTAACATCCAGAATTACCCCTGAAAGGACTACAGCCAAGTGTAGTATAACCTGGGTTCGAACCCGGAACACCTTGCTTCGAGAGGTGCCGTTCTGCTGACCTCGGAACGGAGGTCTAATGCATTGCAAATAAGAACGAGTTAAGTTTCAGCTGAAATGAAATAACATACTTCTTATTTATATCAGATGTTTTCCCTTAACGACTGAGCACAAGCCATTATTACTTAACGAGATTGTAACTACTACATCCAACATACGTCATACCATGTTCGCTCAGCATGATACCTTCATCGTCTATACTTTGACACGTGTTTTAGCAATGAGTTTATCTGGAGACATTACTTTCAGTTTCTTCATCTTATTCGAGTCTTAAAATTAATTTGGAAATTTAAAAAGAAATAAAGGAAGATTTCGCGTGGAATTATCCCTCGTAAGTATAGAGCAAATAATCATTCCCGTGATTTTTCGGAACAATTTTGATAGTGCTCTTGATACTTAAGAGAACCGCATTAATTAGTATTATTCCAATTTCCATGTAGATTTACAAGAGTTAAATGATTGTGTACCATTTCAATTAGCTTACCTCACATGACGCACTGAATTCGTAATACATTCTGCTGTGTTAACTCGTATATAATTTAAAAGTAACTATAACCTTAAACCACCGGAATACAATCAAATTCCTAACAGAAAAAGTCAAAATACCACACTTTAAATAAAGTACAATATTTTGGCAGGAAGTAGCCGGTTAGTGTCTCACGTATGAAGCAGTTTTTTTGTGTCTACATATTTTTTAAGCAGGTGCGGAAATGGAACTCGCAAAATCTCAGAACTTGCCGCTCTGTATAAAGATTGTAAAAGCACACTTAACAAAGAAACAGTGCCTCTTATATTAATTCTGCAGCAAGTTACCTCAAGGTTAAAAGCTGTAAATGAATTAAATGCTAATTTTTTTCTTGAAAAAGAACAACAATTTGATATTATTTCCTGGCAAACTGTGGTCCAGTGTGTGAATCAGTTGCAGTTTTGCAAGCCAACAGCTTAACTTCACTTCGTTAACGAAATATGTTTAACAAAATCACTCGAAATGTTAACTGCTTTCTTAGAAAAGTATCACAACATACTGGCTCGTGTTATGGACCAAGCATGCTGTAACGCTAATCTAACGGGACAGGGAATTATGTTTCTGGTTGTGTGTCTGTATTTAAACTGTCACGTGAAGTGACGCGCTAAGACAGTTACATGCGCGCTGTCACTCTAGCAAACTGCATCAGGCCTACTGAACTTTGAGAATAATAAACAAGGCACCTGGAATTTGCTTTCATTATGTTTTCCACACGAAAATATATTACGACGGAATCTCTATGTCTTAACCAGCTAAATAGCAGTGGGAAATATCATAAATAGCAGTGGGAAATATCATAAATAGCAACAATTGTATTGTTTCTGAGAAAACCTGAGTGAAATCAACTACAGTCTGCACGTCACCTTATAAACTGAATATCAAACATTCACCAGTATTTTAATGTTAGTGTGTCAGGATAAGTTCAGTTTGTACTAAAACGTTATTAATATGTGTAGACAATAAAATATTTTTAGACAATGCACTTATAAACACCGAAACATCTGACTCGAGTTATGGTACTTAATTCACCCCCCCCCCCCTTATGCAAACACTAGAAACATTTCCTCTATACAAACACGGGATATAAAACAGACACAACAAATAACTTAAATACAAGTTACACAGTATGTTTATAAAGTGTCTAGCTGACAGGAAACCACAGCACCTGATGTCAGAAAGAGACAAAATCCCGCTAAACCTGTGTCAAGATAGGTTATATTATAGTACGAAGTTACATGCAAAGCTGGCGCAGGTATCACGGGAGTACGCAGCTGACAGTACACAAGTGTATAACAGTATGTTTATAAAGTGTCTAGCTGACAGGAAACCACAGCACCTGATGGCAGAAAGAGACAAAATCCCGCTAAACCTGTGTCAAGATAGGTTATATTATAGTACGAAGTTACATGCAAAGCTGGCGCAGGTATCACGGGAGTACGCAGCTGACAGTACACAAGTGTATAACAGGGTGCATATCAGCGGGCGTACAGAAAGGCGCAGCGCTCTGGCGGGAACATCAAGATGGATCTATAACCACAAAATAGCGTATATAACCCACATTCGCACTTAGCGCTCGTGCGTAGAAAAGAGAGAGGACTAGTAGCTCAATGTAGCGTGCGGCTAAATATTCAATCCACCAATCAGAAAGTCCGATTAATAATATATCATTTCATCTAAAGTTATTAAGGTAAAAACATAAATATACGAAATTATGTTTTTTCTATGGTCGATGTTTTGAAATTATACTATGATTTGCACAAAGTCTGTAAAAACGAAATACAAAATAATCTCGCTTCACAAGGTTGCTTCTTTGTTAGAATGTCTGGCAATAGAAAACTTGCATGTGTGCGTACGTTAGAAAGGGATCGTGAATCCGCCTTAACACTTCCGTCTTGATTTGAGAGGTTTTGGTCTTCACTCAGGGAGACCTTCCCCCGACATACATTCCTAGCTCGTTTTTATTTGTACAGAAAACTTTCCCAAAGTGTCTCTATGCCAAACTATAGGCTATTCACAGAAAAGTGAGCACTTTTAAACGCCATATCATTTGGAATAATAGCGAATAAATAGAATTAGACGTTAGCTCCCGAGTAAGGTCAAATCTACACACTGTATTTATAACTTGCATGGCAATATTATTTTTAAAAAGTGCTTAAGGGATAAACAATGACACCAATAAAAAAAGTAACTAGGGCGTCAAAAGTGCTCACTTTACCGCGAACAGCCTATAGCTTTTAAAATTGTACAGAAGTGCAGGAATAACAACTGAACTACAAAATTATATTTACATCACAGTATTAATTCAATGAAAATTTGGCAACATTCACGCAGAATATTTTAAGCTATAATCAGTGCGAAAATGTAGTTTTTGATCAAGTTAAGGAGCTTAAAATTGGTGTTCGCAATGAGCGTGATCTTTTGAAAGTTGTATCCCGCGTTAGTGTAAAGTGTTATATTTTCACATTCAGATTACGCACGCTTGAAATAGTTTATATTTAAAACGTGTATTGCCAACACACTGCTACCCAGTTCGCTCACCTCGCATAGTGCATCAGTGGTTACTTGACACTTTCCTGGAGCCTGGACTGTGCCTAATTAAGATCTACTTACGTGCCCGTATTCTTCCGCGTTATTTGAAATGAATACTGGCATGGGCCTTGTCACTTTATTCACGCGTTGGTCAAGTGCATTAAAAGAAAACGGAAACAGAAAGAATGTTTAGCTCACACTATTAATTCGACGTCGAGACATGGAATTACAGTGACAATTTTCTTAGGTTGATTTCAAAAGTGCTCACTCTATTGTAAACAGTCTTTAACGTGGTCGCTATCAATCTCCAAAGGTCAATCGGTGATCTCTATTAGTGTCATTAATTATTGTAAGCCGTCATATGAATTGCATGTCATTAAATCAATTAAATTCGGTCACTGAAACAATAATTTTTATTTCACCAACGCTAATGAAGGATTCACCACAAGCCTGCAGTCAAATGTCATTTATTTGACGCAATTTTACTCGTATGTGGAAAAACAATATAGAAATCTCGCGAATAAAATAATACATATAATATTATTTTAATTTGCAATTATATACATCCGTAAATGTTACCATAAATGTAGTGTTATACTGCGGCAAATAAATTGTTTTTCTTGCTGTGTTCTAACACGTCAGTTATTTATGTTATTTAACTTAAGAAAACTCAGTTTATTAATATTTTACGTAAAGATTTTTACTTACTAGCGGTTACCAAGAATTACATTTTTTTCTTTCTGTTTTAATTTATGTCAGCTGTAAAATAAATGTTGTAGTTTATAGATAAAACGTAGGCGAAAGTTTCATTTAACCCAAAACCAAGGTACTGTAACGTTATGCTATATAAGAAACAACGAAACCTGCATAGTTTATATAGGATAACTTTTCAGCGAAAGTATTCGAAAATTGTGAAGATGGATGAAATGAACAGACAATACTTATCCGCTTAATGTTTTACGAAAAAGTCTGAACGAACACGTTATAAACAGGCTTCATTCAAGTAGTTTTGAGTTTCATACACGAAGGTGAATGATATTGTGAATGTATACACTCTCTATTTCTCTCAACATTTAATCCTTTAAACTATAATTTTATTACAAGCGACCATCCATTTTCCTAGCTTCGCCCTCGCTTTATTTCCTCACTCGAACTCATATTTTCTGCTGGAGGTTTATCTACCCTTGCCTAACTGTCCACAGATACCCTCGTCGCTTTTCATTGCTCATTTTGTTCCTGTGGCGTGGGCGTGGGCAAATACAGGAGATCTGGTTTCTCTCTTCATCATGGGTGTTCACACACTGTGGGGGACAGCCACGGGCTGGATTTCTATAAGGGGCGTTACAGCAAAAGTACTTAAATACATATATAAAACAAACGCCTTAGTCTCCATGTACAGAAAAATTGTAAATAAAGGTAACAAGTGATTTTTTTTAAACTTTGAATGGCATGTAATTTGAAACGAATTTATGTCAGAAATCTAACTACAATATTGACACCTTCATATTTTATATATTCAGCAATCGCGTGGCCGAAAGTACAAAAAGTGAATTGTACGACATAATTAAAAATTTTCTTTTCTGCTAGGATAGAAACAAGATGCTTCCAAAATACTTTTTTAGTTTTACACAAGGTGCAAATAAAAATTTTAGTGCAAAATATCCGCTCTACAATAAAACTGTGATTAATTTTCTCACCTGACTAAAAAAGTGTTATAAATTTTTGAAAATAAATTCTGGACGATGTACAACTACAGAAAAAAAGAAAAGTTTTCATACATCTTTTAAAACCATGCTACATGATAGCCAAACGAGAGGTGAATATATTTTTGATGATGATAGATTTGCGTTTTGAAGAAATGAGGAGGAAGTCAGGTTATAGCAGTTCGGTTCATTTTTACAATAATTATATTCTTGCCTGAAGGGAGTTGCAGTAGATTAAGTTAGACACTGAGCTGAATCAGAAGCAAGTCCATGCAGTATAATTTGACATCTGCCCCGGAACAGCGTTGCTTCGCGGCCAGTGGCCATGTTATGGCGTTGTTGTGATTGTACCATGCCGCCATCTGCCGCTTCGTCGCTCTGCCATCTGAAAACGTTTTGAATAGGAAAGCACGTGCGTGTTGTGGTGACGAGGTGGGTAGAGAGAGAGAGAGAGTACCTCCCTTGACTAACCGACCATGGGAGGGTAACAACACCCGGAACGCGACATGCAATATTCGCACGCTACGTACATTTTCGCGAATACGTATCGCAGCGGGCCGCGTGTGAGTGCGTACATACGTACATGAGTGCGTGGCCGCACGCATGTTTCAAAATTGGCGACTACGACACGAGGTTATTACGGTGAAATTACTCTCCCACGCGGCGAGAACGGGTTTAAAATGTCGCCCTCATTCTGCAAGTTGAAACCCCGAACTTCTGCCTGCTTGATATCAAATGTCATTTGCCCGACAAAAGCATTTTTTTTTGCAGGATCTATTGCTCTATTTTTTTTGTCGATCGCCGAACTCTTTAATGGGACACAGAGGATCAAATTATCGTTAAAGGTTCAAAAATCTATTTAAATTAAGCATATTTATCGTGCGAGACTTATATTACCCTCTTTGCTTTTCCTTTCACAGCCAGATGCCTCAAATATGAGAGTCACTGTTCGGTCATACGAATATCTTTATCTCTAAATGTTTGCATTCTTTTACGGGAAAATTTTGTTTTACACATCAATCATCCTAAAACTGAAAGAATGACAACTACTCAAAGTTTTTAACTTCACTCAGGACATTTTAATAAATCTACTGATTATTTCGGTGGCTAAAGCAATACGATAACAGCTTCAGAGCGATTTTAAGTAAATTTAACTAACTCAAGTGCTGACTGCTGCTTTTTGCTAGTTTCGCCAGTCGGGCGATGTTAATAAACTGAATTTAAAGTGAATAATATTTCACTTATTCAAATCCCAGATCTTAAGTAGGAGGTTTCCGAAAAAGTAAAAACCACCGGGGAATTCGATGACTGAATCATGTGAAACCCAGGAAAACAAGGTATTATGGACTCGAGTACTTCAATTGCTTTCGGATGACAGGCGTTCTTCTGGATTCTAAATATAATAACTGTATTTTTCTTTTATCGAATTATGCTACCTTTCTTAACTTCCACGAATTCTAATCAATTCTACGTTTGCAGTACGGACTTCCGTGAACATAACATGCTTTACAGTTCTGTTACAAATAGCCCAGCATGTTTACCATTACTACACTGTGCACAGTTCTGTTACAAATAGCCCAGCATGTTTACCATTACTACACTGTGCACAGTTCTGTTACAAATAGCCCAGCATGTTTACCATTACTACACTGTGCACAGTTCTGTTACAAATAGCCCAGCATGTTTACCATTACTACACTGTGTACAGTTCTGTTACATATAGCCCAGCATGTTTACCATTACTACACTGTGTACAGTTATGTTACAAATAGCCCAGCATGTTTACCATTACTACACTGTGCACAGTTCTGTTACAAATAGCCCAGCATGTTTACCATTACTACACTGTGTACAGTTCTGTTACAAATAGCCCAGCATGTTTACCATTACTACACTGTGTACAGTTCTGTTACAAATAGCCCAGCATGTTTACCATTACTACACTGTGTACAGTTCTGTTACAAATAGCCCAGCATGTTTACCATTACTACACTGTGTACAGTTCTGTTACAAATAGCCCAGCATGTTTACCATTACTACACTGTGTACTCTTATGTTTAGAAAGCCCTTCAATGTTAATTCTCTAAAGGTGGTTCAATATTGTTATTTCTTTAAATTTCTAATTTTGATTATTACGCAGTCGTACAATAAAACTATGACATATGTCAAACAATTCAATACCTGGCACGAAGTCATACCTAATAATGTATTTACAGCATTTTGCCGTAGATATTTCCAGTACTATATATTTACAAATAATCTGCTCATTGTATCATATGATCTATAAATGTATTAGACACACACACACAAATATGCATATACGTGTGTGTAGTTCGAACCCATGTAGCAAAACCACATGTGGCCCATTAATGGTTTACAGTCGGATGCCAAGCTTGCAAAAAGTTGGCCAACAGTTGGCATATCCCGGTACCATTGCTGGTCCTGAAGTGGCACCACTGACTTGCCATACTCTGCCCATAACTGGCCCAGGTGTGGTGAACACAAATGACCCAAGCATGGCCTATGTGCTTACAACATCAATGGCCCATCCATGTACAATTTCACAGCCATCAAATGGCCTACAGATGGCTACACATACTTTTACCAGCAATAAGTATAGATTATGTATGGTCATTGTTGGAATACAGTTGGTTAGCTATTTATGGGCCATTAATAGGTCACCTACTCTCCATCAATGGGCCATAAATGGTGTGCCAAGTGTCATGTTGCCAGCAGTCAGCCATAACAGGACCATTAGTGTAAACGCATACGTATTCAGTGTCAGCAGTAAAACCATAGTCGACCGACTGTAGCTTGCTACATAGGCAGCAAACATCCAACAATGAAACTTTCCTGCATTGTAGGCATGTTTGGTTAAATTTCGACCAATCGGATGCTGGTAACTGGAACTGCCAGTGCATGTGTTCAGATATCATAATGTTTACTGACAAGTAGCGGCGTCTGTTTTCGCGACTAAAGAAAATCCACGATTATAGAGCGTCCGTTACGGGAACTACAATTTCAATCAAGCATCCGTACACAGGACTACCTTCTTAAATCCGTTGCCAACGTTGCTGAATAAACACTTACCAGTGATACAGTTACGGGAAATTTTTTTCTCGAAATTTGTTTACAAAGTACTCATTGAACCAAGAGCCAACTTCATACAGCTAAAGAAAGATTTCTTTGTACGTTAATTTAAAAAAGTGGCTATTTAAGGGCAAAATTTACCTGCCATATTCAATGCCTGGTTTTACCTTGCTTATTTATGTTTTTAAGTTTTAATATGAACAATCAGAAAGTACGTCTGTAGCAAACCTACTATTTACTTTATACTGCAGTTCAGGCATAAAACTATACAACGAAACCATAATTACGTCACACTGTCTATTCTACAAAAATTTGACAGAATCAATATTGTGACATGATTATGGATTTCTTTCTTTATAAACATTAGGCCTAATGATTAAGGGGAAAAAACAAAGGATCCACTACAATAACTTAACAGTATAATAACGAAGTAACTGCACGCCGTAAAAATCCCCACCTTTCCAGAGCTGGCATGGCAATGTTGCCTGGTGGTGCGGAAAAAGAGAGAGACGGAGTGCAGAACTGGGAGATGCCTGAAATGACCCCTTCAGTGTGCTGACTCGAGGTTAGCGGTATGGTGAGGTGTAATTCGCAACTAGTGTAGGGGTGAAGGGAGGTAGAGAGGCAACGATACCCCTGGTGGCTCGGGTCATCAGAAGTTAGTCGTCGTGTGATCGAGGTCTCCCCAGAAATGTGGGTGCCTCCAGAGATGCCAGGAGAGGAAAGTGTAGCTTCCATCTCTAGTGGCGTAACTCACCTGCAACAGACAACACAAACATATAGTAACAGAACAAGCCACTCTGGTCAAGTTTATTGCCTTATTACTATTTATTGTAATTAGTATTTTACATTTTTTTTTATCACTCAGCAGCTAACAGTAGTATAGGCTGTCATTAGAAATTGCACACTTCAGAAATTCCTGTTTAAGATCTACTCGTATGCACATATTCTTCCACAATATGTAAAACTAGCATTGCACGAGCCTTATTATGCGTTGGTCAACTGAAATTCTGAAATTACTAGAAAACAATGTATTTTGCAGATGTGCAAATTCTTATATTATACATATATATGCATCAAAAAACGGAAATTGAAAAAAAAAATCTATTTAATTATTCACAAATGTTTTCATTGATCCTTGAATATAACGTTAAGACATGGAGCTGCGTTCCCTCCATCCATAGCAAGTTTACTGAGTTCACGCCAGTTAGTGTGCCCATTAAAATATATGCAGGTAGGGACAGTGACTTTTCAAAAGGGGATTTCAAAAGTGCTCACTTAATTAATAGTGAACAGCCTATATGAATATATTTACATTTAATGTACACATTTTACGAAACACTGACAAGCACAAACAATTTTAAAAAGCCGAAATAAACACTGATCAAAAATTACAAACCCACAGAAAAAAAAGAAGTAAGAACGAAATTGGATTAATGACTATCGCAGACACTAAACAATAACTGTGAGTGTTGTTCGGAATTAATGACTAACGCAGACACTAAACATTAACTGTGAGTGTTCTTAGGAATTAATGACTATCGCAGACACTAAACAATAACTGTGAGTGTTGTTCTGAATTAATGACTATCACAGACACTAAACAATAACTGTGAGTGTTGTTCGGAATTAATGACTATCGCAGACACTAAACAATAACTGTGAGTGTTGTTCGGAATTAATGACTATCGCAGACACTAAACAATAACAGTGAGTGTTGTTCGGAATTAATGACAATCGCAGACACTAAGCAATAAATGTGAGTGTAGTTCGGAATTAATGACTACCGCAGACACTAAGCAATACACTAAGAAATAACTGTGCGTATAGTTCGGAATTAATGACTATCGCAGACACTAAGCAATAACTGTAGTGTTGTTCGGAATTAATGACTATCGCAGACACTAAACAATAACTGTGAGTGTTGTTCGGAATTAATGACTATCGCAGACACTAAGCAATACACTAAGCAATAACTGTGAGTGTAGTTCGGAATTAATGACTATCGCAGACACTAAGCAATAACTGTGAGTGTAGTTCGGAATTAATGACTATCGCAGACACTAAATAATAACTGTGAGTGTTGTTCGGAACTAATGACTATGGCAGAAACTAAACAATAATTGTGAGTGTTTTCGGAATTAATGACTATCGCAGACACTAAACAATAACTGTGAGTGTTGTTCGGAATTAATGACTATCGCAGACACTAAACAATAACAGTGAGTGTTGTTCGGAATTAATGACTATCGCAGACACTAAGCAATAACTGTGAGTGTTGTTTTGAATTAATGACTATCGCAGACACTAAACAATAACTGTGAGTGTTGTTCGGAATTAATGACTATCGCAGACACTAAACAATAAGTGTGAGTGTTGTTCTGAATTAATGACTATCGCAGACATTAAGCAATAACTGTGTGTATAGTTCGGAATTAATGACTATCGCAGACACTACCCAATAACTGTGAGTGTTGTTCGGAATTAATGACTATCGCAGACACTAAGCAATAACTGTGAGTGTAGTTCGGAATTAATGACTAACGCAGACACTAAACAATAACTGTGAGTGTTGTTCGGAATTAATGACTATCGCAGACACTAAGCAATACACTAAGCAATAACTGTGAGTGTAGTTCGGAATTAATGACTATCGCAGACACTAAGCAATAACTGTGAGTGTTGTTCGGAATTAATGACTATCGCAGACACTAAACAATAACTGTGAGTGTTGTTCGGAATTAATGACTATCGCAGAAACTAAACAATAACTGTGAGTGTTTTCGGAATTAATGACTATCGCAGACACTAAACAATAACTGTGAGTGTTGTTCGGAATTAATGACTATCGCAGACACTAAACAATAACAGTGAGTGTTGTTCGGAATTAATGATTATAGCAGATACTAAGCAATAACTGTGAGTGTAGTTCGGAATTAATGACTATCGCACACTAAACAATAACTGTGAGTGTAGTTCGGAATTAATGACTATCGCAGACACTAAACATAACTGTGAGTGTAGTTCGGAATTAATGACTATCGCAGACACTAAACAATAACTGTGAGTGTTGTTCGGAATTAATGACTATCGCAGACACTAAACAATAACTGTGAGTGTAGTTCGGAATTAATGACTATCGCAGACACTAAACAATAACAGTGAGTGTTGTTCGGAATTAATGACTATCGCAGACACTAAGCAATAACAGTGAGAGTTGTTCGGAATTAATGACTATCGCAGACACTAAACAATAACTGTGCGTGTTGTTCGGAATTAATGACTATCGCAGAAACTAAACAATAACTGTGAGTGTTTTCGGAATAAATGACTATCGCAGACACTAAACAATAACTGTGAGTGTTGTTCCGAATTAATGACTATCGCAGACACTAAACAATAACAGTGAGTGTTGTTCGGAATTAATGACTATCGCATACACTAAGCAATAACTGTGAGTGTTGTTCGGAATTAATGACTATCGCAGACACTAAACAAAAACTGTGAGTGTTGTTCGGAATTAATTTTCCTCGACAAATCCTGAAAACCAGTTTCTCTACCAATACAGGTATCGTAGCTCACCCCTGACATAACGTGATTACAGTTTTAATAAAACCTTTTCAACAAAGTAGTTCTTTTTGTGTGTTTCAGAAGAAATGTCCGGAATCTTGTGGCTATGAATTACTATTATAACTAAATATTTAATTTAATTGCTTTATAGAAACGAAGCTGACAGGGATAACTGTATAACGGTGCGAATTTGGGAAATTGTTCTAAAATTTACCTGGAATAAGAAAAATAATGAATAGAAATTAATTTGCAAAAAAAAAACATGCAGTCGACTGGGACTGTAGCTACATGCAACTCCAGAAAGTGATACATGAAGAAGAACCGATCATCACTAACCTTAAACAAAGTTTCAATCTCGTAATTGCTGCAGTATTTACGTATAAAGCAAGGAAGAACTAAGCGGCACGTCAAAATTACAATGATAGTGTTTTTGGAACGCACCAATAATTATAGTATACGAAAATATTCACAGAAGTTTCCTAAGGTGTGACTGGACCATGAAACGTTATTACACTGAGTGAGCACGAATGCAGTGCGTTGTCCCTTTGAAATAATTTTCTAGACGCGAGGAAGAATATTCTGGATGTAGAAACTTTATCAGGCTTCAAATATGTTGGAATAAACTTATGAATGAAGAATGCATAGTTCTCATTCCTTCTGTTTATTCGTCCATAAACAACTAGTTTTTATGGACAGGCATGTCACCAAGTAAAACATTTAAAACAGAGTTAAAATATTTGAATAATCAGCAACATAAATAAAAATAACATAAAATTTAAATGCTTTGGTTACTGACAAATTCTTAACGCATGTGTTATTCTTGTTGTAAAGCCAGCCTCAGGCATCTCGCGAATCCACGAGTGCCTCGGCGAGTTCTCGCGAGCGACCGACACTCGAATATCGCTCCAGGCACGACGCAGCGTGGTCAGAGGGCAGAGCACTTCATCTGTGTGCGCGAGTAGCCCGGGGGGCGGACAATGCGCCGGCAAGTGGCGATCCTGACGGCGATTACACGAACCACCGCGCGCGCAAAGGGTCCGGCCTGGTCCACACGTAGCCAGGGGGTGTAGGGAGGTTACACAGTAGCACCACTCCATCTCCCTCTCTCTGGGGACGCTCTCCGGCCTTGCGGTCTGCGGGTTCGACACCGGCAGAGAAGGGATCAGTGCGAAGTCGGGCGGAAGTCGTTAGCGGAGAATTGCCGCCAAACTGCGCTTGAGGCTCGTCCGCGAGGAGGAAGGCGTTCAAGCGTGCTTCAAGCTGGGCGCACACGTACAGTTGACCTTCCGGATTATCGGCGGGCTAATACCCTCTGCTGGTCGCCGCGAACCTCTGAGCCAACTAACATCTCTGGACTCACTCTGCATTAGCGCTACTACGGTTTATTATCCTGTGCCTAGCGGCAATAAGACACTACACAGAACATGCCGGTCATTGTCACTCATTGACATTACATTACGTGTGCAGGGATGTTTACTACGGATACAACATTCCCGAACTCTCGCTATACACTGGCCTTAAGAAATTTTATTTTACAGCATAGGAAATGTGTGTGTAATTCTGAATCTTGGTTTTTAAGTTTTAACCAATAATTATCCACTAGTGAGTTTCTAAATCAAGTAATTAACATTTAAAATTAATTAATTAATCTCGCTTACTGTTTGCTGGGGTGTCGAAAGCTTATGGACTTTACAATTCTCTTTAATACTTCCAAGTGGTAGCCCAGGTCTCTTGTGAATTATCACAATATAACATCCATGATATTTTTTAAGTGTTCTGTTTTTATTTCAAAATGGGCGACACAGTAATCTCTTACGTTATTCGTTGATAAAAACACACCCATTAAATATCTCGGAATTCTGCTATGGTAAGGAGGTTTTATTTATTCAAAAAACTAATGGCCATACTGTATTTTCTTTTTCTTTCTTTCTCTCTCCCCCCCCTCTCTCTCTCTCTCTCTCTCTCTCTCTCTCTCTCTCTCAAAAACTATCAGTTGTGTCGACGAGATTCTTTTGGGAGAGTTACAGGCAGCATCTCTTGAGCGTGCGAGGTGCGGGTGGTTTATTAAGGCTCGTGCTTCAGTTGCAACCGGAAACGCAGCGGCTTTTCCCAAAGGAATGTTTACAAAGCGTGCCTGCTATGCCTAGTAGGGCGCGTGCCGTTCCCGACCTTGGGTACCGGGTGTCTTTGAGACATCTGAAGAATGCTCTGGATTACCAACCTTGTTTCTCTCGGCGTGACTCGGGGTGCGGCGAACCTTCCAGAAGGCCAGGACAACTGATATATAAATGTCAAGGGCGTCTGAGCTGAGAGTTGATGAGTGGCTGGAGTTTTGGCGATAGACGACGAGCGAGACAAGTGACCAGCGGGAAGAAAAATCTGCCACTGCGAACATCGGAGCAGTGTGGCGTGCGATTGGCAGACTGGACTATTTAACTGGATTCGTGAGTGAAAGACATTACAAATGAAGGCAACAGACAGACTGAACGCGTGTGTCAATGATGGGTATGAGTTAATTGACTATAGGCAAACAGATACACTAAAAAGGATATTAATTAAAGTGCAGATGTACATAAAATATTGCACTCATTGAGAAATAAAAAAAGTAATAGCCGTGTGAACAAATTAAAATCAAATTTAGTTATTTTATTTTTATAAACCCCTCAATCCCTCACGAACCCGGATAAACCCTTAGACGTCTTGTAATAATACGAAGAAAAAAATTTAAAGACAAATATAGTTACGTAATGATGTCAATTATTCTCTCGCTATTCTTGCGGCTGTTTCCGTACAACCAGTGAACGTATTTTGCTAGCCGACATATTCTTCCAAGACATTTTCTAGCATTTAATTTCTACTTGAGTTTAGAAACTGCCGGGAGAGTTCCGAAGAAGGTAGCGATGAAACGATAAATTACTGAAAACAGCTTTAAGAATTTAAAAGAATCAAATATATCAGTGATCGCCAATAGATATTTTGTACAGATACGTTACGTATATTCCCAGGTTACATTAGGTTAGACATGGCAACAGCTAATGTTCGGAATGGAAATACGAATGAAAGTACGCTATAACAGTGCAAGGAATATGACAAAATACTTATTGTACGTTAGTTTGCAATACCGTATTTTATATTGAGACCTTACATTTTGGTAAAACACGAGTTGCCAATTCCGACATTGCTTGCTCGTTCGCAATATATCAGCGACTGGACTGTCTAAGGGTCGAAACCGCGTACTTGAATAAATAAATTCCTTTAATTTCTGGTGGCTCTGTGAGATAAAAGGAGGGAGGGGGTGGAGATTCATGGAGAAGAATCAAGTAATTTGTATTAATTTTCGTCCATTTTGTATTTACTCAGGACTTGGAATTATCCTTTTCAGCAATAGTTATACAGAACACTCCAAACAAATATAATAATCAGAGATAAGGTGCTGGTAATTTATCTGTATTCTTATAGTCAAATGAAAATAAAGCATCCATTATGGAACAAAATCAATTACAATTCGTCAGATTTAAAACACAGTGGGTAGCGTAAAATCCTGCAGGTACTTAAATACGCTCTTTTTTTTGCATAGAACATAATCTGCAGAATTATAATCACACTGAGGAACAAACATATCGCCAACATAGGCCTATAACAATTCTTACAAATAGCACATGCAAATTTAAGTGTTATTTTTTCTGCCGCTATCGTTGACATTTTTCCAGTTTGTGATGAATGATTCGCTCAAAGAATACAAAACGTTATTAAGATCTACAGAAGTAATCTACGTTGATAAAGAAAAGAGCTGAAACCATATAGGGCTGTATCGACAATTTACTGCAAGCATTACGTAAAGTAGTTTGTATGCAATAATGAGAATCTCTAGAGTGTGACGCCAAAACAAATAAACATAATCAGCGGGAAACCTGTCGGTATCACCTAACAGTTTCCTGGAAATTACTCGCCTTGCCACTTTTATTTTGAATTAAATTTCGTAATAGAAAAGCATATGTGGACGCGTTATTTGACACCAAGTAAAATTAATGAAAAAAGTCTGTTTAGGTTGATAGCCTGAACTCCCGACGAATTCGCTCATTACTTAGCGTTTCCAAAGCTTGGTTCGTAGACATAACAACAACCACTGCAATAAAACACTAACAGCTCCACAGAATGCATTAGTTCACGCCACGCTAGTCAGATTTTCAACAATTTTACTGAGATGTAAGTAATGGAGAATTTAATTAATTTTACCTTACGTGGAACCACTCTGTCCGTGTGTGCATGAGTTATAATAATAATGCCAAAATTCACATTTGCACGTAATTTAAATGCGGTTCCACCGTTACATCCACAAAGCGCATTTGCTGTTTGAAGCAGTATTTCGTGTGGTGATAATAAGTTCGTTTACAAGCGCTGGAATAATTAAAATTAGCATAAAAATATCATTAATGGACGCCAAGAATAAAGTTTTTATGTGCAAAACACACATCAAGTATAAAGAAAAATTACCAAACATGGTAAACCGGCTTAAACGATTGTTATAGGCTGTTCACGATAAAGTGAGCATTTTTGAAAGACCTCTCATTTGGAATAACAGCCAATGAAATATTTTATTTTAGCCTTAGACGTTTACTTTTGAGTGCGTGGAATATACACATTGTGTTTGTTACTTGCATGGCAATCATTATTTTAAAAAGGTGGTTAAAGGATCAAAAATTGGGTTAAATAAAAAAGTAACTAGGGCTTCAAATGTGTTCACTTTACCGTGAATCGCCTATAGGCTCCCTGCATGTTCGTAAACATTCTCAGGCCAATTACTTGTTCGCCAATTTGCTGGACGAAATGTCATTTAGACTGAACGAGTTAAATGCTATGACAGAATGATAAATTCAAGCAAGAATAGGAATTGAATAACTTGGTATATCTTAATGTATTTTATTTTATTATAAATTTGAACTAGAGGAAACACTACATACTGTGCCGTAATAGTTGATAAAATGTTCCATTTTCGAATAAATTTTTTTGAACTTTTTCAACTAATAACACAATCAGTGCATGTGCAAAAGTAAATGTTTTGGAATTTATAAAATTTTATTATGTAAACGTTCGCAATAAAAAATTGATAATTTGATTTTTACCAAATTGTATATTATTTTAAAAAAATAGTCTTATTTGCAAATGATATGAAGACGTAATACATTAATTTTAATATCACAGAAATGTATATAATACTATTTTATTTATTTCAATACAATTATTTTGATATATTTACTGATTGTGTAGTTTACATATAAAGGATTTCTTAAAATGTAAGCAATATCTAAATCGAAAATGTTAAGACTGTCAATTATTGTTAAATATGAAATTTACCAGCATTCAAATATCTTGCCAATAATTCTAACTCCGCCAAATATAATAATCAGGTCAAATTATGCTCTTTATTTTATGTTTTAGGAATTCACGCAATTGCGAAACCTTTCCAATTAGCCTTTAAGGCTAAAAGTCACAACCACCTTGTCCTTGAAGCCATCTCCCTCTTACAAGTACGTATAACAACGAGAACTTAAGAGAAGCCCGGGAGCTGTAAGGGCTACACTGGCCAGGAATACCAGAGTGCCATCGCCTCTACGCGCGCTCTGAACTGCCGTGCAGCGTTCTCGTAGTGCTGCGTGTACACTGTAAAAAAAATTATGTAATTTTACACGAATGTACGTGGCAGCACAATCGCCACACATGTTCGTGTATTTTTACACGAATGTACGTGGCAGCACAATATCCACACATGTTCGTGTATTTTTACACGTACATGTGTACGTGTAATTTTACTGCGTGTCCCATATATATTTACAAATACAATGTCAGTGTAATTTTACTATACTTGTTGTTATTATTATTTACTAATCATTATGTTCAATCACAAGAACTCTGTTTAGGTCATTATACTCTTTTTTTGCTACCAATATCAAGCCACATAATGTAAATTTACACAAACTTTATTAGTGTAATTTTGTCATACGCGTCAGTTTCTTTTACTAATCACATTAAATCACGTGTACTCTGTACATATTATTTTACTATACTAGGTAATAATTTTCTAGCATACATTGTAAATTAACACAATCATTGTTATGGAAATTTTACTACACCAGTTTGTTACTGTTAAATGTTTACCATACCTAATTACATGTACACAGTAGGTGTAACATTACCATACCAGTTGATGATTTTAACTTATTATGATGTTAAATAACATACACTCCGTGCACGCAATTTGACTATGTAAATTATAGATTTCCTGCCACATACTGTAGATTTACACACACAACGCAATTATAATTTCACCGCAGTGTATGTGTATTTTCTCACTAACAGAAAAGTGAAATCGCAGATTCATTGCAATTGTAATTACAAAACTTCTGTACATTAACAGAATTATAAAAAGTTATCTCCATGATGTAGATAACGATTGACTTCAGATATACAATAGGTAGTTAAGGTTTCCTTTCGAACACAAAAGGAGTTCGAAGTAGTTCTATTCCCTACCGCTAGATCGCATGTTTTTAGCAAATACTTGTAGTTATATTTAAATTCAGAGGGGCATTAGTGCAAAATTACGAATAATGTACTCGTCTTAGGAAATTACACATAAAAATGTAAAATTACCGTAAATTTGTATGTGTAAATATTTGCTCATATACTTTCGAATTTGTAATTTTACTCCCTTGTTAATGTCAATATACCAGTACAGTTGTGGTTTTTTTTTTACTGAAAGATGGTAGCCTAGTACATTTTGAGTGAAATAATAAAACGTGTAATTTTACACTGATGTACGATTTTATACAACATTGGCATGGTTGTAAAAACACACAGGCTTAGGGTTTTAGTGCTTGCATTAGTGTATTTTTACACCCTTTTAAATGTCGATATACAAACACATTTGTGTTTTTTTACAGTAAGATTGTACTGCCTTTCGAATGAAATAGAACAATATGTACTTTTACACCGATGTGCATGTTTCAATACAACATTGGCGTAGTTGTAAAAATACACACATTTCAATTTTAATACTTCATGTTCGTGGATTTTTACACGTACTTTCAAATTAGTAAACTTACACCCTTCTTATTGTTAATATGTCAATACATTTGTGTTTTTTATATCATTGTACTATGTTATGAATAAAATTGTACATTGCTGGAAATTTACACGCACTGTACTTGTTTTTACAAATTACACACAGAAATTGAAACATTTCCAAAATATTGTAGATCCTACATGTATTTTTACACTTTTTCTACAGTGTACCTATGGGACTTTCATCGGTGACTCGTATCAGTTTATTGCTGATAAGTTAGGTTCCTATCGTAGATTGGTTTGTGTCCGGCTCATATGTTCTAAGATACGGCTGTCTGAAACAGCCTTTTTAAACTATAAGGAGGTTTCTTAATTAATATTTACAGTGCACGTGGTAACTTTAAGATACTATTCCATCCTCGTATGGGGTATGTTGTATTACGTATGTAAACATACTGGCAGCATGTTTAATAGTTTCGTCAAAACACCAGGATGTCTAACACTCTGCAACGAAGTTCAAGCGATAGCTAGGCGGAACCAGTTTAGAGTACAGAGGTGGACGGGGGGTCTGGTCCTAGGGCGGGGCGAGCGGGGCTCTCGCCCTGGGCGCCAAGATGAAGGGGGCATCAAAAACCGACAAGAAATTTTTTCCCCTGCAATCGTAGTGGAAATTAGGCACGCATAAAGGTATTTAAACATTTGTACTGGTGATAATGTCGGCAGTCCAAGATTGGTATAAAGAGGGAACAACATCTACAAGAGTTTACGTATGTCATGTGGTTGTAAATACTGTGGTGAAAAATGGACTGATTGATGAGCTACTGAAGATATACTGCCTTAACGCATAGTGCGCTCTGTGCCTTATAGTTCAAACTACGTGATGTAGTTAGTTTGGAAACGGGCAACATTCTCATTGAGTATGCTTTGTTTACTTTAAGAGTTTATCTCCAATCTGAGAATTATAATTAGTGATTAACTGTATTCACAGATTGATATTGTGACTTCAGATGATATAATTTTATGATTGTTAATCATAACCAAGACTGGGATTTCATTACTTGTTATCTAATGCAGTAGGTAAGTAAAATAAATTATTACATTTTTTGTGTAAGTACATAAGTTATGTTTATAGCCTACGCTATTTGCGGTAAAGTGAGCACTTTTTGAGACCCTACTCATATTTTCCTTTCGACCAACTTTTGTCCTCCTGCAACCTTTTAATATAAGAAGTGCTGTCCAGGTGAGACTAGCATTCTAATAAACACGACTTCTATATTCTACTGCTATCAAAAGTTTTCTTCTGAAGCCACCATAATGTATATTTATTTGTTATGTTTATGAGTATGATATAGGCCTATTACTCTGTCACATGATGAAATTATCTCTGCGCCCACTAATTATATTAATAGTGATTTCATAAATAATCCTACCGAAATATTCGCGTAGTTGTGGGCTCCTTTTAAAGAAACCAGTATCAATTATTACTAATTACAGTTTTCCTAGTTAATAATATTATTACAATACATGCAATAATGCT
Organism: Dryococelus australis; assembly: GCA_029891345.1. Taxonomy (NCBI): domain Eukaryota; kingdom Metazoa; phylum Arthropoda; class Insecta; order Phasmatodea; family Phasmatidae; genus Dryococelus; species Dryococelus australis. The sequence continues at coordinate 1,901,085 of CM057001.1, forward strand.
AAAAAATGTTTTTGTATAAATATATGTGTTAAAAATTTTCAAGGTTTAAATTGTTTTCTGCTGTTACTCTTATAAAGCATTGTAGGGTTATCTAAATATATCTTAATACAAACTACTTCAATGTTTTATATTGTATGCACATAGCATTCTAAATCTTCTCATCAATAGTTAATTTCGAGTTATATAAGAACAATCTCGCTAGACATCACAATCCTGTGCAACCTAGAGTGCTGCGGTAGAGGTCGTTCATTAATTATTGTTTGTTATCACAATCGGACCTCACTCTCCTCTTCGACTTAAACTCGCAGAGTTAGGTCAACACAGGACTAACGTTTTTCTGTTGGTTAAAAGTTCTTAGAGGCATGTCGGACGAGTGAAAGTCCAATGACGTATGTGACATCAGAATAATTCTCAATGACGTGTAGCTCGCTTCTGAATTATTTCGAGAAATGATAAGGATCTTTATCAATAATATTTTTTTCCTACTATTATGCAGAGAAAATCAATTTCTTTTATTTCTAGGCAAGATATGCAACAGGTATGAAGAAATTTGGGCAGAAGAAATTATTTGGGGTTAAGAACAGAACATGTAAAACCGACTATGTTACTAAAATAAAACAAGATGCGCACAGCATTGATAAATTCTTGTTACCTATTACAGCATCCAGCTTCCCTTGCAAGTTCAACATATTGAGACTGCCAGCAACAAAACATTTCGTAAAGATCAGGGCATCAGCACCACTGGAAATATGTACACAATTTCCCCTTCAGCAGAACCAATTTCCCCTTCAGCAGAACCATTTTCCCGAAAGATGTAAGAATCTTTGGAATCTACAAATTTCCAAACTCTATTGGAGTAAAAAATTAATCTAGTTTCAGAAGAAACCTATTCGTCCGATCCAGTGCTATGGCCTAATGTTATGCAGCCTTCTATAAATGTTATAGACAAACTTTTTTTTTTTTACCGGGCCTCAAGAAATAAAAGACACTGTTTACTTCGGATGCAAGCAAGCGGCATCTTTTTAAATAAAATATACAATTAGGAAGCTAAAAAAAATGGGGAAAAAATTAAAAAGGCGACGGGGTGTGCATTATAATAGTTCGGACTGCGCATTGTGATTTTGCTACAAAATATTCGATAGAGACTGTAGCTCAAAACTAGGAACAACTGGTTTTCGTGACTGGAAGCACGTAAGAGATCGCTTGAAAGAACATGAAAAGTCACCAGATCATATAAATGAGTACTGCAAGTTGATTAAGAAAGAATCCAGACTTAGTCTCAATCAAGGTATAGTTTCAAAACATCCACAACTTATAAATAATGAAGTTCAACACTGAAAGTGTGTGCTCGAACGCCTTTTGTACATTATTATGTACTTTGGCCCAGCATAATTTGGCTTTCACGGGATCCTCGGAAAACCTATTTACAGAGAATAATGGAAACATCTTGAGCTAGTAGAACTGTTGGGAAATAATGCTGATGTTATCCGTCAACATTTAAGGCCTGTTTCAGCCAAGTCATCAAATAACTATTATTGCGGGAAACTATACAAGATTAACTTATGAACATTTTAGATGAAGTAGTACTCAAAACAAACACAAACAGGCTTACAAAGCCAAATATTATTACATAATTTTAGGCTATACCCCAGATATCAGTCACACTGGAAAAATGTCATTCACAATAAGGTTTGTGGATGCAGAAGATGGCGTATTTACAATAAATGAACACTTTTTGGGATTTCAAAATACCAGTAATTGTATAGGAGAAGGCTTGTCAGGACTATTAAGAACTTTAGCCAAAAATAGACTGGAAGACTGTCATAACCAGGGATATAACAATGGCGCCAATATGAGAGGTAAAATCACAAGTGTCCAAGCAAAAATTATTCAAATAAATCCAAGAACATCATTTTTGTTTTGGGGCTGTCATTATTTGAATTTATTGTTTTCAGATGCAGCATCATCATGATCAACTATTTATAACGCACTGTTTGGTGTTCTACAGAAAATACATGTGTTGCGCTCAGCTACTGGTTAACGTTGGGATATTTTGTAGAACCATGTAGCCAGCCTTACTGTGAAACCACTTGGTGCTACACGCTGGGAAAGTAGCATCCATAGTGTCAAGGCTATTATAGGCTGTTCACGGTAAAGTAAGCACATTTGAAGCCGTAGTTACTTTTACCTTTCAGCCATTTTTATCCTTTAACCACATTGTAAAATTATTTATTGCCGTGTACGTAATAAACACAGTGCCTATATTCCACCGCACTCGGATGTTAACGTCTAAGGCTAAAATAAAATATATTTATTGAGTATTATTCCACATGAGGGGGCTTTCAAAAGTGCTCACTTTACCGTGTATAGCCTATAGATAACAGGTGTATGATTCTTTAATTGCAGTGCGAATAGTAAAGAGCCTTACACAAGTGAATGCTTACTACACTTACGTCAATGATGTAAACGTTCTATATTATATTGCGCCAAGCTGTTTTTACTAAATGTAAATTTATACAAAAATATTAATTTGTAGTAAAGTTTATTACTGTTGTTCGACCACGTCTTACAAGTTTTACAAATTCTGTAATTACATATATAATTAATTTATTCTTTTTAGTTCATTTATAAATAAAAGCTTGATTTTGAAAGGTTTTTTACATTTAATTTATCTCTCTGTGTGCTTTCTGCCCTCGCTTTACGATTTAACTTCAAAGTTGTTTTCAGAAATCTTATTTCCTATGGAGCTTGACACAATGGAACTGTCAAAGAATAAAGTCACACACTCTGGACTTGAAGGTTTCGAAAAGTTCGAAATTAAAGTCAAAGTCAAGTAGCCATTTTGTCGAGAACATAACACAGGTTATGTGGAATGAATATTTGTTTATTATAGGGCGATTTTCATCTCGGTATATTAAACCAAACTCGTATAAATTAAAGAAATAGCAAACAAATACAATTTGAAAAGGAAATATATGAATGAATACTTATGAATAAAGTAAACAAGCGAGTTTCTTCGTTTTGAAAGGAAATGTTAATATAAATGCTTAAGCCTAATTTAAGAAACAGATACGTAAGATGCATTTCTTGACATAATATAATGATTTACATAAGATACACATTTTTAGAAAGATTACAGAACCGATTTTCAACTGTCTGAATTTGAATTTTTCCTTCAATTGTGTTGTGTATCAGTGGTTTTGACAAATGAAAAGAAATTCTAAAGTCAGATGCTGAAGTTTGCTATTCTCTCTCATGCGGACCTCGCTGGGCGTGTTTCTAAACTTGTGACTAATTTCCTGGGTGCAAGAACGGAGAGGACATGAGTGTTATGACTAATTTCCTGGGTGCAAGAACGGAGAGGACATGAGTGTTTTATTTTCCCCTATGTCTCGGGCGAGGCGATGCTCTAGTCAAAGAGCACCGGGTTGGGGGGGGGGGACGCGTGTCTGTGGACTCGGGGCAGGCAGTTAGCAGCGCTGCACGTCTCGAGCCGCCAATAGGCTAGCTTTCTATGTGCAGCCCACTTGTGAACGGGATTGCTACGCATTACTAATTCGTTGCTGAGTGTGAGCGGAGCCGGACTAACGCTCCATATCGGCGTGATTTACGTACAGTTCTCAGGTTTATGTGAACGTCCGTGACTGTGGTAAGGTTTGTTTAGATGGAAAGTTAACCCTTGTGGACTACCTCAGTGTAGTTCGAACAAATATTGTATGGTTAGCCTATCTCTCTGCCCCTGAGAACTAACTTCTCGCTGTTATAAATCAGCGGCGTGTGGTGAACTGTTGCAAGGTGAGCTGTGTTTTGCTCTCTACCATACCTAACCGTTTGCTAGTTTACACATCGGCCACTTAAACGTAGTAGTACAGTTGACGTCACAGCACGTGTGTAATGGGAGCCTCGCCGCTCTCTCGTGAGTGGCCGCACTACATCCCGGCTCCACTCTGGTTCCTGCTGCGTGCGCCGAGTGTGTGCAACACTAAACAAACACCAGCTTGCCTTGCAACACCTCACCACACACCATTGTTACAAATTTATTACAACTATAGTGTTTATATATATATAACAATACCATAGAGCGAGGGAAATTGTTATAGCAACTATAGTGTTTATATATATATATACCATAGAGCGAGGGAAATTGTTATAGCAACTATAACTTTTGTTACCTGTGAAACGGTGTTTGATTGGTTGAAAATTAACTCGGCACTCCGAGAGCCAGCCAAAAAATGTAAGTTTTACACTGCGGTGAAGACGTACAGCGTATTATGGCCCAATAGGAAGGTGGTAAGTGGAAATTAAGAGACCGACAGAGATGGTTTTACTTCAGCGGTGTACATAGGCGACTCACTTCTAGCTGCTTGTCGCAGTACATGTGTGCACACTTCCAAGAAATAAAAGTGTTCGTTTCTTCAATGTAGTACAGTAGGTGAAGCCGAATGACTGCACCGAGAAACATTTGAATGTTTATTTTACTTTTGTAAATGTTCCATCAGTTATTTGGCACTCCCTAGAGAAGTATAACGCAGGTACAATGATCGCCTTCCAATGAGACAGCAATTAACCAACCAACGAACAGTTTACAGATGCGCAATTATTGCCTGCAGGTCAATGAACCCACTAATAAATTATATTCTGGCTGGTGTGTTGTATGTTTTCTATCTTTGTATTGTAATGTTTGTTTATTTTCACGTCTATGCAAATTCCCTGTTAAATAAAATCATACATCAAATTAGACCATCTAAGAAATTATTCGTAAAGTTACCATATCAGGTGATACGAATAGTGAGAAAGTGCAAATAGTAAACTATTTTCCCATAGATCCTTGGAACCATTCCAACATTCACTCACGGAAACAGTCAAGTGCATAGAGAAGGCCCCAAACGTGTATAGTGACGTCGCTCAACATTGCGATGATTACACTCTGGTGGTATTGCCATACTATGTATAGGTTTAAAAACTTCCATTACAGTTCAGAAAGTTTACCAGAAAATTTTGAACAGTGAACTAACAAAATTGTTCCAGTCTCTAAGCTATCAACCCCCTTATTATGTTGCTGAAACTGAGCTCTATAAAATACGGCTCCGACTTCCCAGTGGCTGAGTACCCGATACAAGAACTCTCAGCTCCAGCCACGTTCACGAGATCGGCCGACTGTGATAACCAGGCTCACAAGTGAACTGCAGACTGAAGTATCACCTCTGAGAGCTACATCCACAAGACACCCACACCCAGTGGTGAATATCAAATTAAACGGAGCGTGAGTTTCGATACCCTTTTGACCTCGGCCACCACTGCAGAGCCGAAAAGTCCACCCCCCCCCCCCCTCTACTCCTTACCAACAACTTCTGACCAACTTAACCGTATCGTAACTTGCGCGGTTTCTTTTGTTGGTTATCAGGAGTCCCAGGTCGCGCTCTTGCACCACTAAAATTGGAAAGTTGGCAGCGACATCCTGGACACGCAGTCGGCTTGTGTTGTGGGTCGCCGAGAAGGTACGAGCCTCAGCTTACAAGCCTGCCAATAAATAGCAGAAACTTGCAAACTGGAACTCTGGGCCAAACGTATGGCCACCCGACACTAAGTGGCTACGAAACTCTGCACACAACGGTGTACCTGTATATATGATTTAAAATTCAGTGGTGTGACCAAAACCTTCCGTGGCAGGATTTCCTTCACAGCATTATGGTACAATGGAATATAAATATGTTTTCATGACGTTTTTAAAGTTCTTATTACATTTCGTTCCTACAAATAAAATCAAATATAAAATCGTAACAGCTTGCGCGAAGAAACTTTTTTTTGGCTGTAATAATATAATTTAAAAATACCCTGATATATATATATATATATATATATATATATATATATATATATATATATATATATATATATATATATATATATATGTCTAAGTAAATGATGTAACACCTTCAATAAGAATAGCCTTAAACATACTTTATATACATAACACGTGAACCACATTTTTAAGCCAAGGTAAGTTATTAAAATAAAAACTAGTGAAATAATATGTTGTTAACTACACAATACACACAATATGTAGCCGATAAAGGTGAAGCGAGACGAATATGGAGTATCACCGGAATGCAAAGGCGATCCCTGAATAAATCCGCCGACCAGTGAAAACACCTGGGTGACCCTCGACGAGAATCGAACTCGGTTCGGCTTGGTGTGAGGCGAGTAATCTGACCGTTACAGCACCGTCCCCCCTTCCCCCGCAGGGTTCGGGAGCTTCGTTGATGAAAGACGCAGCGTTGGAACTAAACTTAGCCTGTTTTAATGCTGAATGACTCTGACGTTTTTTTTAAGTATAGGCTGTTCACGGTAAAATGAGCACTTCTGAAAGCCCTGGTAAAGATCTACTTGTGTGCACGTTGTGTATTCTTCCGCCTTACGTAAAATTAACATTGCCATGGGCATCATCACTTTATTCATGCGTCAGACAAGTGAAACTGTGAAATTATTATAAAAGTAAATATTTGACAAATATGCTCGTTTTTACTTTTCGATGCATTAAAAAACACAGAAAGCGAAAGTAATAATTTAAGTTATCACAAATGGTTACCGAACACTTTTTATTTGACGTTAAGATATGGAACTACTTTCCATCCATCGTTACCAACTTTACTGGACGCATGTCACTCAGTGCGCCCGTTGAAATATACCTAAGCGGATAGGGAAGTGGCGTTTTTCTAATGTTGATTTCAAAAGTGCTCACTTTATTGTGAACAGCTTTTATGAAAGGTCGTTAATGTTATTTGGAAGCTTTCGGAGATGATAACGCGCATATAAAATACTCTGAAAATAAACCCAGATGAACTTAATTTAGTAAAGTAAGGTTCTTGGAGATATGCCACTTGTTTTGTTCGACCTGCGTAGCGGGAGTAGATGAAGTGCAGCGGGCGACAAACACCCCACACAGGAAATAAAAACAGGCCGTCGTCGAGAAGATTTACCCTGAGACGGGAATAAATACGAGGACAAGTCGAGCAGTAGCAATAAAACTTCCATAAAACTGGCTGGTCCTGCACCCCCCTCACCCTTACAACCTCTCCTTATCAACCAAACAGCCCGCGGAGACAAGCAACGAGCCGTGACAAGAAGGGGCGTGTTTTATCGCGCTGGTTTATTGGGCGGGAATATATCCCCCCCGCCCTCTTCCAGTAGGCTACGTATCTGTAGATCCCTTAGTACACCGCCTTCGATATACGGGCCTCTGGACGTCCTATGCTCAGAACTCCGGTGATTTCCGATATTGGCGGAAGAGTGTACACTGCATTGTCCTTGTAGTCGTTGAAACATATTAGGAATTGGCGGAAGAGTGTACACTTCGTTGTCCTTGTAGTCGTTGAAACAGATTAGGAATTGGTGGAAGAGTAAACACTTCGTTGTCCTTGTAGTCATTGAAACATATTAGGAATTGGCGGAAGTGTGTACACTTCGTTGTCCTTGTAGTCGTTGAAACATATTAGGAATTGGTGGAAGAGTGTACACTGCATTGTCCTTGTAGTCGTTGAAACATATTAGGAATTGGCGGAAGAGTGTACACTTCGTTGTCCTTGTAGTCGTTGAAACAGATTAGGAATTGGCGGAAGAGTAAACACTTCGTTGTCCTTGTAGTCATTGAAACATATTAGGAATTGGCGGAAGTGTGTACACTTCGTTGTCCTTGTAGTCGTTGAAACATATTAGGAATTGGCGGAAGTGTGTACACTTCGTTGTCCTTGTAGTCATTGAAACATATTAGGAATTGGTGGAAGAGTGTACACTTCGTTGTCCTTGTAGTCGTTGAAACAGATTAGGAATTGGCGGAAGTGTGTACACTTCGTTATCCTTGTAGTGGTTGAAACATATTAGGAATTGGCGGAAGAGTGTACATTTCGTTGTCCTTGAAACAGATTATGCTTCGCATGCGGAATATCTTGTCATGGATTAACTCCGGGAAAATTCCTCTGGGTTGTTTCTCTCACCAAATGATTTTCTATGGCCATTCCAAGCAAATGTCACTGCAATTCAATAGCGTAAACATTATTAATATTCGTTCACGCTACTTATTAGCTTATATAAGCACAAGTAAATTATTATTATTATTATTATTATTATTATTATCATCATCTACAAAAAGGTGAATGAATATATCGTATATTTTTTAATTGACTGTTACGAGTGCGTATAAACAAATCGCGTCTGACTTGACACACTTTTAAATGTAACATAAATTTTTGATATCTTCCCAATAACTTTCATCATAGCCGATTTAATATAGCAGACTATGAAATAATACAGTATAGTAGTGCACGTCGGAAGAATTCAGTGGTATGTAAATAGTGGCATTGTGTGTTTACACATTACTCTTCAATCTGGTGAACGTGATGAATTGGTTCAGATGTTAACACACTGCCTGTATTTACACGGCAAATACCAATAACATAGTTTGCAAACATATCAGAAAACGTTTAAATGTTTAGCCCCCAACGTGAATGACAATGTAAGAACATTGAACTATGTTCTCCAGTATTCTATGGATCATAATTAACCGGAAAATACTACTATAGAATATTGACTGTAACAATATTAACAGCCACTGTTGAGAAATGATTTAGTGCTAAGAAGAGCTATAACTCCACTGACAAACAGGAAAGGAGATAAATTACTGAATTCGTTACATTTATATCATAAAAGTATGTGCGATTTTGTTCACATCTCAGCTATAGTCTATGAGCGGTTTCTTTACACTCCTGAATTAAACCTTTAAAAATTACTCCATGGATGATATGTTTGGTTGATTTTTTAATATGTCGCAATGTATAAGTGTTTATACTTGTCACCACAGAATTACTTCATATTTGGTTAAATTGGTTTTTTTTTTTGCTTATTTATTTTTCTATAAATTTTAAAACTTCGTTTATTATTAATAGAATAAAAAGAGGGAGGAGACACGTGTTTTACGCTGTCCCTATAGTGTAATTTTCTATACTCGGTTAAGCTTTGTTTGCATGCGGTGGGGGAATATCCTAGAAGTAGAATCTCAGCAGGTATTTAGAAACTTTTGAAGAAACCGTGAATGTCATGCAAACTATTATATTGTTGCTAAAATGTTCTGGAGGTGGTTGTTGGTTGGTATGTGGAAGAGGGGAGGAAGGGGGCTCTTGAGCTGTGCCTTAGGAAGATGTACAGCTGGTGCTTGAAGACTGCCCCTCCCCCCTTCTCCTACACTCACTTGCAACTTTCCGTTAGCACTAAGTTTCATTATATTTTGCATAAAAACTACTGTTTTCTACACTGGCGCTAACAACACTGGCATTCATTCCACTCACCTCGGCAATATGCAAGCGCTAGTGTCGCATGTCAACAGTCTTTTTCTACACTGGCGCTAACAACACTGGCATTCATTCCACTCACCTCGGCAATATGCAAGCGCTAGTGTCGCATGTCAACAGTCTTTTTCTACACTGGCGCTAACAACACTGGCATTCATTCCACTCACCTCGGCAATATGCAAGTGCTAGTGTCGCATGTCAACAGTCTTTTTCTACACTGGCGCTAACAACACTGGCATTCATTCCACTCACCTCGGCAATATGCAAGCGCTAGTGTCGCATGTCAACAGTCTTTTTCTACACTGGCGCTAACAACACTGGCATTCATTCCACTCACCTCGGCAATATGCAAGCGCTAGTGTCGCATGTCAACAAATTTTTTCTACACTGGCGCTAACAACACTGGCATTCATTCCACTCACCTCGGCAATATGCAAGCGCTAGTGTCGCATGTCAACAGTCTTTTTCTACACTGGCGCTAACAACACTGGCATTCATTCCACTCACCTCGGCAATATGCAAGCGCTAGTGTCGCATGTCAACAGTCTTTTTCTACACTGGCGCTAACAACACTGGCATTCATTCCACTCACCTCGGCAATATGCAAGCGCTAGTGTCGCATGTCAACAGTCTTTTTCTACACTGGCGCTAACAACACTGGCATTCATTCCACTCACCTCGGCAATATGCAAGCGCTAGTGTCGCATGTCAACAGTCTTTTTCTACACTGGCGCTAACAACACTGGCATTCATTCCACTCACCTCGGCAATATGCAAGCGCTAGTGTCGCATGTCAACAGTCTTTTTCTTCTCTATTTTCTACGTTAGAAAAGAAAATAATTGCAATATTCATAAATAAAATATAGAATGACTTCGTAACTAAGTAAAACCTGTCTGTTTTTTTATCATTCACGTAGCTTAAAGTTTGAATTAAAAGTGATCTTTGTGGAACACTGCACAACTAGCAGTAGGCATTTCCTCTATGCCAAACGGTCCCACAAGAAAACTAGTTTTGTTACTAACCTGAGTAGAGTCATCTAACCAACACACCTCGCCATGTTTTGATTCCTATTGTTTATAAATTAAATATTATAATTTATCGGTAAAATTTAAGTAAAAGTTCAATGTAACGAAAAATAAGATACTTAAATGTTAACACCGGTTAGAATGCTTGCGATGTCTTACGTGTGGCGGAGAGATATGTGAAAAGAAAATTATACCCTAAGCAGGGCTTTCCAAAGTGCCCGATGAAAGGCGAATATCCTGTACGGTAATGCTTGTAAAGGAGAAATGTTTGTAGATATCGTTGCTTTACACACGTCAGAGAAAGTACTTGCAAAGAAACACGGCTGCTGTCCGCCCGTCAACTGTTTGTCCCTGCACTGAATACAGATTTAGTTGGGGCCTTCATTAAGACGTCGTGTATTTATTCATTTTTTATCTGAGCTACTAATAAACCAGCATTCCATGCGGAGCTGCTGATAATGCTGGTGTGTCAATAACTGACGATATATTGACTACAGCGACAGGAGTTGGTGGGCCGCCTGTATGTTTCTTCAGAGTCTCTAGAATGGCGTACGGACAGGAACTATTATGTCCCACCGGAGGTGCCGCGGTGGTGTAGTGGCAAGACGACTCGACTCTACTCCCTGCACCTAGGCGAACCTTGTTCGATACCCGGCAAGGTCGCTCCCCTATTTTCGCACGTGAAAATACGATTCCGCTGGTCGGCGGGTTTTCTCGGGGATCTCCAGTTTTCCCCCACCCTCGCAAGCCGGCGCTACTCCGTACTCACCTCGTTTTACCCTCATCGCCTCTCTCAAGACCTCGATGTTAAGAGCCTACTATATATACCCACAACGGGAACCGAACAGAGTTTTCCAAAGTGCTCCAGAAACAATGAACCAGGTATATTTCCGCAACGAGCCCTCACAATGAAGACCCGTCTGCTTGGACTCACGAGGTGCGTACATACATACTACTGTACAGCGCGGCGCAATACGGGCCACTAGGGGCTCCCGAGAGGGGAATACTTGTTCCTTTCTTTTATATTGTGTGTCATGATTCGCTCTAACCCCCTGTGTAATTTCTTCATAACCCATCGGCATTATAAACATAAGTCAGTCTCAAAATGCCGTTAAAGGACACCAAAATAACGTTTGCAATATTTAATATGTCTTGAATGAGGTATTCCCGACAGGTTTGAATGAATTCCACGCCTATTTCGTAAGAAAACAGTTGGGTAGGCCTATAAAAAACAGTGCAGTTCGTATCTAAAGAAAGCAGGAAGCTCTGCAAGTTGACAGTATCATTTGATTTTGTTGAAAAAGGAAAGAAAAAAAAAAAAAACTAAGAAATGAATGAAAATTTTTTTGCGTTATTAACACAATTATGAGGATCCAGACTTAAGTTTCGTAAACTACATATATTTCCAAAAGTTACAATGTTCGTGAGGTCACGTGGATAGATCCAGATTCGCCAGCCGCCATCTTGATAAGTCACCCGAAGGCCATATTTTATTTTTTTTTCACTCTAAAATTTCTCTATCTTCCCAAAAATTTCCCATTTTTCCTAAAAAATTTGAAGCCCCCAAAAATGGTAGACGCTTCCCTCGTGCGAAAACAATCCCCTGGAATCCAATTTTCGACAATTTAATTAATTTGTGGGAGCTTCCTTCAAACCTACAGAGCCATATTGGTTTTATAGGCATACCGTATGCCAAATCGATACAAGGTATAGATGATAGGGCTCAGAACTAAGCATCAGCCATCTTGCATCCATATTGCATGCAGATAACCTTTGACCCAGACCATGACTTTTGACCCGTGACCTTGAAGATGCAAAAATTTAAGAAAGTTAAAAAAAAATTTGAAAAAACTCCGAAAAAATATCAAAATATCGCAAAAACTCCCAAATTTTTTTATTAAAATTAAATTACTAAAAGTTATTTAAAAATTATTTAAAAACTATTTTAAAAACATATAAATTATTTTTTTATACTTACATTTCCCAGCACCACCATTAATCACTTTCGTTCCATCCCCAGCAGATGGACTGACTCACTCGCGCCCGTTCACCTCACCTACACTCATTCCGCCATCTTGATTTTTTTTTTCGTTTGTCATTACTTTATACACTATTGGAAACCACCATCTTGGTAGGGGACCTCCTACTGGGTAGGTGACTGCCATCTTTGTATACATCACTTTTCTACCATCTCGGAAGACAATGCCCATCAGTAATTGAACTGTAACCTGTGACCCCTGACCGCTAACCTTGACACCGTGACCTTGAAAACAAAAATTTGAGAAAAATACATAAAAGTCAGCAAGCATAATACATTGCAGACTACCACAACCTTGACCCCATGACAGTGAATGACCTAAAAATACTAAAACACTTGACAAATCCATAAAATTAAGCTTGCATAATACATTACAGACTACTGCGACCATATTAGATGCAGACTACCTTGACCTTGAACCCATAACCCTGAATGACCTTGAAAATAAAAAAAATATATAAAAATACATAAAAGTCAGCAAACATAATACGTTACAGACTACCACCACCATATTAAATGCAGATTATCTTGAACTTAACCCCGTGACCTTGAATGACCTTGATAACAAGAACTCGAGATAAAATACATAAAAATCAGCAAGTATAATATATTACAGACTACCAACGCCATACTAGACGCAGACTACCTTAACCTTCACCCTGTGACCTTGAATGACCTTGAAAACAAAAACTCGGGGAAGAATTATAAAAAAATTTCGAGGAACATATAACATTAGACCTCCTTCCCTTGCTAACCTCTCCACCACCTCCACTCTCCTTCACACTTCTCCCTACCTGCTGGGCAACACCTCTTTCCACACTGCTCTTGCTCAGCAGACCTTCCTCAACCATTTCCTTCCTCGCTCTAAATCTGTTGCATCCAACCTGCTTAGAATGTACTGCAATATTAACCCACACGCTATTTTTGTACATTTCATTTCAACATATACCTCTGGTACCATATCATTGATTATGCACATACAGTGATATACCATTGCAGCAAATAATTAAGTAATAAAATTATAATTTGACACGCCATTTGATTTTCATTATTGTGCTCCCTGGCGGCATTGGGTTGTAGTGACAGATCTGAAAACCAAGACTGTCATATTCCTGATATCAGGGATAGTAGGCATGCTAGGAGAAGGTACATCGACACTAGCGAGAAATATAACACTTTCGTTTATTCATTGGAAATACGTATTTTTTAAATGTACATCAGACTACAGACATAAAAAACAGAATCTCTATAGTTTTCATATATTCATGTACGGTTTTTCCAGCAATAAACTCACTTTTCATGTAGTGAATATAATATGCTTATACGCAGCTCAAGAAAATCTACGTGAACAAACGTCCAACCAGAACCCTTGTCCATATATTCCTGTTCTTCACGACAAAGTTTTTCTTTCAAGGCCTCTTCAGATCCTGGAATGCTATCAACATTGTACAATGCTTGATTGGCAGTCTTGAATGCTCGCCGGCTGATTCCTTCATCAAGAGGTTGAGGCTTTTCATAGGTACACTGCAGCCAAACATTGTACTTTATGGAACCTTATTCGACTTCCTCAGTTAATTGATTGATTATCCTTTGCTTAACGTGGTCTACGTATGTACATATGTCTTTCGTACCAGCAAAGTTATTTCCAATTACATAATCTTTTAAAATGCTCTTGAATACTGAATTATTTTTAGGTAGAATCCATTCGATGTGGTATCACCAATATCTAGTACAGAACATTTTTTAGCTGCAATTTATTTACATTTTGAATTTATAGAAATGTAATATTTCTGTGGCTCTTTATTTATTTGTTAACAATTTTCAACTTTTCTTGGCGGCACGTCAAAATATTTTATATTAAATAAATTTCAACAATTGTGAAAATAATATTGAGTATACATCTCGACACTCTGGTCTGTTTATTTTACTGGCCATGGAATACAAGATCGCGTGTTCTCTCCCACGGTTCTCAAATTGACTTAGTCTCCTTACATGGAGAAGTGAACATACGAGCAGGAGATGCTGTAATGGCATGAATTATCCAAAAGAGCTGTATTCGACAGGTAATTCAGCTCTTCAGTATAACACGAGTTTCAGGAGACAAAAGCACATGTTACCACAAATAATTATCGTAATGTTCGGGAAAAGTGGAAATGCGAACACATTTAAAATCGTTAATGCAACACGTGTAATAACTACTGAGAACAAAAAAAATTTTGCAGGCATAATTTCCAACTGCATTCTGCCGCCATGCAGAACATTGCATCAAATAAATGTGCGAACGATGTAAAAAACTTGTCAACCGACTGCTCTCTGAAACGAAGCGAGAAACGCGGTGTTTTTTTTTGTTCCAGTCGATAACTCCCGGGAACACGTTTGATGTTAAATGAACATTCTAACAGTAACTGATATCGCCTTTCAGTTTCGACAGCTCTCTGTGTTTATTTTACAACGCGTGTGTGTACACACAAACGTAGTTAACATATTAGACCGTTTTTTTCCCCGTCCGTACGCGAAAGATATTCATTTGCAGACTGAAAAATCATCTTGTAATTTCCAAGCACTTTTCGCTTCAAAAATGTAAACCTAGATGCATTATGACTATATGAAAATAACGCGACAAAAGCGCTGCCAAGTATACTTTCAAGGTGGATCATGTAAAACTGTTATGTTTGAATTACAATTACACGTTAGTTTTCTGTGATTTAATATTAATTCTGGTAAGGCCTACTTAACGGTGTCTTCTACTGATTGGCAAAGAATTCTAATTTCGCCGACGCAGGTTATTAGTGCAGTACAGCAACTCGCCAATTTGTAGCACCTTATTAAATGCTTAATAACTAACTGCTTACTAACTGAATTACGAGTGGTTTATATTTATTGAGAATAGATTCAAATATCTTACATGTTATATAGTATAGAGGTTGCAATGATGCACTCTATAGTAATTAAATCGGGATATTTGGTTCATTTTCTTTTTTGCGAGGAATTATAATTGCTTCAGTATTTGAAGTTTTTGCTGTATTATGTTTATCTGTCACGTGTTTGCTTTTTCTGAAATCGCAGTTTAAATTGCGTTGGCAATCGGAGATAAAAACTTTTACCACTTTCGTAGACATTGGTGTTCCTTGGAGAATGTTCTAGTATTTCGTAGACATTGGTGTTCCTTGGAGAATGTTCTAGTATTTCGTAGACATTGGTGTTCCTTGAAGAATGTTCTAGTATTTCGTAGACATTGGTGTTCCTTGGAGAATGTTCTAGCATTTCGTAGACATTTGTGTTCCTTGGAGAATGTTCTAGAATGTCGATTATTTTTGCTACGACGTAGTTTAGAATGGCGCGTGGGAAGTGGTCGCGACGGAGGTCTCACGGTATTCCGAAGGGATTCCGTACCACCCCATGACCTTATTTGGTGAGGTTTTTGACCTCCAATACGAGGAGAGGAGATAACGTCACCGACCGCTAACAGTTGACAACCAGCTCTAGCAGAAGACACGTCTAGCGTGGCACATTTCGTCCACACCGGCAAACTCCCCCCATGGCCTTTACTTCTTTTATTTTCAACTTCAATTTTCCGACAAATTTCTTTTACTAATATATGGGGATAGGAACATTTCACGAGTTCATTTTAGGACAAGATAGATGTTAAGCAGGTGTACACTGAAGTTGACTTTGCAATTGGGTCGCAGTTTATTAGACGCGCCCTGGACGAATCTGAGCCAATAGCAGACTTGCAAGGAAACAACTAGCGAGTGTTAAGTAACACTGGTTACTACTACATGGGGCAGCAGCCATGAACAAACATCTGAGGCTCGAGTATACACATTACTGTGGAGTATAGTATAGACTACAGGTCATTGAACTCGCGAATTTTCCCTATCCCTACTAAAATATTTCCGCCGCTGTGCGAGGTCGCCAGGCAACTAACATTCCTCCTGCCTTCGTCATTTTCTCTTGCGATGCGAGTTTTGAATGCCGTAATTAATAAATGTACTTTTGCGGTCTTGGTCTTTGCTCGTCTGTCTCGTTTAGCTGACTGTTCGTTTCTGTACTAATGAAAGATTGTGAACTGCTCACATCGAATTTGAAATAAAAATGCAGAGGAAATAATACGAGACTTGAATTCTTTATTTTATTTTTAATATGGCGCCTTTATTTAAGTTTCATGTCTCCACCGAGAGACTAAAACCGAGCTGTAATTTCCTGTCAACAATTCTGACGTTTGCGACATTATAACGTGTACATAGGCTATATTTGTAGACACATTAATGTGAGAAAACCATGAGAAATCGTTCGATACTTCAGAAATAACATACGTGTTTCCAGAAGAGTTTGATCTTACCAGTTTCTCAACTGATATGTGTCATGAATCGGATATAGTGCATATGTGTCCATCAGTGATTGGGTGAAAACTCTTTTGACACACCTAGAGCGCATAAGTAGGGAACCGAATTTCACGAGAAGATTTCCGCACATGCTATATTACAGTACCCTACGGCCTTACCAGCGGTTCTCTTTTCCTTATTGGAGGCTTGTCTTTGTGAGAAGACATTTTACTTCTCGGCTGGCCAATCAGAATTAGGTAACTCACTCCGATACTGTACATGTGATACGCGCGCACACACACCAAGGGCGCGTGACACGGAAACCATCCAATCACGAAAGTGGATCTGAGCTAAAGTGCTGTGAAGAACAACTTGTCGTTGTCGTTGTACTTATTCCCAATTTCTTCTTTCTGCTCAATACGACCTCCCGACGAATGTAGTAGGTAAGGTAACATAGCGACACTGCTCAATACGACCTCCCGACGAATGTAGTAGGTAAGGTAACATAGCGACACTGTCAATACGACTCCGACGAATGTAGTAGGTAAGGTAACATAGCTACACTGCTCAATACGACCTCCGACGAATGTAGTAGGTAAGGTAACATAGCGACACTGCCAATACGACCTCCCGACGAATGTAGTAGGTAAGGTAACATAGCGACACTGCTCAATACGACCTCCCGACGAATGTAGTAGGTAAGGTAACATAGCGACACTGCTCAACGACCTCCCGACGAATGTAGTAGGTAAGGTAACATAGCGACATGCTCAATACGAACTCCCGACGAATGTAGTAAAAGGTAACATAGCGACACTGCTCAATACGACCTCCCGACGAATGTAGTAGGTAAGGTAACATAGCGACACTGCTCAATACGACCTCCCGACGAATGTAGTAGTAAGGTAACATAGCGACACTGCTCAATAAGACCTCCCGACGAATGTAGTCGGTAAGGTAACATAGCGACACTGCTCAATACGACCTCCCGACGAATGTAGTAGGTAAGGTAACATAGCGACACTGCTCAATACGACCTCCCGACGAATGTAGTAGGTAAGGTAACATAGCGACACTGCTCAATACGACCTCCCGACGAATGTAGTAGGTAAGGTAACATAGCGACACTGCTCAATACGACCTCCGACGAATGTACTAGGTAAGGTAACATAGCGACACTGCTCAATACGACCTCCCGACGAATGTAGTAGGTAAGGTAACATAGCGACACTGCTCAATACGACCTCCCGACGAATGTTCAGGTAAGGCAACATAGCGACACTGCTCAATACGACCTCCCGACGAATTAGTAGTAAGGTAACATAGCGACACTGCTCGATACGACCTCCCGACGAATGTAGTAGGTAAGCAACATAGCGACACTGCTCAATACGACCTCCCGACGAATGTAGTAGGTAAGGTAACATAGCGACACTGCTCAATACGACCTCCCGACGAATGTAGTAAGAAAGGTAACATAGCGACACTGCTCAATACGACCTCCCGACGAATGTATAGGTAAGGTAACATAGCGACACTGCTCAATACGACCTCCCGACGAATGTAGTAGGTAAGGTAACATAGCGACCCTGCTCAATACGACCTCCCGACGAATGTAGTAGGTAAGGTAACATAGCGACACTGCTCAATACGACCTCCCGACGAATGTAGTAGGTAAGGTAACATAGCGACACTGCTCAATACGACCTCCCGACGAATGTAGTAGGTAAGGTAACATAGCGACACTGCTCAATACGACCTTCCGACGAATGTAGTAGGTCAGGTAACATAGCGACACTGCTCAATACGACCTCCCGACGAATGTAGTAGGTAAGGTAACATAGCGACACTGCTCAATACGACCTCCCGACGAATGTAGTAGGTAAGGTAACATAGCGACACTGCTCAATACGACCTTCCGACGAATGTAGTAGGTAAGGTAACATAGCGACACTGCTCAATGCGACCTACCGACGAATGTAGTAGGTAAGATAACATAGCGACACTGCTCAATACGACCTCCCGACGAATGTACTAGGTAAGGTAACATAGCGACACTGCTCAATACGACCTCCCGACAAATGTAGTAGGTAAGGTAACATAGCGACACTGCTCAATACGACCTCCCGACGAATGTAGTAGGTAAGGTAACATAGCGACACTGCTCAATACGACCTTCCGACGAATGTAGTAGGTAAGGTAACATAGCGACACTGCTCAATACGACCTCCCGACGAATGTACTAGGTAAGGTAACATAGCGACACTGCTCAATACGACCTCCCGACGAATGTAGTAGGTAAGGCAACATAGCGACACTGCTCAATACGACCTCCCGACGAATGTAGTAGGTAAGGTAACATAGCGACACTGCTCAATACGACCTCCCGACGAATGTAGTAGGTAAGGTAACATAGCGACACTGCTCAATACGACCTCCCGACGAATGTAGTAGGTAAGGTAACATAGCGACACTGCTCAATACGACCTCCAGACGAATGTACTAGGTAAGGTAACATTAGCGACACTGCTCAATACGACCTCCCGACGAAAGTAGTAGGTAAGGTAACATAGCGACACTGCTCAATACGACATACCGACGAATGTAGTAGGTAAGATAACATAGCGACACTGCTCAATACGACCTCCCGACGAATGTTTTAGGTAAGGTAACATAGCGACACTGTTCAATACGACCTCCCGACGAATGTAGTAGGTAAGGCAACATAGCGACACTGCTCAATACGACCTCCCGACGAATGTAGTAGGTAAGGCAACATAGCGACACTGCTCAATACGACCTTCCGACGAATGTAGTAGGTAAGGTAACATAGCGACACTGCTCAATACGACCGCCCGACGAATGTACTAGGTAAGGTAACATAGCGACACTGCTCAATACGACCTCTCGACTAATGTAGTAGGTAAGATAACATAGCGACACTGCTCAATACGACCTCCCGACGAATGTACTAGGTAAGGTAACATAGCGACACTGCTCAATACGACCTCCCGACAAATGTAGTAGGTAAGGTAACATAGCGACACTGCTCAATACGACCTCCCGACGAATGTAGTAGGTAAGGTAACATAGCGACACTGCTCAATACGACCTTCCGACGAATGTAGTAGGTAAGGTAACATAGCGACACTGCTCAATACGACCTCCCGACGAATGTACTAGGTAAGGTAACATAGCGACACTGCTCAATACGACCTCCCGACGAATGTAGTAGGTAAGGCAACATAGCGACACTGCTCAATACGACCTCCCGACGAATGTAGTAGGTAAGGTAACATAGCGACACTGCTCAATACGACCTCCCGACGAATGTAGTAGGTAAGGTAACATAGCGACACTGCTCAATACGACCTCCCGAATGTAGTATAGGTAAGGTAACATAGCGACACTGCTCAATACGACCTCCAGACGAATGTACTAGGTAAGGTAACATAGCGACACTGCTCAATACGACCTCCCGACGAATGTAGTAGGTAAGGTAACATAGCGACACTGCTCAATACGACATCCGACGAATGTAGTAGGTAAGATAACATAGCGACACTGCTCATACGACCTCCCGACGAATGTTTTAGGTAAGGTAACATAGCGACACTGTTCAATACGACCTCCGACGAATGTACTAGGTAAGGCAACATAGCGACACTGCTCAATACGACCTCCCGACGAATGTAGTAGGTAAGGCAACATAGCGACACTGCTCAATACGACCTTCCGACGAATGTAGTAGGTAAGGTAACATAGCGACACTGCTCAATACGACCTTCCGACGAATGTAGTAGGTAAGGTAACATAGCGACACTGCTCAATACGACCTCCCGACGAATGTATAGTAAGGTAACATAGCGACACTGCTCAATACGACCTCCCGACGAATGTAGTAGGAAGGTAACATAGCGACACTGCTCAATACGACCTCCCGACGAATGTAGTAGGTAAGGTAACATAGCGACACTGCTCAATACGACCTCCCGACGAATGTATAGGTAAGGTAACATAGCGACACTGCTCAATACGACCCCCGACGAATGTATAGGTAAGGTAACATAGCGACACTGCTCAATACGACCTCTCGACTGAATGTGTAGTTAAGTAACATAGCGACACTGCTCAATACGACCTCCGACGAATGTACTAGGTAAGGTAACATAGCGACACTGCTCAATACGACCTCCCGACAATGTATAGGTAAGGTAACATAGCGACACTGCTCAATACGACCTCCCGACGAATGTAGTAGGTAAGGTAACATAGCGACACTGCTCAATACGACCTCCGACGAATGTAGTAGGTAAGGTAACATAGCGACACTGCTCAATACGACCTCCCGACGAATGTAGTAGGTAAGGTAACATAGCGACACTGCTCAATACGACCTCCCGACGAATGTAGTAGGTAAGGCAACATAGCGACACTGCTCAATACGACCTCCCGACGAATGTAGTAGGTAAGGTAACATAGCGACACTGCTCAATACGACCTCCCGACGAATGTAGTAGGTAAGGTAACATAGCGACACTGCTCAATACGACCTCCCGACGAATGTAGTAGGTAAGGTAACATAGCGACACTGCTCAATACGACCTCCGACGAATGTATAGGTAAGGTAACATAGCGACACTGCTCAATACGACCTCCCGACGAAGTAGTAGGTAAGGTAACATAGCGACACTGCTCAATACGACATCCGACGAATGTAGTAGGTAAGTAACATAGCGACACTGCTCAATACGACCTCCCGACGAATGTTTAGGTAAGGTAACATAGCGACACTGTTCAATACGACCTCCCGACGAATGTAGTAGGTAAGGCTAACATAGCGACACTGCTTCAATACGACCTCCCGACGAATGTAGTAGGTAAGGTAACATAGCGACACTGCTCAATACGACCTTCCGACGAATGTAGTCGGTAAGGTAACATAGCGACACTGCTCAATACGACCTCCCGACGAATGTATAGGTAAGGTAACATAGCGACACTGCTCAATACGACCTCCGACGATATGTATAGGTAAGGTAACATAGCGACACTGCTCAATACGACCTCCCGACGAATGTATAGGTAAGGTAACATAGCGACACTGCTCAATACGACCTCCCGACAATGTACTAGGTAAGGTAACATAGCGACACTGCCAATACGACCTCCCGACGAATGTAGTAGGTAAGGTAACATAGCGACACTGCTCAATACGACCTCCCGACGAATGTAGTAGGTAAGGTAACATAGCGACACTGCTCAATACGACCTCCCGACGAATGTTAGTAGTAAGGTAACATAGCGACATGCTCAATACGAACCTCCCGACGAATGTAGTAGAGTAAAGGTAACATAGCGACACTGCTCAATACGACCTCCCGACGAATGTAGTAGGTAAGGTAACATAGCGACACTGCTCAATACGACCTCCCGACGAATGTAGTAGGTAAGGTAACATAGCGACACTGCTCAATACGACCTCCCGACGAATGTAGTAGGTAAGGTAACATAGCGACACTGCTCAATACGACCTCCCGACGAATGTAGTAGGTAAGGTAACATAGCGACACTGTTCAATACGACCTCCCGACGAATGTAGTAGGTAAGGTAACATAGCGACACTGCTCAATAGACCTCCCGACGAATGTAGTGGTAAGGTAACATAGCGACACTGCTCAATACGACCTCCCGACGAATGTAGTAGTAAGGTAACATAGCGACACTGCTCAATACGACCTCCCGACGAATGTATAGGTAAGGTAACATAGCGACACTGCTCAATACACCTCACCGACGAATGTAGTAGGTAAGGCAACATAGCGACACGCTCAATACGACCTCCCGACGAATGTAGTAGGTAAGGTAACATGCGACACTGCTCAATACACCTCCCGACGAATGTAGTAGGTAAGGTAACATAGCGACACTGCTCAATACGACCTCCCGACGAATGTAGTAGGAAGGTAACATAGCGACACTGCTCAATACGACCTCCCGACGAATGTAGTAGGTAAGGTAACATAGCGACACTGCTCAATACGAACTCCCGACGAATGTAGTAGTAAGGTAACATAGCGACATGCTCAATACGACCTCCCGACGAATGTATAGGTAAGGTAACATAGCGACACTGCTCAATACGACCTCTCGACAATGTAGTAGGTAAGTAACATAGCGACACTGCTCAAAAACGACCTCCCGACGAATGTATAGGTAAGGTAACATAGCGACAGCAATACGACCTCCGCAATAGTGGTAATAAGCGACACTCCATACGACCTCCGACAATGTAGTAGGTAAGGTAACATAGCGACACTGCTCAATACGACCTCCCGACGATGTAGTAGTAAGGTAACATAGCGACACTGCTCAATACGACCTCCGACGAATGTAGTAGGTAAGGTAACATAGCGAACACTGCTCAATACGACCTCCCGACGAATGTAGTAGGTAAGGTAACATAGCGACACTGCTCAATACGACCTCCCGACGAATGTTAGCTAGGTAAGGCAACATAGCGACACTGCTCAATACGACCTCCCGACGAATGTAGTAGTAAGGTAACATAGCGACACTGCTCATACGACCTCCCGACGAATGTAGTAGGTAAGGTAACATAGCGACACTGCTCAATACGACCTCCGACGAATGTATAGGTAAGGTAACATAGCGACACTGCTCAATACGACCTCCCTACGAATGTAGAAAGTAAAGGTAACATAGCGACACTGCTCAATACGACCTCCCGACGAATAGTACTAGGTAAGGTAACATAGCGACACTGCTCAATACGACTCCGACGAATGTAGTAGGTAAGTAACATAGCGACACTGCTCAATACGACCTCCCGACGAATGTATTAGGTAAGGTAACATAGCGACACTGCTCAATACGACCTCCCGACGAATGTAGTAGGTAAGGTAACATAGCGACACTGCTCAATACGACCCTCCCGACGAATGTAGTAGGTAAGGTAACATAGCGACACTGCTCAATACGACCTTCCGACGAATGTAGTAGGTAAGGTAACATAGCGACACTGCTCAATACGACCCCCGACGAATGTATAGGTAAGGTAACATAGCGACACTGCTCAATACGACCTCCGACAATGTAGTAGGTAAGTGTAACATAGCGACACTGCTCAATACGACCTCCGACGAATGTATAGGTAAGGTAACATAGCGACACTGCTCAATACGACCTACCGACAAATGTAGTAGTAAGGTAACATAGCGACACTGCTCAATACGACCTCCCGACGAATGTAGTAGGTAAGGTAACATAGCGACACTGCTCAATACGACCTCCCGACGAATGTAGTAGGTAAGGTAACATAGCGACACTGCTCAATACGACCTCCGACGAAAAAAAAAAAAAAAAAAAAAAAAAAAAAAAAAAAAAAAAAAAAAAAAAAAAAAAAAAAAAAAAAAAAAAAAAAAAAAAAAAAAAAAAAAAAAAAAAAAAAAAAAAAAAAAAAAAAAAAAAAAACGACCTCCCGACGAATGTAGTAGGTAAGGTAACATAGCGACACTGCTCAATACGACCTCCGACGAATGTAGTAGGTAAGGTAACATAGCGACATGCTCAATACGACCTCCCGACGAATGTACTAGGTAAGGTAACATAGCGACACTGCTCAATACGACCTCCCGACGAATGTAGTAGGTAAGGTAACATAGCGACACTGCTCAATACGACCTCCCGACGAATGTAGTAGGTAAGGTAACATAGCGACACTGCTCAATACGACCTCCGACGAATGTAGTAGGTAAGGTAACATAGCGACACTGCTCAATACGACCTCCCGACGAATGTAGTAGGTAAGGTAACATAGCGACACTGCTCAATACGACCTCCCGACGAATGTAGTAGGTAAGGTAACATAGCGACACTGCTCAATACGACCTCCCGACGAAATGTAGTAGGTAAGGTAACATAGCGACACTGCTCAATACGACCTCCGACGAATGTAGTAGGTAAGGTAACATAGCGACACTGCTCAATACGACCTCCCGACGAATGTAGTAGGTAAGGTAACATAGCGACACTGCTCAATACGACCTCCCGACGAATGTAGTAGGTAAGGTAACATAGCGACACTGCTCAATACGACCTCCCGACGAATGTAGTAGGTAAGGCAACATAGCGACACTGCTCAATACGACCTCCGACGAATGTATAGGTAAGGTAACATAGCGACACTGCTCAATACGACCTCCCGACGAATGTATAGGTAAGGTAACATAGCGACACTGCTCAATACGACCTCCCGACGAATGTAGTAGGTAAGGTAACATAGCGACACTGCTCAATACGACCTCCCGACGAATGTACTAGTAAGGTAACATAGCGACACTGCTCAATACGACCTCCCGACGAATGTAGTAGGTAAGGTAACATAGCGACACTGCTCAATACGACCTCCCGACGAATGTAGTAGGTAAGGTAACATAGCGACACTGCTCAATACGACCTCCCGACGAATGTAGTAGGTAAGGTAACATAGCGACACTGCTCAATACGACCTCCCGACGAATGTAGTAGGTAAGGTAACATAGCGACACTGCATCAATAACGACCTCCGACGACGAATGTAGTAGGTAAGGTAACATAGCGACACTGCTCAATACGACTCCCGACGAATGTAGTAGGTAAGGTAACATAGCGACACTGCTCAATACGACCTCCCGACGAATGTAGTAGGTAAGGTAACATAGCGACACTGCTCAATACGACCTCCCGACGAATGTAGTAGGTAAGGTAACATAGCGACACTGCTCAATACGACCTCCCGACGAATGTAGTAGGTAAGGTAACATAGCGACACTGCTCAATACGACCTCCCGACGAATGTAGTAGTAAGGTAACATAGCGACACTGCTCAATACGACCTCCCGACGAATGTAGTAGGTAAGGTAACATAGCGACACTGCTCAATACGACCTCCCGACGAATGTAGTAGGTAAGGTAACATAGCGACACTGCTCAATACGACCTCCCGACGAATGTAGTAGGTAAGGTAACATAGCGACACTGCTCAATACGACCTCCCGACGAATGTAGTAGGAAGGTAACATAGCGACATGCTCAATACGACCTCCCGACGAATGTAGTAGGTAAGGTAACATAGCGACACTGCTCAATACGACCTCCCGACGAATGTAGTAGGTAAGGTAACATAGCGACACTGCTCAATACGGAATCCTCCCGACAACTGACTAATGTGTGTAAGGTAACATAGCGACACTGCTCAATACGACCTCCCGACGATGTAGTAGGTAAGGTAACATAGCGACACTGCTCAATACGACCTCCTGACGAATGTAGTAGGTAAGGTAACATAGCGACACTGCTCAATACGACCTTCCGACGAATGTAGTAGGTAGGTAACATAGCGACACTGCTCAATACGACCTCCCGACGAATGTAGTAGGTAAGGTAACATAGCGACACTGCTCAATACGACCTCCCGACGAATGTAGTAGGTAAGGTAACATAGCGACACTGCTCAATACGACCTCCGACGAATGTAGTAGGTAAGGTAACATAGCGACACTGCTCAATGCGACCTACCGACGAATGTAGTAGGTAAGGTAACATAGCGACACTGCTCAATACGACCTCCCGACGAATGTAGTAGGTAAGGTAACATAGCGACACTGCTCAATACGACCTCCCGACGAATGTAGTAGGTAAGGTAACATAGCGACACTGCTCAATACGACCTAACGACGAATGTAGTAGGTAAGGCAACATAGCGACACTGCTCAATACGACCTCCCGACGAATGTAGTACGTAAGGTAACATAGCGTCACTGCTCAATACGACCTCCCGACGAATGTAGTAGGTAAGGTAACATAGCGACACTGCTCAATACGACCTAACGACGAATGTAGTAGGGAAGGTAACATAGCGACACTGCTCAATACGACCTCCCGACGAATGTACTAGGTAAGGTAACATAGCGACACTGCTCAATACGACCTCCCGACGAATGTAGTAGGTAAGGTAACATAGCGACACTGCTCAATACGACCTCCCGACGAATGTAGTAGGTAAGGTAACATAGCGACACTGCTCAATACGACCTCCCGACGAATGTAGTAGGTAAGGTAACATAGCGACACTGCTCAATACGACCCCGACGAATGTATAGGTAAGGTAACATAGCGACACTGCTCAATACGACCTCCCGACGAATGTAGTAGGTAAGGTAACATAGCGACACTGCTCAATACGACCTCCCGACGAATGTAGTAGGTAAGTAACATACGACACTGCTCAATACGACCTCCCGACGAATGTAGTAGGTAAGGTAACATAGCGACACTGCTCAATACGACCTCCCGACGAATGTAGTAGGTAGGTAACATAGCGACACTGCTCAATACGACCTCCGACGAATTAGTAGGTAAGGTAACATGCGACACTGCTCAATACGACCTCCGACGAATGTAGTAGGTAAGGTAACATAGCGACACTGCTCATACGACCTCCCGACGAATGTATAGGTAAGGTAACATAGCGACACTGCTCAATACGACCTCCCGACGAATGTATAGGTAAGGTAACATAGCGACACTGCTCAATACGACCTCCCGACGAATGTAGTAGGTAAGGAAACATAGCGACACTGCTCAATACGACCTCCGACGAATGTAGTAGGTAAGGTAACATAGCGACACTGCTCAATACGACCTCCCGACGAATGTATAGTAAGGTAACATAGCGACACTGCTCAATACGACCTCCCGACGAATGTAGTAGTAAGGTAACATAGCGACACTGCTCAATACGACCTCCCGACGAATGTAGTAGGTAAGGTAACATAGCGACACTGCTCAATACGACCTCCCGACGAATGTAGTAGGTAAGGTAACATAGCGACACTGCTCAATACGACCTCCGACGAATGTATAGGTAAGGTAACATAGCGACACTGCTCAATACGACCTCCCGACGAATGTAGTAGGTAAGGTAACATAGCGACACTGCTCAATACGACCTCCCGACGAATGTATAGGTAAGGTAACATAGCGACACTGCTCAATACGACCTCCGACGAATGTAGTAGGTAAGGTAACATAGCGACACTGCTCAATACGACCTCCGACGAATGTTAGTAGGTAAGTAACATAGCGACACTGCTCAATACGACCTCCCGACGAATGTAGTAGGTAAGGTAACATAGCGACACTGCTCAATACGACCTCCCGACGAATGTAGTAGGTAAGGTAACATAGCGACACTGCTCAATACGACCTCCCGACGAATGTAGTAGTAAGGTAACATAGCGACACTGCTCAATACGACCTCCCGACGAATGTATAGGTAAGGTAACATAGCGACACTGCTCAATACGACCTCCCGACGAATGTATAGGTAAGTAACATAGCGACACTGCTCAATACGACCTCCCGACGAATGTATAGGTAAGGTAACATAGCGACACTGCTCAATACGACCTCCCGACGAATGTAGTAGGTAAGGTAACATAGCGACACTGCTCAATACGACCTCCCGACGAATGTATAGGTAAGTAACATAGCGACACTGCTCAATACGACCTCCCGACAATGTAGTAGGTAAGGTAACATAGCGACACTGCTCAATACGACCTCCCGACGAATGTATAGGTAAGGTAACATAGCGACACTGCTCAATACGACCTCCGACGAATGTATAGGTAAGGTAACATAGCGACACTGCTCAATACGACCTCCCGACGAATGTATAGGTAAGTAACATAGCGACACTGCTCAATACGACCTCCGACGAATGTATAGGTAAGGTAACATAGCGACACTGCTCAATACGACCTCCCGACGAATGTAGTAGGTAAGGTAACATAGCGACACTGCTCAATACGACCTCCCGACGAATGTAGTAGGTAAGGTAACATAGCGACACTGCTCAATACGACCTCCCGACGAATGTAGTAGGTAAGGTAACATAGCGACACTGCTCAATACGACCCCGACGAATGTAGTAGGTAAGGTAACATAGCGACACTGCTCAATACGACCTCCCGACAATGTATAGGTAAGGTAACATAGCGACACTGTCAATACGACCTCCCGACGAATGTAGTAGGTAAGGTAACATAGCGACACTGCTCAATACGACCTCCCGACGAATGTAGTAGGTAAGGTAACATAGCGACACTGCTCAATACGACCTCCCGACGAATGTATAGGTAAGGTAACATAGCGACACTGCTCAATACGACCTCCCGACGAATGTAGTAGGTAAGGTAACATAGCGACACTGCTCAATACGACCTCCCGACGAATGTAGTAGGTAAGGTAACATAGCGACACTGCTCAATACGACCTCCTGACGAATGTAGTAGGTAAGGTAACATAGCGACACTGCTCAATACGACCTTCCGACGAATGTAGTAGGTAGGTAACATAGCGACACTGCTCAATACGACCTCCCGACGAATGTAGTAGGTAAGGAACATAGCGACACTGCTCAATACGACCTCCCGACGAATGTAGTAGGGAAGGTAACATAGCGACACTGCTCAATACGACCTCCCGACGAATGTAGTAGGTAAGGTAACATAGCGACACTGCTCAATACGACCTACCGACGAATGTAGTAGGTAAGGTAACATAGCGACACTGCTCAATACGACCTCCCGACGAATGTAGTAGGTAAGGTAACATAGCGACACTGCTCAATACGACCTCCCGACGAATGTAGTAGGTAAGGTAACATAGCGACACTGCTCAATACGACCTACACGACGAATGTAGTAGGTAAGGCAACATAGCGACACTGCTCAATACGACCTCCCGACGAATGTATAGTAAGGTAACATAGCGACACTGCTCAATACGACCTCCCGACGAATGTAGTAGGTAAGGTAACATAGCGACACTGCTCAATACGACCTCACGACGAATGTAGTAGGAAGGTAACATAGCGACACTGCTCAATACGACCTCCCGACGAATGTATAGGTAAGGTAACATAGCGACACTGCTCAATACGACCTCCCGACGAATGTATAGGTAAGGTAACATAGCGACACTGCTCATACGACGCCCGACGAATGTACTAGGTAAGGTAACATAGCGACACTGCTCAATACGACCCTCGACAATGTAGTAGGTAAGATAACATAGCGACACTGCTCAATACGACCTCCCGACGAATGTACTAGGTAAGGTAACATAGCGACACTGCTCAATACGACCTCCCGACAAATGTAGTAGGTAAGGTAACATAGCGACACTGCTCAATACGACCCCCGACGAATGTAGTAGGTAAGGCAACATAGCGACACTGCTCAATACGACCTCCCGACGAATGTAGTAGGTAAGGTAACATAGCGACACTGCTCAATACGACCTCCCGACGAATGTAGTAGGTAAGGTAACATAGCGACACTGCTCAATACGACCTCCCGACGAATGTAGTAGTAAGGTAACATAGCGACACTGCTCAATACGACCTCCGACGAATGTACTAGTAAGGTAACATAGCGACACCTGCTCAATACGACCTCCGCGAATGTAGTAGGTAAGGTAACATAGCGACACTGCTCAATACGACCATACCGACGAATGTAGTAGGTAAGATAACATAGCGACACTGCTCAATACGACCTCCCGACGAATGTTTTAGGTAAGGTAACATAGCGACACTGTCAATACGACCTCCCGACGAATGTACTAGGTAAGGCAACATAGCGACACTGCTCAATACGACCTTCCGACGAATGTAATAGGTAAGAACATAGCGACACTGCTCAATACGACCTCCCGACGAATGTAGTAGGTAAGGTAACATAGCGACACTGCTCAATACGACCTCCCGACGAATGAACTAGTAAGGTAACATAGCGACACTGCTCAATACGACCTCCCGACGAATGTAGTAGGTAAGGTAACATAGCGACACTGCTCAATACGACCTCCCGACGAATGTAGTAGGTAAGGTAACATAGCGACACTGCTCAATACGACCTCCCGACGAATGTACTAGGTAAGGTAACATAGCGACACTGCTCAATACGACCTCCCGACGAATGTAGTAGGTAAGGTAACATAGCGACACTGCTCAATACGACCTCCCGACGAATGTAGTAGGTAAGGTAACATAGCGACACTGCTCAATACGACCTCCCGACGAATGTATAGGTAAGGTAACATAGCGACACTGCTCAATACGACCTCCCGACGAATGTATAGGTAAGGTAACATAGCGACACTGCTCAATACGACCTCCCGACGAATGTATAGGTAAGGTAACATAGCGACACTGCTCAATACGACCTCCCGACGAATGTAGTAGGTAAGGTAACATAGCGACACCTGCTCAATACGACCTCCCGACAATGTAGTAGGTAAGGTAACATAGCGACACTGCTCAATACGACCTCCCGACGAATGTAGTAGGTAAGGAACATAGCGACACTGCTCAATACGACCTCCCGACGAATGTAGTAGTAAGGTAACATAGCGACACTGCTCAATACGACCTCCCGACGAATGTAGTAGGTAAGGAACATAGCGACACTGCTCAATACGACCTCCCGACGAATGTAGTAGGTAAGGTAACATAGCGACACTGCTCAATACGACCTCCCGACGAATGTAGTAGGTAAGGTAACATAGCGACACTGCTCAATACGACCTCCCGACGAATGTAGTAGGTAAGGTAACATAGCGACACTGCTCAATACGACCTCCCGACGAATGTAGTAGGTAAGGTAACATAGCGACATGCTCAATACGACCTCCGACGAATGTAGTAGTAAGGTAACATAGCGACACTGCTCAATACGACCTCCGACGAAGTAGTAGGTAAGGTAACATAGCGACACTGTTCAATACGACCTCCCGACGAATGTATAGGTAAGGTAACATAGCGACACTGCTCAATAAGACCTCCCGACGAATGTAGTCGGTAAGGTAACATAGCGACACTGCTCAATACGACCTCCCGACGAATGTAGTAGGTAAGGTAACATAGCGACACTGCTCAATACGACCTCCCGACGAATGTAGTAGTAAGGTAACATAGCGACACTGCTCAATACGACCTCCCGACGAATGTAGTAGGTAAGGTAACATAGCGACACTGCTCAATACGACCTCCCGACGAATGTATAGGTAAGGTAACATAGCGACACTGCTCAATACGACCTCCCGACGAATGTATAGGTAAGGTAACATAGCGACACTGCTCAATACGACCTCCCGACGAATGTAGTAGGTAAGGTAACATAGCGACACTGCTCAATACGACCTCCCGACGAATGTAGTAGTAGTATAAGGTAACATAGCGACATGCTCAATACGACCTCCCGACGAATGTAGTAGAAGGTAACATAGCGACACTGCTCAATACGACCTCCCGACGAATGTAGTAGGTAAGGTAACATAGCGACACTGCTCAATACGACCTCCGACGAATGTATAGGTAAGGTAACATAGCGACACTGCTCAATAGACCTCCCGACGAATGTAGTGGTAAGGTAACATAGCGACACTGCTCAATACGACCTCCCGACGAATGTATAGGTAAGGTAACATAGCGACACTGCTCAATACGACCTCCCGACGAATGTATAGGTAAGGTAACATAGCGACACTGCTCAATACGACCTCCCGACGAATGTAGTAGGTAAGGTAACATAGCGACACTGCTCAATCGACCTCCCGACGAATGTATAGGTAAGGTAACATAGCGACACTGCTCAATACGACCCCCGACGAATGTAGTAGGTAAGGTAACATAGCGACACTGCTCAATACGACCTCCCGACGAATGTTAGTAAGGCAACATAGCGACACTGCTCAATACGACCTCCGACGAATGTATAGGTAAGTAACATAGCGACACTGCTCAATACGACCTCCACGAATGTACTAGGTAAGGTAACATAGCGACACTGCTCAATACGACCTCCCGACGAATGTAGTAGGTAAGGTAACATAGCGACACTGCTCAATACGACCTCCCGACGAATGTAGTAGGTAAGGTAACATAGCGACATGCTCAATACGACCTCCCGACGAATGTAGTAGGTAAGGTAACATAGCGACACTGTCAATACGACCTCCGACGAATGTATAGGTAAGAACATAGCGGACACTGCTCAATACGACCTCCCGACGAATGTAGTAGTAAGGTAACATAGCGACACTGCTCAATACGACTCCGACGAATGTAGTAGGTAAGGTAACATAGCGACACTGCTCAATACGACCTCCCGACGAATGTATAGGTAAGGTAACATAGCGACACTGCTCAATACGACCTCCCGACGATGTATAGGTAAGGTAACATAGCGACACTGCTCAATACGACCTCCGACGAATGTATAGGTAAGGTAACATAGCGACACTGCTCAATACGACCTCCGACGAATGTAGTAGGTAAGGTAACATAGCGACACTGCTCAATACGACCTCCGACGAATGTATAGTAAGGTAACATAGCGACACTGCTCAATACGACCTCCCGACGAATGTTAGGTAAGGTAACATAGCGACACTGTCATTACGACCTCCCGACGAATGTATAGGTAAGGAACATAGCGACACTGCTCAATACGACCTCCGACGAATGTAGTAGGTAAGGTAACATAGCGACACTGCTCAATACGACCTCCGACAATGTAGTAGGTAAGGTAACATAGCGACACTGCTCAATACGACCTCCCGACGAATGACTAGATAAGGTAACATAGCGACACTGCTCATACGACCTCCCGACGAATGTGTAGGTAAGGTAACATAGCGACACTGCTCAATACACCTCCCGACGATGTATAGGTAAGGTAACATGCGACCTGCTCAATACGACCTCCACGAATGTATAGGTAAGGTAACATAGCGACACTGCTCAATACGACCTCCGACGAATGTAGTAGGTAAGGTAACATAGCGACACTGCTCAATACGACCTCCCGACGAATGTAGTAGTAAGGTAACATAGCGACAACTGCTCAATACGACCTCCGACGAATGTACTAGGTAAGTAACATAGCGACACTGCTCAATACGACCTCCGACGATGTAGTAGGTAAGGTAACATAGCGACACTGCTCAATACGACCTCCCGACGAATGTAGTAGGATACGCAGCCTAACTCCACTAGAGTGACAGCCACTGCTCAATACGACCTCCCGACAATGTAGTAGGTAAGGTAACATAGCGACACTGCTCAATACGACCTCCCGACGAATGTAGTAGGTAAGGTAACATAGCGACACTGCTCAATAACGCTCCCGACGAATGTAGTAGGTAAGGTAACATAGCGACACTGCTCAATACGACCTCCCGACGAATGTAGTAGGTAAGGTAACATAGCGACACTGCTCAATACGACCTCCCGACGAATGTATAGGTAAGGTAACATAGCGACACTGCTCAATACGACCTCCCGACGAATGTAGTAGGTAAGGTAACATAGCTACACTGCTCAATACGACCTCCCGACGAATGTAGTAGGTAAGGTAACATAGCGACACTGCTCAATACGACCTCCCGACGAATGTAGTAGGTAAGGTAACATAGCGACACTGCTCAATACGACCTCCCGACGAATGTAGATAGGTAAGGTAACATAGCGACATGCTCAATACGACCTCCCGACGAATGTGTAGTAAAGGTAACATAGCGACACTGCTCAATACGACCTCCGACGAATGTAGTAGGTAAGGTAACATAGCGACACTGCTCAATACGACCTCCGACGAATGTAGTAGGTAAGGTAACATAGCGACACTGCTCAATAGACCTCCCGACGAATGTAGTAGGTAAGGTAACATAGCGACACTGCTCAATACGACCTCCCGACGAATGTAGTAGGTAAGGTAACATAGCGACACTGCTCAATACGACCTCCGACGAATGTAGTAGGTAAGGTAACATAGCGACACTGCTCAATACGACCTCCCGACGAATGTAGTAGGTAAGGTAACATAGCGACACTGCTCAATCGACCTCCCGACGAATGTACTAGGTAAGGTAACATAGCGACACTGCTCAATACGACCTCCCGACGAATGTAGTAGGTAAGGTAACATAGCGACACTGCTCAATACGACTCCCGAGAATGTTAGTAGGTAAGGAACATAGCGACACTGCTCAATACGACCTCCCGACGAATGTAGTAGGTAAGGTAACATAGCGACACTGCTCATACGACCTCCCGACGAATGTAGTAGGTAAGGCAACATAGCGACACTGCTCAATACGACCTCCCGACGAATGTAGTAGGTAAGGTAACATAGCGACACTGCTCAATACGACCTCCCGACGAATGTAGTAGGTAAGGTAACATAGCGACACTGCTCAATACGACCTCCCGACGAATGTAGTAGGTAAGGTAACATAGCGACACTGCTCAATACGACCTCCGACGAATGTAGTAGGTAAGGTAACATAGCGACACTGCTCAATACGACCTCCGACGAATGTAGTAGGTAAGGTAACATAGCGACACTGCTCAATACGACCTCCCGACGAATGTATAGGTAAGGTAACATAGCGACACTGCTCAATACGACCTCCCGACGAATGTAGTAGGTAAGGTAACATAGCGACACTGCTCAATACGACCTCCGACGAATGTAGTAGGTAAGGTAACATAGCGACACTGCTCAATACGACCTCCCGACGAATGTAGTAGGTAAGGTAACATAGCGACACTGCTCAATACGACCTCCCGACGAATGTAGTAGGTAAGGTAACATAGCGACACTGCTCAATACGACCTCCGACGAATGTAGTAGGTAAGGTAACATAGCGACACTGCTCAATACGACCTCCGACGAATGTAGTAGGTAAGGTAACATAGCGACACTGCTCAATACGACCTCCCGACGAATGTAGTAGGTAAGGTAACATAGCGACACTGCTCAATACGACCTCCGACGAGTGTAGTAGGTAAATAGCGACATGCTATAACCGACGATGTAGTAGGTAAGGCACATCGATGCTCAATACGACTCCGACGATGTAGTACGTAAGGACATAGCGTCACTGCTCAATACGACCTCCCGACGAATGTAGTAGGTAGTAACATAGCGACACTGCCATACGACTACGACGAATGTAGTAGGAAGGTACATAGCGACATGCTCATACGACCTCCGACGAATGTACTAGGTAAGGTAACATAGCGACACTGCTCAATACGACTCCGACGAATGTAGTAGGTAAGGTAAATAGCGACACTGTCATACGACCGCCCGACGAATGTACAGGTAAGGTAACATAGCGACATGCTCAATACGACCTCTGACAATGTAGTAGGTAAGTAACATAGCGACACTGCTCAATAGACCTCCGACGAATGTACTAGGTAAGGTAACATAGCGACACTGCTCAATACGACCCCCGACAAATGTAGTAGGTAAGGTAACATAGCGACACTGCTCAATACGACTCCCGACGATGTAGAGGTAAGGTAACATAGCGACACGTCAATACGACCTCGACGAATGTAGTAGGTAAGGTAACATAGCGACATGTCAATACGACCTCCCGACGAATGTAGTAGGTAGGTAACTAGGACACTGCTCAATACGACCTCCGACGAATGTAGTAGGTAAGGAACATAGCGACACGCTCATACGACCTCCCGACGAATGTAGTAGGTAAGGTAACATAGCGACACTGTCAATACGACCCCGACGAATGTAGTAGGTAAGGCAACATAGCGACACTGCTCAATACGACCTCCCGACAATGTAGTAGGTAAGGTAACATAGCGACATGCTCAATACGACTCCAGCGAATGTACTAGGAAGTAACATAGCGACACTGTCAATACGACCTCCCGACGAATGTAGTAGGTAAGGTAACAAGCGACACTGCTCAATACGACCTCCAGCGAATGTACTAGGTAAGGTAACATAGCGACACTGCTCAATACGACCTCCCGACGAATGTAGTAGGTAAGGTAACATAGCGACACTGCTCAATACGACATCCGACGAATGTAGTAGGTAGATAACATAGCGACACTGCTCAATACGACCTCCCGACGAATGTTTTAGGTAAGGTAACATAGCGACACTGTTCAATACGACCTCCCGACGAATGTACTAGGTAAGGCAACATAGCGACACTGCTCAATACGACCTCCCGACGAATGTAGTAAGGTAAGGCAACATAGCGACACTGCTCAATACGACCTTCCGACGAATGTAGTAGGTAAGGTAACATAGCGACACTGCTCAATACGACCTTCCGACGAATGTAGTAGGTAAGGTAACATAGCGACACTGCTCAATACGACTCCGACGAATGTAGTAGTTAAGGTAACATAGCGACACTGCTCAATACGACTCCCGACGAATGTACTAGGTAAGGTAACATAGCGACACTGTCATACGACTCCGACGAATGTACTAGGTAAGGTAACATAGCGACACTGCTCAATACGACCTCCCGACGAATGTAGTAGGTAAGGTAACATAGCGACACTGCTCAATACAGACCTCCCGACGATGTAGTAGGTAAGGTAACATAGCGACACTGCTCAATACGACCTCCCGACGAATGTACTAGGTAAGGTAACATAGCGACACTGCTCAATACGACCTCCCGACGAATGTAGTAGGTAAGGTAACATAGCGACACTGCTCAATACGACCTCCCGACGAATGTAGTAGGTAAGGTAACATAGCGACACTGCTCAATACGACCTCCCGACGAATGTAGTAAGTAAGGTAACATAGCGACACTGTGAAATACGACCTTCCGACGAATGTAGTAGGTAAGGTAACATAGCGACACTGTGAAATACGACCTTCCGACGAATGTAGGTAAGGTAACATAGCGACACTGTGAAATACGACCTCCCGACGAATGTAGTAGGTAAGGTAACATAGCGACACTGTGAAATACATGAACTTAAGCATTAGACCTACGTCAATTCTGTATATTACGAAAGTAAATATATTGCAGGGACACCGTTCATACATTACACTTCTAATAAAATTTAAAGTAAGTAATTTTTATAACACGCTGCCAACATTACTACAAATACAACGGTTGTTGTTTACGCCAAAATGTCCTGCAGTTGCCTGCCCGGTATAACTTTTGTTTTTGGTGTTTTATTTCCAAAGAAACCGATATCTATGTATAAAAGTGTGTGCGTCGGTGAGTTCAAATAATATATTTTGCAATCGCTTGTGGATTGAATTAGCTTGATGTTTTGTGATAACCTATCTTTTCTAGCAAGAAAATAATACCGAGCGATACAATGGAAATATCTGATACAGACTGGCTGGCTAATAGCTAAATAGCTAGAAGCGGGATTCCGTACGCTATAAAATATATACATTTTTTAACAGTATTCAATCTTT
Organism: Dryococelus australis; assembly: GCA_029891345.1. Classification (NCBI taxonomy): domain Eukaryota; kingdom Metazoa; phylum Arthropoda; class Insecta; order Phasmatodea; family Phasmatidae; genus Dryococelus; species Dryococelus australis. The sequence goes on from CM057001.1 coordinate 1,939,168, forward strand.
AGGAGCAGTATTCCCGCTCACGTAGTCCACAGAAGACGACTACCACACTAAAAAAAAAAAAAAATAAAAAATAAAAAAAAAGTTTAATTTCAAACCCATTATCCAGAACACTTCGTAAAATTAATGAAAACTAGTATTCTCAAAATTGGACTTTCCACGCACTTAATGGGACTTTCAGCAAATTCGTTAGAGTTTTTTTCTTCTTTTGCAGTAAACGTTGTTCCAATGAAATAATATACACGTACAGTTTTCAGTTTCCAGTACTGGTAAAGCTTTCGATAAGTTCCGTTTGTAAAAGTTGGTTTGTGCAAACTTTTATTGTTTGACAATGTAAGTCTAAATTGAGAGAATAACTTACTGCTATCGGAGAGTTCAATTTATGGCCTCAGTGGTTAAATGCACTCGTATTTTATGGACAGATACACATGCTCAGTTCCATTTCCGTCAATTAGGCTTGTGGACAGCTATATCGTACCGCAAACTAACTATGTGTAGTCCATTCACAGTTACTTCGAACTTTTCTGAAGCCTGGCGTGCTGGAGTTCTACTTTCAGGACATGCCTCCACCTTGTGACTACAGAAGCTTACCAGAGTCTAGAAAATTATACCAGAGAGACAACGAACAGTGTTTGTACCCGTTCAGTAAAATAATATTTTGCATGAGAAGTATTTATAACCAGGCATTGCCAACAGAACTATATTCCCCTTGTTTTAATTCGTATTAATTATGAATGAAATAACATAATTTATAAATAAAATAAAATATAAGTAAAAGCTCAGTTAAAACCCAAAATACGGTACTGTTATCTTAATGAAATTGTAGAATGCTTGTGATACCTGAGACGGCAGACATGTCTACGAAGCACGTCATACATGGGATGATTTTTCAATGGTTAGATTGAAAAAAAGTGCAAAGAAACCACAAACAGACTATAGTCTAGTTGTGCGACGTGCGCACAGAATAGGTAAATACAAAGAACTGAAACGCTGTGGGGGTTCACGTAGCAATTCGCTGACTGGCTGCGTGAAGCTCTAGAACGTGCCTTGTGTCTGATTGGCTACTACGTTTTACGAATTGTTTTCTATTGGCTGAACTCCCCGCTGGCAAGTAACCTACTAGGTGCTGATTCCCAACATCATTCCGATATGTTGGGGATCACTCCATTTTGTTGGCGCGTGTGGTTGGAGTTCGTGGGGTAAGTAGCTATTTCACTTTGTGATGTGCGTGAGCAACGAAATATTGGTTTGAAATTGGATTCTTTTAACTGCGCGTTGGTCAGCAAATGGTTCTCCTAGATGCAAAGATCAAAGTTCGGGTTTTACGTAATGCGATTATTCGCCGATTCTAAAAACTACTGGATATCTTGATTGCATCCGCGGCCGGCTCACTCCCGGAGTTTCGCATATGGGAATCGTACCGGACGATGCCGCTGGTCGGCGGATTTTCTCGGGGATGTCCCTTTCCCCCCACCTCTTCATTCAGGCGCTGCTCCATACTCACCTCCATCACCCTCATCGGCTTTCAAGACCTCGCTGTTAAGAGCCGTCCAAATGTCTTCACTTGTTCAATCACTCTTGATTGCAGTGGGTCCGGAATCGTTTGATAACCAATTCGGTGATCAGTGGCATAATAAAAAGGGAAGGCGAGTATACACTAACCGCCATCACCTTTCAATTTGAGAAGCTCACTCAAACTATGGTTAAAAACTGAAGAATGACCTACGCCCTGCCACGTGCAAGGAAAGCATGAACCTCGAGTCCTATCAAGACACGTGCCAAGCCCATGTTTAGAGCCTCAATATTAACTAGATGTGTTGCAAGTTTGCAAATCTCAACTACTGCAGTATGCCAGTATTTGTGAAGAGCGAGGGAAACATTTGTAAATACTGAAGGAGTTTCTTTCCCTTTCTGTTTTTATTTTAATGCATATAAATGTACGTATTAGCAAAATTGTAAAATAATTAACTTTCTAATAATTCCACAATTTCTCTTGGCTCGACCGACTCATGAATAAAGTGATCAGGCCCATGGCGATGTTAATTTTACATATGGCGGAAGGATACACAGCATGCATACAAGTATATCTTTAGCAGGGATTTCAGAACTGCTCGGTTTACTACGAACAGTCTTTAGTAAATAAGCTCAAAGTCGTATGAAAGCCGTAACTGCAGAGCTGTAGTTATTGGTAGGCAAAGTACATTTGAAGCACTAGCTAAATTAACACAGACATAATACCGCCATAAACCAGGCTCTGTCAACTATTGTTACGTACAGCCCACTTCGGGTCTCCGAAGGCCAACTGGCGCCGACAAATATTTTTTTCCCTTTCCTTGTTAATGAGATAAAGTTCAGGAAAGCGGGAGTATTTTCTTTAATTATAAGGAAAAACTAACCGAATTTCTTTCCTTTCTGGTTTTTCTTCCTTACTTGGAATACCTTGTTTTTTCAGCTAAGAATTTTTCTTCGGGGAATTCTTGGTTCCCTCGCCCACTGCTTTTCGGACAGTCTCCGGCAACAGCAGGCACTTTACATGCACAATCCTCTTCCGGCGGATTCCATGTTTATGGAGCACTTTCGCTTCTCTGCCCCCAAGACACAGATTTCGGTCCGCACTTTCACCCAGCATTTCAGTCCGCGTAAATATACTCTATTCGCGGCCTCTTTTAAACAAATTTTTGAAATATCAACCCACGTATGGCGTGTTCACTATCATCTAGCACAAACGTTTTATCTCTTTGTTAACATAAAAGTATATCTACCATTTTTCCTTCAATTGAACTTTTACTTATACTTCATCTATAAATTATAATATTTCATTTATAATTAATATGAATATAAACAGAGAAACGGTATGTGTTGATAATGACTAGTAAGATGTTCTCATGCAAAATATTGTAACAAGAATGCCTGAGGGGCATACTGAATTCGTGATGGATGGAGGTCTTGGTAAAAATAAAAGTACTGAATCTGATTTCTAATTTATTCACACAGTTTTATTTAGAGCATTAAACTATCTATATCCACTATTGATGTTTTATTTCTCAGCGACCACAATATTTAATGTCTTTTTTAACTCTAATTAGCATCCTTCTTAATGTATCTGTTTGGCTATAGTCAATTTACTGATACTCAATCAGTAACACAATTTCTGTCTGTCTGTTGATACATCTGTAATGTCTTTCACTCACGCATCCAGTCCATTAGCCCAGTCTGCTAGTCGCTCTCTTCGCTCCGCCGATGCTCGACGTCGCAGATTTTCCTCCCTCTGGTCACTTCTCTCTCTGCGCGCTTCTCTCCTCGCTCGTCGTCTATCGTTGAAACTTCAGCCACTCTTCCACTCAACAACTGCCAGCCCGGAGGTCCGATGTGCTTTATATAGCCACTGGCCTTGACCGCACCCCGAGTCTAGCTGAGAGAAACAAGGTCAGTAATCCGGAGCATTCTTCGGGTGACACCCGACACCCAAGGTCGGGAACGGTACGCGTCTTGATAGGCACAACATGTAAGCTTTGTAAACATTCCTTTGTGAAAAGCCGCTGCGTCTCCTTTGCAACTGATAGAGCGCGCGCGCGCGTCAATAAATCACCCGTGCCTCAGACGCTCACAGTGTGCGAGTCTCAAACTGACTGCGCACGACAGCTGTGCGTTGTCCTTCTGTTGTAATTTTATAGATTTATTTGAAGTCTGTTTGCATGAGGCGGAGGATTACCCTGAAATATGAAGTTTAGCACGACTTGAGAATACCGTGAATAACCTACATATACCAGGCAAGCGCGCACTCTGTCCCGTCATCGCGGACATGCTGCAGACGAGGATGTATATGATCGGCACACGGGTACAGTGTAAACAAAAACAAATCAAACGACTGCAACACTTGAGCTTGTAAATTAATGTCGGGCGGAAAGCGTTTAGCAGGAATATACTGTTAACGCATGGGCACGCCGTACGTCCAAAGGAAAATACTAATAAATCACCAATCTTTCAAACTATTCTTGTGCTATTAAAAACTTAGAAACTGGCACCATACGCCACGTGCATAATATGGTTAGCTGTGTTGTTTATTTTTTGTTGTATGAATAATTTTATTCGTTCTAGTTATATTTATAGTTATTGATTTGTATGTTGGAAAAGTTTATTTTAGTTTCAAATCTAAAATCTAAAGCATGGTTTAAATTGTTCAAGGTTATGGATAGATGATTAATTAACGTCTCTGAATATAAATTCACCACTGGGATATACGATAAATGTAGGAAATTAAACTGAACAGTGTTTTCCGTACATAAAAGGTGAGTACTATTGCTAAATTATCATCATATTATTCGCCGATACTATATCGCAGGAATAAAATACAGTAGTTTCCGGAAAAACTCGAAACCTCCATGATTTTCCGGTCGTTTGTCAAGCACGAAATATTCAATTCAGAATGCTGACAAATAATTTCCCACAAAATTGAGAAATTTTTCTGGCCAGTATAACATTTCAGTGAGTTATTTCGTCATGGGTAAAGAAGTCCTCACAAATACACGAGGAAATTATTCAACCATACAGATACGTGATTTCAGTCGCCTAAAATGTTATGAAAGTTCATAACGGCAGAATTGTTACCGTAACAAAGCAATCGGAAAACTCTCTGCGGACATTATAAAGTGTCAGAGGTCAGACAGATAGAGAGAGAGAGTGTGTGAGAAAAAAAAAAGGGGGGGGGGGGGGTCGGGATTTGGTCAGCTCTTAACATCGAGGCTTTGAGAACATATGAGGGTGAAACGAGGGGAAATGAAGCAGCACGGAATGCAAGGGCGGGGTAAATGGGAGATCCATCGAGAAAAACCACCGACTAACGGCATCGTCCGGCATGATTCCCACGTCCAAAAACCTGAGGATGACCCCGCCGAGAATCGAATCCGGTTCGTCTATGTAGTCGAAAGTGTGAGGCAATTCTATTTGCACAATCACATGGTTGTGTAGTGATTACGTTGTACACGAGTAGATACACAAATGTTGTAGTTCATATTTCCTAACCTTTATTTGAATAAATAGTGACACTTCTAGTTGGCTTGTAGACAAATCAGCGGCTCCAAAATGCCCTTTAAAGGAGCCAAATTCTTGGTGAAAAGAAAACAATTTTCCATTTTGACAAAAACTGACATTATAGCATTTTTGAGTAAATAGTGGTAATCAAGTAGAACTAGTATCAAGGGAGTGTTTCAATAAAAATAATAGTGTAAAAATTAATTCAACTTATGCGAAAGTATTAGTGAAAACAGCTTGAAACTGAAATATAATGGAATTTTAAAAGGTATCAGAAGTATAGTTTCGATTCAGGGCTTGCCTTGTAACAAACAGCAAATGTAGATATGTATTACCTGCATGTGGGTTTGGCAGGATAGCAAACTGGCGAACTGCAGTCGCATATGAAGTATAGTTTCGATTCAGGGCTTGCCTTGTAACAAACAGCAAATGTAGATATGTATTACCTGCATGTGGGTTTGGGCAGGATAGCAAACTGGCGAACTGCAGTCGCATATGAAGTATTACGATTGTTTCGAATCAAAGTAATAGTCTTGCTTGTGGAACTTCACGGGATCCGGTCGACGTCGTGTATGCGGCTTGGACGAGCCACATAAACACGATCGGAGGACATTTCACGTCGATCTCCGCCAAGTTGGTATCATGTCGCAGCGCCGGAGCGTCCCCTAGACAAATATTTGTGGTGACATGACAAAGCTTTAATCATTCATGAAGTGGAATTGGATTTATTTTCACGTTGTCGCTCCTACTGGCCCAGAGACCGCTCTGACAGCAGCTAACAGAGTCAATTAAACGTCAGTTTACAATGCGGGCAGTTGGTTTTGTGGTGCCTCTGTCGAGTTACAACAGGGTGGGGGGAGGGGCCCCCTTCGGGAGAGGAGGGAAAGGAGTCAATCCAATGATTAAATATATAGACTGTTCATAATTAACTCAACACTTTTGATACCAACCTTTGTAAAATATCACTGCCGCTACCTGCATGTATTTTAACTGTCACACTGAACGTCATGGACCCAATCAAGTTCATTAGGACGTGGAGAAAGTAGGTTAATGTCTTAAGGTTCAATTTAAAGTGTTGTGTACCTACACATTTCCGAATATTCCGCTAGTTCATTTCACAATAAGTGAGTATAAAATTTAAAAAAAATGGTATAAAATAAATTTCCTAAAAATTGCTACACGCACGAATATAGTCATCAGGCCCATATGAATGTTAATTTTACATATGGTGGAAAAAGACATGATATGCACATTAGGAGATTTGAAGGGGTTCCATTCGGAGTGGCTGCAGGTGCTCGAGCTGAGCTTGAAATCCTGTTTTTTTTTTCTTTTACTAAACTATTAAACGTTTCCCCTTCAGTATGTTTACTTATGAAAATACAACATACCCAGACAAGAACGCGGTGGTACTTTAATGTTACCGCGCATGATCTAAATATTATTTTGGAGCCTTCCAATATTGTATCTTAAAACATACTACACAGACACAAGCCAACTACGATAAGAGCCTGTATTGAACTTTGCTAAAGGCTGTTCACGATCAGTGAGCACTTTTTAAATTAACCGTAGTAAAAGTCACTGCCCATGAATGCATATATTTTAATGAGCGCACTGAGTGACATTTGCCCGGGTAGAGGGCGGGCAGGCAGGCTGGCGGGCGGGCGGACGGGCAGGCAGGCTGGCGGGCGGGCAGGCAGGCTGGCGGGCGGGAGGACGGGCGGCCGGGCGGGCGGGCGGGCGGGAGGACGGGCGGCCGGGCGGGCGGGCGGGCGGGCGGGCGGGCAGGCTCTCGGGCGGGCGGGCGGGCGGGCAGGCAGGCTCTCGGGCGGGCGGGCGGGGCGGGCAGGCAGGCTCTCGGGCGGGCGGGCGGGCAGGCAGGCTGGCGGACGGGCGGACGGGCGGGCTGGCGGGCAGGCAGGCTGGCGGACGGGCGGACGGGCGGGCTGGCGGACGGGCGGACGGGCGGGCGGGCGGGCGGACGGGCGGGCGGGCGGGCGGACGGGCGGGCGGGCGGGCAGGCTGGCGGGCGGGCGGGCGGGCGGGCTGGCGGGCGGGCGGGCGGGCTGGCGGGCGGGCTGGCGGGCGGGCGGGCGGGCGGGCGGGCTGGCTGGCTGGCTGGCGGCGCGGCGGGCTGGCTGGCGGGCGGGTGGGCTAGCGGGAAGGCGGGCGGAGGGTGGTGGGGCAGGCGGGCAGGTGGGCAGGCTCAGTTGAACGCGAACAGCGTGCAGTTTGTGTTGCTCTCCTAATAACGTCCTCAGTACTTACACACCACAGTAGCTAAGCAAGTTGGGGACAAGGTGTCGAGACTTGAGAATGATGCACATCTCTTCAATGAGAGAATGAGATGAGAAAGGAAGGAGGCATGAGTCACAGCTGGGTCAAGCATTATAAGGGAGCTCACGCCACGGCAGTTTTCATTCCGCGACGTTTTGTATCCCGCCGCCGCCTCATTAATTACACCCTGTAATTAATTAAAAGTATCGTATACATCTCACCCTTCAACCCTCCCGTCTACTGCAGCACGCACGGACATCTCATGCCGACTAATGAGACACTCGACAAATGGCACATTAACGGCAACCGATTCTATAAGGAAACAAAAAACTTCTATGCCTCGGCCGAGATACAAATATAGAGAGCAGCGTTGCCCAACAGTCAATTTGGAGGGAACAGGTAACAGTGTGTACTTAGTACCCCGGGGGGGGGGGGGGGGGTTGAATCAAAAGTACAGTCACAAACAAAGCCACTTATATTGGAGTTGTTCTAATTTCATTTTGTTTTTTAAACTGGCAAAATTTGGAACATACCATTTGAAAAAAACAAAACAAGTTCTCCCGTTCAAGCCAATTTTGGACCAGCTATGTCTGAAATTTCTATGCATAATGGAATTTATTCTTATGCTACTTATTTCGAGCATTATGCTCCCTAAAGGGAATCACGTTGAAAGAATAATTGTAACGATGTTCTTAAAATATATGAATGGTCAGTTTTGAAACAAACCTTCGTGCTAATCCTACTGACTATATCTGAATCATTAGACGTTTACGCTTGAATCTCTGTGACAAGATTTCAAGAGCAAAATATTTGATAGTTGAAATTAAGTTAAAAAAGTTAATAAATAAATCATAGAAAGTCTTGCAGAAAGCATTTACTTCCAGGCAAATTTTAAAGAAAAAGTGACCAGTGTAAGTAGTTAACATGCGATTTTCACACTTCACAAAATCAAGGAGGCGAGAAAAATTAGAACTGTAACCGACAGAACGCAGGAATATTTTCTGACATTCAATATGAGAACATATAATGTCCTTATGCTGAATTTACACGTCATAAAGTGTTTTTTTGACCTGTGACTACCGGCCTACGATGAATTGAGCCGGTCCTATTTTGAAACTTAACTTTAATTGCATATCAACAACGTTAGAAGGTCTGGCAACCCAGGAGTTGGAAATACTTACCAGTGCTTATTACACTTTAGTCCGAATCAGTGATATCAATCAATGAAATATCATTCTGTGGACGTCAGTTGATGAGCTACTGCTGACCAGTGAATCAAACAAATGAACTCGGAACACGTGACTTAAACAGTTTAGAGTCTACACACCTTACATTGAGAACGTTTATTGCCACAGGCCCTTGTCCACTATCAGGGTCAATAATAGGCAACGGAAAATAGGCTATGTCTGGAACAACATGTGTATCGCATAAAGTGTAATAAAACGAAACCTCTGCCATTAAAGTTTCCTTCTGATCTTGATAAGCACTCATCGTGGTCTCCTTGTTACGCAGTAATAATAATAAAACAGAAGGCTTCTAGTGATTTGGTGGAGTGTTGTTAACCCAACTCAACTATTAAAAGACAGTCATTATATAAATTTGTTCTTGCTTAGGCGTGTTAAAATCAGCGGAGACCAGTTACTTCCGGTTCGGAGCGAAATGTTTATGTGAACGCGGCAGCGACAAAAGCCGAAGTAAGAGCAGCACATACCTATGCTATGCTTGAACGGTAAATTCGTCAAACACAGTTCTTCGTGCGCATTTCGTAATCTCCAAGCGAGCTTGCTCTCTCTCATGCTCATAGTTTTAGTAATAGAGACAAGCAGCCTGACTTAGCCACGAGTTCCTGAAGCACCGATATGCACACACTGCCATGTGTTTTTTTAATATATATTATGGTGTATAACAGTGCTGTTACGGTGTATCACAGTAATCATCACCTCAGGATGTCAGTGTCCTGCTGCGGTTTTGGCGGTGAGCCTAATTTTTCGCTTCCATTAACCGGACCTTTTTACTTCAGAATATTGTTAGTTACTGACAGTTCTGTCTCGGGAGATATTGCGTATCCATAAGGTTGACTGTTCCAGTTCTGCCAAGTTTTATATTTCCCTTACATCAGTTCTCTCGTGTTGGTGTAGGTGTGTGTGTGTGTACGCCAACACGCCAAAAGTATTACAATTTGCTCGGCAGAAATAATTATGGTACACAAGCTAGAAATCGAAAAGTAAAAGCGACAAGTTTTCGCAAAATAACTTATAATATCGTGTTCTATGGGGTAAATTCATGAAAAATAGTTAGAAATGAGTACCGCAGTTGATTGGAACTACTTTTACAGAGTAGTATGGTATAAACTGACGTCACATTTTTCTTATTTGTCAGGAGAGCAGATAGTAGATTAGATGGACCATAATAGATTAGAGTAGTCGTATTAATGTGAATTATATATTTTATAGCACAGATGTGTTAAATTTATTACAAAATCACACAGAATTGTAGGTACAAACAACCTAACATGTTTGACTCAGTGTTTCATCAATCTGAAAACCTAATAACTTGAAAAGAACATAGGGACATGTGAGTTTATGCCATACCATGTTTTGAGAAGTTCAAGGATCTTCAGGTTGGATATGTTTTCGTATCGTTTTAAGGTATACGTCTGGATTTTGTTCAGTGTGAGTGAGTGAATATATTTGGGCGGCTTTTAACATCGAGGTCTTGAGAGCTGATGAGGGTGAAGCGAGATAAGTGCGGACCAGCGCTGGAATGAAAGGGGAGATCCCCGAGAAAACCCACCAACGAGCGGGGTCATCCGGTATTTTTTTTGCTGTGCATGACGTCGCCTGGAAGTCTACTGTAATGAAGTTCAGATGTAGATAAGCAAATGCCGAAAAAAAATTATACTGCTATTTTGCATAATGGTCTATGTGCCCGAATGTAGATGCTCAACGACTGAAGATTTGAAAAGAGAGTTATGTCTGCAATAACGTACATGTAAGGATTAAAAGGTAAACGTCTGAAACAATGGAAGCCTTTAAATCTTCTTTCCCACTGTGCACCTTAAGCACTGCAATGCATTTTAGATTCTGTGGACTTTTCTTAGGGTTCATTCCCTGTAATTTATTTAAAGTATCCATTATGCTTATATATTTCAAGGACGCTTCTTCGTTTTTCATTGAAGTGGCATCATTTTATGACGTACTACAAACGTGTGAAGTTTTGGTTGCGCCCATGGATGGTCTCATACATACACTCTTTTCCAGCGAATAGCTCAATGAAAAATGATTTAGATGCTGTGACATACTGTAGATACCAGATCAGAAAAATACCCAAGGTGCATTACAATACGTTCAACGCCTTCGATCATCAAGGCCCGTGGTCAAAACTACGATCGTCAAGGCCCGTGGTCAAAACTACGGTCTCCAGTTTGGTAAAGGAACTGCAGGATTCCATATGCTGCATCGTTGCTTGTTGCTGGGCTTAATGTTCGAAACAATTTGACCAACAAATTTTGCTAGAACGAATCACATGAGTTAAGAAAATATCAGCAAATAAGTTTTTGTAAAAATACAAGCTAGGCCTATCCGATGACTTTTTAGCAGTCTTACTTCATGCCAGAGGACTAACTGAAAATCGAACCAACATGCTACAGTTTTAGAGGCAATAAACTCAATACTATAAATTAAGTAACATTTGACTTGTACTAAAATGTGTTGTTTAACTGGTTTCACTAATTCATTTTAGGTCTATTTTGATTGTTTCAACCAAGTGATGGAAACAAATTTTTAAACTCCTTACCATGTTATCCCGAATGTACTCGGTCGCATCCAATATGTTGCATAACAGGTGGACTCAAGGTCGGCACTGTACAAATCTAGAAGCCGGCAAGACCAATACGGACAAGGCCCCTCTCATCCCTGAGCAATACTATTGGCCACATCCTGGTACGCCTTCTACTTGATGCGTCTTGCACCAGCGATAGTTTAGCATAACAGACATCCACAGTAGCACACACTTCGAAGCGACAAAGTAAAACATCATTAATAAAACATTCAGTTAGTATGTTGCTGCTGACTTAGGGGATCACTATATTTCGCCAGAAATCACTGCCCAGGACAACGGTATTCAGTAGTAATGTGGACAAATTACAACTAAAACTCACTGAAATATCACTTATTACTTACACAGTCGAATCACATTATTATGATCACCTGCTAGTATACCGAGTAACCACACATCGCAGTACGGACAGCAGCTAGCTAGACGAGCTGGCAGTGACTCAAGGTCTCCACGGGTATCTGGAGCCATGCTGTCTGCAGTGCGTCCGACAACTGTTGAAGTGTGCGTGGCAGAGGAGACAGATAGCGAACATGACGATCCACGTGGTCCCACAGAAGTTCTATTGGATTGAGATCGGGGCTGTTGGGGGCCAAGGAAGAACTTTGAAGTCTTGATCATCCTCTTCCAGCCACGTGCGGACACTTCTAGTCGTGAGGCAAGGCTCATTATCATACTGGAAGATCCCATCCTCCCGAGGAAAGACTATCATCGTGTACGGGTGGACGTGATCGCCGAGAATGGATTCATAACCATATCGATCAAGAGTGCCTTCCACACGGATGATGAAACATAGAGAACACCACAAGAACATTCCCCAGGCCATAACACTGCCCCACCGCCTTGTGTTTGTCCAGAAATGGATGCAGGGTGTTGGTTCTCCGACATTTCTCTCCGGACATGCTGACGTCTATCCGTTCTGTGCAGCTGAAAACGTGACTTGTTGGAGAAGGCTACCCGTCGCCAATCAACAACAGTCCAGTCGCCATACTGTCGAGCAAATTCTAGTCGTATTCGTCGGTAAACCTGTGTTAGCATGGGCGCAGTCACCCTCCGTCTACTCCGGTACCCCATTCGTAAAAGGGTTCGCTGAACTGTTGTGACAGACACGTGTCTGTATACCTCCTGGTTCATATGGACTGTGAGCTGTTCCACTGCAGCCTGTCATATGGACTGTGAGCTGTTCCACTGCAGCCTGTCATATGGACTGTGAGCTGTTCCACTGCAGCCTGTCATATGGACTGTGAGCTGTTCCACTGCATCCTGTCATATGGACTGTGAGATGTTCCACTGCAGCCTGTCATATGGACTGTGAGCTGTTCCACTGCAGCCTGTCATATGGACTGTGAGCTGTTCCACTGCAGCCTGTCATATGGACTGTGTGCTGTTCCACCGTTCACCTCGGACATCAATGGCGCGCGGAGCTCCGCAGGTTCCACGACGGTTATTCCCTTTGGTGCCATTCGTCCACTCACGATACACCTTTACCACAGAGGCACGTGAACAGTTCACAAATGTCGCTGTTTCCGAAATGCTGGCCTCTTGGCCCGAAATCGGATATCATACCTTTTTGCAATTCTCTTAAATAGCTTCCCTTACCCATGGCAGCAGGAAGTGCACTGTGTACAGCCATCCTGTCGGTAGCATTATATACCCGCTTCACCAGCCCGCGTCGCGGGCTCTACTTCATGGGCTACGCGCTGCAGATGGCACTTCTAGCTGGTGGTCATAATGATGGGATTTGCCTGTGTATACGATTGAGTATAGCAAAATCCACTGATCAGGTACAATTTTTAATGTTTCAAGTTGCTATTGGCAACTTGCATAACTCGGTTGGCGTAGTGCATGGTCTTTCAAATTATTCAGAACTGAAAAATAAACCAGCTTTATTCCGCAATGTACTACCAAGTAGTGTGTTATATTTTTAGTCTAAACATAAACATGTGCTAAGTCTGCCCCCCCCCCCCCCAAATGTAGTGTCAGCGTTTGTCAAAATACTATTATTGCTAAAATAAAAACTATTAGGTACTACAAGGAAGAAATTGAAAATTTTCTGCAGTCTTGTAGTCACAAAGTTCTGGCGAGAATTGAGATTGATATGAAAGCCTTTCCTTGTTTCAAATGTTGTACTTTGTGCTATCACAGAAGGGAAAAAGTGGACGCTGTTGCACTGTAGTCTTATAAAGCCAACACTCTCTCTCCAGTACAACAACCAAATGTGTGTACAAGAAATGTCAATAAACATTCGTCAGAACACGCTTGGAGCTGAAATCGGAATACACACAATCTAACAAGTACATTGTTCGGTTTGTTTAGAATTTTCTTTTTTTTTTTTTTTCTTTTTTTTTTCCCCGCATCATTGTTCTCAATTGCTTTTTCAGAGGCAATTTGTTAGTTTTGGCGCAAGATTGATATGCACTGAATAAGGGTTTGCTTCACAAAATAACTGAACGGGCCGAGTGTTGAAATTTAATTAACTACGTAAAGTATTTCAGTCGTCCACTGATAACTAAAACAGCTATGCAACAAGTACGAGCCACTCAGGATGCATTTAACTAGTAAAGAAACATTCAAACTGTCCCAGTTTACACGAAGACAACTATCGGAGTAACTGTTTCATTGAATCACGTTTACATGTATTAAACTGTAGTATCATTTCTCTGTAAACATAGTTATATTTTTTCAACACCGCTGTAACAAAGTAGATAGAACCTGTATGCCTTTTTCTCTATTAGGTAATGCCTTAATGCGATGCGTGTTGCATTTTCAAGCCTCACTTTAAATTCTTGAAATAATCGGTTCTTTTTCGAAATCAAGCCGTTCCTTAAGATGTACTATGAATGATCCTGAAGGAAAATTAAAATTAAGAAGTCTTATTTTTGAGAATGTGAACAAATACTTATTACCTATATGGTATCATGAATATCTAAAATAACGACAGGTGTTGACCTAAGTACGACTTGCCTATGTAATGTTCACTGGCTATCGTGGATATTCCAAACGCATTATTCCCGAACGAGCGATGTTTTCATAGACTCGGTCCTGGCAAAATTAAGTGTTTAAAAATTTCTATATCAAAACTATTTCCGCATCTTGACTTAAAAGTGAGCAATTCAAAATAAAAATGTATATTTCCACGGGTATTAGAGAGATCTCCACATCTTTATTTTCGACGAACAATTGTACACGACTTAAAAAAAAGAGTGCTATATAAGGGAACGTGGCCTGGCTTGCAAATATTGAGTGAAAGGAAATATGAACGTATAGGCTTACTTATACTCGCGTAGCATTGGACATGCAGGCGGCCGTATAATTTGCTCAAGGCACTCACCAAGCAACATGAGATGTTCTGTTTTATTATTTTGGCGAGGCTGTTATAACGCCGAAAGGGTTATTTCGATGGCCGCAAAATGAAAGAAAATATTGTAATTTTCATTTATGATGTCATGGTAGAATTAGCTGGGCCTCCAGGGGTGAGCGAGAGAAGAGATTTGGGCAGCTCTTATCATTGGGGTATTGAGACCCAATGAGGGTGAAGTGAGCTGAGTATGGGGCAGCGCCGGGGTGACAGGGCGGGGTAAACGGGATATTCCCGAGAAAACTCGCCTACCAGCGGCATCGTCCGGCACTTTTCACACTTGCGAAAACCCAGGAGTGGCCCGGCCGGGGATTGAACCCTTTCATGGGGAGGTAGTAGTCTAACCGCTCAGCCACCACGGCCCCGTGTTGCAATCATTATTACTTAGTTATGAGGAGGGGTGTGTAATTTATATTATTGTTGTCTAACTAACCAATATTGATCCCCGATAGTCTTATTTTAGTTTAGAATCCGGAAAGTGATATGGACGTGTCATTAGTCTTGTTGATGTCACGTACAGAAAAGCCCCTACTCCATGTGTTCCGTTGTCCTACACAGTCTCTGGACCTCGCGAATTCTTGCTCTGGTACGCGGATTAGCGGAGAGGGATCCTTGCTGTTACAACAGGCTTGGGCTATAGCGTCCCAGGAGTAGCATCCCACTGCCTGGCCTGATTACTCTTCTACGTGAGATGGCGCGTTCAAGCAGGTCGTCCTTAAGGCACGCCCACGCCTTCACAACAGTCGGATGCCGAGTCAACATGGACGCCGGCCACAAAACTGCCAACTTTCTCTTTGTTTGTCCTTCTTTTCCCGCAGCATCTGCATCCCGCCGTTTAACCGCACCCATGCGAATTAATCTCCTCGTTATTTACGCTCAGTTGTTTCCAGCAACACGCAGGATAAATTCAAACGTTTGTGTTTCCATTTCCCACTTCCCTACCATTTTTATTTTATTTTATATTTTAACTTATTTTATACGACTGAGATACACGAACTGAGGTAATTTTCTTCGAAATCAATCTTTAAGTAGAGAATTTTGAGTTCATTTTATTTTAACTATTGCATTATCATATTGGTAAAAATGATTTTCCCCTTTCGTAGCGTTGTTTCTTCCTTGGTTCTATGTTGTAGTCGGCATACGCACACCACAAAGCACAACTGAATATTTAATGCCTTGCTTCATAAAGAAATGACATTCTTCTAGTACTAATTTCATGGTGAATTGAATAAGATTGTACACATTTCTAGTCATATTCACATCAATGTTGTTGGAATAACATCTCACCCATTTTCTGCAGAACGGCCACAAGATTGTACAACTTATCAATTTCCATAAGGTTTTGCATTAATGGATGAGATATAGCATTTGACTCAGTATTTCGCATTACCATATCAAGAAATTGATTCCCTTGGAGGCGGGGCAGCGGTGGCTGAGCGGTTAGCCTGCTCGCCTCCCACCAAGGCGAACCGGGTTCAATCCCCGGCCGGGTCACTCCAGAATCGTGCAGGACGATGCTGCTGGTCGGCAGGTTTACTCGGGGATCTCTCGCTTCTCCCGCCCTTGCATTCCAACGCTGATACATCGTTGTAAAGAGTCGCCCGGATCTCTGAACTCAACAGATTGTAACATTAGGCTAATAGTTGTTTTAGAGTATCGTTGATAATTACGATAACTTGTAAATAACACAGCACGACGTCGCGGCTAGCCTAGCCTGGGCGGACATCATGCTCCTCGGCGGACACACAATGCCACGCCGGTGTCCAGGACAGAAAGCCGTCGAGGATGGGGAGAAAACTTATAGAAGGAACAAGAAAGAGTAAGGTGGGAGAGAAAAAAAATATATATATAAGGAGCTTGGCAGCATACCGCACACATTTGCATGGAACATTTTATAATGCCCCACGAGGCGGCCATATTGATTTCTTGTTCACCTCCTTCCTGAAGACCACTTATTAAAAAGTCTCCGAGAGAAGAAAGGAGAGAGGAGCCGGGAGTGCAGAACGAGGGGTGAGATTTGCGTCAGAGCTGGAGGGTTTCGCTCCAGACTCTTTATTCTCGCCTGGAACTATAAGAACGGTGGAGGGAATTCCTGCAGGGAGACATAAAGAACGCTATGGGGCAGACGGAGAAAGGATAATTTACATCCTCAGGGTCTTCTCAAGAGATGATCGTACGTCCGCCCGTTTTGACGGCGAAGGTGCTGAAAACCTTCGGCCCATTAGACGGAAACCTTACAGTACTTGCGCCCGACGGACTGATTGTTAGTCTGCCTTACATTAGACGGAAACCTTACAGTACTTGCGCCCGACGGACTGATTGTTAGTCTGCCTTACATTAGACGGAAACCTTACAGTACTTGCGCCCGACGGACTGATTGTTAGTCTGCCTTACATTAGACGGAAACCTTACAGTACTTGCGCCCGACGGACTGATTGTTAGTCTGCCTTACATTAGACGGAAACCTTACAGTACTTGCGCCCGACGGACTGATTGTTAGTCTGCCTTACATTAGACGGAAACCTTACAGTACTTGCGCCCGACGGACTGATTGTTAGTCTGCCTTACATTAGACGGAAACCTTACAGTACTTGCGCCCGACGGACTGATTGTTAGTCTGCCTTACATTAGACGGAAACCTTACAGTACTTGCGCCCGACGGACTGATTGTTAGTCTGCCTTACATTTACGTGTTCTTTCGCTGCGACTCAGGTAATTTATAAAATGACGGTCATACATGCAGATGTTTCGCATTTCTTCGATATATAATTTTTTTCGCGAATATCTGTTTGGTTTTGATAACTAGGCTACACCTTGATAAAAGGCGCTGTCATGGATAACAGAAAAATATAAAATTTGTGATTCATACTTGTAACAGATTCAATTTACCACGTACATATTTGGATACACTTTGTAAAAAATCTTTGGCCACCTTCTATTCCACATGTATATTTTGGATGAATCAGTGAACTACAAACTAATTCAGCCGAATATTTACCCTTTCGATACGCCCATTTCACTTCATTGTTTCTTTGCTGACGTTGTAATGTTTATGTCGTTTCTGATAAGCAGTTTTAATAATTATATCCATTACTATTTATATAATCAAAAATAAATAGAATATGCGTCAAAAAACTTATTACTTCTAATTGCTCGATCAGCAAAGATCCTTAATTCTGAGAAGGTCGCGGGTTCGATTACGTTAATATTTTATGTGAGTAAAACTGAAATAGCAATGCAATTTTCACAGTAAAACTAGACACTATATATTTAAGAAGTTTTAATTATTTTTAATGACCGGAAATTCACATTAGAGTTAGCTATTGTTTTCCCTAAGCAATAGCAAAATTTCTTAAAATTTGAACAATATACGTCTTAAACCTCCAACAACAAATTGCAGGCATAATCAATATTGGCACTGTAGGTGTAACAAGCCCACACAAATGAAATAATACTGAAATTGTATAAAAACTTAATTAAAAGTACTGGTGAGTAAGACAGTAGACTACTTTTTGTTGTAACTGTATGCAAGTTTGAAAGTTATGAGGGGGGGGGGGGGATTTCACAGTTCTCCGTGCCACAGAGATGTTTTATTTTAAATTTACAACTTTTTCTCTGGCGAGATGCTACTCCACGCAGCAGGTAACAGTAGAACAGTGTTAATTTTGCCCCCGCCAGATTTGTTGCCTGTATATGTGCGCAGTTTACCTCGGAATTATGGAAGTAATTCCGCCACACGCCAATCCTTCCGCCGCAGTTGACACAGGCCGTCTTGCGCAGCTGACAGCCCAGAAGCTGCTTCGTCCAGAAAAATATAAAAAACATGTTTAGCAATTATGATAGCGCATGTCGTCGACACGTATAGACAGTAAACGCTTCCAGCCAATGGCTAGTCAGTAACGATGTTTCCAGTTTCCAGCTCGGTCAACGCCGTTTGTGGTGTGCAGTGTCCTCGTCGTGTTTATACGAGTACCTTGTTAGTGTTGTCGAAATATTTTATCGGTAGTTAATAATGTGCTTTCTTTAAGTATAGTTGGTGTTAGATACCGTTGTAGTGCGTTTCATTGAGTGAAATATCATATTAATCGTTATGTGTTCACAGGATCGTTAAACTGCTCCCGCCGCCGCCATTTTCCTTAATTAATAGCTGTCCGTAATTAAGCGACAGGAATATAATTTACTTTTTTAAGTTTAAGTTTGATGGTTTCAGGAAATGTGTGCAGGGTTGATTTTATTGAATAATTCTGTAAATAAATGTGTTCATGTTAATGACAAACAAATGTGATTTTAGGTAACCTTGCACGTATTTCCATAGAAAAACACATGTTCAAGAGGTTGCGAATTTTACACAAAATAAGTTTGCGTGTTTTGTAAATAATGTATTTGTAAATCGTTAATATAATATTATTCAAATGCATGTGGCCGGAAAAATCTGCAATTTGTTGCATCTGTACGAATACGAACAACGACGCATGTATCGCGTATTGTTTTTTCATTGGAGTTGAAAATTTCGAAGTTATAATAATTTGAATGTTATTTCAATACGAGCAAAATTTCCCACTGGTACATCAAAACAATATGCAATTAAAAATACCACACACTCGTAAGAACCTCAAAAAAATACCATCCCACGAAAGACGTTAAACTAAAGCCCCCTCCCTTATTGTTTATTTTTTGCCCTCGAAATAAAAAAACAGAACCTCAACAAACTTAACTTGGCAATGACAATAATTAAACAGATTTGAACGCCAAGCTAGCAATAATATCCTATATTGATTACTGGACGGAGGTCAGCTAGTCAGTTTTTCTTTCAGCGCCTGCCATGACAGGAAACACGAGGAAGGAGGAAAATGCAAGTTTGCATTACAAACGTCTTTTTTTTCACTGAGAAAACAGCTGTGGTGGAAGGATACATTGTGAACGCGCTACTTTCCTAGGACTCTCAATTATTACTCCACTTACACGAAATGGATTATACAAACTTTATTATGGAAACTCAGGTAAAAAAATAAAACTACGACCTACGATCTAACGTGATTATTAAGTGAATAACACGCCTTTGAAAAATGGTAATTAAAATTAGCCGTTTACCAAAAAAAAAAAAAAAAACTACCATGTTTCCTCGAGAGCAGTTTGTCAGAGAAAGATACACCAAGGCGATGCGTTGTGTTCCCTCAATGTACACGTGATTATTATGTCATAACAGTCGATAAACACCCACGGGTAACACAATTCTGTTGATCAAATTCATAGCAACATATAATTTCGTAATGGCGGGCCACAGTATTAGCTGCCACAAGTTCACAGATGACAGATGTGAAATCACGCTGACACTTCACGAATGTATTGTTTCATCTCACATGGTTGGCGGGATCCAGTTCACGAAATTGTAGTCCAAACTTTAGAAAATATAGAGTTACGTGATGAATGTAAGAAAGCGAACAAATCGTGCAGTCCTCACAGTGTAAATAGAGTACCCCATCAAATTGAATATAAGTATAGTATTAGTATGGAGGTGAGATTGATCATACCTTGTTTTTGAAGGTCTACAGCTGCTGCCACACGTATAACTTAAATTCAGTATCTAAATATTTGATTTTCAGTTTTTCAAATCTTTGTTCGCAGTGTCAACACTTTTGTTTTGACAATGGTTGTTTGAGAGTCACGATTTATGATTTCTTTCCGGCAGACGTCACGAGATGACTTGGCAAACACGAACAAACGGCTGCTGTTTCGCCTCACCTCCAACAGCTGCAAGGTGCCGCGGCGGTGTAGTGGCTAGACTGCTACACCCCCCCCCCAGGCGAGCCGGGTTCAATTCCCGGGATGTGGGAATCATGTTGGATGATGCCGCAGGTCGGCGGGTTTTCTCGGGGGTCTCCCGTTTCCCCCGCTCTTTCATTCCGGCGTTCCTCCATACTCACCTTGCTTCACCCTCATCGGCTCTCAAGACCTCTCGACGTTACGAACCGCACACTCTTGACAGCTGCAGCACAGTTTGAACTGCGGGAGCAGACTGCGACGACGACCGACATGTAGCGCGAATCGGACTCCACAATACCTGCAGGTCTAATCGCCTTCGAGGTTAATTACCCAGCGGCGATGCTAATTATACAACCACACCCCCTCCAGTGGTGACATTTCCCTAACCCCCCCCCCCCTCTATAGCAAGGCGTGTCACGTGACGTTGGAACCCCCTAGTGACGACCTGCCTGCGCCACTAATGCTTATCTCGAGGGGTGGAGGGAGTTGGGAAGGGGGGGAGCTAATTACGCCGCTGGCGTCGAGCATGTGCGGGCTTAGATCACGCATTGTCCACAGTCCATGGAGAGTTTGCCCGACATCGATAACCTGGACAACATGTCTCAACACAACTTCATGTTGGAGAGACGACACTGCCATGTAGAACTGCGCCGAGTTCTTATTTTGAGCTACAACAGCCAACGTAACAACATCACTACGATGAATAGTTATGGATTCAGGTATTAAGTTGGTAACACAAACTCACAGAATCTGAGGTACCCATCTTCGCTAAGGCAAATAATAATTTTTCCTACTTTTCATCCTATTGGATACTGGTATACATTATTTTGGGGATTCGCGTGGAACACATTCAACTATTCGGCTTTGACGGCTGGCGACTTATTTTCTCACACTCCTTTATCTCGACGATCTCGTACGGCAAAGCACAAAGCATTAAGTAAAACAGCACAGCAACCATGCGACGATCGTTTGAAGTCACAAAATGGTCGTTGTGTCATTTGCTGTAATATATTAAAACGGATTTTATTTTTACATTCACCTCGCACCAACAGATTTAGCAAAGGTATTTTGGTTGCTACGAAGTTCATAATTATTTAAAATGGAATTATATTGCCATTGTATTTCTGGCGTAGGCAACGCGACTGTGACAAACAATATGAAGTACTGTAAGCATGAAGAACATGATCAGAGCTCAAATACTTGATATTTTCCTTTCTGGAAATGTTATGTTTCTAGCAAATAGTACCTTTTTCCAGTGCCACCAACCTGGAAACAGGTGTGGCAGCTAACTAAGAACCCAGGAAACTGCTGTCACTTAAAAGCGAAGTCATTACACACTGAGCGAGTCGCTGAGAGGCAGAAGCTAGCGAGAACTCGGCCATCGCTTACAGTAAGGAGCGGGATTCGAACCCAACTCCTTCCGAACGTAGTCCGAAGGTTTAACCACTGTGACACCTCGTTTACTCTCTCGCCTGTAGCCGTAACTAATGCCATTACGTTAGACTTGACCCTTTCAGTTGCAGTCGAAGATCAACGTCGTAACTGGGCCATCTATCAGATAATCAGATAAATTCTGTTCCATGTCACACGCAGAGCTACTGACTCGCTCCGGTATTCGTGTTTTCAAAACTACCTAAGTGTTACCGTGTCAACGTTTTGGCTTTCCACATTTTGGCGAGCACGTAATTGTTTCAAATATTTAGTGAGTGCTAAACGTCATTGCAGATGTTAGTTATTCGCTGTGGTACCTTTACAAGAATATGTGAGTAACACAAAATCTTGGGTTTCAAAAAACACAGGAATTATTCACATTGCACTTTTCAAATACGTGTGTCATGCGATTCAAGTTTCATTTATTAGGTTGCTTCAAGAGACGGCCTAAATTAATAATAATAATAATAATAATTTAGAGACGATGTAGACTACATATTAAAGTCGCAGATGTATTTCAGCCAGGCCAGTATTTTTTGAGACGAGAAATTTTCCATTCCAGGTTGGAAACTGGTAACTGTACTGTATTTTCTGCTTTATACTGCGGAAGCCAGTGGGAAACCACTGAGTAATCACACTACCTCGTGTGTTTCGGGTGGTATTCAAACTGGCTTATGTGTTAGAACGCCCATCATCCCAAATACCAAGTTCACAGAAACGTCCCTATTACATTGTAGATACGTTTATTTCTTATATAAGCAATGAAGCTTAACTGACCACCTAGTCTTGAGATCGATCACCAATTAAGTTCTTATAAATATGTAAATCAACAAAGGAAAGTATTTCTCATATCATAATTTACATCATATTGTTAGGCAGCGTGGTATTAAATATCGTTTGGGATGTCATAGTTACAATCATAAACAAACTATTTTTTTGCGTTAAGTCGCAGCAAAGATTGAAAATAAACACGCAGTATTGACTATTACTGAATTCATCAACACCACAAAATCTGTGTAGAAGTCGCATCACTCGTACAAGCATCAGTCGACACGCTTCTCCATAACGTTGCTGCTCAAACTTAGCGGTTATGTCTCGGATTACTATCCATATACGTCACTTTAAGGCACCTCCATTATAAGGAAATGTTTACCTCGCCAAGGCCACGCCCGGGCGTAAGGAAGCACTGAAGCGGATGCGATGTAGAACATGTAACATAAACAAGCTTCGCATGTGTTCCCGCCCTCCCCCCCAAGAATTTTTAGCAATGACTACAGGGTTTTAATACTGTAATATGTTAAGAAAATATACAGCATTGAGGACATAGTTTAAAAGACTGGTTTACACAACAATAAATATCGCAAAAAAAGGGACTTTTTACAGCTATTTGTCCTGACTTTGAAACATAAACGTGGTTTTTGAGAAGTGTCAATGTCCAAAGTCATACATTGGCAACAAAATATCGATTTCCATTTCTGTCCTTAAAAAAATATTTATATTGAAACATGCCTTAGTTAACTAGATTTTTATGAAACCCCATTTTTTCTAGCAATGTTTCATGCATAGCTTGAATAAATTAATAGGCTAAGAAGTGATGAAATTGCACAGATTTAGAAATAAACTTATCCCGGAATCGAAACTATAACTTAACGGCCCTGCAGTGCTACCAAGCCGGCAGCCACGAACTTCCAATGAAGAATCGGTGTTAAACAAAATTCCTTCTTATTTGGTTAATTTTAAATACAACTATTTAAAAAATGAACATTTTAATGCGACTTTCTCAGAGAATATTCCCACATCAAATTGTTTTTGGAAAAATAAATATATTATTCATTTTTTATATGTAGATTTCAATATTACATCTTCCAAAAATATGTTAAACAAAACAATTAGCAAGATCTCTCAACATAAGAATATTCCTTAAGAAATTTCACGTAGAATACTTATTGTTTGAAAGAGTTATCTTTAAAATTGACGCAACAAGAAGGAATTTTGTATAACATTGATTCTTCATTGGAAGTTCGCCACTGCCGGCTCGGCAGACGTGGCAAAGGCCGTTAAGTTCGCCACTGCCGGCTCGGCAGACGTGGCAAAGGCCGTTAAGTTCGCCACTGCCGGCTCGGCAGACGTGGCAAAGGCCGTTAAGTTCGCCACTGCCGGCTCGGCAGACGTGGCAAAGGCCGTTAAGTTCGCCACTGCCGGCTCTGCAGACGTGGCAAAGGCCGTTAAGTTCGCCACTGTCGGCTCGGCAGACGTGGCAAAGGCCGTTAAGTTCGCCACTGCCGGCTCGGCAGACGTGGCAAAGGCCGTTAAGTTCGCCACTGCCGGCTCGGCAGACGTGGCAAAGGCCGTTAAGTTCGCCACTGCCGGCTCGGCAGACGTGGCAAAGGCCGTTAAGTTCGCCACTGCCGGCTCGGTAGACGTGGCAAAGGCCGTTAAGTTCGCCACTGCCGGCTCGGTAGACATGGCAAAGGCCGTTAAGTTCGCCACTGCCGGCTCGGCAGACGTGGCAAAGGCCGTTAATTAAGGGCGTTGTGACATTCCTTCACTCTATTAATTATAAGTTACAAAAAAAATGACAAATCAAAAAAATAAGCATAAGAATATATATTATTAATAATAATAATAGTTAATTCAGTTTAAGTGGGACTTCATCACATGCAATTAACTCACAGATGCTCCTCTAACAATCAGCTTCGCTCACTCTCTGAGTTAGCTTTAAGGTAATTCGTCCAAACAGCCAGTAATATCTGAGCAATATTTACCTTAAAGCATCACATAAAAATCGAAAATAATTGCTCAGCACGCAAACATTTTTTCAACTTATATTTACTATTTGAAAGGTTTTCTCTTAACTACGACCGTCTTCTTTATTTGAGAGAGCAGAGCCGTGGAGTGTGAGGGTATATATCACTACAGGCTAGTACAGAGCCTAGACTGACAAGCGAGTAGTCGCCTTCCCTTGTTGACTGTATAGGTAGGTGGGAACGGCGAATCAAAGCGAGACGGGCATACGTATTTAATAAAAGCTTTTGACCCGCCCGCGTCTACGAAACGAGGAGGGAGTAGCTCTCTACGTGTCCAGTATGCAAATGAAAATAAACGAGGTTGTCAAACGTAGGTGTGGGGAATAAAGTTGAGTAGACTCTCACAGTCGTTTCAGGTTCTAAATTTTGCACGTCTGCAGACAGAAACTAAAATTATAATAATAATAATAAAGGCTCTTTGTGGCACACGAGCCTTTCAGATTAGACCGTGAGAGAGGAAAATGTTGTGTCGGCTGGCTGGGGAGAAAGGAAGACGCGAGATTCATCGAGGTGAAGCTTTCGGTCCAGTGAAAATAGCCTCGGATAGCGGGTTTCATTTTCAGTAGAGTTTTAGGCTGTGTAAGTACTTTCCAACTTATTGTACTAGCTCTTATCAGTATTGATTTAGAGTGCTTAATTATGTTGCAAATAAGACAACCAACACCAAAAAATATCCTTTCTTTTTGTGACATTTCTGGTCTCTGTACTGTAGATTATTTCAGCAACGTTAGTTCAAGTATGTAGTTTTAGTGCATTTTTGAGAGACTGCAACTGAAGCGGAGGTATTATCCTGTATAACTGTGTTTCCTATACCTATTAGCAGCTATTTAGTTTTTCTGATTGCATGCCAAAACATCTGAGAAAGGAATCTTCCCATTGGTTTCCATTTCATATGTAAATGTATTGATGGCCTGAGCGACTTAAGGAAACTTAACATAGTAAATTCCCTTTAAAACCCTGCCAGTTGAGAAGCCACACGCTGAAACACAACATGCGTCTCCAAGAGACCAAGAACTTAAGAAAAGTCACTTCACTCTCTCGTGTGTACGAGCAGATCATTTAGCTTGCGCACTGACAAGGAAGGGTAATTGTAATTAATTTTTGATGTAACTGAAAAACTATGTATCTGAAAAACAGGCTACTTTTTAATGCCAGTGTTTCGCATATTTCAACAAAACATTAGTATACCTTGTGTCAAACTGATCTTTCCCTACAAAACCGAAGCCCGAAAAAGACTTGTTTATTTTACGAAGGCACTGGGACATGTAGGAACGGAAAAGGTCATTGCCGAAATCTGTCCTTGCTTCGTGATTGGCCAGGATGGCCTACACTTTGCAAAACTGTCACGTCATAACAACTTATATTCCACAGGAAAAAGCTGTATCGATTAGAGGCATCGTGGTGGGGGACTACCCCGTACTACGAACCCGGCACAATACATAACTGCTGAAGTGATAATGGAAGCTTAGGTAACGTGGATGAATGCATTCAGCACTCGCGCGGAACTTGATTCCGAGTATGATTTCATGAACGCATAAAATGAATGATGACATTTCCTTCAGCGCAAAGTCATAGATACCTAACTAAGCTGTGTTCATAGATACCTAACTACGCTGTGTTCATGTAACTGAAGGTCCTCGCAAACATTAACTAAACTTAAAAAAAAATCACATATAAAAAAAATCTAAAACTTCTCATCATTGAGTTTTTATCGGTGACCAAAGTAGAGTTATTTTCCCGAGATTTCAAAAGAAGCTTCATTACTATTTATTTTTTCGTAATCAGTCATTTTTTAAGAAGAAAAACTGAAAATTGAAGTGAAATAAAACGTACCGATCTAAAAGTGCCCAAGGGAATCTATTCTTATAATTATAAGAACTAGATTAAGAACAGCAGACGGGAAAGGCAAATACGGGTTTTACGAACTTCACCCGTCTGATGACTTGAAGGATCTTCAAGAACCATGGAGGTCATGGTGCTGTAGTGGTTAGACTGCTCGCCTCACAATTGGGGGAACCGGGTTCGATCCCCGGCGGGGTCACTCCTGCATTCTCGCATGTGGGAATCGTGTCGGACGATGCCGCTGGTCAGCGGGTTTTCTCGGGGATATCCCGTTTCCCCCGCTCTTACATTCACGAACCATGGAGAGTATTACAAGCCTAGCTAGTTGACAGTTTGAAATCCTGCTTATTTGAGGCCACTGCGTATATTTCCGCGACATCGTTGTCGACGTAATGACTTCCATAATTACACAGAACGCAGGCGATAGTGTGAAGTAGTTTGAAACACAGACGTGTTACTGCATCATGCCGATTCTTAACTTCACTTGTATATGATGAAAATAAATCGATTTCAGTTACGAGTAATTTTAAAACTGCACTCTTATAATGACGTTGAAACAACTATTTTCCAGAATCCAGTGTCATCAGCATTGTATCTATCTTCGCAGTGTTAAGGGAAGGAAATATTTTCCAAAGTGTGATTTGAAGAGTGGCGTAATTACCCGTGAAACGTCTCTACATACGTGTCTAAAAAGTAGAACTCGCTGAACTAAACATTCCTGAGACAAGAGCGAAAAGTTCGTGCTCCCAACGCCAACACGAACACACTTGCCCAATAAGAATCCAGTTAACTTTCGAGCTTTGCAACTTGCTAAGTAACTGTGACTGACACGGGTAATGGAGGATCCCAAGCTAACCACAATGCTACTTTCGCTTTACGTCGCGCAATTGCACGATATTCAATTCAGAGAAAAAAACTGGCCGTGGACAATCGATCACTTTCACGTAATCCTATTAACTTTGACGAATCAAAATGATGCGAGCCCCGCGATTATTGTCAATTACCAGGACTTCGGGTACGAGCTATTCGCCCCGGGACGGGAGAGATACCCCAGTCTTTCACTACAGCGTTGCTAACTGCTATCAAATGCCTCCCCCCCCCTCTCTGACCAACCACCCAGCCGACCAAAACTCCCGACCATTACTGGTGGTGGCTCACATAAGCGATTCTCTTTGAAGGGGTCAGAAAGAGTGTGTGGCAGTAGAGGATAGGAAGGAAAAAAACTCGAGGACCACAGCTGTTCATTTGGCATTCCACACTCTTCATTAAAAAAAAAAAAAGAGGAATGGTCGAGCAGACCAGAGAAGGGTGTGGATTTTTCCAGCGCCCAATCAGATCGCTTCTTCCCGGTAACGCCGAATTGCACGTCTGCCAACCGAAAAGGTCAGCACGCATGAGCACAAAAAAACATGTGACCATGGTGAAGCAGATTTTACAAAAGTTTCTACAACGAATTTTGCAAACAGACAGTATTATTGATACTGTGTGTTTGTAAAGTGAAATTCTTTACGAAATTTATATTTAGAAAAAAATATATATATATATAATGGAACATATATTAATTTTTATAACACTTAACCGCGAATGCGAACCATTGCACATAAAACTAATCAAAACACTGAGCACTATTTAAAATACTAATTTCGCATATAAACTGAGTGTGTTTGGCCATGGGACAGTGTGTCTTAGCTCGTACTGGGAAAGTCAAGTGTGATTCTCAATCACGACAGTCTGTGGTTTTACCTGGACAAGTTTTTCTATATACACACCCCACGAAAATACTGATGCAGTTTCCCGCACTGAACCTACACGATTCATCGCCTGTTATAACACGATCCTAGTTTATTTCCAAGCATAACGGAAATAAAGATTAGGCATATTCCTATGTTCGATAGTAAATAAATTTCTTGTACGGACGCAACCCTAATAACGTATTTCTGTCGTATGTGTGGCAGTTTTAGTACATATTTGTAAAATTACACACTTCCGATAGTACTTGTATCGAACTAATGGTCCAGCTTCTCCTTCAAACACACTGCAAGAAGAGATTACTTTTAGACTAAAGTCGTTTGTTTCTAGCTTTGCTTTACCAAAAACACGAAGCCAAAGTTTACTAATCAAATCCGTGTAAATAATTGATATACTCTACCTAAACGGATGACTGTAAGCGTCCTAAGTCTTTAGCTCCGCTTTTCTGAGATAAGCTAATATTCATTATCTATGAAAATCGATGATTTTTCGAGTGCAAAGCGGAACTTAATGCTGGCGTCATTACATAGTGTATTGCCACAGAATTACTTTTCATTTTATCTTTATTTTGCAAACTATGTTAATATGAAAATACATTAGATGTTATGCCTATTTAAAAGGTTCTAACAGCCTTGTTTTTTAAGTGTCAGGGGTGATTTCAGTCAGTAAAATATTAGAATCAGTAGTTGGTAGAACTGCGGGTCAGCTGCCGATCTCCAGCTACTATAACTTTATCTAAGAGACGTCAATGTTTACCGTTAGTCAATGACATGATTACACAAACGTGCAGCGTCCTGTAGTCTTAGTCATAAATACATTTGAAGTGGGCCATATTATCACACACTACGGGGAAACATATTTTATAATAATTCAATTTGAAATAAAATGATACTGCGTTCATAACGGTATATGTTACATACGTTCCAGCGGCGTATAGGCAATTCATTATTGCGAAACTCATGTGTAATATACAGAATTTGCTGCGGGTAGGGCTGAAAGATGACATACTGATCCCTTGAGAGGGTGGGACCGCGGTGGTGTAGTGGTTAGACTACTCGCCTCCCACCAAGGCCAACGGGTTCTATTCCCAGCGGGGTCGCTCCCGGATTTTTGCATGTGCGAATCGTGCCGGACGAGGCCGCTGATGGGCGGGTTTTCTCGGGGATATCCCGTTTCCCCCGCCCTTACATTCCAGCGTTGCTGCATACTCACCTCGCTTCACCCTCATAGGCTCTCAAGATCTCGTTGTTAAGAGCCGCCCAAAACTCTTTCCACTTCAAACGTATTATTATTTAAACTTAATATGGATTAACCCTAAGAGGAGAAGTTTGCCGTAGTGATATTTGTTAGTTTACATAGCCAACGATTGTAACTCGTATCGCACAGCGCCCTTACATTTGCAGCCTAGAGGCCATGATGTCAAAAATAAGCTATGACTTAACATTTGTGCTGTACTGGCGACAGTGTTAGTGAAACTAAGTAAACAGAATACAAATAGTACTACCCAACACGCGAACATCATACTCTGTATGTACGATAAAGTAATACTTTCCAGTTGCAAGAAAACATCACACACTGTATGTACGATAAAGTAATACTTTCCAGTTGCAAGAAAACATCACACACTGTATGTACGATAAAGTAATACTTTCCAGTTGCAAAAAAACATCATACACTGTATGTACGATAAAGTAATACTTTCCAGTTGCAAGAAAACATCATACACTGTATGTACGATAAAGTAATACTTTCCAGTTGCAAGAAAACATCACACACTGTATGTACGATAAAGTAATACTTTCCAGTTGCAAGAAAACATCATACACTGTATGTACGATAAAGTAATACTTTCCAGTTGCAAGAAAACATCACACACTGTATGTACGATAAAGTAATACTTTCCAGTTGCAAGAAAACATCACACACTGTATGTACGATAAAGTAATACTTTCCAGTTGCAAGAAAACATCACACACTGTATGTACGATAAAGTAATACTTTCCAGTTGCAAGAAAACATCACACACTGTATGTACGATAAAGTAATACTTTCCAGTTGCAAGAAAACATCATACACTGTATGTACGATAAAGTAATACTTTCCAGTTGCAAGAAAACATCACACACTGTATGTACGATAAAGTAATACTTTCCAGTTGCAAGAAAACATCACACACTGTATGTACGATAAAGTAATACTTTCCAGTTGCAAGAAAACATCACACACTGTATGTACGATAAAGTAATACTTTCCAGTTGCAATAAAACATCACACACTGTATGTACGATAAAGTAATACTTTCCAGTTGCAAGAAAACATCACACACTGTATGTACGATAAAGTAATACTTTCCAGTTGCAAGAAAACATCATACACTGTATGTACGATAAAGTAATACTTTCCAGTTGCAAGAAAACATCACACACTGTATGTACGATAAAGTAATACTTTCCAGTTGCAAGAAAAACATCACACACTGTATGTACGATAAAGTAATACTTTCCAGTTGCAAGAAAACATCACACACTGTATGTACGATAAAGTAATACTTTCCAGTTGCAAGAAAACATCACACACTGTATGTACGATAAAGTAATACTTTCCAGTTGCAAGAAAACATCATACACTGTATGTACGATAAAGTAATACTTTCCAGTTGCAAGAAAACATCACACACTGTATGTACGATAAAGTAATACTTTCCAGTTGCAAGAAAACATCACACACTGTATGTACGATAAAGTAATACTTTCCAGTTGCAAGAAAACATCACACACTGTATGTACGATAAAGTAATACTTTCCAGTTGCAATAAAACATCACACACTGTATGTACGATAAAGTAATACTTTCCAGTTGCAAGAAAACATCACACACTGTATGTACGATAAAGTAATACTTTCCAGTTGCAAGAAAACATCATACACTGTATGTACGATAAAGTAATACTTTCCAGTTGCAAGAAAACATCACACACTGATCAAGTAATATTTTCCGTCAATAGGTTCGTGCACAAAGAATCTGCAGAGGCCATTTTTTTTTTGCGTATAGTAATAGAACGCATTGCGTGTCAAAAGTACGGTCAGGGCAAGCGCAATGTTCTAATGGCACGTGTACAAAAAACTGTTGAGCACGTGTCACGTTGTGCTAACGACTAGAGGAGCGAGCTCGTTATCTCAGCAAACATCCTCGTCGTAGAGTGTAGTCTCTCTCTCAAGTTCTTCAACTCCTAACAGAGGGTTTTCTTTACTCCGCTCTCTCGAGGTGTCAAATGTTTCTCCAAGACACGTTTCTCCTCACATACTTGCATACCATCCCCCCCCCCCACCCCCTGAAATCCAATACTGAAGAGAATGTAGTTTTCCATGATACAAAGAACAGAAGAGCAACCCACACGATACTGTCTACCTAACAACGTACCTACATACTACCCAATAATTTGAGGTACGTTAATGTACCAGTAGGTCCAACTTGTTGCCAACAGCAGGCCCTGATATCCTGCGTTGCACTCGCTACCCGATCACAGCATTTTCAAGTGACAGACCAAAATTTACTTTTCAGTTTGAAAATGGGCGATGTGTTGTAATTTCAGTCGCATCGTGGTATACATCACCACACTCTTTCCTGCGTTCAAAATACTCTGAAATGAGTGATACGGCTTCAGCATTGGTGGGGTGCAAGGTGGTCGTAGAAATAGCACACTTCACATTTAGGAGGACCCAGCCAAGGAAGAAAAAAAATCTATTACAGCTAAAATATGCTATTATAACACATTATTTTAGAAAATATACAAAACTCTTATGTAACTTAATACTATTGGTGAAATTGGGGTCTAAAACACATACTTGTTGAAATACAGCACTGCTTTTACACATTGCATACTAAGATATTGTGAAATTGACTCTTAATTTATTTGTAGTGGTAAACAAAATTGTTATATGTTATTGTTCTGCTTCGTTTCCATTGCCAATCCCCCTCGAGCGTGCACATCACAGTGTGTCACTGATAAACCGAGAAGTGCATGGGGATTTACAAAGGAGGCCCGCCACACGTGCCATGATAAACCTAACGAGGATTCATGCCACTTCCTGACCTTGAAGACAATATCTGGGGTTATCGTCTCAAGAATGTCCTGCTCATCGCCCTCGCCCTGTCTCAGCGTGACTCTGGTTGTGGGAGAACCTTCTAGAACAGGCCACCAGGACCATACAAGCCGTAGTGGGCCCCCGAGTCGAGAATTACTCGAGTCTGGAGATACTTACGGCCTTACGTGCCAGGTGTGCGGTGACTTCAGCGAAGCGATGAGCGGCGACGATGGCAGTGACTAGCGGCAGTGAAGTATCCGTACAGAGGAGAGAGATCGAGAACGGGACTATCAAACTGGATGCGTGAGTGAATTACGGAATAATGGGATAATGGAAATAGCGAGATTGAATATGTGTAAATAATGAGTGTGAATTAAGTGACTGTAACCAATATAGTTTCATAAGATCTTTAATTACAAATGAGAGACATTAAACAAGAGTAACAGTTGAGATAGATAGTTTAATGTGTAAATAATAGCAGTGTAAAAAAATAAATAATTAAATGTAGTTATTTTATTTTCATTAAGACCTCCATCCCTCACGAAACATGAAACGTGGTGACATATAACTTGAATACGTGCTGTATTCAGAAATCCTTGGTGTGCCAACGTGCAATCATTGCATAGTCTACTAATCTCTTACAAAATTTTGACATTCCATGTGCATGCCTAGTTATAAGTTCTGAAAATAACAAATATTACTCTCTGGGGTTGTTCCCTTACAGAGAACTTTGGGATCCCAACGTGGGGCCACGAAAGAAACATTGTGCTCACTAGAATATTGCTTAATAACGTATCTTACTGCGAGGACGAAATGTTACTTACACGATACCACACTGCTATAAAATATTAATTATTAAAATTATGCCTTTACAGATTTCTGTATCTTCAAAAATAATTTCCGAAGACGAGCGAAACTACAATATTTTTACAGACTTTCCACCAATAAAACTAGAGGTCCAGAGTCGAAAGTCGTACATGCACACGCAGCACGCCGAGAACACTGCACGCAGTTCAGAGCCTTGCATATAGCGGCGGGGGTGCACTTGATGCGCGTGGCATTGTCGTCCTTATCGCTGCCGTGCCCCTGAGCCTCAGGCGTGGAAACAGCTCCAGGTAGACAAGAACCTTAAGCAGGCCATTAGAAAAGTTGGAAGAAGTTACAAACATACTATAAAGTTCAAATTAATGTCCATTCAAGTTAGTTTTCCTAATTTGATAGGCTATACATTAGAGCGTGAATATGGCATGTTAGTAGTGCATCTACGTCCCTGATAATTCCACGTTTCTATAGGCTGTTCACGGTAAATTGAACACTTTTGAGGCTCTAGTTTTTTTTCCTATCGGCCATTTTTATACTTCCGCCACTTTTACAAATATGTATTGCCACGTAAGTAATAAATAGTGTATGCATTTCACCTGACTCGAAATTTAACGTCTAAGGTTAGAATAAAATATATTTTTTGACTATTATTCTAAATGACAGGGCTTCTAAAAATGCTCACTTTACCTAGAATAGCCTGTAGGCCTACTTGTATGGCGCATGGACAAAGCGATCAGGCCAAAATGCTCAGCTGACCATAACATGCACCTATACCATGCCTACACGGGTAACAATATAGTACAACAAGAACGAAGATACTATCCAGCATCCTCAAGGAACAACAAACCTCAGTGAGCCTCAATAATCTTGGCAGGTCCTCCCCCCCCCCCCCCCAACAGTCAACAACCCCCTAATGAACGCGCTCTTTACAATCCAACATCTCGAAGAGCCTCTCATTTTTCACCAACGCCGAGCACGAGAGGGGTGGAGGGGTCGTTCGGGCAAAATGAATAATTATTTTCTCATTTTCCTGAAGGCGAATGATGGAGCTCCGATGTTGTGGGGGGTTGCGAGAGGGAATGATTTTCAATTTCCTTGCAGATATCATTTTTTCGAGTCTCCTATCCAATCCTTTGCCTCCTCCCGCCTGGCTCTTCTTCGTCGGACAGCGAGCAAGAACCCAAGAACAAAATGTTTCCTTCCACTGTTCGGAAACTGACGACTAGAGATTCTCTGTTCTGGCTCTTTCGTCTCCTGGAACCTAACAACCGTTGTCCTTCAGGATATTTCTCCTGTGCTTGCATGTTCCGAAGAAGAGTTGTGGGAGAAAAATAACAAGCAGAATTCAAGTTAACAACCACAGGTCAAAGGATCAAGATATTTACTCAAAACTTTATCGCGCTGGAGGACTGTAGTAGCACTGAGAATCAGTGTTCCAGAGCACTGGAATATACTAAAAATCACAGTCAATGGCCGTTAAATTCATTATGATTACAGTCACTCACAATAACCAGTAGGCACCGGGAAATTTCGTGAATTAACTTCAGGACAAACTTATCAACTTAGCATGTCGCTGCAAAGTAAACCCTACTGACATTTTTAAAAAAGAAGCTCACGTTTGCTCATTGCTGCATTTTTTTCCCCCTTAAACCCTACTTAGCAGTACAGCCGTCCAGGGTGTTCAATTCTATCATGACTACTACAATTTAACAAACAGTGTATTAGTTATATAAATTAATATTTTTTTGTGGGAGGGCGGCTGTTCGTCTGGGCGCCCGTAATTTAAGCTACAATTTGTATTTCTATTCGAAAGCATCATTCTAACTTCCTAGGAAGGTGGTGAGATATTCTGCCCCGACCGAGACAGCTCCCCGACAGGTGTCCTTTCGGCCGCCCCCCGTTTCGCCGCCCCCGCCGGAACAGACCAGGGACCGGGATTCCCACGAATCCGGCCGCGCGACCAGACGCCTTCGGGCCCGCACACAGCTAACTAGCCTTTCGGCCGGTCCGCCATGGCACCCAACGGTCGAATGGCTCCACCCACGAACCCGAAGGCCCCCAGCCCCCTCCCTATCAGTACTATTATATTTTGTTCTTTTGTTACTGCATATCTAGGGATGAATTACTTGGTTTCCAATTGGTAACAGAAGAAGATACTAGAAAAAGAAACTCCAAAAAAGTATTGAAGAAATTGAAGTTAGGGAAGTAATGATGGTTCTCAACTGTAATATTCCTAACTCAAAATTAACACCATTAAGTTTAAAACATAATACAATGTTATCTATAAGTTCTCATTTACACACATTAATAATTTACTCGGGCTTATTTTCGCGGCCGCACCCATGAAGTTGTTATTTGAGTAGCTAACTTCATCGCTTGTCAAGAGTCCTGTGGGGGGAATACAAATAAATTTGCAGGGCCCGAGTCTGATCGAAGAAAACAGAACATTCCCAAATGTGCATTCTCACGACTCCAACGTACGGACAGTAATGCCGCATGGCCCAGCAATTACTGTAAAGAGCGGGAGGAATGAGGGACTGGATCCAAGCCAGAAGTTGACATGTTGTGGATGTCGTTTTCGACTCGTGTTCACAGGATCCTTCGGTTGGATTCTGACCGAATGCATGGTGGTGTTCCTTTTCCCCCAATTGCTGTTCCATACTTTCCCACAAACTGCGATGTTTCTAACATCTTCCCATTTGGTAGACGGTTACATTTATATCCAGTTTCGCATCAGGATGTGAAAAGAGACGAACCGGTAATAAAGTACTTGGCTATTAATTTTATTATAGATATTACTGAAATTTCGTTTGCATCTTTTTCGTGTCATTTCCACTAAAATAACTAAGGCATGTATCGAGCTCTACTGTAACCGCTCCCGATAAAGCTTAATAAACACGAATTTTTAAAACCATACCTCTAGAAATCAATAAAATTTCTTGTTCCACGTAGCCTAAAGTTGGTAAGCATGTCATGATCGAATTAAGAAAATAACAAAATTTTTCTCCAAATAGTTACAAAATCTTCGAAACAAAATATATACAATCCAGAAATTTTGAAACAAAAATATATCCTTGCACCCTACTGCGGCCCAGCAAATCACGTATCTCATAACACACAAATGTTGAAGCAAACGGAAATATCTCAATATTTGTGCAAGTTTTCGAGAAACTTATAGTAGTACTATGTTTAGTTAAATCACGTTTGCCGTAAAGTAAAATAAAGTTGCTTAACTAGTGGGAAATTTTTTTCGAAACACCCAGTAAATATTTGCTTGTACCTTTGAGTAAGGAATATTAAAGATGTGGTAAAAATGAAACATATAAGACAACATCTTTTACCAGTATTTAATACGTAAAAATGAAATAAAAATTATGTGTCTTTGCCTAAAGATAGTTGACGTTTCTATATGCTAAATACATGTATGTGTTCAACTTTACGCAGATCATGAACACATGAAACTGAAACATGGCTTACTTACGCTGAACTAGAATCCATGTTATATGCTTAATGGCATCAAGTTCCACCGTTTAGAATGAAGAACACGCACTAAGCTATTCGATTAATGAAATTCGACGTCTTTAGATAACCAAGATATGTTATAAGTACAAACAAGTATTTTCAAAACAAGCAGCTCTTTTGTTCGCTGGAGAGAGTTGCTGTTCGTATTAAAACAGTGTGTATTTTACTATTAAACAGACACGTAGGTTACATGAAAATGCACCCAGCTAAGTTCTGTTACATCTTCCGGCTTGTCATGAAGTGACAAGTTATCGTTATTATCAATCATACTCTACCGTTATTAGAGGCGAGCTGGTACACGAACACTTCGCAAATTCAAGGGTATTTGAATAAAGCTAAATGTCGGTAAAGATAAGTATAATTACATAGCAACCAACTGTAACATTCAGTATTATTTCGTTAAGCGGGGAAGCCTATAATCTACATTATTGTAACCTAACTGACTGATTATTGATCCTCGATAGTCCTGTCTTAATTCGAAGCCGGATAGTGATACGGACTTGCTGTTACTAAGGTCGATAATGTGCTCTGGCGGAGGGAAATCCTTGCCGCTCCGACCAGCAGACTTGAGCAACAGCGTCGTAGAACTCTCCTCGTCTCACTCCACTCCTGTGTGAGATGGCGCGTTTAGGCAGGCCGTCGGAATTAAGGCATGCCCACGGCATCATAACAGAATGCGAAACATGGAACAAGTACTAGCGCATGTAAAATTGTGGCTTTGTATTTAAAATGTCGATGTTAACAACACCCATGGCTGCACAGTGCTAGCAAAAGGTTAGTATGAGTGAAGTGTCCCAACAAACACAACCTGTCGGCAAATACCTGTACTGTCGTTTCAATGTCAGAAGATAGCCATCTGAAAACGGTGTGATGTCTTTTCTGAGTCAATATGTTTGCCGTTAGAAAAAGACAACGGCCCACTGTATTTTGTTAATAACAGATGGATATCACCGATGATATGTCGGCGTGATATCGCAGAGCAAACATGCTGCAAGCATCTTAAAAATGTTTCTGGACCGATTCCCGTACAGCATCTTTGTATTTCCGGTAAGATGGCCATTATCTCATTTATTCCGCCCCGGCAACGTTTTCGAGACAAGGCACTTTATCACAATAAAGATATAAATATGATGTATTTTCGCCCACAAACTTTTGGAAAGTGATTTGAATAGACAAGATGTTAGCTAGCTCTTAATGGCATGATATATTATTTGAGATCGTGTGTTAACAATTAGAATTATTTTTCGTGATTACAAATGTGTCATGTGGGTAGCCCATGACATTTGTTTTTGAAATTCTTTATTATTTGTACAACCATAGACAGGTATATTAAAAACTAACAAAAAACGATTTTGTGTGCAAACCTGTGAAGAAATAGTTTTTAAATAATTAGTATTTTATACTTATTAAATATATTGTAATGGCATTCATATAATCCTTTATAATAATTTGTGTCAGAGTATATCTGAAATTATTGGAACTTATCAGAAACTTGCCTCGTGGTGTATAGGTTAGCATGCTGGACTGTCAACTCAAGGATCTTATGTTCGAATCCGCACTCGGCCAGCAGAAGATTTTTCATATTATTCAAAGCGTTCAGAAGTAAATGGACTGAATATATGTAAAGAGGAAATGACAGTTACTAAAATTTTTAATTGAAAAATTAAGGTTTTTTCATGGGTATACTGCTTATTTCTGGAGATCAAGCTGCTGCAGGCCCGGCAACCTAATGTCATACAACCATCACAGGCCCGGCATCGTAACGACATCCAGCCGTCGCAGGTCCAGCATCGTAGCGACATCCAGTTGTCGCAGGTCTTGTATTGTAACGACATCCAGCCGTCGCAGGCCCTGTATCGTAACGGCATCCAGCCGATGCAGGCCCTGTATCGTAAAGACATCCAGCCGTCGCAGGCCCTGTATCATAACATCCAACCGTCGCAGGCACTATATCGTAAGGACTTCCAGCCATCGTAGACCCGGTATCGTAAGGACATCCAGCTGTCGCAGGCCCTGTATCGTAACGACATCTAGCCGTCGCAGGCCCGGTATCGTAATGACATCCAGCCATCGCAGACCCGGTATCGTAAGGACATCCAGCCATCGCAAGCCCTGTATCGTAACGGCATCCAGCCGATGCAGGCCCTGTATCGTAACGGCATCCAGCCGATGCAGGCCCTGTATCGTAACGGCATCCAGCCGATGCAGGCCCTGTATCGTAACGACATCCAGCCATCGCAGACCCGACACTGCCGGCCAACAGTTGGCCGCCAATCCACATATTCATCGGGCCACTTCCGGCGTAATACAGCGGTCCGGTATAGGCTGGCGGTAGTTTGTCGACTAGCTTTTAGCGACCCGAGTCCGGTCCGTATTTTCCGTGTTTGTTAGGATACTAGCACTGATGAAGAGCTAACGTCTTTATGCATAGTGTGTATATATATAATTCGATTGGTTTAAGTAGGCCTCTTGCTGAAAATCATAATGTTTTAGACCGTGTTGTATGAACATTTTAAAATTAAACCTTTATGCGCATGACACACAGCGAAAGAAAAACATCATGCAGGCAAACGCAAAAATTATTTATGGAGCCTAAGCTGTCACGGCAAAGTGAGTGCTTTTAAAACAAACATCTGAAAGAAAAAAAAAACTACTCATAACTATGTATATACAGAATTAAACATTAGTATGTTGTTTCCCATTTAAGTAGGCCACATATTAATGGAATTAGTTGTAAACTTTATTATTGCGATTGTGATTTTTAAATTTATGATCATTGAGGTTATTATTTGGTACTTAATACACATTCCAGTATGGGTTTGCGTATTTCCAACGCATTAGGATTGCTAACAATTTCACAATTTTTCTTGAATGGCGCACGAAGTGTTAATTTTACGTAAGGCAGAAGGATATAACATGAGAGGAAAGTAGATCCTATTCGAATGTGCTTGGTTTACCATGAAAAGCTCTTTACACAGGTGTAACAATATGCTGCTCTACTTGATACATTCAGGTTCATACTAAGAAATACTGTTTTTAAAAACGAATAAAGACTAATAATTTCACAGGTTCACTTGACCGACGCATGAATAAAGTGACATTGCCGATGACAATGTTAATTTTTCATAAGGCGGAAGAATACACAGCGTGCATACAAGTAGATCTTAAGCAGGGATTTCGACAGTGTTAATTTTGCCATGAACAACCTTTACCACCTCATCTGCTCGTTTTTTTTTTTTCCCCCCCGTTGGTAGGCGCATTTTGTTCTAACCTCCGTTGTAATGACGCGTAAAATAAAAATAAAAGTGGTTATGTTGTGATGGAAGAACGGTGGTAGGGGGGGGGGGGAAGAGAGGTTGCCAGAGAGAGAGAGAGAGAGAGAGAGATCGCACATAGGACTGAAATGTAAATACTCGGGCATTTTGTTAGAGGGCTGGATCGTGTTCAGAATCTGAATTCGGCCAGCGGGAAAAGGGTTTGGAAGGGGTTGTAAACGAGATGGGCTTATAGCGGCACTGTTTCGTTAACCGATATCTGCCTTCTTCGTCTAGCACTCCCTTGCCCGGCCTGGTACGTGTTCCGCATACTGTGAGACTGCAAGAGAGAGAGAGAACTGCGCTGTTTGCGCCCTCTAAGGGCCCCACTTGACGTCGGCAGGGTAGCGCGAGGTTACTGTTATCACTCTCCTTTACTTGAAGCGGATTCAGTCCTCCCACAATTTCCTCCCTCCTCCCTCTGTTTTCAACCCCTTTACACCACATCGCCACGTGGATTCGTTTTTTCCAGCGACAAATAAGAGCCGAGCTCGGGAGGCTGTCTGCACCAGCCAGGGGTGGCCAGATGAGGAAGTCTTGCTGCCCCACATAAGTAGTCCATTCTGTGCTCTAGACAACGCAATGCAGTAGCATGCAGTTGCCGCGCATGAAGACTCAAGCCAAACGTGACCCAGTCCGAGATATTCAGTATCAAACATTTCCCCATATTTTATACATTCAACTCGTAATAAACAATATTATTAATATTATTATTTCCTGTTCTGAAATTAAGTTTTATTATTACTGAAATTATTATGTCTAAAAAGAATCATGCCACGTGGGTTTTGAACTAAATTGTTTGTCAATAAAAGTTTAAATGCGGTTTGTACATAAGTTGTAAATCACCCTGGAAAGTACTAATTGGTTAGTTTTCTCTTTGATGTCCTATAACCAATGTTATCAAATACCTGAAACACAATATAATATTCATAATTTTGTAAGAGGGCTCATGCACTCAGTCAAGGATATGACACTGACAGTCCTGGCGAGTTTTAACGTATGTTCTGATCATGTGCTCGCAGATAGAACACAATATTTTCTTGAAACATAAATTCCAAAATAATTAAAGGGATATTGAATGCACTTCTGAATAAAAATTAACAAAATCGATAGCGTACATAGTTTTTTGTAGGCTGCCTGTTTGTGAAAAAAGAAAATTTATTCAAGGAACTCGCTCAAACATGAATGTGCGACCTCTGACAGATTACGTCGGGGGTTTAAAAAGCGGCATGGAAAATTAGTG
This sequence comes from Dryococelus australis, assembly GCA_029891345.1. Taxonomy (NCBI): domain Eukaryota; kingdom Metazoa; phylum Arthropoda; class Insecta; order Phasmatodea; family Phasmatidae; genus Dryococelus; species Dryococelus australis. The sequence goes on from CM057001.1 coordinate 1,980,240, forward strand.
TCTGCTTTTCTACCCATCTACTTCCAATTCATCACATTCACAACCAGCTAATTACCTCTTTTCAAAATACTTTCATCCTTCACTGCCCTTCCCTCTCTCTGTGGAGTCTGTAGCTCCGAGCACGTAGGGGCTACAATTTCTTTGTGCCTCTAGATTTATGTGTACTGAAAAAACACAGTCATTTAAAAGCTTTTGATAATTCAGGGAGGGGCCTTCCAAGTTCGTTTAAGAGCAGAATTCATTAATTTTAATTTCACGAGGAATGTTTACTCTGCTGGGAAAAAAAAAAAAAAAAAAAAAAAAAAAGAGAGATTGAAACGGACACAGCACCAAAAAGAAATTATGTATTGCCATTTCTTTTTAAAGCTGTTCGAAGTAAATATTAGAAGAAGGAAAACATAGAATTACGATGAACGTCAAAGATCCAACGTGAAAGATCGAATACTAGTACACAGACAGTTTACAGTACTGTGAGAAGATATTTTTATATGACGTATAGCTTTATTCTCTCGTGGTATTTGACACAATGAAGCTACTGCGCTAATAAAAAAAAAGCAATAGAAAATAAGTTATTTGCCAACCTTAAAGAAGCATAGCTGGTGGATTCTATGATTTGTAAGATTACATTTATTCGCGATAGGCTAGTTTGAAAATATTCCAGGACTCTGCGAACGTGGAATTAATAAACGTAACTGCCTAATAGAACATGACATTAACTATTGGGATATTGATGAAGGTTTGTCTTTATTGAACATTTCTTACTAATGCAAACTATCACAGCTCCGGATATTTCTATCAGTCAATGCCTACGAAGGCACCAAGTGTTCATGAACACAATTAGTTAATTTGAATTTAAAAATAACTGGAGATTGCTGCTGATAAACTACATTATCATTATAACCGTTCAGGATACGTGGTCCTTAAAAAACGGGAAATCTGAAAAACCGCTAGTACACATTCATATAGCAAAATAACGCCCATACTCACACATACTTCGCAGCGAAGCTGAAAAAAAACCAAGCTTGGTGGCAAACTATTGCAAAATTAGCCTGGAAAATAAAGATACTCTTTAAAAAAAGAGCGCGTGGAATTGCATGAGCGAAGTGAAATACTGCACAATACAAGGAGTTCGCAGTGCCATCTGGTTGTGCCCGAAGCAGATAACTGTCGTGTGTGTTTCCGCCTCTGGTTTTTGAGGAGTGGGATGGGGGGATGATGTGCTGGCAGTATTCACCTCTGATAAATCAGTGGGCAGGAGAAGAAGGGGGAGGGAGGCAAAATGGAGTCAGGAGTGGATTCGGCCGGCCCAGATTTGACACGTGTCAAGCCCTGTAGCGCCTTGCGAGTATAAAAGCTTTTTCATACATCAGTTGAGGTTTTTTTTTTTCGAGGATGGAGTTAGGCAAGAGTTCGCGTTGGAAAAGGGTGGAGGAGGGGGTAGGAGGGATGGAGTAGGAGAAAAGGGTTAGGGTGGTCCATAAGGTCGAGACAGACTAGGGGAGGGGGGATGGTCTCCTCACCCCCTCACCTAGTCAACCCTCACCCAATCGAGATGTCAGTGGGGAAAAAGCGAATTTGCGAGACATTCGTTTGTGGGGGAAAAAAAGAGGGGGTGAAGGTGAAAGGAAACAATTGTCGCCCGGAACTTTTCTGGAAGGGTTGGCAACGATGTTGATCAGCGCAGCTGAGATTTAGCGTGACGATGCGGAAATTGAATTATTGCAGAATATTGCTACACAAGCTTTGTGTGTGTGTTTGGACGTGGGGTGCATACAGCCCCTAACATGCCGCCATCACTCAACCCCAAAAATGGTTTGACCAAGCATATGGCAGTAAGTTAATCCATCAGATCTTCTGTGCGGAATTTTCTACATAGTGTGCATGAAAGTTATTATGGCCAATAATCTGCAGTATAATCCATTTCACAGTTACATCACAATTTTCTGAAGCCCTGCTAAAGTTCTACTTCTAGGATATTCCTCCGCCTCGTACAAACTAAGCTTAACTAGGTCTAGAAAATTACACCAAAGGACAACGCATCGCGTTCGTGCGTACTCAGTAGTAATAATATTTTGCATGATAACTATTTCTTACAAGTCGATACCAATACAGATTTCTTCTCACTCTTTTTATTCATGTATATTATAAATGAAAAATTATATTTATACATAAAATATAGGTGAAACTTCTATTTAACGACTAATAAGATACTTCTATGTTAACAAAGGTATTAAACGCTTGTGATACAAGACATATTTAGGAAATAACAAAATACGTCATACATGGGGCGATGTTTCAAAGGTTTGGTTTGAAAAGTGTGAAGTAACTGTGAATGGATTATACTAGACTAAAAGTCAATCATTTTCCCTTTGATAACTGATCTATTAACCATTTTACTTTTCTGTATTATGGCTGGTTCGCATTTATATAGGAGAACATAAAGCCTACAGCTCATTGGTTGTGATAAGATTATCGAACCAGTTGCTGTATTGACTTATTAAAAGTACAGAGCGCGTCACAAAATTTCTAATTTTCAACACCCGAAACCATAAATTTAGCCTTGTCTAAAAGGGTTAAGTGACTCAAAATCTTCTAACTACTGCCAAATTATTTTCTTTTTTTGGTTTATCAACGGCCCCATTTGACGTCGACTGACAGGAAGACTGTCTACAACACTTAAATGAACTTACGCGTAACATGGCAAACTCAAATGCGTTACACGGGATTCGAACGCAGTACTCCCGCTATAAAAATATGAATCAGTGAAAATTAAACAGAGTTGTTAATAACTGAGTCACTGAAGTCAGTGAAGTGGCCGATTTCAGAGCACTGCTGAGAGATACAAACTCATACGCAGCGAGTGCCACAGACCATTGGCTGTTAGAGCATTCCATTAAATCCTCAGTCGTAGATACAAAACAAAGGCATTTACGATGAATATAATCTAAATGAATGTAACAAAATCTAAACTAAAGAGTATAAAATGAAAGCTACAGTAGGCACATTGGCATGCAGGCTTCGCGTTTAAGTTCGTAGCGAATTAAAGAAAATAGATTTAAGATGTTCATTTAAACTGTAGTTGCAACACCTTACCTTTGAGGGACATAAATATCTGCGAGCATGCCCGACGATTACAAACTGCTTTGCTAGAGGCGGTCCCGTGGTTGAAGGGGGGGGGGGGGATTCTTCGTACTGACTGGGAAGTACTGGTGCATTCAATAAGCTTAGCTCTGCGAAGGTTAATTAGTTTTCAAGTTCAAAGTATACATATGAAATAATAGTAAATGTATGTAGTGCAATGGTAAGTGAGAGACAAGAGCGGTATTCACTCGTCAGCAGTGGATGGCTTTGGAAATATGAAGGGGTATGAGCAAGAAAAGTGGTCAACACGTACAATGTTTTCTGTTATTATTTACATAGTGTGGGGGCCGCGGTGATGTAGTGGTTATACCACTCGCCTCCCAACTAGACGAACCGGGTTCGATCCCCGGCGGGATCACACCTGTATTTTCACATGTGGGAATCGTGCCGGACGATACCGCTGATCGGCGGAGTTTTTATCGGGGATCTCCCGTTTTCCATTCACTTTCATTCCGGCGCTGATCGATACTCACCTCAGTCACCATCATCGGCTCTCACGACCTCGCTGTTAAGAGCCCCCCAAATCTCTTCATTCGCTCACTCTTTAGAAACCGTGAAATACTCTAATATGCTCGGTTGCAACCTCGAGCTCTGTCCAATGGATTCCAGGACCTTCAGTGACGTCATTCATTCGTTGTGACGTTGCTCGCGCAGTGTACCGCAGAGTTGTTCTCGGGTTGGTAGGCGAGGAACCCCACGCACAGGCAAGACACCCCGAGATGAAACCTTACCCCCCACATCACTTCCTCTTCAAGACCTTCTACTGTTACATCGGACGATCACATGTCGCCCGACAGAAAGGAAAAACACATTCTCGGCCGACCTGCCTTTCAGGCACCGTCAAAATATTTAGTGAACACGGATCACTAAGGTTCAAGAAGAGCAGAAGTTGCCAGTGTGGGGTTTCACGTCGTCTACGTGACGTCACATGCGTCTTGAGTGTATGCGTGGAAGCAATGTGTCATTGTAGATCGTGGTAACTCGGAACTTGCTACCTGTTCGAGCACACAACCTACAGTACTACCTACTCGAGGAAGCCAAGCATAGTAGCCAACATTTTCAAGAGAAAGTCTCTAAATCGAAATACAACAATTGCCAAAAACATCATCAGATTGTTACCTTATTCTACTTAAAAATTTTTAGATAAAGATATAAAGTATAAGTTGTCCATAATATTTAAGTTTGCTTGAATCCGAATGCAAATACCATAGTCAGAATTAAAACAATTAAATATTAAGAGACAAGATTTCCCAACTGGAATAATCCCATAATGGATATGCTTGACACACGTACAAACTCACGGTTCTCTCATATTGTATAAATGGATACTTCTAGTACTTTTATAGGATAGGGGTTTCCAAAACCCTTACCCTATATGGAGTAATCCGTATCGTCGTTCCCACACGAAACAGGCCAAATAAATACATAAAATGTCATGCAATAAATATAATAACACGCATCTCAAGATATACCCATGCTCTCTTCAGGTTTCTATAAGTCATTTCGTGGAAGTGAACAATCCTAAAGACAAAAAAGTGAGATAATTAGATAAAATATGAAATCATCTGTGTTCCTTCAAAACACCTGATCTGCCACTAATCAATGGCACATATCACAAACTTTTCCACTTGTCGCAAATAAGATATCTGGCTACTAGACCATCTTTTAAAATCAACAGATATGGTGAAAAAATTGTGAAAGTAGGAAACGCCGAAGCTAAGTATAAAGCCGGGGAGGCGTGCGTCTCGAGATCTAGTGAAGTTGTTAATAAAGCAAGTACAACCGAGAGTGCAGACAATGTTAAACCGTTGGTTGTCTACGCATGCGAGAGTACTCACATACAAGTTGATTACAGAAATTCCTACAGACACCAGCCCACACAGGAGAAACTACTAGAGACACCAACCCACATATAAGTAACAGCTACAGATACCGACCCACACAGAGGGTATTGCTACAGACACCAGCCCACACAGGAGGAACTGCTACAGTCACCAACCCACGCACATGGTACTGCTCCAGACATCAGCCCACAGGGAAGGCACTGCTTCAGAAACCAACCCATACAGAGGGTACTGCTTCAGACACCAACCCATACAGAAGGTACTGCTACAGACACCAGCCCACAGGGAAGGTACTGCTACAGACACCAACCCACAGGGAAGGTACTGTTACAGTCACCAACCAACACAGAGGGTACTGCTACAGACACCAACCCACACAGAGGGTACTGCTACAGACACCAACCCACACAGAGGGTACTGCTACAGACACCAGCCCACAGGGAAGGTACTGCTACAATCATCGGCCCACAGGGAAGGTACTGCCACAGACACCAACCCACACAGAGGGTACTGCTACAGACACCAGCCCACAGGGAAGGTACTGCTACAATCATCGGCCCACAGGGAAGGTACTGCTACAGACACCAACCCACACAGAAGGTACTTCTCCAGACACCAGCCCACAGGGAAGGTACTGCTACAGACACCAACCCACACAGAGGGTACTGCTACAGACACCAGCTTACACGGTGGTAACTGCTACAGACGTCAGTGTCACACGGAAATATCGTCACGTTCACACGTATCAGTCAGCACTGTGCAATTAGTTACTGCGACACCTGACAGCCGTACAGACGAGCAATACACCTCATCCTGTAGGATGAAGGGGTTAAGTAACAGGAGAGGGTAGTGATATAACGGCATGACCTCACGTAGTACAATTATTTCTCTATTTACACTTGGCTTGGTCGTGCAGTACGTATCTGTTCGCAGGCTGTTGCTACTACGAAAGTAATTCAAAATATTGGAAACGCTGTCTCGTTTTTATTATAAACCAGCGATTTGTAAAACATCGTGCGTTCGACACAAGCGTTCCTTTCCAGTTGATGTCAATTGGAATGGTTAAAGTTTTTCCTATATCTAATTCGTACCGTAGTTTCTAATTATATTCTATAACTTTGTAAAATGCACATTGAAGTATTAAATCAGTATTTTAACTGTACTGTATAGGCCTACAACTATCATCGTAATTTCTGTCTGTTATTTCCAACTGTGATTTTAGGAATACCTGAAACACCTAGAAGATGATAAAAGACCAAGATGACCATGCTAAACACGGTTGTGATCCGCTATATTTGGCTGACATAGTCGATCTGATGGGAAGCTTTGAAGAAACTTTTTTTCCGATTAATATTTTGCACTGCTTCCCACTTCTTTCCCATATATCTCACAGAATAATTTACGCAGTTGAATAACAATATAGCATACCTCTGTTATATCGACGCTAGCCATATTATTATTTTGATATAAATGATTTGTGATTTTCCCAAACAAATCACGGTTTTCCGGTAAACAGGCGAAAATAACCCTCCCTTGGATATCATCAGTTAATGGGCCAAAATAATTTTATTAACAGTGGTGATGGTGGCGTGCCGTAAATGTTATGTCCGTTACAGGGCCTTGGACATTGGGTAACTGCAATGGGGAAACGATATATTGCCATAGCCATAGACATAGCCACGTGGGCCTACTTTTCAAATGGAAGTTTCAGTTAGTTTAAACAGGAAATCCCTCCACCCCTGCCTGTACCATTCCAAGTAAATTTAATTAACGCTCCAAATAAACGAAGTGACGATAGATGAATTCAGAAGACCCTACTGTTTAGATCCCTGTTTCCTCTAGGAATAAAAATCTTGAAATGTGAAAGTTTTCTAAACAAAATAGGTTTACTCACAAAATAAAAACACTGTTTTATGCTAGTTTACTAACCAAGATAGGGACAGATAAGGAGCAGTTCCGAAATTATTTTAACTTGCTTTTCCATGGCCTTCAAAATATTACGAAGTATCAGGGTTTCTTAGTAAGCCGCCCCCTTCCAGCAGTAAAAAATTCTCATTAGATAATAACTATACTCGTAACATTTACAGAAATTGTCCGACATTCACATGGTTTTTCTATTTTGCTGGCAAATGAAGGAGGTTCTTAATTCACCCAGTTTAATTCTCGTACACTAACACAGAAACTCATGCGTAGGACTTGCCCCACTCACTTTTCTGTTTGTAAAGAGGCGATTATGGGTTTCGTGTAGTCACTCTTGCAAGAATTGTGATTACTACTAAAGTGGTTGTTTTTCAAAGCGGGTGCTCTAAATAATTATATTTGCGAGTTTCCTTTCATCGAGAATGTATTTGATCTGAACCACATTCTTGCAGAAATCCACAGTTTATCTCAGAACTTGGAGAAAATAGGAGATATAGTTCCCTGAAGATGTGTTCTTGGTAGAAAACTCCAGTGTGCTTTGAAATGGATCCTAAGATCATTTCAAATCCATTTCTGAGAGGGCAAGAATATTTTATGAAGAAAATATTAAGGTGAACGAAGATGTTTCTCGTACTGTGTAAATTCAAATACTCTAGTACGATGTCCCTCGTTCTACACCATAGTAATATCTCTGAAGAGAAATGTTTACACCTTATGTGCACTATTTCGTTGCAGTTCTACAAGAACTATTTCAGTCGCACAAATAGCCAACTGTTTCATTGGATAATTGTTTTCAACAACTGGTAAGATTTTGCTCTCATTATGCACTAGAGATGAAATAATCGTTTAATTATTCAGACGTAAGGCCTCACGAATGACGTGTATGTCAAACAAATTGAACACACTAAAGTCTTTTGAAGCTGCGGCATATGCCTTGATTGAGTACAAGACATTTTTCCTGGCATTCATGACGTTTCTAGGGTGGAGCTTCTCTATACTTTATAATAAAAAAAATTTCTGAGTGACATGATCACAGAAGCTAAACTGCATGTACTTTTGTACTGAAGATACGGGTACACATTCGTGAATGGCCAGTAAAAAAATCAAAATAGTGGTCCGAATCCATGTTTCTTTTATGATTGAGTTGTTTTTAAAACTTAACATTTCAAACTAAATTAAATGGGATATTTATAACAACGTGTTTGAACTAGACTATTGATAAAATAGTTTGATTAAGAATTCTTTTAAAATCTCCAAACGCATATTTGGGTGATAAGATATGCCCATCGCATGGGGCCATAAAGAAATTTTTCCCCCTACAAATTAGTCGAAGAGCTTAAGGTTAATTTTTTTTTTTTTTTGGTTGTTGACGGAATCGTGTTTTTAATGAACGCGCCCTCATTTCAATATTTATCTTGACCAACTTTCAAGCTTTACCTTTTTCATTCGTATCCGGAGAACTCATTATAATAACTCATAATAATAACGAGTTGTGCATGCAGGCTACTAGTAAGTCCGTGAAAATTTTCTATATAACGATCCCTACCTGCTTGTTTAATAAAGAAGTGTGTTGTGCACGGACCACTCGCTGGGCACGAGCGACCAACCACGACACGGCGTGGGGGGTGTAAGGGGGAAGGGAGGAAGGCTTATTAACGTCCCCCGGTGTTACGACTGATGGATTATCAGAGGACAACTTACTAGCTAACTTAAAGTAACACCTATACCTTACCTGGGATTCGAACCCAGGACCTCCAGCACCCCAGACCGGCAGCGCACCAACCGACTACGCCACGGGAGGTCGGCCCGGGCAGGGAATGATTGACAGCTAACATGAACTGGCGAAACCACCCCACCCCCCTTTTTCCCCTTCTGGAGTCGGCGACGTCGAGCTATGGCATGAATTTTCTAGTAATTTTCTCCCTCGGCGCAGCTCGATATGTGAAGTAGGTTCTGTGTCAGGACACCTGCCATTATAAATAAGGTTTCTCAGGGTACCACCCGTTATTGTGATTGTATGTGAATATTAGTAAAACCTGAGAAAGCCCAAACTGTTTCCTGTCAGTTGCAGGCAGTTCTCTGGACGCCTCTCTCTACGGTAGAGTACTACCTAGAGAAAAAACAGGACCCTACTTGGACATTGGTACTGAGCACTGTCCTCCCTCAACGTGGGCGGGTGGTGACAACGAGTTCAAGGCAGTTAGTCAACCAGCAGGCTAACCCCCTACTGTGCGTTGCCATAAGGCCTTATCCGGCTAAGTGGTCAGTGAGGAAGGGGTAAAGACGGTACCAGGGTGGGGCGGTGGTTCCCGACCACTAGCCCCAACCAGAGGCATAGCGTCGAGGTTCTAAAACCTCAAAATATCTATAAGAACAAAGAGGACAATCATGACTCAGGAAATTCAGGCAACTGGTAGGGAGCCCTGGTACCACGTGTTCCAGGAGCCTCCCTCCAAGCCCTACAAAGGGTCGAGTATTGAGCGGCGTGGGTTCCTTCAGGCAACCACGCCCCCAAAGAATCTGGATGAGTCTAAGGCAATAAACTATATACAAAGATTGATTGATGACGATATGTCATGGGCACAGGTATTTCCCCCTAACAAGGCGGAATTAGCCTGGTGCAGAAGGGCATTTCCCCTAGTATGGGGCCAAGATCTGGGATTAATAGAAAAGTGGATCAGGGAATTCTATGTCAAAAGAGACAAGTCGACTATGGATTTTAAATAAGCTACCGAGGGCGAAGGCAGCCTATCGCAGGAGATTCCCCTGTCTCAGAGTACTGAGACAGCCACAGTTAAAGAGACTGCTCAAAGTCCAGTGGGGAAAGGGCCACCCCCGGGCTTTGACAAGGAAATTATGGAACAACTAAATTCAGCAACTGCTGAGGCAGTTCAAGGCGAGGCCTTCACAACAGTGGAAGAGATTATTGAATATGCGACCTGCGAGCGAGGAAGGTCAATAAAGAGTGGGCGAATTTCCTCCTCCCGAGGGTATTGAGGCTCAAGGTTCTGCTTGATCTCCAAATTGTGCGATCTGCGCAATTGGAGGGCGAGACCAGAGTGTATAAAACTCTGGAGCGAACCTACACTGCTGCCGTAGAGAAACCTACAATTAAAGCAAAGACTCAGTCTTTTGCTGAAATTGTTAAAGAACAAAAGAAGGCAAAGGAAACACCACAGGAATACCAGTGGCAGGAGGTGAGGGGAAGAAGACAACTCTCGAAAAGGACCATCCTAGTGTACCCTACGGAGGGGGAAGGCCGCTCAGAAGAAACAAAGATAAAGTTGAAGTCTCTTGATCCGGTGAAGGAGCAGCTCCGGATCAAGAACATTAGACAGGTATCTAAGGGAGGAGTACTATTGGAGGCAGAGGACGAGCAGACCCTCCTCAAGTTGAAAAATGCCAAAAGGATGGAAGAATTAGGATTAAGGGTAGCTGACCCCAAAAAGCGAGGGCCCAAGGTCATCATTTATGATGTGCCGAGGGAATAGGACGGCCTGGAGTTCATGGAGACACTTCGTCTCCAGAACTTTAGGGCCGCCCAGCTCTCAGAAGAGGAGCTAAAGAAGAACGCCTCCGTGCGATTTCGCACTGGACCCAGAGATAAGGAGGTAGTGAAACTTGTCCTGGAGGTTACGACTCCCTTAAGAAGGCTGCTGATGGATTGTGTAACCCTATTTATAGGGTTCCAAAGATGTAAGATCAGGGACTATGTGATGCCTACCCGGTGCTACAAGTGCCAAGGGTATGGCCACATTAAAGAGAAATGCAAAGGAGAACTTGTTTGACCTCACTGCTCCGGAACTGGGCACAAGTTCTCTGAGTGCAAAGTCAAAGCAGCAAAACCAAAATGTGCAAACTGTGCACAAGATAAAAACAGAGATTGCTCCCACCCAGTTGGTTCCTCCGACTGTCCGGTCCATCAGAGAATGATGGTGTTGGAGCTCGACAGGACACAATATGACTAGTAGTCATGTGCTGCTACAGTTAGGGCAGATAAACCTGCAGAGAGCTGCAGTTCCAGCAATGGAACTGCACAAAATAGTGATGGAGCAAAAACTGGATCTGGTACTGATACAGGAACCCTGCCTGCTCAGAGGGAAAGTGCCAACACTCCCTGGTCGTTTCGCTATCTTCGGGGAAAATCTATTAGCAGGAATCTGGGTGTGTAACCTCGAGATTGACTTTGTTCCGTTAGAGGCTCTCTCGAACACGCACCATGCGTGCATTCGTTTGGTGACAGGGGAGGGATGCGGCATGACAATTGTCTCGTCGTATTTCCAACCCAAAGACCCGATCGAAGTACATTTAAGTCAGTGGAAGAACATACTGATGAGAGCCAATGATCCTAGGATCATACTTGGTGCGGACATCAACGCCAAGTCGGAACTTCGGAATTCCCCGAGGATGGAGACAGGGGGAAGAGGTAATTAGATACCTGTTAGAGAAAGACCTGCAGATGGTCAATAGACCGAGACACGGGGCAACCTACGTGTCCCCTGCCCACGAAACTGAATCGTATCTGGACATAACCGTGGCAACAGCATGTGTTGCTGGGAGTGTTGGGGACTGGAGAGTTTCTGACGAGGTCGATTCGGGCCACAAAATTATCCTGTTCACCATTCGAATAGATGGAAAAAGACCAATAAAATTGAACGTCCCCGTTACGTGATGGCAAAAGCGGACTGGTGTCTGTTTGGCAAAGTGCTGCTGCATTACCAGAGACTATACAGAGCAGAAAAACAGTTATTGTATGTAGATCAAAGGGCCGATAAGATAGGGGAAATGGTAATTGCTGTCTGCCATCGGGCCATCCCCAAGACCCAGAGAAAGGTCCCTCACCATCCTTGGTGTGATGATGATTTGGAGCACAACCACAGACAGGTTAAATGTCTGCGTAAGCACTTCAAAAGAACATGTTGCCCTGATCTCAGACAGCAAGCGGTGCAGCAGTACAACTTTGCAGAACCCAGTACCGGCGCCTGCTAAGGAAGAAACGGCAAACAGCTCGGAGAGAGCTGGTAACAGATAGGGGAAACCAAGACCCCTGGGGATTGGTCTATCGAATGGTGACGGGAAAGATTAGAGGAAACGAGGTGCTTCCCACCCTCGAGTCTGATGAACATCTTTTGCAGACACCCGAAGAGATCACAAGGCACTTGCTTGAAAAGCTTTTGACCGATGATACTGCGGTAGGGGAGACCGAGTATCACGAGAGTGTCAGGGCAGAACAGCTATGCCTCATGGAAACAGAAAACACTGCACCATTCTCCCTTAAGGATTTGGATGCGACTGCCAGGAAGACAAAATTGAGGAAGGCTCCTGGAAAGGATGGAATGACAGGGGAAATGCTCCTACATGCATATCCTCGTATACGTCATGACATGTTGGAATTCTTCAATGATTGCCTTTCAGAAGGGTAATTTCCATCTGGGTTGAAGGAAGGGTACCTTATAGCCATCTATAAAGGTGCCACGAGGAACCCGACAAAGGCGAACTCGTACAGGCCAATAACGCTTCTCCCCGTAATGGGGAAGATGTTGGAGCGCCTATTAAACCAAGGCTGATGCAATACCTGGACATTATCCAAGGTATTCATCCTCGCCAGTACGGCTTCACAAAAGGTAAGAGCACCGAAATGGCAATTATTGACATGGACGAACAGGTGAAAACCTATGACCATACCTATGAGATGGCGATATCCTTGGATTTCGGGGGAGTGTTTGACAATGCTTGGTGGCCACAGATTCTGTGGCAACTTCGCTTGTTGGAGTGCCCCGGGAATATCTATGGGATGATAAGATCCTTCCTGACAGATCGCAAGTACACCCTGGAAATGGGTGCACATAAGGAAGAGAAGATGTTGACCAAGGGCTGTCCGCATGGTTCAGTTTTTGGTCCGATACTTTGGAACGTGATCTTTGAGGGCCTGCTACGACTGGACTTGCCGCATGGCTGCATGGTCTATGGTTATGCGGACGACGATTTGCTACTTGTCCCTGCCTGGTCATGGAAAGCACTGGAGGAAAATAGGGATATAGCTCTAACAATGGTTGAAGAGTGGGCACGAAGGTTCAAACTGGACCTTTCAGTCGTCAAAATCAATGCTATATTGCTTAAGGGCACTCTTAAGCGGAATTCCATGATTAGGTTTGGAGGAAAGGTAATCAGGATGGTCACTGAGATGAAATATCTTGGTGTCATCCTGGAGAGTCGTCTAGCATTCCATGCACATGTTCGCTATGCGGTAAACAGAGCGGTAATAATGTTTCACCGGCTGAGGGCAGTAGCGCCTGCAAACTGGAGGCTTGAGTACCGGACGTTAAAGTTTATGTACAAGTCTGTCTTTCTGCCCATCCTCACGTACGCGTGTGAGGTGTGGTACCCAGAGGCGGAGCGTGTTCCATGGTAAAAGGGCCATAAATAGTGCTCAAAGAGCTACACTGTTGGGGATTACCAAGGCTTACAGGACTTCAGGTGACGCTCTTCAGCTTATCGCTGGGGAGATCCCTCTGAATCTGTTGGTGGTGCAGATGGGGATCATCTCTCGTAAGAGAAAGCTAAGAGTAATTCCCACAGCGGAACTGAGTGAGATGAAAGAGGCCACTCTAACAGCTTGGCAGACCAGATGGGACCTTAGCGCCAAGGGTCGCCTGACGCACGGTTTGTTCCCTTGTGTAAGGGAGAGACTGAGATTGGAGAAGTGGCTCGAAGCGGGACACCACTCCGCTCAGTTCTTGACCAGGCACGGGAACTTCCATGCTATGTTGTCTTCCCTGGGCCTGGTAGAGGACCCCCTCTGCATGGTATGTGGCGAGGAGGATACCTCCACTCACACTCTGGAATGCCCTAAGATCGAAGACATAAGACTGGAATTTGAGGGGAATCATGGACCTCTCCATCTCGGGCCTATGCTTCGGGATAGGGAGAAGACGGCTTGTTTGTTGCAACACCTAACAAGAGTGGGTAAAATAAGGGAAGAGTTTGACGTCTGGTGGTCGGGCCCTCGGTTGAGTATGGGCCTGGACTTGTCGAAGGTGAACAACGGGAGGGAAGAGACTGGGATAGATGTTGAAATCCATAATGGGTGACCACATCTTCCCAGTCGTAGTCTTGGATGATGGGGATGGCCCAACAAATCCCCCACCATTTTTGGATAACCTGGAACAACCTGTAAGGGTGCATGAGTTGAAACCTTGCAATCCCCCCTCCAGGACAGAAGCAATATCAGAAAAGCGAAACAAACTACCCTGGTCTACGATTTATAGACCTAGAACCATAAATGTCAAGTGGACAAGGCTCTAAAGAGAGAGAGAGAGAGAGAGAGAGAGAGAGAGAGAGAGACATGGTTGGCCGTGTACATGGAACCCTGTGGTCTTTGTGCGCGAGGGCTTTGCTCGTGTTACCTGTAACATGAGCAAGCTCAAACATGATAACAGAAGGAGAACTGTCTGTGCCATGTCCCATGCCAGGGAGGTATGGTCAATGGGAGTGCCCATGGAGGAGGTACGGACCGAACAGCCGCGAAGTATCGAGGCTGAGAGGGAAGTCTTCCTCCATAAGGTACTAATGAGAAAATCGTTGGCAACCCCAGAGAAAGTTAAAACAATAGAAATTGACTGGCCGGATGAAAATAACATGGTGGATGCTGCTGTACAGGCCTGGCCTGCACAAGCAGATCCTAATGACCCACAATGGCTGTATAACGACCTGATCAGGGGGGAGGTGTTAACTAAGTTGGAAGATCCGACGACGTTGACATCAGCGCTTGCCCTTGTCATAAGGAACATGGTGGGGGGGGGGGAGATAAGATACTCTTCCCCAGAATGGCGACTGTGGACAGGCTTGTCGTCACCCAGGCAGGCCTGCCCACCAAACCATCAGAGCTGGTCACTCTGATAAAGGAATGCTTCTGGCGTAGGGGCGAAATATTCGTAGAATATGACGCCCTTCAGGATGCCATCCACACATACGGGAGGCGTACTTTTGATTACAGTAAGCCCTTCAATGGGTACACTGTGGTCAGGTACTAGTCCTTCACTTTCGGCTGGCATCCTACCACCAGTTTGGTCACGCCACACAGAAGTGACACGCCCCTCCCTCGGGAGGGGCCAGGCCGGGTGGAGGAAGGATCTGGGAGGAATTGTTCGATTAGAAGGATCTCTCGAACAGGATGGAGTAAACATGGCGAAGAAGAAATGAATTCCTTCCCATTGAGCCTCCAACCGCCTGGCCAGTAGCAAATACACCCGATCAAGAAAAACCTGGAAATGACGACATGCTGAGCAAAGCTCACACATATTTTTCCCGGATTGACAAAGGCAAAGCGGAATAGCGCGCAGCGATGGCTTTGCATGTGTCTGTGTGTGCATGAGTGCCGATTCGGAGTGTAATTTTGGGTTTTCGTAACAAGCTCTTTGTGTCAGGGGGCGAGGTGGAGGGGGATGTTACTGGTTACCGGACATCCCCCGAAACTAAGCCCGGCATAACCCAGACGCACTGAGCCGAGAAGGCAGTTATGGGAATACCGTCATGCTTAAATTCAATCGAGTAGGATTTGCGCTGTCGCGTATTTAGTTAGTGTGTGAGTGTGTAGATTAGTAGTAGTGTTCTTTTTCAATTTTCGGACAGCATGATGGTTTCAAAATTGCAAAGTTCCCGGTGGTTACCTGAGATTAAAAGAGCCGATTTAGCTTTTTGTTTGTGGGGGCTAAAGTAGCTTGGTTAGAAAGAAGCGCTCCAGGTATGGCCTTTTAATAGGTATCGGCCACCTGGAGGGGAGATTTGGTGAGGCCAGCGCCGGTTCCACCGGGAATTTTGCCATTATAAATACCGCCACAGCCTGAGGGTCTGCTGTCTGTTTGCCAAGTGCGGCGAAGAGTGAACTGGGATCTAGCGAGTGACGTTGTGTGAGACTACGCGGACGAGTGTATGCGGCATGGACAGTGTTGTGTGACAATGTTGCAGAGGTCGAGGTTTCCGACCAGCCAGCAGAGTGTGGCTGTGCTCGGGACTTCCTTGACATTCCGGACAAGCATCACGGGCGATATGTCAACTGGAACGAGGCGGGACTGAAAGCACAATTCATACAGACTTGACTGTATGTACTGGAACTGTCAAATTATTATATAGTAATTCAGTAGGTGTTAAAAAATTATTTATAAATTCTTTTGACTGTGTTGATTTCTGTGAAGTGATAGGCGATTATGCAAAAATTAGTTATAAATAGCTAGTGATAACCATTTATGTCGAGATATTAAGTCTAGAGTATTTATTTCGAATCGTTTATAAATAAATTAGGAAATTAATATAAACATTTAAATTTAATTATAACCTCCAACCCTTACAGAATCGGGCTAAGATCACAGATCTTTGAAAAATGTAAAGTGACTGTGTTCCAAATCATCGTCATCTTGCTGATCACCACTGCAGGATTTCGCAACAAAGTTGAACGTCATCGTATATGAAGAGACGGCAAGTGTTGTAGGCTGGCAGGGACTTGACAAAGTCGCGCCTCGCGTTGTTTAGCGCCACACTAATTACGTGGCCATAGAGAGAAACTGAGAGTCGAGTCGCGCCGCGCCGCGGTGGGAAGAGATACCGCGGAGGACTGTGAAGGAAGACAGGAGAAGAAAAGTAACTAGAGGAAGAGAGCAGATGGTGGCAGAAGCGAGATGAGGCACCGTGGCTATAAAGACTACCTCTCCAGGTTAACCCGGCCAGTATACCACCTTCCATCTTCCTTGTTTGCTTTCGCTCCGTCTCAACTCTCCCCGTATCAAACACGGCCTACACGCCGCGCTCAACTGCCACCAACCAGTCCCTTACATGTACACGTACACTTACTTCTTAAAGGCTCTTCACGATCAAGTGAGCACGTTCGAAATCAACCTTACAAAAAGTCACTATCTCTGACTGCATATACTGTAACAGATGCACTAAGAGACATGAGCTCAGTAAAGTTGGTAACCATGAGGGAAAGCAGTTCCATATCTTCACGTAGAATAGAAAAGTGTTAGGTAACTATTTGTGATAGTTAAGAATTTCTCTTTCGGTTTTTGTTTTTTTTCTTTTTGAATTCACGAAAGTGTAAAAATTAGCAGATATGAAGAATATTTACTTTTCTAATAATTAGACTGTTTCATTTGACCGACGCAGGAATAAAGTGATGAGGCTCATGGCAATGTTAATTTTACATAAGGTGAAATAATACACAACGTGCATACTAGTAGATCTTAAGCAGGACTTTCAAAACTGCTCATTTTACCGTGAACAGCATATATCTCTGCGAGGTAATTTCATTGCATATTACTTCCACCACATCTACATTCCTGTCATGCAGGTTATCGCATTAAGGCACGTGATAACCAGAGGTTCAAGCATTCCACTAATGAACTTGGTTTCCAGATGCAGTCCCACTAATGAATTTGGTGTCCCGATTCAGTCCCACTAATGAATTTGGTGTTCCGGATGCAGTTCCACTAACGAACTTGGTTTCCAGATGCAGTTCCACTAATTTAATTAATGTCTGAATGCAGTTCCACTAATGAACTTAATATCCTGATGCAGTTCACTAATTAACTTGGTGCCTGGATGCAATTCCACTAATGAACTTGGTGGTCTGATGCAGTTACACTCGTAAGTTTCCACTTCATCTCTTTCGAGAAATTCTTCGTTTTTATATCACAATTTCTGTTTCAGAAGAATTATTAACAATTGTTGACTATAGCAAATTTACATCTAACAAGTTGTCTGATATTTTTGTACTTAATTTTTAATGTGTGTTATTTGCTATTTGTAAAATGTCAGGAATATAATTATTTAATTAATACGTTCCTGCCTTTCTGCAACCAGAAAATTACACGTAGTGAAAATTAGATTCAAAAATTTTAAACCTTTTTTAAACGTAAATTTTCTATATCCAAACATTTGGAGTACTTTTTTTCTGAAATTGAAAAAAAAATGAAGAGTATCTGTATAATAGATGGATCCATGCTTTAGGAGGCCTCTCTAGTTGTCTATTCAGTTCTATTATAAAAAAACTATAGGATATTTCAACGAATATCTTTTTTTTTTCCAGGGCAGAAATTAAAGTCTATATCAGTTTCCCATTTCTAAATTTCGTTATTGAAACATAAACGTGATCGTTGAAGTGAGTCAAAGTCAGCGAATATCGCTGTAAGTTTCCAGCCTCCGTTTACGATATGTATTGTTCTGTAATATAGTGTTTTAAACTATAGCGACAGTGATCTATCTTTTTTGAACATAATCGTGTCGAACGATTCCGTCGGTTGGCGGGTTTTCTCGGGGATCTCCCGTTTCCCCCACCATTTCATTCCTGCGCCGCTCCACACTCAACCCCAATCCCCCTCATCGGCTCTCAAGACCTCGCTGTTGAGAGCCGCCCAAATCTCTTCGCTCACTCACTTTTCTGAACTCACGGATTATCAAAACCTTGTAAATTCACTGCTTACGATTCTGAGCAAACAGAATACACGCTGAAGGCTTTCAAAAATTTTGACCGAGATTGTTGGGTCAGTAAGGATTTGGGTAGACGAAAAATAAATGATGTCTCTTCGATTTCTGTGTGCTGAACAACTGACAACTGAAACATCTGCCGCCATTTCCCTGTCGTATGCACTGGCAGTAAACGAAAAGTACAAACATTGTGTTACACATTAGAGCGAATAGTCTAATTAAAAACACATTTAATAATTGTTTCCAAACCCTGTTCAATTGTCCTTCGCCTTCATATTAACAGTTTTTGAGAAATAATACTTGTTAGCAAGATGGCGACCGAGTTCGCATACTCAGCTCATTTCGTCTCTGAAAGATTATCTCCTGTGTGGTTTGGTCGTGCAGTCATGGGCTTCAACCAGGGGTTGATTATAACACGCTGTTTTCTGTCCTCTTTACAAAGCAAATACTGACATAATATCGCAGTCGGTAAGTTCACTGTACTCATCAGAATAAGTACCTGATTATCAACGGTGACTGGAAGGAACGTCAGTTTTCTGTTATCGTCGAAACTTCTATGGAACTAGCAAACCAAATGTATGAAACTGGCATCTAGTCGTGCCGTATGATCTAGTCAGCGTATTATTTTACAGACAGAAACATTGACAGTGGGTCTGTAGTTCGCTGTAGCCACATACTTGAATATATCACGTGTACCAGGCACGTGGGAAACCAGCTCCGCTAAAAGACACACTGTCTCGAGCAACTAAACGACTGCGCTGACAGTGACGTGTAATCGCGACTACTTCTAGACACTTCGCCCATATTATCACTAGTGAGATAACTGCTGTCACCTTCATTTAGTATATTCCCGGTGTGAAAACGCTGGTTTTGTTTATGCTGGTGAATCCCAAATAGATTACTGTGTTTGAAATTGTTTGCATGCCTGAGTGGTATACTGCGTGTTTTCTCTCTTTCTCTTTCTCTGCCCCCCCCCCCGGCCCCCTTGAAATTTGAAATATTTCTTAGTTACGTATCACATAAATATGCTCATGGATCTTCGTTTACAGTGTAGCAAGAGAAATAGAAAACATTGGTCGTGTTTTATTTCCTGGTTGAGAAATATGTAGAAAGCAATCTTAAAAAAAAAGTTTTTCTTAAAAAAAATGTGCAGATCGATTCTTTGTCTGCAGTAACCGAACTTTGGTAATGTAATGTAAATACTAAAGTTGAAATATAAAAATTCAGCGGAAAAAAAACACCAATAAACAGTTTTAAAAAATTGTGTATTTTTTAAATGCCAGTGAGGTTGTAAGAAAAATGAAGAGAAGAAAGTGCACAGTGCAAAGTATCTTTTGGTAGGAAGGAATAATTATTCAGTAAGTGCTCGAACAGTTGCTAGTATTCCTGGAATATACCATCCGTATTATCAATAATCATATGTGACACAGCATATGTAATCTTTAGGACAGCATGTTCAAAATCACACCGTCATACCACTCACCGCGTCTAAATTCTCTTAGTATTGGAGCATGGAGCATATCCGAGATAGTGAGGGGCGAAGGTCTTGGTAAAAATTAAAGATCTAATTTTAGTTTCTTAATTTATTTATAATGATATAAAAATACACACATCTATTTTTTACAGCAATAAACTGCCTATTTCTACGATGACACTTATTATCATATCAGTGAGCGCAAAATTAAATGCCAATCTCTTTTCTACTTGAATTATTTACCACTGTCTTTTTGATAGCTATAGTCACGTGATCCAAACTTATCATTTGCATATACGATTAAAATGTTCCTCGCCATACATTAATATTATTACAAATGTCTATCATGCATCCAGTTACACTTCCCCACAGCCCAGCCTGTCACACTTTCTCTCTCTACTCGCGATACTTGCGGACAACACATGCTAGTCAATGTTGCTCGTCGCTTCGATATTACCACATACACGGCGTTAATGGCCGCCCACGACTACAAATTCTCGACTCACAGGCACACAACAGCTTATATAGCTAAGCTGACCCGGCCCAGAAGGTTCTCCACCTCACAAGTCGTGCTGAGGAGGGAAGTTGGCGACTGCCAGAACATTCGCGCATTTACTACCCAAGTCGGGAGCGGCATCCATTCCGATAGCCTTATCGTGGCACGCGGTACGTCGTGCGGTGGCCCGCTTTTATCTCGCCTCAAGGTTCTCCTGTTACCGGCGAGATCCTTGGAAGTTGCACTCGAAATCCGAGGTGGATGGGCAATACACTACCCTTAACAAAGTACTGGGAATTACATACTTGCTCGTTGTATTAGCATGCAGAAAGTGGTCATCAATATTTGCTGTCAAAAGAACTTTAATCCAAAATTGCAATTCTTGGTAACACGCCTTCGATCTCTTTAAAATATTAATAAACGTTTTCATATCACGATTTACTATTTTGTGGACACTACTGGTTTACGTAATAGCTCATATATTCTCTGATGGATCACAGATATGAAAAAAAAAAAAAAAAAAAAAACCTTACAAACTATAAGGATGGTTCAATAAAATGTAACGTAAAGAGAATAAAAAAAATGATAGACCTAAACTGACTACTGGGAGACAGCCACAGTCAGTAATGCAGCAAAACGAAAAGAAGAACTGAGCCAACATAAGCTGGCAGTCATGTTTTAACCCTATCTGGGTTACAGTCATTGTAAAATAATATTTTGGAAAAATTTCTGAACACGTAATACCAGATTTTTATAAATAATACACGCACTAAAGCATAGAAAATATCTAATCATTCGGCAAGTACAAAAAAAATTAGCACAGTTGTCACAAAATTTTTAAAAAATTACATTACGACTTCAGTTTTTTGCTAGACAAGTGAAGCAGTCACAAAAAGTTACAATGCGTTTGTTCTTTTTATTGCTATGTACAACACTGGTTGATTTCCGAGCAGTTTTTTACAGTGTAGCACACTCATCGTTCGTGCAGGGCGTCAACGTTAGATGACAAGACAGTGATGAAATGAGACCTGCCACTACTCAACTGAATTACATTTCTCCTCTGTGATGCAAAAGAACACAGTGTGTAATTTATGACTGCTTAAAAAAAACCGTGTCAGTAATTTTAAACCAGTTTTTTACCTTTGCGTGCCACAACAGAGCACTTCCAAAATTGAAAAATATCCCCAACATGTGGAAGCGCCCAAAATAATTAACTGTTTGTGCTTTCAGATGAAAATCTATCAAGGTTTCCAGTAATTATCTTCTCATTCAGTTTCGGTTCATTACGTAATCCGAATGCTGTGTTCTGAGGTGTGCAGAGATGAATTTTTAATTTGCTGTAGCTATGTCCGCGTGAAATGAAAGCGTCAACTCATTATATGTGCGCGTATTATCCGTGTTCCTGTGTCAATATTTAGCACCAAGTAAACATTTCGCTCACGTAGTTTTATTAAGTAGGCTGTTCACGGTTAAGTGAGCACTTTTGAGGCCCTAGTTACTTTTTATTTCAGCTATTTAGTATTCTTTAACCTCAATTTTAAATGAATATTGCCATGTAAGTAATAAACACAGTGTGTATATTCCATCGCATTAAAAAGCTATCGTCTAAGGCTACAATAAAATATATTTATTGACTATTATGCCAAATGAGAGGGCTTTCAAACGTGCTCACTTTACTGTGAACAGCCATTACCAGTATCTGATGATTGTCGTACAATCTGGTTTGAATCAGCTTCTTACAGTTCTTGAAGGCCTTTATAGACCCTCGATTATTTTTCATTGACTGTAATGATAAAATTGTTTCTGTAGACGTAGAATACAAAAGCTTTTTTCGTGTGTTAATCATTTAAAAAATCCCGATTCGGTAATCAAATACGCTTGCCACCTATGCACGATTACTGCACGACCATTATTTCGGTAACATATATGTGTGAAAACGTTGAATTGTATCGCATTATATTCAAATTTTTGGCAAATATTAATGAACATAAAAAATTTTAATATGGAGAGTCTGAAGGATTGCAAATTGACAAGAATTAAGATATGTTTCACTGCATTTAATATTAAAGACTTGTACATAAAATAAGATACATAAAATTGGGCGAGTTTCTTGACATACTGATGTCCCAAATCCCTCGCAACATGAAGGGATAAATTGCTGACGTCTGGGGCGGCGTGATATTTTAGTCAACTATAACGTACGGCCCAACACGATTTTAAATTATTTTGCTGGCTTGCATATACTCTATTCGCAGTTTCTTCACACTTTTTGAATCAAGCCTATGCTTGTGCTGCATTCCGTGACTCTTTTTCACGTAAGCTCAGTTCTGTAAGTTACCATCAGGTGTTAATATGGCCTCATTACTTGTCGGAATAAAATTTCTTTGTTTTGTAAATTAATGTGAACGTGTAAGGGTTAATAAATTACACCATTGCCAAAATCACTTCGCTCGCAATTTCTGTGTGATCGGATGAACGATATCCAGACAAGAACATTCAACATTAACCGCAATTTTTCTGGACAGTTATACGCAGAGGCTCGAGGGCTACAACTACGATGTGTGCAATTCGCAACAAACTACACACGGGACGTGTCAACACTACATAAGTGTAGAAGGCCGTTTATGCTGGGGTGAGTTGAATCACCGGTGTGTAGAGAAAGACACGGTGTCTACTTCAAACATATGCATTTTACTGTTTGGCATTCGTGTAAATCACTTGTATTTTCTCATTCTTTTGATTAATGGAATCACATCCTGAAGTCTGGTCAACCACGGCAAAAAGGGTTCTAGGTTGTTAAAGGTTGTTCACGATAAAGTGAGCACTTTCGAAATAAATCTTTGAAAAAAGTCGCTGCCCCTGCCTGCACATGTTATAACGGACGCGCCTATTGACACGAGCCCAGCAAAGTTGGTAGCGATGGATGGGAAGTAGTTCTATATCTTAACGTAAAATAAAAAGTGTTAGGCAACCATTTGTGTGTAAAAGAATTTATTTATATCGCTTTCTAATTCTTTTGATGCACTAAAGTGTAAATTTAAGTCTATTTGTAAAATATTTACTTTTATAATAAATTTACAATTTCTCTTCACCCATGCATGGATAAAGTGACGAGGCGCATGGAAATATTAATTTTACGTATGGTGGAAGATTACACAACGTGCATACACGGAGATGTTAAGCAGAGCTCTGAAAAGTGCTCATTTTGCCACGAACAATTGATACAATTCTGGATATCGCACCGTCGTATGTCTGTTATAATAACTGAGACGAGCTTTAGTTTTGTTTGTATAAGTCGTCCCATGTTTACCCTTCCAGCACAACAGCGTTAACATTAAAATGGGACAATTAATACTTGGTCGTAAGTGAATCCAAAAATAAACAGAATTAGTTGGCCTTTACATGGCATACTGTATTTGCGCGCTGAGATTGAAGATGACGGGTTCGGCCTCGAAGCTTGCTCGGAGTTCTTATAGTGGCGACTTTAGGGGAACACTACATGGCAGTTCGCGATATTGATCTCATGTTGTAAATATTTGAAATGTGCAGCTGCAGGAGTTTGGTAACCAGTACACGGTTCTGAATACAACGTAATTCAACTGGTAGCATCCACTCTTGTTTTAGTGCGATACGATCTTTATTCAAGCAGTAAAAACATAATTAGAAAAATATTTAAAATTTCGAACATTTTAAAATCGTGAGCCATAGTGTAACTAGCGTTACGAACTACATTATAACTACATAAATAACTGGTTAATGTAGAAATCCAGCTGAGGTAACACAACACTCGGCTATTAGCAGAAAATTAACATTTCTAGCTTCCCCATACTTGATAGTGAGAATGTCACCGAAATTGTCATCAGTGACGCTACCATTACTATTTCGACTCCAGTTGACAAGGCTACCTTGAAACTACATCCGGGCTACCTAGGAACTACATCCGGGCTACCTAGGAACTGCACCCGGGCTACCTTGGAACTACACCCGGGATATCTTGAAACTACTTCCGGGCTACCTTGAAACTACTTCCGGGCTACCTAGGAACTACACCCGGGCTACCTAGGAACTACATCCGGGCTACCTTGAAACTACTTCCGGGCTACCTAGGAACTACACCCGGGCTACCTAGGAACTACATCCGGGCTACCTTGAAACTACTTCCGGGCTACCTAGGAACTACACCCGGGCTACCTAGGAACTACATCCGGGCTATCTTGAAACTACTTCCGGGCTAACTTGGAACTACATCCGGGCTACCTAGGAACTACATCCGGGCTACCTTGAAACTACTTCCGGGCTACCTTGAAACTACATCCGGGCTACCTAGGAACTACATCCGGGTTACCTTGGAACTACATCCGGGCTACCTAGGAACTACATCCGGGCAACCTTGAAACTACATCCGGGCTACCTAGGAACTACACCCGGGCTACCTTGAAACTACTTCCGGGCTACCTAGGAACTACACCCGGGCTACCTAGGAACTACATCCGTGCTACTAAGCAACTACATCCGGGCTACCTAGGAACTATATCCGGGCTACCTAGGAACTACATCCGGGCCACCAAGGCACTACATCCGGGATACCTAGTAACTACACCCGGGATATCTAGTAACTACACCCGGGCTTCCTTGGAACTACATCCGGGCTACCTTGCAACTACATCGGGGCTACCTAGGAATTACATCCGGGCTACCTAGGAACTACATCCGAGCTACCAAGGAACTACACCCGGGCTACCTAGGAACTACACCCGTGCTGCCTAGGAACTACATCCGGGCAACCTTGCAACTACACCCGGGCTACCTAGTAACTACATCCGGGCTACCATGCAACTACATCCGGGCTACCTAGGAACTCCATCCGGGCTATCTAGGAACTACATCCGGGCTACCTAGGAACTACATCCGGGCTACCTTGGAACTACACCCGGGCTACCTAGGAACTACATTTGGGCTACCTAGGAACTACATCCGGGCTACCTATGATTTACATCCGGGCTACCTTGCAACTACATCCGGGCTACCTTGCAACTACATCGGGGCTACCTAGGAATTACATCCGGACTACCTAGGAACTACATCCCAGCTACCAAGGAACTACACCCGGGCTACCTAGGAACTACACCCGTGCTGCCTAGGAACTACATCCGGGCCACCAAGGCTCTACATCAGGGATACCTAGTAACTACACCCGGGCTATCTAGTAACTACACCCGGGATACCTAGTACCTACACCCGGGCTTCCTTGGAACTACATCCGGGCTACCTAGAAACTACCTCCGGGCTACCTAGGAAGTACACCAGGGCTACTTGGGAACTACACCCGGGCTACTTAGGAACTACATCCGGGCTACCAAGGATGTAGTTCCGGGCTACTTCATACTTGATATACGAAAAAATGGATAGTTTCCTTGGAGCACTTCGAATTGTTACTTTCCAAAGGGGTAAATATCTGCATTTTTCACTATGAAAATGCAGAAGTAGACGCTTTGAAAGGGAAAAATTTCAATTTCGTTTACTCGGGTACATTATCGTTGTTCATGTACGAGAATAGTCTTATGTTAGAGAGTATACCAACGAAGCACAATGCCAGCCAGACACACAACATCGCCAGAAGCCTAGCCTAGGGAGGTTGGGGCGGGGTGGTAACTGAACTCTGTGAAACTTTGAAGGGGGGAACACAAATACAGCCCTCGGTAACAACTACACGCATTACTCGAATGACGCGCGGGTAATTGAATCTGATGAGTTCAGTGGACGCAAACCGCTCGCAGCACTAGTGCGCCGATCGCATTTCGCAGCGATAATTAATTTCCCCGGAATGTCTCGATTACACCGCCGTCCACGAATAAAAAGATCGTTGTGGAGGGACAGTGGGGGGGGGGGGGGGGTGCGTGGAACTAAACTCTGAATTAATTCCCTGTAATAACGGTGGCCCTTCCGAGCGCAGACAATATACGGGACGCGCAAGCTAATAGGATTCCAGCCCGGCGCTGCGTTCGACGGGGCTAAGTGGTATCACGTTCAACTGGAATGGTTAGATCGTGCGCCCTCCAGTCAAGCAGACTAGTAACTTACGTTCCCTGACCAGACCACAAACTGCTTCCTTTAAAACATTTTGAGGCGTACCGCATAGAGAGTAATGAAAAAACTAAATATATATTCTCTTCGGAATACTTGTACCGATGAAAATCGGTAATATCGGGTGACGGCGAAATGACGTGAGAATTGATCAGCGCTGGATGTAAGAGCGGGAAGAACGGGACATTCCTACATGCGAAAATCCGGGAGCGACCCCGACGAGGATTGAACCCGGTCCGCCCTGTTGGGAGTCGAGCAGTCTAACCGCTCAGCCAGCGCGGTCCCTAATCTTTCGCGAGAATAAGTCGATCGTGAACGAACCTTTACAGTATCAACGACGTAAAACAACTTCCGGAAAGCAAGGAGAGTGAATGAGAATCTGTGCCGAGGCTACCGGCGACTATCGTGTCGATGCCGTCCCGCGAGGCTCACATCAGGAGAGGGAGAGGGGGAGAGGACAGTGGGGCGGAGACCCTGGAGTGTAAACACAAATCACCGGCGGAGGTCGCCCTGAGACCCGTCCACAATCCCCGCCACACGCGCGTCTTACCCCGGGACTTTAACAAGTCACAAGAAGAGGAGGTGTGAAGGGAATGCGGACCTCCAACAATGCGGCCGAGATTGCCCCCGGACCCCCAGAGGGGTCTGCTGTGTCACGTGGTGGAGGGGGGTGCTGTTTCTGATTGGACGAGATACTGTCCTCTGAAGCCGCGCCGGATGGAGACAAGAAAAATATACTACTCCCCGGCAATCACTGGACGCGTCCGAACAAACTTCTGATCGAGCGCAAGTGGCAGGAAAACAAAGCGAAGGTACGATCAAAACAGGCGAGCAATAAAAGGTGTTTCGAGATATGATATTTCCAACTCGCGTAGCGGTGCGTGTGATATTCCCCGCTCAAATATAGTGCCGTAGGAAATTATATATATATATATATATATATATATATGTATATATATATATAATCTGTTCGCGGTTAACTACTCCTGAAAGCAACGTTTTATAAACACGCCACTACCCCAACTTCCTGTATATTCTGACGTCCACGCTGACTAGCAGTGGGTGCATAGTAATGTTGCCGTGGGTGCATAGTAATGTTCCAGTGGGTGCATAGTAATGTTGCCGTGGGTGCATAGTAATTTTCCAGTAGGTGCATAGTAATGTTCCAGTAGGTGCATAGTAATGTTGCCGTGGGTGCGTAGTAATGTTCCAGTGGGTGCATAGTAATGTTGCCGTGGGTGCATAGTAATGTTCCAGTAGGTGCCTAGTAATGTTGCCGTGGGTGCATAGTAATGTTCCAGTGGGTGCATAGTAATGTTCCAGTAGGTGCATAGTAATATTGGTAACGTGGACGGGGAGTTGTTCCACGGTATTTAATAAAAAGTGTTACTTAAACATTTGTGAATACTGAAAATATTCTTCGATTTCTGATTATTTTAAGTGCATTAAAGAGTAAGAATTACGAAATATGTAATATACTTACCTTTATAATAATTTTAGTTTCACCTGTCCGACGGATGAATGAAGTGATCAAACCCATGAAAATGTTAATTTCACATACGCTAACAAATATACTACGTGAAGACAAATAGATCGTAAGCAGGGATTTCCAAAGTACTTAGTTTAAAGTGAACAGCCTTCAATCTGTGATGTAACTTTACTTTATTTTCGTTTACGTAGTGATGCTACGCAGAACGTTAATCCGAATTTTTTTAAGGGTTTGATGGGCCGCCGCGTCCAAGGTCAAGAAGCGAGAGAGCGATACGGGCGACACTAACACACAAGCCTAGTGCCTCATCGCCCCTACGCGCAAGACGTGCAGTGTTTCCGTCATAACGTTTTACTGTGTAAATTAGTTCTGTAACATAGGGGGTTTTTTTAACGTGATGAAAGCCCACACATTAAACTACGACCGTATCTTTGTATTTCTCTTGTCACTTAAGTAAACTGCACAGGCAAGCTTTAAAAATTCGACGTTTGGCCATTTTCAAGACTTTTTTCTCCAATAATGTACTTAATATGACAAAACTAAAAAAAAGGGACATAGATAATTATTTTTTTTTATCTTTCCTGACAAAAAGTCGTATTTGCAGAACATTTATTTATCGAGATATGCGTATTCGCACAAACAACTATTTCACAGAAACGCGGGGGTCCATCCCACTCTTAAGGGTCGGTCGGTGGTCCGTAATTGCATCAGCACTTCCTGGAACGATTCAAAACAACCACTTGGAAACACGCCTCCAGGGAAGACGAATGGTGGATTCAAACCAACGACCTCCATAATCTGAACCACACACTCGGTCTACGTACGCTCCTACGAAGTTCAAGTAAGCACAAACTGTGCATATAGTGTTCTACAGACTGTCTGCAGATAAAACGTTCGCCTGCGCGACTGAAGTGAGATGCCGCGTGTTTGAAATACGGGAATTTCGAGGAGACTAACGAACGTACCTCCAATATGTTTACCTGCCAGTAAACGACGGAATGGCACATTCGAGATCTCACGCAAAGGCTAGGCTTGCTAAAAAATGTAATTTCGAAGCCATTCAGCATTATTAAAACGACTATTTAAGCCTATTTTTTAACATATTAGGCGGGCATGAACGAAACATAGTTAGGAGACTACAGTGAATCTTCCTACAGATTTTCCACCAGTAAAATGATAGCGTCACCGCTGAAAAGTCCCGTAGGTAGACGGAGTAATACTACGACACTGCACGCCAGTTAAGACATTTGCTCTTAGCGGCGATGGCGCACTTGATGTGCGTGGCAGTGTCGCCCTTATCGCTCCCGCGCTTGCCGGCCTCAGGCGCGGAAACAGTTATACTTTCCTACTCATTCGGTATTCTTCCGCCATATATACATTTCTTTTTACTGGCGCAGAACCGATTATTGTATTCATACGCCAATCAAAGGAAGCTGTGAAGTTTTCGTGAAAATAAATGTTACTGATATGCTAATTCTGAAGTGCATAAAAGAAAATCAGTTAATTAATTCCGAACCCTCTAGTTGAAACGTCACGCCTTCTAGAACGGCGTTAAGACATGGCAGTAGTTTTCTTGCATCGCTGCCAAATCAGACTTCAGCGGTATTAACTTATATATCGTGTCACAATCATATGCAAATTACATTTTAATTTATGCCTGTACTGCAAGGCGAAACATTTAGGCAGCTTTAAAATCACTGAAGAAATAATTTTCGCCGCCACACCAAGACAAGACGTGTTCTTTGAAAGATCCGTGCAGTTGAGGTAAGTGACTGAATAGACAATTATTCTGGAAGTAGGCCACTGTCCATTCAATCACATCTAAAACAATCGCGAATCTAGGTAGGAAAAGGAGACCCATAGTAAACAAATAAGGGTTTCCGATATAGTTCAATCAACGTCCCAGCTCGCCAGGACACACGATCGACTAACGAGTCAGCCCATTCCGAAGATACAGCGCTTTTTTGAGGAGACGGGAGGTTGCGCTGGTAAATGATGGCCGAAATGTCGAAAGGGTCAGTCTGCAACGGGACAGACAGAGAGAGAGAGAGAGAGAGAGGAGAGAGAGAGAGAGAGAGAGAGAGAGAGAGGAAGGACTGCCCAACCCGCAAGTCTTGCTTCTTCTTCAGATCTTCTCCCATCCTCCCCGCGGGCCTGAAGCAGAAGTCGATTAGCGGTCATCCTGTATCGTGCAGATCCATTGTGTCCTTATTGAACGACGCTTAATTACACGTTGTACGGGAAGGGTGGTAGGAATAAGCGAGTAAAAGTTACAAGACAACAATTACACGTTGTACGGGAAGGGTGGTAGGAATAAGCGAGTAAAAGTTACAAGACAACAATTACACGTTGTACGGGAAGGGTGGTAGGAATAAGCGAGTAAAAGTTACAAGACAACAATTACACGTTGTACGGGAAGGGTGGTAGAAATAAGCGAGTAAAAGTTACAAGACAACAATTACACGTTGTACGGGAAGGGTGGTAGGAATAAGCGAGTAAAAGTTACAAGACAACAATTACACGTTGTACGGGAAGGGTGGTAGAAATAAGCGAGTAAAAGTTACAAGACAACAATTCTGGAAACTCTGACCGCGTGAGACGAGTGAAAAGGCATTCTTCCCGCTCGTTTGTGGATGCCAAATAACGAAATGAGCACCCGTGAGTAGAAACTGAATGATAACGATGAGGACGAGAAACATTCTTGTGGCGATATTGCTAATGACTTTTTAATTTGCAAAAACATTAAAGACAGTGGCTGCAGAAATGTGTCGTTTACTTAATTTATTTGATACTGTTACTGGAGTAGGTGATAAAATGTTGAAATATAATTCGGGCATACGCCAGTATAGAGCTACATCATCGAGAAAAACAGCGACAATGAGATTAAAAATTTATCTATTCACTCCAATAGGAATGATGGAATTCTTTATATTCCCCTTATTAACGAACATATACGTACACTCTCAGAATGTGTTGGTTTGTATCGCAGCACTGGATACTTAGAAAAATAAAAGTACTTGAAAAAATGGCCTGCCCGTAAATACGCACATATTCACCTAAGCGTAGGACATTAATCGAAAGTTTATGTTGGCAGCAAATTCATTAGTATGTCTTGAAGTTTTAGGAGACGTGTAATGTTTAAACTTTTGTCCGATTAAATCTGCTTCTTCTCGTTGTTTGCTCTTTAAATAATCACGTTTACTTCTCAAAAGTGTCTTTTTATATACGCGTGATTATTAATTAGTCACTATAGGCTGTTCACGGCAAAGTGAGCACTTTTTAAGGCCCTTCTAAATTTTTCCTTTCGCCGAATTTATATCTTCCTGCTGCTTTTTAATATAAAATTTGCAATGTGACAAATAATCACAGTATTTGCCTTTCACCACTCTCATAATGTAACACCTGAGGCTGCAATAAGATATATTTAATAATTGTTAATGCCTGTTGGGAGGGCCTTAAAGAGTGCTCACTTTACCGTGAACAGCCTATATAGTTCGATGGCATGACGGCGATGTTTAATTTTACTGGGTACAAAAGATACAGTAAGTACAACTTTGAAAATTGTTCAGTTATGCCGAGCAGTTGATATAGTATAATTAACGTTTAGGGAAACGCATCTCAATTGGCCGTACTGGAAAATGCATGTTACGTCTCCTGATGATATCGCGGCATGTATGTGCAGATGGGATTTTTACGAGGGGACTGAAGACATCGGGCAAAGCTGCGCCTGCGAAATACAAATATTATAGTTTCCTTTGATGGAAGGATCTACTCAAGCAAACTCTAGATTAAATGAAAAAGTATTATCGTAAACATACACTAGTATAGAACTACTGTATGTTGTCATTCCATGCCTAGAAATAACGCAGCTCTTCAATGGCATATATAGGCCTATCCATAGTAATAATCTTTATTAAATTACTACACCACATTGTGTGAATCATTTCAAATCATTACACGTGTCGGAGTTGTAAATTACCACCCACCTATACAATCGTATCCGTAATCCCATATTACATACACACGCATGCATCTGTACATTATTATATTATACGCACGTGTATATACATAATACCTGTTACAAACATGTATCTATACATAATAGGATATATTGCACTGTGTACACGTTATTAATGAAACAATCGTTAGTGTACATTATACTATACATAGCTAAATTATACACATAGGATATATACATACAACACACACGAGTGTTTACTTTTACAATTAGTAGATATGAAGTTGTCGTCCTGGAAAACAAATTTACTAATGACGAAAAAATTCAGGTGCATTTACTTACGACCTAGTGTTTTTATTTACTGGATTAAAATGGCTCGCCTGTTATTTCAATATATATATATATATATATATATATATATATATATATATATTGAAATAACAATATATATATATATATATATATATATATATATAAGCATTTCTGGAGATTAGTTTGTATACTGTGGGCGCACGCTTCTTTACGCTGGCCTAATAGCTATCATCCACCTCTTCATAGCGGCCGAGTTCTCGCTAACGGAACTTGACGTTCAGAATACACTCACTGAACGACGTGATGACTGTAAAAATGGTCTGATCGTGGTCTACACAGAATTTTAAATGACACAATCGAAGTGAAAGCTGCTAAAGATGTTCCATCTGACTAGGTAGATTTCTAAGTTCCTAGCACGCAATTATACGCAATACATTTGTTATATTTTGGTTGACATTTCCAGAAACGTTGAAAGAGGTTTGAGACGGTGAAGCGTCATCGTTGTCATAGTTTGTTATAACGACCGCCTGTAACACAGCGCTTTATCGCCTTCCTCTCTGGAGCTCAGTATCCCCTCCCTTTCCCCACTCCTTGCCGCTTATTTGTTATAACGACCGTCTGTAACACATAGTTTGTTATAACGACCGCCTGTAACACAGAGCTTTGTCGCCTTCCTCTCTGGAGCTCAGTATCCCCTCCCTTTCCCCACTCCTTGCCGCTTATTTGTTATAACGACCGCCTGTAACACATAGTTTGTTATAACGGCCGCCTGTAACACAGCGCTTTGTCGCCTTCCTCTCTGGAGCTCAGTATCCCCTCCCTTTCCCCACTCCTTGCCGCTTATTACCTGCTATATACGTCACAGTTCGTTAGGATGATAATTCAAGTTATTCAACTCTCCCTTCTATTCAACTGGCAGCAGCGACCACAGACACTTCAAATCTGCGATCCTCAGGGTCATGGCGTACAATCAATTTTAAGGACGCTTCTGTGTCTGTGATAGTCAACGGTCTTTCAAACATAATTCATCTATTGGAATTTTAGAAGGCTTACGTCAGGTCCAGACGACAGAGAAAACGGTGAGTTGTGCCGGAGATAATGTGTGTTGAATTGTTCAGGACTTTAGAGATAGAGAGAGACGTTCTAGCTTTTCTGTCACGTTCATTTGTCGCTAGTGATAAGTGGACGAGCAGCTGATTTCATTTTCCAAATTCAGTTTTTTAGCATGTTATAAATTATATTGTGGCAATATTTGATTAGATTTGCTGTGTGGCACGCGCAGTGTAATTAAGGCCGCTGTCCCATGTGTCTGCCCTACTCTAGTGAGTTTTCTATCGCTCGACCACCACTCAAACGTTGCATTTTTCCTACTGTGGCGTTATGACATTTTACGGCTGAATGCCTTTGGTTGGCTTCTGTAAGAATCGCGGTTCAGCTGATCAATTGTTTTTATTCTGATTTTAAAGTGTAATTGTATTAGGAATTGAGAAAGACCTTGTTTCGAGCCTCTTAAGGCTGCTCTTTCTTTCGCGTCTTTTAATGAAAGTCAATATTCAATATTTAATAAATTATATTAGGGTACCCAGTATTTTAAGCGACATATTAACTGGTAGGGAAGTTCCTTGATTTTCATGTAATTCCAGTCACTGGTATTCGTTGCTTCCAGTTTTATCACTATTACTTTGCGGCTATTAAAATGTCATCTAGTCATTGTACGTTTAGAAATGTTATAATAGTCAAGAATTAAGATGGCCATGTGTTGTAGGCCCAGAGGTTTATTGATCTCAGGTGTATTTATGCGATTTATGGTAACGACGTGAGCATTTTTATTATACTAATTAGTGTGTTTAGAGTTTAAACCTTTTAAAAGTCATACTGCCTGTCTCGTGAGTACGAGCGTTCGCCAACTATTGATTGAGCAGATTTTAACATATTCTATATTTAGTCGTCGAAACAATTTAAAATAGTTGCAAGGATTTGATATCAGGCATATTTATATGTTGAGGCTGGGTAATCACGTATTTATTTAGGTCTGGTATTGTGGAGTTGGACTCAGCCATAGTTATAAACTATTGTGGCTAAAACTTTATTTTGATAATGTACGTAGTTTGGCACGCCGTACCTTAAACGTAATAGTATTTGAAGGAGCATTGGTATATTGGAAAATATTTTATATGCATACACGTTGGTATGTCAATATTGTATGAGAGCCGTTGTAACTGGAATTATTGTACGAATTTGTTTGAAAATATACGTACTTTAATGAATTCATGTTGTACTATTTGTGAGTGTTGTCACAAGTTAAATATAGCGAATATGTATCTGCTCTCTGGTATTTTCTAAAATTAACTTACACGGCAAAAAGCAAACATATTTTTCTAAAGAAAGTTGATTAAAACTAAGTATGCCTGAATGCGAAACTCGATTAGCTTAGAATTAGGAATTGATTCATTTGCGTATGATACGTTCACATAATAATATTACCTAATGCCCAGACAATACTTTCTTTTAACTATTATAATCCTTTAATTCTACATTATACTTGGTCTTGTAAAGGTTTAAAGTTAGGCTAATTGAAAAAGCATAAAAAGCAGAGTTGTTTGTCAAAATAACGCAACGTTGTTCAAAAAAAATTTATGTTGTGCATTTGGCCCTATTTTTGTACATTTTTAAACTACTGTTAGCAGAAATGCACCCTGGAAATCGTTCTAATATAAAAATTAATTATAAACAAAACTGTTTATGATTGTTAAACAAAGCAGACCTAACTCTGGGAACATTATGCTATTATATTGCTGCTGCTAGCTTGCAAATTAATGTAAATATATATATAACACACACACACATTATATATATATATATATATATATATATATATATATATATATATATATTATATATATATATATATATATATATATATATATATATATATATACAGTCGCCGTTAAATTTCGACATTTTAAATGTTATAAATTATGACATGTTATTTAATGTCTAACTTTACAATATAACAAGTATTTAACGCACTATTATGTGTGTTGGCAATGCCTAATAGAGAGTATTACACGAACTAGTTTCCTTTCAGTACAACGAGGAACGAAATATTCTGAAACGAGTTGTTTTGATCATTCAGACAGACTGGTTTGGCAGATGTGGCTTGATACATAGGTCTCTGTCGGTACTCGCTGCCAGTAGTACTCAATAGACGTGAATGTTTTAATTCAGGCCCGAGCCGAAGTAAATAATTAAACACATAAAGGGTGTATATATAAGCGCAAGTTCGTGCACGTAGGCAACCTAACGACACTGTTTTGCCCCCTTCGCCCGGAAACATTGTGCTAGGTTTGATGGGAGAAGAAAAGCGCAAGTAATTTCAAAGACAAATGGTCGTATAAGACAGTGACTTTAATAAATGGCTTAATAAAGTTTATGTTCATAATTAACCATGTTCTTAATTTGAGGAATTTACATGTACTCGAAATTAAAACTAAATTTTAACCAGTATTCTTCCATTGCCACATGTGTGCACGGGCCTTATAACCAGTATTCTTCTACTGCCACATGTGTGCACGGGCCTTATAACCAGTATTCTTCTACTGCCACATGTGTGCACGGGCCTTATAACCAGTATTCTTCCACTGCCACATGTGTGCACGGGCCTTATAACCAGTATTCTTCCACTGCCACATGTGTGCACGGGCCTTATAACCAGTATTCTTCTACTCCCACATGTGTGCATGGGCCTTATAACCATTATTCTTCCACTGCCACATGTGTGCACGGGGCCATATAACCAGTATTCTTCTACTGCCACATGTGTGCACGGGCCTTATAACCAGTATTCTTCTACTGCCACATGTGTGCACGGGCCTTATAACCAGTATTCTTCTACTGCCACATGTGTGCACGGGCCTTATAACCAGTATTCTTCTACTGCCACATATGTGCACGGGCCTTATAACCAGTATTCTTCCATTGCCACATGTGTGCACGGGCCTTATAACCAGTATTCTTCTACTGCCACATGTGTGCACGGGGCCTTATAACCAGTATTCTTCCACTGCCACATGTGTGCACGGGGCCTTATAACCAGTATTCTTCCACTGCCACATGTGTGCACGGGCCTTATAACCAGTATTTTTCCACTGCCACATATGTGCACGGGCCTTATAACCAGTATTCTTCCACTGCCACATGTGTGCATGGGCCTTATAACCAGTATTCTTCCACTGCCACATGTGTGCACGGGGCCATATAACCAGTATTATTCCACTGCCACATGTGTGCACGGGGCCTTATAACCAGTATTCTTCCACTGCCACATGTGTGCACGGGCCTTATAACCAGTATTCTTCCACTGCCACATGTGTGCACGGGGCCTTATAACCAGTATTCTTCCACTGCCACATATGTGCACGGACCTTATAACCAGTATTCTTCCACTGCCACATGTGTGCACGGGGCCTTATAACCAGTATTCTTCCACTGCCACATGTGTGCACGGGGCCTTATAACCAGTATTCTTCCACTGCCACATGTGTGCACGGGCCTTATAACCAGTATTCTTCCACTTCCACAACTTTGTCCTAGAGAGGGACACGAACGATTTATTTTACCCACATATTTTAGCATATATGCTAAATTAATTATTCCCGTACAAAGAGTCATTCCGAAAATGCTGCTTAGCTCTATGTGATTTATTTTCACTACACTTGTGGCTCGAAACGTAGTTAAAACTTAAAGTATTACACATATTTAAGAAGATCGAAAATGCGACAAAAACGAGATATTCTGGATATTTTTAACGCGGGAATAAATCGAGTTGGTTTGTTTCGCATATTTCCTCTCACCACGTGATTGTATCCGTGAATAAAGTATAGCAGCAAATATTGCTGAAGCTCACAACGCGAAAAGTGAACAAGAGAGCAGCGAAAAATAGACAATGGTCAAGATGATGTATGGGAGGAGGTATGTCACCCGTATAACCTCCCATAACTTCACTCTAAGGTTTGGTGTATTCAACAAGATCTGTACTCCTAAGATGAAAACAAAGGACCAGAGATTTCATTCGTAAAGTAATTTTAGGATAATTATTTTTTCAACTTTTGACGGCTAAAGGGACACCACGCCAGATAGTTCCTTGGACGGCAGATGTAGATCTGTTATTTCCGACAGTCTGTCAATCAATACTTCACACTATGTTTAGCTAATACTGGCCCTCGGGTCGTTCACAGCTACGATACATTTTCAATAAATATCAATCTTCAGTGACTCATACAGTTCGCCTTGTAACTGACAGGCGCGAACCTCGAGTCGCACAAACTTCAACTATGTTTATAAACAAATTGCCAGGTAGGTGCGGATGGGCTGACAGGCACATATCATAATGAATTCACTACAAGAATCCTTGCTATCCATGCAGTACAGTTTTATCTTTAGACGTCAATGCCCTGACGTACAGAAATCTACCTTCTTTATATAATATGCATCCTTCTTAAACGCAAGATGCTGTTTTAATATGAACAGAAAAACTGTGCTAATTTAAATTTTAACAGACATATCTAATTACAAAATCGGACTTATAAAACATTAGGATATTCTACAAACCATTCTAAATAGCGTGAAATTATTTTTATATGAAAGTGTAATGGAATGATCGCATTGTCAGCTCTCGCTCGAATGCTATCTTGTCTGCAACGCAAATGCCAGCGGAAGAAAAGATAATCTGCTCTCTTATTCTCCTACTTCAAACCAACTCCGTCTTAAATTATCGGGACCATTTATTTCCAAGCCGTTCTTTTCCCGTTTCTGTTCTTTCCGCGTTTCAAAGCAATAATTTACTTCCCGGGGAAGGCAAATGTAAAGTGGCCGAGTTAACGGCGCGATTTTCACTACCAAGGAATTGAGGAAAGGGGATAGAGAAAAAAAAACGGAAGAGTAAATGGGGGTTATTGTCGCGTCGGGTTAAGGGCGAGATTTCGATAGTAGAGCGGTGGGGATTTATAATGAGGGTGCGTTGAGAAGTTGGGGTGAATAAGCAAGGAGCTGCGACCTCCATGTTGAAGGGGTAATGTGGACAAGTGCAACAAGAGTACGTGAGAGAGGTGATGAAACTGATCGATAAGAAAAAAAAAAAAAAAAAAAAAAGTTATAATAATAATATTACCGACCGGAATTCACATACCGTAGGATTGCCAACTGTATACTACAGTGTACGGGATTTCCCGTATCCTATGGAATATAGGACGGAACGTCATATACACATCAAAATAGTTTTCCGCAACCAGGATTATTGAGTTACTCTGTTTGTCACGGTCTAAGAGAAAGTATGGGATGAAAAGGCATACTGCCTGTCATTCTGATGTGGCATTGTAATGCATAGGGACTGTCATTCTGATGTGGCATTGTAATGCATAGGGACTGTCATTCTGATGTGGCATTGTAATACATACGGACTGTCATTCTGATGTGGCATTGTAATGCATAGGGACTGTCATTCTGATGTGGCATTGTAATGCATACGGACTGTCATTCTGATGTGGCATTGTAATGCATAGGGACTGTCATTCTGATGTGACGAAATGCATAGGGATTGGAAAATTTCACGAATTCATTTTAGAACAAGCTAGACTTCAAACGCATGTGTATTTATGTCATTTCTGAAATTGTATCACAGTTTATTAGACACGCCCATGTTAACGCTGAGCCAATTACAGACTTGCAAAGAAACACGCACCGAATCCCGTACCACCTGATCCTAGGCAAAACTGGCTACAAAGTGAGGCAACAGCCATTGAACAGGACACTGGCACTCAAAAATACATAGGAGAGTCTAGTCTATCCTACAGGTCGTTTAAAACGCGAAAGTTTCCTGTCCCTAGTAATGCACTTTACATCCATGCGAATATCCTCCACAAGCAACCGAATTACATGTAGTGAAAAATTAATTTTGAGATGTTTACACTTTACACCTCAGGAATTCTTCAAAAATAAATTCGATAGAAATAAATCCATTATCAGGTCAGTAACTTATTCACTTCCTCTGTTACTAATACGTTTACTCCCATGCTGTAATGCAATGTTCAGAAATAATTACAATCGACACCGACAGATAGCACTTGTCAACAAGTGTGTATGTGAAAGTAAAGCTTGCCGAAATATGTGCATACAGCGAAGCGAGTTATACACCCATGCAATATGTTTCAGTAGAACATAAATCACACCACACGGACAAGTCCCGAGTACAATTTTAATAAAGACATCTTGAATATTCCAAAACTATTTTGATGGCCTTCAGGATAACAAAACCGACGTTTTAGAGACTTATATGGCTTATAATATTCTATAAAGATTTCCGCGAAACATTGTGTACGGTCCTTCCTATACTTAACTTAATTATACGCTGTGCATGGTTATTCAAACACTTTATAAATAAAGTAGTTCCATGTCTTAACGATGAATTAAAAATGTTAGGTAAACAGTCTACTGGAATTATTTATTTTGCTTTTTGTTTTTTTAATGCGTTTAAGTGTTAAAATATTTTTAATGTATTTACTTTTGAAAAACTTGTAGAGGTTCACTTGCCTGGCGCATGAATGAAGTTATAGGGCCTGTCACACTGTCACATCTGGCGCATGAATGAAGTGATAGGGCCTGTCACACTGTTACATCTGGGGCATGAATGAAGTTATAGGGCCTGTCACACTGTCACATCTGGCGCATGAATGAAGTTATAGGGTCTGTAACACTGTCACATCTGGGGCATGAATGAAGATATAGGGTCTGTAACACTGTCACATCTGGGGCATGAATGAAGTTATAGGGCCTGTCACACTGTTACATCTGGGGCATGAATGAAGTTATAGGGCCTGTCACACTGTTACATCTGGGGCATGAATGAAGCGATAGGGTCTGTAACACTGTCACATCTGGGGCATGAATG
This sequence comes from Dryococelus australis, assembly GCA_029891345.1. Classification (NCBI taxonomy): domain Eukaryota; kingdom Metazoa; phylum Arthropoda; class Insecta; order Phasmatodea; family Phasmatidae; genus Dryococelus; species Dryococelus australis. The sequence goes on from CM057001.1 coordinate 2,020,381, forward strand.
AAGTTATAGGGTCTGTAACACTGTCACATCTGGCGCATGAATGAAGTTATAGGGTCTGTAACACTGTCACATCTAGGGCATGAATGAAGTTATAGGGCCTGTCACACTGTTACATCTGGGGCATGAATGAAGTTATAGGGCCTGTCACACTGTTACATCTGGGGCATGAATGAAGTTATAGGGCCTGTCACACTGTCACATCTGGCGCAGGAATGAAGTTATAGGGTCTGTAACACTGTCACATCTGGCGCATGAATGAAGTTATAGGAAATTTAACACTGTCACATCTGGGGCATGAATGAAGTGATAGGGCCTGTAACACTGTCACATCTGGGGCATGAATGAAGTGATAGGGCCTGTAACACTGTCACATCTGGCGCAGGAATGAAGTTATATTGCCTGTCACACTGTCACATCTGGGGCATGAATGAAGTTATAGGACCTGTCACACTGTCACATCTGGGGCATGAATGAAGTTATAGGGCCTGCCACACTATTACATCTGGGGCATGAATGAAGTGATAGGGTCTGTAACACTGTCACATCTGGGGCATGAATGAAGTGATAGGGCCTGTAACACTGTCACATCTGGGGCATGAATGAAGTGATAGGGCCTGTAACACTGTCACATCTGGGGCATGAATGAAGTTATAGGGTCTGTAACACTGTCACATCTGGGGCATGAATGAAGTTATAGGGTCTGTAACACTGTCACATCTGGGGCATGAATGAAGTTATAGGGTCTGTAACACTGTCACATCTGGGGCATGAATGAAGTGATAGGGCCTGTAACACTGTCACATCTGGGGCATGAATGAAGTGATAGGGCCTGTAACACTGTCACATCTGACGCAGGAATGAAGTTATAGGGCCTGTCACACTGTCACATCTGGGGCATGAATGAAGTGATAGGGCCTGTAACACTGTCACATCTGGGGCATGAATGAAGTTATAGGGCCTGTCACACTGTTACATCTGGGGCATGAATGAAGTGATAGGGCCTGTAACACTGTCACATCTGGCGCATGAATGAAGTTATAGGGCCTGTCACACTGTCACATCTGGCGCATGAATACAGTATTTTCGTCGGCTATCAAGTTCTCGATGTTCAGAGTCCCCCTAATCTGTTTACTCGTTCACACACGATTTGCGTGTAAGCAGATTCTGAGCAGGGATTTCTAAAGTGATCTCAGTTTAGCGTGAACAGCCTATAAAAACTTTTCAACAGGAAAATTGTAGTGCAGCTGTTTTAATTCGTATGGTTACAACTAGCACAGCGAGAAACCTTACATACCAGTCGAGTGCTTCTCTCATAATGACCCCATTCTGCTGGCTTTGCTTCGCAACTAGACGGGCGCCTTAAGGGACGGGATATTGGAAAAGTTAGTTATTTTTAGCGTCGACTGAAGTGTCTAGACACGGAGATGGAAACTGCTAACCACAGCAATAAAATCCTGATGTCGATGTGCGGTGAGCCGGCCCCGTGTCTTCACGAGCCTATTCTCGTTCTAGAATTGCTACCATTGAAGAAGGTACTTGCAGATATAAGGTAAATATAAGACTTCCGAGTTCATGAGTCACTATCACATAATGTTTTAGTTTGCGCTCTACTTCTGTATTTATTCAACTCATAACGTATACTATCCTTCATTGCGAGTGTTGCAATATTCACATACTAGAATACTCCTGTCAAAATCTATACCACCATAAGTTATTCATGCACCATTGCTAGAGATGTGTAAAACCCGCGTTATTATTTGATAACGCGCTAGACTTCACTGCCCTATACACATTTGAGTCGATCTAATATGTTTATTGGCTTCTGAAAAAATGAGGACACATAATCTCTTTTGACTAGGTGGTATGTGATCGGGCTATCTTGTCGTCAATTGTCTTTGATCGGTTCAGGGCCGACCAGGCGTATCAAAAATCAGCTGTAATCCAATGACAGGAGCAATACAAACACACATATGTTTGAAGTCTATTCTGTTTTCATACTGTTATGAGCTTGCAATCAGGCGATCTCATTCTCACAAACATGAGACAGGTAACTGAAACACTAGCCGAGCATCCGAACTACAACACAAGGAACCCTCTCCAACGGGGCGAAAGTCCTTGGAGTTAGTCAACAATGGACCTGTACGTTTTTTGTGAAATAGTTGTTTGGGCGAATAAGCGTATCTCGGTAAATAAATGTTCTGCAAATACGATTTTTTGTCAGAAAGGATAAAAAAAAAAAACAAGTATCTATGTCCCTATTATTTTACTTTTGTTATATTTAGTATATTCTTGGAGAAAATAATTTGTGAAGTTGGCCAAATATCTCATTTTTAAAGCTTGCCTGTGCAGTTTCCTTAAACGTCAAGAGAAAAGTACAAATATACGGACGTAGCTTAATCTGTGGGCTTTCATTGCATATAATAAAACCCCTATGTTACAGATCTGAACTGCACAGTAGAGCGCCACGACGGAAATACTGCACGCCTTGCACCTAGGAGCGATGAGACACTAGGCGTGCGTGTTAGTGTCGCCCGTATTGCTCCCTCGCTTCTTGACCTTGTGTTTGGTCGCCAAGATGAAGACTCGAGGAGATGAAGTGTGCCGACCGCAGTAACAAGTTTACTGTCATCAGCCTTCAGAACCGCGATTCGGGTGAAGGCATTCTATTTAAGAACGTCCTAACTAAATAATGTTGCGTGGCTTAGTTCAATTATATTTTACTTTTACTGTATCTCTGAGCTCTTGCAATTTAACTTATAGTCCATGTAACGAGTTGTAACTAATATTGTGGAAATATAGTACTACGCATCCCCTAAATAATTAAATGTACAATTAAAACTAAATATAAAATTGTAACGCGAATTTTACACGTCTGTAACCATCGCAATCAACGTTCACTAGAAGCATACTTCTAAAAAATACTACACTGTGTGTGTGTTTTTTCATGCGATTAACATATCTGTCCCGTTTTTTGAAAGTCGCGGGTACGATTTGAACTGGCGGTATTGCAGGTGGGTTTCCTCCAACAAGTAGCTCACCGTTTTCCAGGTTCATCTCCGGGCATTTCCTTACAATCCAGTACGTCCTCATTTTCCTGAACAGTATGGCGAATCTCCGGTAGTACGAGAAACAGGGCACAAACGGAAATAAACCTTATCGTTCAAATGAAATTAGATGTTGCTGCTCGGGAGAGACAAGGGATAAGACACCGACAGCATGAATTACAACAAAAATAAATGGTTAATCCTGCTGTTACCCGCAGTGTATAAAACAAGAATAAAGTTTCAAACAGTATTATGAACCCAAAAATTTGTGAGCTAGTTACACGTGAAAAGCTGACTTTTGTAACACGAAAAATGTTTAGGCACGTTTTAATACCGTAATAATCTGTTTGTTTTGAAAAAAAAAATTTCTGGTTTTGCGGCGATATATCTATAATAATTTGATAAAAAGTGTCGAGTGAGTCTGAAAATAATTCTCCGGAATTTTGTTACCACAATTATAATCGTTTCAACCTTAAAAGCCAAACGATTTCAAAGATATCTTTTTTAACGCAGTGTTTTATTTTATCTGAAGTGTTCCTTGATGTCACATGGAAATTTCTTGGAAATCTAGCACATCATTCGCAGGCGTTTAGGGTTCAACTTTGGGTACTGTTTACATTTTACAGTAAAAAGTAAATACAATTATAAGCAAAACGTATACGCTAAAGAATTTTATAAAGATTCATTTGTGTTATTCTGGCGATTAAATAATAAACTTGTACAATCGCGAAAAATGCAATTGATGCAAATGTTTAGAACTTGCATGTCAAAGCATGTACAATGAGGACTAAAACTCCCGTATTTTTTACGCATCGTAACTACAATTTTTATAATTTAATCAGACTTGTGTCGTAAGTAAAATCAAAAGAATTATATTTAAAAAATTGCAGAAACATGTTCTCTAACGCCCTTAAGGTTTGACGTTACAAGGTCATGAATGGAACAGCTCAGGCCAACGGTGTTGCCTGATCACACTGGACACCTAACCAATAACGACTCGTTGATCGTACAGATTGACAAGACATCTGTGCAACATAACAATGTCAGGGTGTATGCACATTTAGCACGGAGTCACAGAGTAATTAAGAATATAGAGGTGAAACAGCCGGGTATACCGCTCAGGCCAGCGCCATAGTCGCTTGCCATACTGCTGGAACACAGTTCGCGAATATGCGCCTGCTAACTTACTCACTGGCCACCCATCTGGGCAGCCCATAATGCCGGAGTCACATAGCCCCGACAAGCACGACCCGACACTTAAAACAGTCTATGAAACACAAGATAGATCTGACCTAAGCCCGGCCTATTCTGTCGTCCGACCAGTAATTTTGGCTTAGACATGATTTCTATTTTAGTCGCTTCGTGCGGCACGAGACACAGAGTGTACAAACTTGCAAAAGAAAATTGTATTGCAAGCTTTCCCTACAATGGAAAATACGCAGCTTAAAAGAAGAAAAAATTGAAAATTACTGTATTATCTCTTAAAAATAATAATTTTACCTTTGTATGTATTAGCGATAACACTTTGCCAACATCATGTAATCCAAATGTCCAGTCTACCCACCGCCTTTGAAACTAGCCTAGTTAATCAGCGCCTTCTAACTCTTCGTGTTGCGCAGTAAACAGTCGGGCAGTCATATTGAAAATACTAATGTTGTGTCGTGGTTGCGGTTTTTGTCGTGTCGTGCTGTGTTTGTCGAGGCTATGTGACTCCCGCATAAGACAACTTATCACAGCACGCGGTAGTCGAACAGACACAAGACACGTTACCAGATCTCGCGCGATCAATCGTATAGCGAGTATTCTTACGTCAGAGTAACGGCCGCGCCATTTCCTCTTCTGTGTACTTCTCTGCTCTGTGCCCGAGTTAGGCTGATAATAGTCCGTTCACGGATACTTCACACTTTTCTCAAGCCTTTCTAAAGTACTACTTCTTGGATATTCCTCCGCCTCATGCAAACAAAGTTGCCCAGTTCAATCACAATGGTAATCTACTGATTATTTAAATGATCTAGTTTCTCTGCTCACCATTGCATAATCAATTACCAAGTCTTAACTTATTACTAAGAAATAGTGGCTTTTAAAAATTATATAAATACGTGGTTTCACCTGTTTATTATAACCAATTAAGTAAACCATGTTAAAGCACGATTATCACCTTAAGCATTTTCCTCTTTCCTCACTTTTTACGTGCTAATGTAAAAACCAAGAAAATAAATCGTGCATAATAACCAAACTACTTTCGTTTTCATGAAGAATGAATGGCTCATTTTTAATCTCTTATGTATACTTGTATAGAAAATTACAGCAGTCATTCGCAACACATTTATGAATAAAATATAACTTACTATACTGGAAAGCAGCATTTTGATTTTTTTAATCTCACAAAATTGTACGGAATCGATACCTCGAGAGACTAGTGATTACGTAGCCTCAGTTCCTAGGGATAGGATATCCGCTAAGAGGGTTGAAGAGGGGCTCTTGCGCCGTTTAAACAGGTTCCTGGATCCGTGCCTGCATACATTACCAGTCGCCTTGTCTAATGCCGTAATAACTGCGGTCCCTATTATAATCACATAAGGGTGACGTATCACGTAGTTATGTTAATGTGGTTAGCCTATTATCATTTCACATTTTGCGACGTCCTCGGTCGTATACAAGACAACTGGTATAATATTTAACAACCAATAAGGGGTCTAAATTACAACACAAATGTTTTCACCTGTCCATTTCTTTTCGTAAACAAGCCGTCGGTATACGTAGCTTTTTTTTTTTTTTTTTGGAAATAGACTGAAGACACAACGTATGTATCACACGAATAAAGCACACCAAATAATGGAAAGAGACAATTGTGATTGACAATATACGCATTTCCTGTCATGCAAAGAGGCTGAAAAAATTTACGTTTTATTTTTTACGTTAAGTAACTGCGCTTACCAGTATTGCATTATTCTCGAAAATGTTTGTAAGCTTAAGTACGAATTTTCCTTCGTCTTTTTGTATTTTTTCTTGTTGTAATGGCCGTATATTCTGCTACATTTTAATCCGCAGTGTACTTGTAAACGAAGAGCCGACTGGATCTGGTAGAGTCGTATCAGAGCTGAGAGTTGGCGCAAATCTTAGAATTCAGTGCCGCGTAACCACAGGAACATAACAAAATCAAAGAACTAACACAGAAAACTGGATGATCACAGCTGTTTTACATCAACCTAGGATTTATGGGTGAAACTTAAAACATAATATTGTGTAAACGAAATGATGCCGAAAGCTAGCCCGGCTCTGTCCAACTTACAGCAGCGAACTGACTAATCACGAGAACGCCCATTCAAAAGTACACTAGAGGCTGAAACCTCGCGTGTCAGCTCCTCTCGGCTGCCATGCTATCTGCACAGATGACGTGCACGCAGCTTGCACAGGCTGCGGTAAGTTGTACATCCACGAGCTGATCAAGACATCTTCTGAGACATGCCACTCATTACTAATCGTCAACTTTCTAACCATATATATATATATAACTTTTACAATTATTTTGTGGTATCGATTTTGAAATCAGATTATGTATTTTCAAGTTATTTTTTAATGCTTATCAGAAATTTTAATTCAGGGTGATGTACTTACATAAGAACAAACTTCTATGCGTTTTATTTAGTTAATATTTATATTATACAGCTGCAGTGTACGTATCTAAAATCAACAAATTTTAGGATATGCATATGTCAAAAGTTCAAAATTGATGTAAATGTTAGTAAAATATTGGAATTATGTATATATATATATATATATATATATATATATATATATATATATATATATATATATAATAGCCAAGAAACTTTATCTTGGCTTACTCGGGGAGATAAATCATATAGGATGATAAACGTCTAAAACTCGTATCTAATGGTGAGATTTATTTATTTCATACTAAGAAAGATTTTTCTTATGTACCACAATATAAAACAGATAAGGCGCAGCTAAACACCCTATACGATCCCAAGATTTGCTGAGTCTTAAATCCGACCCTGCATACATCCTCCTCGCACGCAACCAAACACATGTCTTCAAAGCCTTCAGAAAAGAAGATGGAAAGAAGAGAAAGCGAAACAAGAAGGAAAAACACGTGAAGGTAGAACCTCTACCGGTGTTGTTTTAATTTTTTTTTTCTGTTGCGCGGCGTTAAAAGGTTTCTTGGGAGGCTGTGATCTTATTTTAACACCGTGTGGCATGTGTTGCCCGTTGAAGTGGTGGGACCGATGTAGAAGTAATTACTTTTCTTTCTAGTCAACAGTTTACGCCTCTACTACGCTGTGTTAATGTTCCGCGCCTTTTTAAACGCCAACTGTTAGTTTTGTCATAGAAGTGTGAACCAGATGTTCACACTTACCTTGATTACATGCGCTCCACAACAGCAAAATAATTTCAAAGTCAAATTATGTATGTTTTAAATAATATCGTTGTACTATTTACTCCTTAAGCTTTTTAGTTACTCACTGAATGTTGCTAAGCGACTTAGTAAATGTATGAAGGTTTTTAGAGTAGCAACCTCACTCTCAACGCACCAAGCCGTGTTCGAGTTGAGTTGAGAGCCGAAGAGGATGAAATGAGGTGAGAATGGAGCAGCGTCGGATGCAAGGGCGGGGGAACGGGAGATCCCCGAGAAAACCAGCCTTCCAGCGGCATTGTCCGGCACGATTCTTTAGTGTTCGAGATATGTGAACATTCGTCCCCTCTTACATGAGCGGAAAGCACTTTGACTGAGGAAAAGAACATCGCAGGTCCACATGAGCTTCTAGAAACCAGCAATAAAACTAATCCTTATTTCCATAATGTTGCAATTATCGGTTCATAGCAGTTTTTGAGAAATAGGTCAGTATTCCAAGCAGTTTCCTATTGGCGTAATTAGACTGCTGAAAAGTAATTTCGAAACACGTGCAATGAAACTGCTGGAAGGAAGTGAATTTATACCGTCCCTCGTCATGAGACAAATATTTCAAAGCAATACGAAGATGTAATTTTTTTTTGTTCGGGTCCAGAGGAAGGTCAAATAGTTCTTTTATTCCTCGCGACGGGCGGGAGGGGAAATTCAGGTCTACTGAAGCATGAAGCATTTTTATACACATCAAAGAATTCTACCGTCTCCTTGCCGGATGAGGGTTTAAGGGTGTCGTGGGGTGTGGGTCACCCAGGAGGAAGGGGGGGGAGGAGGTTTGCCCTGATGCTGAGGGAGGTGTGGTGGGGGTGGGGGTTGGTAGACACAGGGGCTGTGTCCCAAGGATGTCGTGCCGTTATTCACAATGGAAATCCGTTCACAGACTACGACGTCATTCAAGGGGAATCAAAGACTCGCTGGGATGGCCGATGATCCGGACAGAAACCCTCTGTTTGGGTTCGGAGAAACGGTCTTCAGCAGCACGGCGCGTCTCGGGCAAACTGTTACCTCGCTTAGGGCGACATCTTTCAACAAAACCATAGCATAGACATATCGCCAACACAGACGATATCTGACACGCTGTATATAGATGTATCTTTTTCAGCAAACTTTGTACACCGTAATGAAAGTTTTGACTTGCTCGTAGTACGGACAATTGACCACATATCGGTTTACAAGTATAATATAATATAAAAATGCTACTGTAGTATATTCGCGGTTTCTTCGCACTTTTTTTTTAATCATACCTTTAAAAATCGCTCCAAGCATAATGTGCTTGGTTGTCTTCTAAGTACGCCACGTGTGTGTCACAGGCGTTTTATGCTTGTGTTATCCTAAAAGTACATTATCTTTGATTTAATTGAACCTCTACACATATGTTACTTACAATCATACATTTAAAATTAATATGAATGAAAATAGACAGAATATAAGTGAGTTGGTAATGTTCAATAATAAATAGTTCTTATGCCAAATATTATTACACTTAGTAAGCACGAATGAGGGGGGGGGGGGGTTGTCCCTTTGGTGTGATTTCTTAGACTCGGTTAAGCTTTGTTTGCAGGAGGAGGATGAATATCTTAGAAGTAGAACTCTAGCAGGACAAGCTTCAGAAAAGATGGAAGTAACGGTGAATGGTCTTTATACACATGATAAATTTGCCAAAAATAAAAATTCTTATTGTAGAAGTGCACACTTGTTTTGTCATGATCGAACTACAATGGTCAAATAGCTGTCTTAGATATAATAAGTATATAGAATATTCAATGAAATAAAATATTAATTAAACAAAATTTACGCAAATTCACAAAAATACTCTTTGCACTTTTGCCCTTTAAGAATATTTTTAAAAAGCAATGTAGAAGTATCAACTTTGAGGCAGTTACGATACTGTAATGTTAGTGAAGTAAGTAATTGGTAAATAGTATGTAATTTTTTGTAAAACTGTGTAGTAGTTTTTTACTGTGAAAGAGACTGGTCTGCAGTCAAAATCGAACTTAACTATTGCGTGTTAGAATTTTGTCAAAAAGACTTTATAACAGCAACATAGTAATTATGTTATCAGCGCAAACAGTATCCCACAGTCAATTTTCAAAATATTTTTTGTGGTAGTTATCATTTTTCGCCCGTGTAAAGTGTAAAACTGTACTCCTCGGTTTTAATCACTATTACAACAAACTACACTTCGAACTGCAATGTATAAACAAGTTCAGTTTACAGCAGTCATGCAAAGGTCTATACACTATGCTAAATTAACCGTGATCATACTGTTATCGAAGTTTTAAAAATAATTTTAAATTGTATTACGTATGAATTATCGCTAAAAGGGGTAGTAGAATTCAAATGCTGCACTAGATACCAATATGAGAGAGAATTCCCTGTGGAACACCGATGGCAGAACATTGGTGGCTGCACGGACCAATTACGACATGGTAATCGACACGGAAATTAATTTTATGTCCTCGCTGGCGGTTAGGGCTCTTTGGGGGGGGGGGGGGGGTTACGCCCTCGGCGATGCAAATTAGGGAAATGATGCAGATAGTTGAAATGTTGTGACGAGACTGAAAGTATTACCGTTGATTGTGGTTGGCTCCCACGGAAAATACAACTGTGAAGGCAATTAAAAAATCTCGCTGCTACAAAAACTAGGGTAATTTTTTTACTCGTCTACCATTAGTTATGCACTGCGAACCAGAGCAGTTATATTAGCAAACTTTTACAAATAACCAACAATTATTTTTCTACTAATATCTAAACTTATAAACGGTGTAATCCGGTCAGCAAAATATGTATTTGCCAAAGTTGGTACACTAGTGTTGTGGCGTAAAGCGTTTCATTTTAATTCTTGTCCTTTTGGACTGCGCTGCATATTTAGCTTTTTTACGTACTTTCCTTAAGGTTGCGTATATTGTTAAAAGAATTTTTAAGAAAGAACATTATTTTTTGGCGATACATTAAATATAGTTTTTTTTTTGTCCAATACATATTTTAATAAGTACTGTTAACACACAATGCAAGATTTATAATGTATAAACGTAATATGTAATACACGATATACGATATGACACATAACATATAATATATACGGTGTGTATAAACATTATATACAGACATATAGCCTGCCTACATACATACATATACACATAGAGAGACTGGAAAATTTCGTGACTTCATTTTATGACAAGATGGACTTCAACCACGTGTATATTTCTGTTTGCAACTGAATCACAGTTATGTTTGCAACTGAATCACAGTTATTTAGACACACCCAGGGGAACTCTTAGTAACAAACATGTAGTTAATGCACAAGATTGACCGGAAGTAGCGTCGATATTGTTACGAGCTGTAATCAGGCCTTAGCTGGACAGCCTGCCTGATGACACCGCCAAACATTAATCCAGGACACGAGACGTGTCATGGATCAATATTTGGCAGTGTGCCTTGCGAAAGTCAAAGCAGAAACCCCCATTTACCGGCCAATAAACGGGGCCGTAAACTGAACATAACGCACCCGGCAGCGGAACACTGAGAACGGCGTCTCTACCGTCGGGGCATCGGACCAATAGAACGTCGCTAACCGCCGGTCAAGGTGGGGATTCACCAATTAGATTTTCAAGTCGCGTGGTCTCTTGCTATATTTGGCTAACATCCTGTTACTAATTCTAAAGCTTCCTCAAGTAATTTTAGTAGTTAAATAGTTTATGTTAAATAATATAATTGTAATGTTCAATATAACCCCATATTTTACTGTTATGTCCTACCTAAATCTTAATAATGCACTACGCCCCTATATAAAACATTGCATAGCAGTATGTACACAGATACGCCTCAAGACAGGCAACGCAATAACTTGTTCGCACATTTTGCGCATTACTGAGGTAACGGTATAAGGCCATAGCTGTATCGATTGTTTGTAGTGTCAATACTGAGCTTTTTTGTTTACAAACCTGGCCGCGTCCGAACACATGTAACTCTCCCAAAGACGACAGTCATTTTCTGAAAGGACAGAAAGTGCTAGCGTAACGATTGAATTCTGTGGTGGAAATTATATTTACGGTATTTTTAAGTCGCTACAGCAGTAACATTGATTACAACAGTCTTACGGATGACGATATCCGAGTACGTTTGTTAACAGATGTGCTGTATGCTTCTATATAACCAACTTTCGTGTTACAAGGATTCTTAAAGACGAACTGCTGATAGGGTCTCGTTTTCGAGTTCGGTGTGTTCAGTTACTGTTGATGGACGTGGTCAGAAACAAAAGAGAAACGAATCGAAAACTTCTCACAGATCAGCAGCAATTAACCAAGCTCCTAGACAACAACTGTGAAACCTCTCGTGTTAAGCTGACGACGACCGAGAACTTTAAATATAGGTATTGTGACGCGTCGCTGGTCCCGCGCGAGCGAAGAAGACAGAGAGTCGTTATATGATAGCGGCGGCAGCGTGATCGACAGTGGCCACGCATCAGTTACAGAGAGCGAGCCGACACGACAATCTCTTAAACGGCGCATTCTGCTGACGCTGGTTGTGTTGATTTCTGCATTTTTCTGATGAATGCTCTGGATTACTGACCTCGTTCTCTCAGCGCGACTCGGGGTGCGCTGGACCTTCCACATGCTAGGACCAACACAATAAATATTGTGACAGGCCTCCTAGCTGCCAGTTAAGTTTGAGTTGATGACTGAATGAGTGGCTGAGCTCCGAGCAGCGGGGAAGTGGCCAGCGGGAGAGAAGTATGCGACTGCGAGTATCAAACAGTGAAGAGTGCGGCTGGCAGGCTGGACTATTGGACTAGGTGCGTGAGTGAAAGACATTATAAATTATGGAAACAGTTAGACTGAACATATATTAAAAATGAGTATGAGTTAATTGGCTGTAACCAACAGAGAAGGGCGTTAATTAGAGTGGAAATAGATAGGCTATTACATATTGCGCTCACTGTTAAATAATAAAAGTAAAAGTGGAGACAAATTATTTAAGGCTGTAAATAACAGCGGAGTAAATAAATAAGAGATCAAATTCAATTCGTATTATTTTTTTATCAAGACCTCCATAGCTCACGAACTCAGAGACGCCTCACAGGCGTCCGCATGTAACAGTAGATAATCTTTTCACGGTTCAAAAATCGCCCATGTTTGATGTGTTTAGTTTTTCCTAAATATTTACCATGTTTCACAAGCGTTTATACTTCTGTTATACTTCCTTAAGGAGGGTATAGTTCATGCAGTTCATGATGGGAAGTCGGGGAACAATTAATTAAGCCAAAAATAATTAATTTAGGAGGATATTTACTGATTCAACTTACAATAATTACAGCGTGATGTGGTTAGTGGGGTGAGGGATCGAAGTAGGTGTGAAGGACGATCTATTAAGCAAGGACAAGGATATAAGGGGCTCCAGGCTCGCTCTCTCACCCTAGTGTAAGGACACTTACCCCCAATCTCCGCTCGGAGACCGCCGTTCAGGAAGGACTGAAACCGGCTGACACACTGGCCCTTAGCCGCCGTGTCCATCACACTTCTAGTTCACACCACCTTCTCCCATACCCTTGGTTCCTATTGGCTTTCACTTGTAGCCTGGGCGGGGTTCCTGCCGTCAGATGTTGATGAAATTGCCGCAACCCCACTGTGTCAGCCACACCCACAATTTGTACGTACTTCTGCAGATTCCTGCATTTTCAGTCGTTGCGGTACATTCCTCGATGTTTGTGAACATTGTTTTAAAACAGTCATTAGCCGCACTCCTATCTTACTCGGCCACGCTTCTTGTTTTATTATAAACTCCGTGATAACATAAAAATACCTTCTTTTTTGTTAAAATATAACTTTTACTTGGACCCTTTCTATAATTAATTTATAAATAATATGAATAAAAATAAAGAAAATATACGTGTTGGTAATGCCTAGTAAGAAGTAGTTATTATGCAACATGTTACAACATTCAGTGCGCAAGAATGTGCTACGTTGTCGGTTTAGTATAATTTTCTACATTTAGTGAAGTTTAGTATGCATAAGGCGGAGGAGAGTTGGAAGTAACTGTGAATGGACTATATTATTATTTTCTTATGTTGTCCAGGCGTCGACAGTGTCTCAACAACTTGCCTTCCGTATTACAGAAGCCGAGTTCACTTTTTTTTGTTTCTCTCGACTCGCGGTTTCTGAATAACACCCGAACGCACAGGCGCCACAGACTCTGCGCTGGAAAATTACACCCTCACCAGTCCGCAAAGGAGATTCCGCGCGTACAGACGTTCATTTCCTCCTCCTCCACCCTCTCCCCCACGAGCGCAGCGTTACCGCGGCAGCCATTAGCGACAATAAAACGCAAAGAACCAGAAGTCGAGTTCCGACCGTGGAGGGACGGGAACGTTAACAAAAACAAAACGGCGAGGGAGGTGTAATGGCCCGGGGCAACCCGCCAAGTAAAGTTCTGTGAGCGGGAGTCTACTTATTCCAACCCCTCAGGGGAGGGGGGGGGTGCTACACCACCTTTCCCCTCTCCGAACAATCACCCTCGTGACGGGATGGAAATCAGATGATAATGTGCGCGAGATACGGCGTCGATGTGGTGTATGGCAGAGCGAGGAGGCAGCACTTGACAAGATATTCCTCCCTCTCTCTCTCTCTCTCTCTCTCCCCCCCTCTCTCTTTCTCTTCCTCGCAGTTTAAATCACAAAAGAGCAACCCCTATGGGGTAGTCTTCAGGCTACCCCGCATGGCGTGGACCGGTCCTGCCGGGGCTATTATACCGAGCTGGCAAAGGGGGTTGATGTCAGGCGTTTAAAACCGACGTGGGCCGGTGTTGGGCATGAATAATTTGAGACCTCCACGCACATCGCTTCTCATTTTAAAAGTTTGGGATAGGAGATGGGGAAGGGGGTTGTGGGCCCCCATGGCCCTATACTGCCAGCTACCCCTATCTATTTTTTACCGCCGCACCCTTCCGACTCCTTGCTCCGCGCCGGCGACAGTGGTGGTTACGATATGGTAATAAGACCCTGCGTCTAGGGCTACTGCGGCGACAGCCCGCGGATGGGGGGGGGGGGGGGGTGGTTGCGATACGCACGCACGGGAGGAGAAAACAAAAGAAGGCCAGATAGGTGGAACGAAAATGCGAAGGGGAAGAGCCCGGGTGTGGTAGACAACAAAGCCAACGGGATGTAAGATGGCGTGGAGGATGTGGCACGAGAGCGTAGGCGGGTAAATAAAAAATTAATTTTTGTGAACGCTGTTGCCAGGGTGAAGCCTCCATCGCTTGTCCCGTGAGTCAAATGATCTCTCGTGCTCCTCTGTTAGCGTCAAAACTTTGCTGCAGTAACTACAGTACAAGCCTGACACTCAGGGCGTCGTCTAGCGAACATAAGCTTCAGGTCCTTGCACAATAGGAAACTTGAGCATTTTACTTGGTCTTCCCTTTTCTCTGATGAAATCACAGATGCACAATACAATTGAAATGTTGAAGTTCAGACAAATGAAAATCGGCTTTGCAATATTCGTAAAATTGTTTACGCCTATCTTGTTATGTAAATCATTATATGTCACTGTGGAATATACATATTTTAAGTACCTGTTTATAAAAATAAGATTAAGTATTTATATTAAAAAATGTTTTTAACATAAATCCCCGCTTATTTACCTTATTCATAAGTATCAATTCATATGTTTTCTTTTCACATAGGCCTAACATTCGTTTGCCAAGTCTGAGGTGGCTGAGTGGTTAGCCTGCTTGCCTTACACCAAGACGAACCGGTTCAATCCCCGGCTGAGTCACTCTCGCGTGTGGGAATAGTGGCACTGGTTAGTTTTCTCGGGGATCTCCCGTTTCCCCCCGCCCTTTCATTCCGGTGCTGTTTCACACTCACTTCAATCACCCACATCGGCTCTCAAGACCTCGCTGTTAAGAGCCGAACAAATATCTTCACTCACGCATTCGTTTCAATATAGAGCTGACGAAAATAGCCTTACCGTAAACAAATATTCGTTCCACCCTAATCCTTGATAGATTCTTCGCACAATGGCTACTTCATTTTGACTTCAAGTTTCAACTTTCAGAAATCGTGATGTGAAGAATGCGTGCCTTTATCTATGACAGTTGTATTGTGTCAAGCTATACATGTAAAAACCAGTGGCTGATCACTGCGCGTCTGAAAACTTATCCCAGGCTTCGCGGTATGTAACAGGTATAATATGTGGCGACGCCAAAAGACATTGGAACTTTGCTTTTATTAACTGGTATACGGTCTGGGAAACAATTTTGAGAGCTCTGATAGTTTCTTCTTTCTACAAAAGGTGCTGTCTTTGACCAAGTGTAAAAATTGCCATTCATTATTTTTTTATAATAACGTTTGTACAAAGAATTTGCCTTTGAAATAATTACTTTAATTCGGTAGGAAAATGTGGATTTATTGGTAGGATATTAGCTAGCAAATCTGACTGTTAAATGAAGAAAGTAGCCAGAGAAATACAACTACAGACAGTTTCTAAAACTATGGTTTCTCTATTGAGCGTTGGAATAAGTACATGAGCATCGCCAGAACTGACGCAATATTGATTCACATTATTGTTACCGAAAAAAAAAAATAGTATCAAACCCACGTAGCAGGAAAATACACATTCTGTGGTCTCACCTTAATCGTCAACAGTTACTGATCACGTGTTAAAAACGAAGCGAAGACAAACAAATAGAGAACCCAGAGAGAAAGCACGTATCTTAGCACTACAGTAAAGAATGTAAAAAAAATCCCACTGAGCTTTTTTTTATTTTTGGCAAAGCTTCACAATTTACAAACTTACAGTTTCCAGAAAACAAGCCACTCACCCGATTACTTGGAAAATTCTTGAATGAAGACAAATATGCGATATCATTTCTGAGGGCAATGAAGCTGAAATGTTACTTTCTCGTACAAAACTATGGATAGCATATGTCTTAATGACGTAACACATCTTTTATAACTTGGCCCAAGAAAGAAAACAACTTCTGTTCGGCATTGTGAGTCAGAATTACGGAGGAACTTTCATTCCAAAGAAAAACCCTAACCAAGAAAATTATTAGAAAACTAGTCTACACAGGAAATCTACACTCTCACAGAGAAATGTATTTTATTTTCGTGAGTTTTGTTAAGTCTTCTATACAATAATATAATTCTTACCAATTACATTATCAGTTTTTAACTCGGAAAAATTTGGAGTCGTTATTGTATAGCAAGAGTAACCAAGTCTTCTTAATTTCACCGAGGGAGATAAGACAATGTGTTGTTTATCAGATATGGTGTATTTTATTAAAATGGTTAAAGATCTCTTCTGTTCGAGCGAAAAATAGGAATATTTTAGTGACCTTTATGTAAGAAAGACGATAGTTAAGTGGAGGAAACATCGCTCACGGGGACTTTGACTGTCCTTTCCCCTATGCAACTAGAGAAGGTTGAAATACTGCACCTTACACTGTTTATCTCTCTTTTGGAAACCAAAAACATTGTTAACACACAATTCAAAGTTTATTTGAAACAACGAACTATTTGTACAATTGAAAAAAAATTATTTATTTAGTTCCTAACATTAAAAACTTTGTATAATGAACAAAATAAATTAAACAAAAAATACCAAATTAATATAAAATTAAACAAAATCCTTTTGTTAGGAAAACAGAATTCATTTACAGTTTTTGTCTTTGTTTCTGGTAACGCCATTATTTGTTTTTGTTAACAACTGTCTATATTTTGATGTCGCTATGTACACAAAAGTTTTGCCAGGTCGAAAAAATCCTCTCTTCATAACATATTGTTATTTTTCTGTCAAAGTCAGTGGGCTAAACCAAGTTCGTTAAGGGATGGAGGTCTTAATTTAATAAAACAGTTAATTACAATTTTTCTACTTATATGTCCAATAACTACAAACAAAATTCTCTCGACTCAACGTTTCACAATAAAGAGATATAACTTGTGTTTACAACTAATGACAAAAATTAATACAATTGATAATTACCTCAAAGAAATTAACGTAGTTAAATAATTAAAAATCAGTCCGAATAGACGGTGTAACAAAACCTATTCAGATATTTTGCAAATAATATGTCCATATTTGACATTTTAAATATATTTACAATAAAACCGATATCACATGTTATTGAGGCCCACCTCAGTCAAGTCCAGGTCCCAGTAGTACTTAATGGCATAGAGTTCCCATCACACATACAGTGGTCGAGAGAACATGTGCGTAACAATATATTTACAATAAAGCCGGTATCACATGTTATTGAGGCCCACCTTAGTCAATTCCAGGTCCCATTAGTACTTAATGGTATAGAGTTCCCATCACACATACAGTGGTCGAGAGAACATGTGCGTAACAATATATTTACAACTAAGCCGATATCACATGTTATTGAGGCCCACCTCAGTCAATTCCAGGTCCCATTAGTACTTAATGGTATAGAGTTCCCATTACACATACAGTGGTCGAGAGAACATGTGCGTAACAATATATTTACAATAAAGCCGGTATCAAATGTTATTGAGGCCCACCTCAGTCAAGTCCAGGTCCCAGTAGTACTTAATGGCATAGAGTTCCCATCACACATACAGTGGTCGAGAGAACATGTGCGTAACAATATATTTACAATAAAGCCGGTATCACATGTTATTGAGGCCCACCTTAGTCAATTCCAGGTCCCATTAGTACTTAATGGTATAGAGTTCCCATCACACATACAGTGGTCGAGAGAACATGTGCGTAACAATATATTCACAATAAAGCCGGTATCACATGTTATTGAGGCCCACCTCAGTCAATTCCAGGTCCCATTAGTACTTAATGGTATAGAGTTCCCATCACACATACAGTGGTCGAGAGAACATGTGCGTAACAATATATTTACAATAAAGCCGGTATCACATGTTATTGAGGCCCACCTCAGTCAATTCCAGGTCCCATTAGTACTTAATGGTATAGAGTTCCCCGAGCGCCATCACACATACAGTGGTCGAGAGAACATGAGCGTAACAATATATTTACAATTAAGCCGGTATCACATGTTATTGAGGCCCATCTCAGTCAATCCCAGGTCCATTAGTACTTAATGGTATAGAGTTCCCCGAGCGCCATCACACATACAGTGGTCGAGAGAACATGTGCGTAACAATATATTCACAATAAAGCCGGTATCACATGTTATTGAGGCCCACCTCAGTCAATTCCAGGTTCCATTAGTACTTAATGGTATAGAGTTCCCATCACACATACAGTGGTCGAGAGAACATGTGCGTAACAATATATTCAAACAAATGTATATGGCATAAGATAATAATAATTTTCTAACTCAAAGCTATAGGCTTATGTTTAAACCAGTTAACTGTGTTTAAAAAAATTAATTATTTCAAAAGTGTGGCATTTCATTTCATTCCAGTTGAAATATAAATTATTTCTCAATCATTGCAAGAAACAAGCATTTATATATATATATATATATATATATATATATATATATATATATATATATATATATATATATATATATATATATATAAATTTCCCTTCGGAAATAACCATTTTTACAGTTGAAAAATGTTATCCGTTGGTGCGACCAAGGCAGCGTGAATTTAACTCGGAAATTGACGTCACTCTTGTGCCTACAATGTAATCAGACAACAGGAGGACGGGACGCGGTGATTTATTACCATTAGTGTTGTTCGCGTTCATTGTTGTCTGTTTACGTAGCGCACTAACGAAGAACCGCGACAAAAAGACGAAATATTCTTCTTTACCTTCCTCCGTATTCAAGAGCTCGGCGGATAAACTATGTCTACAAGTATGATCAATTATTTTTTCTCACATAATTCTACGAGAGAGGAAGATAGAGATATAAATAGTTACAAAACAACACTTTTGAAACCCAATTTAAAATGCTGCAGAATTCTTAATGTTGAATGAAAAGGATTATCTTTAAAATATTATACCTGTGTTTTGTGAAATGACGTGAATGTAATTATCTTTGCGGCCACGCAAAAATAGTTGTTTAATACAATTTGCCAAAAATGTTGTGGTGCTGCCTGAATTATTTGGTTGCCTATACAAAATAACTGCTCGTTAGTGTTCCAGATGCAAACTCTCGTTTCGTAATCAACGCCACGTGGTTTTAAAATAATCCCGTTAACACAAAGGTATATTTTAATAAAATATTTCGAGGAGACCGTAATGTCTTTAAAGTGATTACAGATAATGTAACGTTACTAACAGAAAAAATCACTTTGTAAGATGTGGTCGACAGGCAAATGGGTGTAATGCTGTAGGAATTCATGCTACAGGGCTGTAATTACTCATTTTTAAGTAGTGTCGACATTCATTAGCTAGCGAACGTTCCAAAATTTGACTTTGCAACGCTTTCAAATGTGCACAATTACTGTGGACAGTATATAGCTAGCTAGAGTGGTATTTTTGAACGCAACTGTCAAGGGAAGAAACTCCTTCGAAATGGCGCCGTAAAGTTGCTGTCGACGTGCAAACATTTCAGTACTTCCGTACGTAACGACAAACATTTCAGTAGTTCCGTACGTAACGACAAACAATTCAGTAGTTCCGTACGTAACGACAAACAATTCAGTAGTTCCGTACGTAACGACAAACATTTCAGTAGTTCCGTACGTAACGACAAACATTTCAGTAGTTCCGTACGTAACGACAAACATTTCAGTAGTTCCGTACGTAACGACAAACAATTCAGTAGTTCCGTACGTAACGACAAACAATTCAGTAGTTCCGTACGTAACGACAAACATTTCAGTACTTCCGTACGTAACGACAAACATTTCAGTAGTTCCGTACGTAACGACAAACAATTCAGTAGTTCCGTACGTAACGACAAACAATTCAGTAGTTCCGTACGTAACGACAAACAATTCAGTAGTTCCGTACGTAACGACAAACATTTCAGTAGTTCCGTACGTAACGACACACATTTCAGTAGTTCCGTACGTAACGACACACATTTCAGTAGTTCCGTACGTAACGACAAACATTTCAGTAATTCCGTACGTAACGACAAACATTTCAGTAGTTCCGTACGTAACGACAAACATTTCAGTAATTCCGTACGTAACGACAAAAATGATCAAAATAGCCGTTCTTGTAAATGACACTTTGTACTCGTTCCCGTATTGTGTTCGTGATCCTGTGTGTGCGGGTTTAACATTCACACCCACTTGAATATAACAATTAATATGGTATATTTATAGTAAATATACACGATATATGTTATTTGTTTGTGTAGACCTTATTGTTTATGCATATAATACGACAAGGGATATGCAGGGCGCTTTCCTTACCTCAAACACAGTAACTTTATTTTATACAGCGTTATCATGAAAACTATCAACATTTAGAAATGTTCTACGTAAATCGTCTTAACGAAAACTTTTCATCAAAACATAATTAGCATATGGATGTATGAGTAAAGAAATTATATTACATTTGCTAAAAATTAATCTCATAAGAATTTTGAAATGAATTTTATTTTTTATTTGTGTATAAGGATAAGCCAATAAAGTGATATGATGCTGGTAACAGCAGAAATAGGTCCTCTCATTTGTGATGAATATTTTATGGCATTTGAATTTATCACATGAGGATGCGGTAAAGTTACACTGAATCTTTGTTACATGATGGGTACATAAATTAACATAAGAGTGTTATGTGAACAGTAAAATAACGAGGCACACAATATCGCACACTAACATCAAGTATAGGAGTAAACCTACGCATTTAATACTGTTACATGGACGCCTAAGGGACGTGTCTGAGTTCGTGAGGGATGGAGGTCTTAATATAAATAAATAAAATAACTAAATTTGAATTCTAATTTATTCACAAAGCTATCATTTACAGCATGCAAATATCTGTCTCTACTATAACTCTTCTTATTTAACAGTGAGTGCAATATTTAATATCTATTTCAACTCTAAATGTCTGTGTTTGGTTACAGTCAGTTACATACTCGTCATTAACACATGTTCAGTTTATCTGTAGCCATCGTTTGTAATGTCCTTCACTTACGCATCTAGTCCGATAGTTCAGCCTGCCAGCCGCACCCTTCACTGCTCTGATGCTCGCAGTAGCATATTTTCCTTCCGCTGATCACTTCTCTCGCCGCTCGTCTTCTATCGCTTAGAACTCAGCCACTCATCCACTCAACAACTACACTAAATTCAGCTCCCGGCTTGGAGGCCTGTCACACTATTATATCAGTTGCACCTGACTATCTGGAAGGTTCAGCGCACCCCGAGTCACGCTGAGAGAACGAGGTCAGTAAACCAGAGCATTCCTCAGATTAACGCAGAAATACTATCCGCCGAAGGGTTATCCCAGCAGAATGCCTTCATATTATCGCTCGTCTGTCATTAAAACATCTCTTAGTGACTCGCTGCCCCGATATCATATCGCTAGTCTTGAAAATATCAAAATGGACGTCATTGAAATTCGTATCTTCTACGTGCTTACCGCAATCCCAAATTTCCAACTTGAAATGCACTAATAACGCCACAAAACGTAATTTGTATTTCATTTTGTACGTGTTAATAACATGCGTTTCTGAGTTGTATGTAACTGCCCACAGTGGAAGTGTGTCCACGTGACTCAGCTTCAGCCCAAAAAAAATTATAGAGATTCTCACGTTATGAGTAAACTGCTTACGAACTGCTTACGAACGTTTTATGTAAGTTTTTGCCGTTTTCATTTGAAAATATATATTCTAGTTCTGAAACTAGTTTTAAACGTCTTGTTATTTAAGACATTTCTAAGTTGTTTAGTTGATAATCCGAATAGATCCTTCTTTTTATTCCCGTCATTTGCAGTACTTTCGTTTGCGGTTATTGAATCGACGTTTGGTACACAAATGGTAGTATCGACATGGCAAAATTTTTTTTCCCGTGCATAAAGAGATTTTCGCGTGATGTGCAGTCAACTGTACAGAACATGTCACTCGGACTTGTTTCTGGGGCAGGTGATACAGGCCGCTGTCTAGTTCAGAGAGGCACGAGTACAGCTCGACATAATCACAACGCATATATGAAGTTGGGAGTCTCACCTCCATAAAGATAGCTATAGGTTGTCTACAGTTAAACGAACTGTTTCGTAAACCCTGCTTGAGGATTTACTTTGTTATGTATGGTCACGGCGAACATATGGCGCATCGATAACGCGTAACTGTGAAATTTGAAGCAACGCAGATAAGTTAGTATTGAGGTCATTCTTACGACTTCCTGTATAAAAATAATACAAAGTAAGAGAAAAAATTCTAGCTGTTACTAATTAAAACATTACACTTTTAATACAACGTTTTACTATGCGTTTAATTTATTTACGCCACCACCAACTATATTGTTAGCATGGCAGTCAGTAAGTCAGCTATAACATGTAAAGTTATACGGAATGGTCCTGAACTAGAGGTACAAACACGGCGAGGTGATTCACTATGCAAAATGAGATAGAAAATACCATACGACATATGTTCTAGAGTAGTTCGTAAGGAAGGTAGGTGCCCCTAAAAATTGATATTTCACACGGTTTTAATTCAAAATAATAGGGGCCGCGGTGGCTGAGCGGTTATACAACTCACCTCTCACCAAGGTGAACCCCGGTCGGGTCACAGCCGGATTTTCGCAAGTGGGGATCGTGCCGGACGATGCCGCTGGTCGGCGGGTTTTCTCCGGGATATCCCATTTCCCTCGCCCCTCCACTCCGGAGCTGCGCCTTACCCTCCTCATTTCATCGTCCGGCACGATTCCCACATGCGAAAATCCGGAGTGACCTGGCATTTCTGGAAGGCGAGCAGGCTAACCACTCAGCCACCACGTCCCCTTCCGATACTTGAAATGCTAACCTTATGAACAATTTTATACGAGCAATTAAATATTAAGTAAACATTCTTCCATACAAAACCGTCAGGTTTTTTTTGTAAATTAGATACGGGTTATTATACATCACTACTACACACATGCTCAAATAAAATATTATCTAAGATTTATCGCTGCTTTCTACCCACCAAATGAAAGCATTCTACAACTTCAATCTTTAAAGGCAAAAGAATAATTTTACTTTGATTTTTTGGGCCGTAGTTGAAAAAGAGTGCTTTCATGACATTACCTTGTAGAATGACGATGCACATTTTCTTACGCCAATGTTGGAGAAATAATGACGGATCTTTTTTACCTGCTACAGGAGAATACTCGCAACCGTACTTGAAGCTCACTGGGTTCACTCCGCCTTCAGCGGAGGGACAAAACATGCGAACCAAACGAAAATGGCCTCGGCTCACGGACAATAACGGGGGTTGTTACCTCCACGAAAAGTACAACCCGGCGGCATCTGAAAAGTCCTGTAAAAACTTTTTATTCGTATTTCTCATCGAGGGTAAAAGGTGCTCAAACTGGCGGGAGTTGTTGATTGCGCGCCAGGCTCAAGTTCTCGAACTGCGAGGGGGGAGATTTCAGCCGCCATTATGTGCACGTAGCGGCATCACAGAAATGAGCTCGCTGCTCGGAGGAAATTGCGCCAGGCCATTTGCGTGCGGCGCAATGACTTGAGCAAGGCTGCAGGAAAATGGTCTGTATAGAGTCCACTCACAGTAAGTTCACACACACCTTTCTGCAGCCCTGCTCAGGTTCTACTTTCAGGGACTGGTTACGTGTCCTTCCGCGCGGTGGCGAAACAATGTTTATACTCTGTGGATTCCAAGGTGGCAGCTTGTAATAATTGTCTGTATAGCCAGTCACCATCGCGTCCGCCATATTGCACAACACGGGTAACTCGAAACGTTTTTGCCCCGAAACCAAGGCAATGGATTCAAATATTTCCATACTATAGGGATTTTACATTTGCATGCTCATGTGATATTGTAATATTATACTGCATTTAAGAAATCAAAGAAAAATTTTAATTAATGCGGTCGACCTTTATAACATTTAAAAAAAACAATCGGAACTATTTTCTACCGCAATCGTAATGTAAGTTGACTACCCAGCCAATGGCTTCGAGCTGGTCTCCGGGAACGTTCATATCAGCTGCCACCTTGTAGTGCATGCCTTAGGAGCCCCCACAGAGAAAAGGCGGTTTATGTATTAGGCGACTATCTTAATATACTTTTTCCTGCTCTTATAAATATCATTTTTATGCCATCAAAACCTTAATTACATGCAGCGTAGAAGATAGAGAAGAGTCTATAACCCAGAAACAAATATGTATATAAGTATCAGGAATACGTTATAGCAATTAAATAGTGATGATATACAATATATACTTAGTTGTATCTCCACTGCTTACGGAATATATTAACAAAAACCTTGTTACGCTTCTTCCATACAAAAAAAAAAAAAAAAACGAAAAGAGCCTATGAACCGTATTTTTCGTTATTCAGATAGTAAAAAAAAATCGATAATTTTAATAACAAAGAATAACAAATATTTACACCACTTCTACAATGTAAATATTGCATTGAGAATAATTCACTTTAAAAATAGAGTATTACATTTATGTTTAACATTTTACATGTAAACTGTTTCTTACTTGGCTTTACGAACATAGTACTGCTCGGATTGTTTTTGATCCACATTTACTACGATGTAAATAAAAAAATTTGTACACAATATAGAAGTTTCTTATACACAATATAGAAGTTTCTTATACACAATATAGAAGTTTTTTATAATGAAAAATAAAATGCTTCTAGCCGTTCCGTGGTACATTAATTTCTAAGTTGATGTGTTGCAATTACGTAGTTATTTTGGTCAATGCTGTACTAGTGTTCAGCATTATTCTCGCAACCAGTGAACAAGGTGTTGTGAGCTGATGATATTGGGGTTAACCAATCATGTCAAAGAGGCGTAGGAAATTCCACCAATCAGATTAGCTATAAGGGAGACTGGAAACTGATGCCTTACTGTGTATAGTGTCGGTCATAAGTATAATTGGTGTGCAACAGCGTTCGTTGCATAATATATCGTAGGCGCTGACTTAACGTTGCCAGAAACGGGTAACTTCGTGTGACATCGTGTGACAGTACACGTGTTCTTAAAGCTTATTTTCCCCCCTCTCTCTCTCTCTCTCTCTCTCTCTCTCTCTCTCTCTCTCTCTCATACTTTCTGTTGTATGTTTGTGCACACGGTTTTTAACGTAACACTCGTTTCATGTGGTCCAAGGGTTTTTAATACAGTATTTAAATAGAATAATTTATATTGAAATATGTTTGTTTTTCAGTATGTAAAGATATATACAAGATATGTTTTCAAAATAAAGAGGCAATGAGTGTACATCAAGTTATAAAAACTTGTTATAAATTGTAGTAGTGACCAAACAAAACTGGAGGGGTGACTACCATCTTGCACCCCTGTACTCGGCGAATATCAATTATTGATATAAAGAAATATGCACATGTGTTAAAAACAGGGGTTACCTTCCAAAGATATGATTCAGAGTGTGTGAATATAACGTGAACGGACTGTACTCTGGGACGCGAGTGTCCTCACGCCTATACGGTTCACCCGGGGGGTGGGGGGGGGGTGGTTGGAATAAGAGCGCGATCACACGTGATAAAAGCCACGCAGGTTTAATGTGTCACTCGCATTTAAATGCGATGGATGGGGTGGAAAGTAGCTGGATGGGGAGGGGGGTTAGGGGATTTATCGCTCAGTCAATAAAGGCGACATGACATTCCTGTCATTAGGCGACTGCCAAATGACAACCTCGGCGGTCGCGGGTAGCTATGATTAGCGATTTTCTGTCTTCCTCTTCCAGTTCACGTCTCATTATTGCCCAATACCAGTTACTACAAAATAGACGCGTGAGTAGGTGTTAGTTAACGTCTCGTCGACAGCGAGATCTACATTACAGGCGGTGTAAGTTCCTCAGAGAAACAGGTACACCATGGCCTCGCCATCTTGAAACTAGGCATCTTACTCCATTACTTAGTTTTCGGAGTCGATATTTACAAACAAAGCTGAGCTCATCTGAGCCGAGGCACGCGTTATTTCAAAATCCAACTTATATTTCTTGCATGATTAAGTTTACATCTGTATTTGTAATCAAGTATTACTTAATTATTGAATAATGCCAATCCCACACGGAAAATAAAGGTTTAGTTGAAACCATCCAAATTAAAAAAAAAAGTCGTTAAGTAGTCCTATCATGTCTTTTTTTTTTAGTATAAGGATAAGCCAATAACGTGAAATGATGCTGGTAACAGCAGAAATCGGTCCTCTCATTTGTGATGAATATTATAAAGCATTTGAATTTTATCACATGAGGATGCAGTAAAGTTACACTTAATCTTTGTTACATGATGGGTACATAAATTAACATAAGAGTGTTATGTGAACAGTAAAATAACGAGGCACATAATATCGCACACTAACATCGAAGATGGAATGGATTACATCCTTAAGCCTGTGTGCCACGATGGACGCATTCAAGCTTGTATGGGTAGTTCTATGGAAGATTTGTCCATCTGCTGGTTGCGTGCAATTTTCGATGGAAGGTTTCCTGTAAGGTTGAAAGTTTAGCCAGTCAGAGAGATGATGATAGAGTCATTTAGTTTGTTTTATTTTTAAGAAAGAGCGCAAAACTATTTAACACGAATAAAAAGTAAATAAAAAACACGAAATGTACATATTCTAAAACAGCATGGTGTGAAATTATGATAAGCATTGGTGTTTAACAGAAAAGTTCCACTTAGAACAACAAAACGATTAGTCTGTGCATAAACTTATAATTCTGAAGTTGTAAAGGAACGATGTTGTTAATAGACAACAGTTGCAGAAGTAAAATAATAAAAAATGAAATTGTCTTTACTTGTGCGGCAATGATAGGTTATCACAAACTGCTCCATAACTGCTTGTACAGAAAATGTAATCGTGACATACATGTGTAAGATACGGTATAACAACCGGAAATGGTTGCGAAATTTGAGGACGAAAACTGAAATGAACTGTATCGGACCAGAGTTTTGTCAGGTATTCAATGGAGCACAGCTGACCAACACGGAAAACAATGATCTCCTTCCGTGCTGCAGACACAAGACTGGCCGCACAGTAGACTGGCATACCGAGAACACGTGATGGCTAGGTTGTTCCCTTCATGTGGGCATGCCTATACTCTGATTGGCTGTGCCAGGTCCTGCGAACGAGCCTATGCCAGCTGCGGGCTGCCAGTTGGCGAGTTAGGTAAACAGGCGCTTCTGATTGGCGAATGGAATTCCGACATTTTGGTGGCGTGTGCGCGGTGTAGGGAGAGATGCGAATGAGCCATTTTTAACCGATGGCGCCCTAGCGGAAACGACAGTAGAAACAGAGTGGGAGAGAATGACGAGCAGGCACAGAACAGAAAATGGTACAATGACGTCACTGGAAGAAACGTGTACGGTATTTCGCGCAATGTTTCAGAAAATACTATTTTCGTGTAACATCAGATAATCCATTTTAAATAAGTTCGACATTTAAATGAGTGAGTGAAGAGATTTGAGCGGCTCTTAACAACGCGGTCTTGAGAGCAGATAGGGTGAATGAGACGATGATGGAGCGGCGTCGGAATGAAGGGGCGGGGAGAACGGGAGATTTCCGAGAAAACCCGGCCGATGATTGAATCCGGATCGTCTTGATGGGGAGGCGAACAGGCTAACCACTTGACCACCAGGACCCCTGAAATTTAAATGAGAATAAGCATATATTCGAAGTTAAAGAAAGGCCAGGGTATGAAATATGTACACTGAACGTGGTTGAGAGAAACGAATATTCACAATCATCTGCTCTAACGTCAACATTCAGGCATTTTAAAGTGTTTCCACCAGTTTTAGTGCCATATTAAATAAAATAGGTTTTTAATAAAACACTGGTTAAAATTAATTTATTGCTGTTTATAAATGCAATACTTGTACTGAAATATAAAGTATAAGTCAGGTAGTGAAACTGATTGCTAAACCTGTTCTTTTTTTATTATTTAATATCGGCTTCACACGCTATGTTGGATTACTGGTTTCTAACATATTTCAGTTACTTTGAAACTATAGCTAAACTTCTCTGGCAATATGAATTACGATATAGAATGAAAATAGGTTTTATACTTCTGCGACGTAATTTCGCCGTCATTAAGGCAGCGTAGCTTTTAAATTATCAGCATATTCTTACGGTTTCACAATTACCAGATAATGCGTGAGTACATTTGAAAACATCTGTCAAATGTGAACGAGCTATAGTAAGAGATATTTAGTCACTTAATATAACTGAAAGTATTGGCACACAAATGTAAAATACAACATGGTGGATGACACACAGCCTTGCGATTTACACAGTAAGAAACTGAACACGTATTCATATTCTGCGATACAAAATCATTTCATAAAAACTACATAGGCCTACAAAGCAGATGGTTACAGACAGAGAGTTCAACATGAACGTCACACCGCGAAAAACAAGCAGAAACCGTCGTCTTTAAATCTCTACGAGCTTTATCTCAGCTAGGAGAGTATCTGCAATCAAGCGGTATTAATGAGATCAGTGGAATATTCCGAATTTTTTTAAAATTCCCCTTATCGATCCGTGCCAGCTACTTAAGCGGCATCTTTGTGTGCTATTTATAAACAACGAAAATATTCCAAAAAATTCTTTTCCATTTTCAATGGCAGAGATAAAGTAATCGATAAACAAAAACGACGTCAAGTGCCACTGTGTGCATCGAGTTAATTCGACGCATATTTGCACAAAGTAATGTTTCCATCGCAGTCAAGAAACGAATCTGTGATGCAGTTTTGGTGTCAGTGGATTTAAACTGGTGTCCAGTAATTATACTTTCCTACAAGGCAGATAAACCAACGTATCAAGGGAGATAAATAAATTCTCCCGCAAATATCCCGACAGTTTCTTGGCACACATTTTAAAGGGGACATCCAGGCGAGTATTTATAACAGCAGATGGAGGAATGGCGACAAAATTGTTTAGAAATACCGCAGCCGTAGAAAGTCAAACTTTGGAGACAGACAGCGAGACCAATCAAACAGCTGAAAACGCGAGGCCTACCTAGGAACATACGAGGCCTACCTAGGAACATACGCGAAGAATATCAAAAAGTTTTTATCTGCGGGGAAATGCATATAATTTACGGCGTGGCTTCCTTGATTCCGGTAAAAAAAAAAAAAAGTGTAAGATGAAAGAGGATTTACGTCTGGAGCATTTCTGGCCACAATACTGCAGTGTATGCGACACGTTGCTCTATTAGCCAGTGCGCATCAAGCACTGTTAGTCTCAAGAGACTACTGCCTGTTCACGGTAAAGTGAGCACTTATGAAGACCTAGTTACATTTCTGGTTACAGTACTCCAGTGTTTGCGACACGTTGTTCTATTAGCCAGTGCGCATCAAGCACTGTTAGTCTCAAGAGACTACTGCCTGTTCACGGTAAAGTGAGCACTTTTGGAGACCTAGTTACATTTCTGGCCACAGTACTGCAGTGTTTGAGACACGTTGTTTTATTAGCCAGTGCGCATCAAGTACTGTTAGTCTCAAGAGACTACTGCCTGTTCACGGTAAAGTGAGCACTTTTGGAGACCTAGTTACATTTCTGGCCACAGTACTGCAGTGTTTGCGACACGCTGTTCTATTAGCCAGTGCGCATCAAGTACTGTTAGTCTCAAGAGACTACAGACTGTTCACGGTAAAGTGAGCACTTTGGAGACCTAGTTACATTTCTGGCCACAGTACTGCAGTGTTTGAGACACGTTGTCTATTAGCCAGTGCGCATCAAGTACTGTTAGTCTCAAGAGACTACAGACTGTTCACGGTAAAGTGAGCACTTTTGAAGACCTAGTGACATTTCTGGCCACATACTGCAGTGTTTTGCGACACGTTTGCTCTATTAGCCAGTGCGCATCAAGCACTGTTAGTCTCAAGAGACTACAGCCTGTTCACGTAAAGTGAGCACTTTTGGAGACCTAGTTACATTTCTGGTTACAGTACTCAGTGTTTGAGACACGTTGCTCTATTAGAAGTGCGCATCAAGCACTGTTAGTCTCAAGAGACTACTGCCTGTCACGGTAAAGTGAGCACTTTGGAAGACCTAGTTACATTTCTGGCCAAGTACTGCAGTGTTTGAGACACGTTTCTATTAGCCAGTGCGCATCAAGCACTGTTAGTCTCAAGAGACTACGCTGTTCACGGTAAAGTGAGACTTTTGAGAACCTAGTGACATTTCTGCCACAATACTGCAGTGTTTGCGACACGGTTCTATTAGCCAGTGCGCATCAAGTACTGTTAGTCTCAAGAGACTACTGACTGTTCACGGTAAAGTGAGCACTTTTGAAGACCATAGTGACATTTCTGGCCACAATACTGCAGTGTATGCGACACGCTGTTCTATTAGCCAGTGCGCATCAAGCACTGTTAGTCTCAAGAGACTACAGACTGTTCACGGTAAAGTGAGCACTTTTGAGACCTAGTTACATTTCTGGCCACAGTACTGCAGTGTTTGCGACACGTTTGCCTATTAGCCAGTGCGCATCAAGCACTGTTAGTCTCAAGAGACTACTGCCTGTTCACGGTAAAGTGAGCACTTTTGAAGACCTAGTGACATTTCTGGCCACAGTACTGCAGTGTTTGCGACACGCTGTTCTATTAGCCAGTGCGCATCAAGCACTGTTAGTCTCAAGAGACTACAGACTGTTCACGGTAAAGTGAGCACTTTTGGAGACCTAGTTACATTTCTGGCCACAAGTACTGCAGTGTTTGCGCACGTTGCTTCATTAGCCAGTGCGCATCAAGCACTGTTAGTCTCAAGAGACTACGCCTGTTCACGGTAAAGTGAGCACTTATGGAGACCTAGTGACATTTCTGGCCACAGTACTGCAGTGTTTGCGACACGTTGTTCTATTAGCCAGTGCGCATCAAGTACTGTTAGTCTCAAGAGACTACAGACTGTACACGGTAAAGTGAGCACTTATGAAGACCTAGTGACATTTCTGGCCACAATACTGCAGTGTATGCGACACGTGTTCTATTAGCCAGTGCGCATCAAGCACTGTTAGTCTCAAGAGACTACTGCCTGTTCACGGTAAAGTGAAGCACTTTTGAAGACCTAGTTGACATTTCTGGCACAGTACTCACGTGTTTGCGACACGTGTCTATTAGCAAGTGCGCATCAAGCACTGTTAGTCTCAAGAGACTACAGACTGTTCACGGTAAAGTGAGCACTTTTGGAGACCTAGTTACATTTCTGGCCAAGTACTGCAGTGTTTGCGACACGTTGTCTATTAGCCAGTGCGCATCAAGCACTGTTAGTCTCAAGAGACTACTGCCTGTTCACGGTAAAGTGAGCACTTTTGAGACCTAGTGACATTTCTGCCACAGTACTGCAGTGTTTGCGACACGCTGTTCTATTAGCCAGTGCGCATCAAGCACTGTTAGTCTCAAGAGACTACAGACTGTTCACGGTAAAGTGAGCACTTTTGAAGACCTAGTGACATTTCTGGCCACAATACTGCAGTGTATGCGACACTGCTTCTATTAGCCAGTGCGCATCAAGCACTGTTAGTCTCAGAGACTACGCTGTTCACGGTAAAGTGAGCACTTTTGAGACCTAGTGACATTTCTGGCCGCAGTACTGCAGTGTTTGCGACACGCTGTTCTATTAGCCAGTGCGCATCAAGCACTGTTAGTCTCAAGAGACTACAGACTGTTAACGGTAAAGTGAGCACTTTTGAAGACCTAGTGACATTTCTGGCCACAGTACTGCAGTGTTTGAGACACGTTGCCTATTAGCCAGTGCGCATCAAGCACTGTTAGTCTCAAGAGACTACAGACTGTACACGGTAAAGTGAGCACTTTTGAAGACCTAGTGACATTTCTGGCCACATACTGCAGTGTTTGCGACACGCTGTTCTATTAGCCAGTGCGCATCAAGCACTGTTAGTCTCAAGAGACTACAGACTGTTCACGGTAAAGTGAGCACTTTTGAGACCTAGTTACATTTCTGGCCGCAGTACTGCAGTGTTTGCGACACGCTGTTCTATTAGCCAGTGCGCATCAAGCACTGTTACTCTCAAGAGACTACAGACTTTTACACGGTAAAGTGAGCACTTTTGAGACCTAGTTACATTTCTGGCCGCCAGTACTGCAGTGTTTGGACAGGTTGCTCTATTAGCCAGTGCGCATCAAGCACTGTTAGTCTCAAGAGACTACAGCTGTTACACGGTAAAGTGAGCACTTTTGAAGACCTAGTTACATTTCTGGCCGCAGTACTGCAGTGTTTGCGACACGTTGCTCTATTAGCCAGTGCGCATCAAGCACTGTTAGTCTCAAGAGACTACCTGTTCACGGTAAAGTGAGCACTTTTGAAGACCTAGTTACATTTCTGGCCACAATACTGCAGTGTTTGCGACACGCTGTTCTATTAGCCAGTGCGCATCAAGCACTGTTAGTCTCAAGAGACTACAGACTGTACACGGTAAAGTGAGCACTTTTGAAGACCTAGTTACATTTCTGGCCAGCAGTACTGCAGTGTTTGGACACGTTGCTCTATTAGCCAGTGCGCATCAAGCACTGTTAGTCTCAAGAGACTACAGACTGTGCACGGTAAAGTGAGCACTTTTGAAGACCTAGTGACATTTCTGGCCAAAATACGCTGCAGTGTTTGAGACACGCGTTCTATTAGCCAGTGCGCATCAAGCACTGTTAGTCTCAAGAGACTACAGCTGTACACGGTTAAGTGACACTTTGAAGACCTAGTTACATTTCTGGCCGCAGTACTGCAGTGTTTGAGACACGTTGTCTATTAGCCAGTGCGCATCAGCACTGTTAGTCTCAAGAACTACAGACTGTGCACGGTAAATGAGCACTTTTGAAGACTAGTGACATTTCTGGCCACAATACTGCAGTGTTTGAGACACGTTGCTCTATTAGCCAGTGCGCATCAAGCACTGTTCGTCTCAGAGATACAGACTGTTCACGGTAAAGTGAGCACTTTTGAAGACCTAGTTACATTTCTGGCCGCAGTACTGCAGTGTTTGCGACACGCTGCTCTATTAGCAGTGCGCATAAGCACTGTTATCTCAAGAGATACTGCGTGTTCACGGTAAGTGACACTTTTGGAGACCTAGTTACATTTCTGGCCACATACTGCAGTGTTTGCGACACGCTGCTCTATTAGAATGTGCGCATCAGCACTGTTAGTTCAGAGACTCAGTCTGTCACGGTAAAGTGGCACTTTTGAAGACTAGTGACTTTCTGGCCACAATACTGCAGTGTATGCGACACGTTGCTCTATTAGCCAGTGCGCATCAGCACTGTTAGTCTCAAGAGGACTATGCCTGTTCACGGTAAAGTGAGCACTTTTGGAGACCTAGTTACATTTTGGTACAGTATCCAGTGTTTGGACACGTTGCACTATTGAAAGTGCGCATCAAGCACTGTTAGTCTCAAGAGACTACGCCTGTTCACGGTAAAGTGAGCCTTTTGAAGACCTAGTTACATTTCTGGCCACAGTACTGCATGTGTTTGCGACACGTTGTCTATTAGCCAGTGCGCATCAAGCACTGTTAGTCTCAAGAGACTACGACTGTTCACGGTAAAGTGAGCGCTTTTGAAGACCTAGTTACATTTCTGGCCGCAGTACTGCAGTGTTTGCGACACGCTGTCTATTAGCCAGTGCGCATCAAGCACTGTTAGTCTCAAGAGACTACAGACTGTACACGGTAAAGTGAGCACTTTTGAAGACCTAGTTACATTTCTGGCCACAATACTGCAGTGTTGCGACACGCTGCTCTATTAGCCAGTGCGCATCAAGCACTGTTAGTCTCAAGAGACTACAGACTGTACACGGTAAAGTGAGCACTTTTGAGACCTAGTTACATTTCTGGCCGCAGTACTGCAGTGTTTGCGACACGCTGTTCTATTAGCCAGTGCGCATCAAGCACTGTTAGTCTCAAGGAACTACAGACTGTACACGGTAAAGTGAGCACTTTTGAAGACCTAGTTACATTTCTGGCCACAATACTGCAGTGTTTGCGACACGTTGCTCTATTAGCCAGTGCGCATCAAGCACTGTTAGTCTCAAGAGACTACTGCCTGTTCACGTAAAGTGAGCACTTTTGAAGACCTAGTTACATTTCTGGCCACAATACTGCAGTGTTTGCGACAACGTTGCTCTATTAGCCAGTGCGCATCAAGCACTGTTAGTCTCAAGAGACTACAGACTGTACACGGTTAAAGTGAGCACTTTTGGAGACCTAGTTACATTTCTGGCCACAATACTGCAGTGTTTGGACACGTTGTTCTATTAGCCAGTGCGCATCAAGCACTGTTAGTCTCAAGAGACTACAGACTGTTCACGGTAAAGTGAGCACTTTTGAAGACCTAGTGACATTTCTGGCCACAATACTGCAGTGTTTGACACGTTGCACTATTAGCCAGTGCGCATCAAGCACTGTTAGTCTCAAGAGACTACAGACTGTACACGGTAAAGTGAGCACTTTTGAAGACCTAGTTTACATTTCTGGCCACAGTACTGCAGTGTTTGCGACACGTTGTTCTATTAGCCAGTGCGCATCAAGCACTGTTAGTCTCAAGAGACTACTGACTGTTCACGGTAAAGTGAGCGCTTTTGAAGACCTAGTTACATTTCTGGCCGCAGTACTGCAGTGTTTGCGACACGTGATCTCTATTAGCCAGTGCGCATCAAGCACGTGTCTATTAGCCAGTGCGCATCAAGCACTGTTAGTCTCAAGAGACTACAGACTGTACGGTAAAGTGAGCACTTTTGAGACCTAGTTACATTTCTGGCCGCAGTACTGCAGTGTTTGGACACGTTGTTCTATTAGCCAGTGCGCATCAAGCACTGTTAGTCTCAAGAGACTACAGACTGTACACGGTAAAGTGAGCACTTTTGAAGACCTAGTACATTTCTGGCCACAATACTGCAGTGTTTGCGACACGCTGTTCTATTAGCCAGTGCGCATCAAGCACTGTTAGTCTCAAGAGACTACAGACTGTACACGGTAAAGTGAGCACTTTTGAAGACCTAGTTACATTTCTGGCCACAATACTGCAGTGTTTGCGACACGTGCTCTATTAGCCAGTGCGCATCAAGCACTGTTAGTCTCAAGAGACTACAGACTGTCACGGTAAAGTGAGCACTTTTGAAGACCTAGTACATTTCTGGCCACAATACTGCAGTGTTTGAGACACGTTGCTCTATTAGCCAGTGCGCATCAAGCACTGTTAGTCTCAAGAGACTACGACTGTTCACGGTAAAGTGAGCACTTTTGAAGACCTAGTACATTTCTGGCCACAATACTGCAGTGTTTGCGACACGCTGCTCTATTAGCCAGTGCGCATCAAGCACTGTTAGTCTCAAGAGACTACAGACTGTACACGGTAAAGTGAGCACTTTTGAGACCTAGTTACATTTCTGGCCACAATACTGCAGTGTTTGCGACACGTTGTCTATTAGCCAGTGCGCATCAAGCACTGTTAGTCTCAAGAGACTACAGACTGTCACGGTAAAGTGAGCACTTTTGAAGACCTAGTTACATTTCTGGCCACATACTGCAGTGTTTGCGACACGTTGTCTATTAGCCAGTGCGCATCAAGCACTGTTAGTCTCAAGAGACTACAGACTGTACACGGTAAAGTGAGCACTTATGAAGACCTAGTTACATTTCTGGCCACATACTGCAGTGTTTGCGACACGCTGTCTATTAGCCAGTGCGCATCAAGCACTGTTAGTCTCAAGAGACTACAGACTGTACACGGTAAAGTGAGCACTTTTGAAGACCTAGTTACATTTCTGGCCGCAGTACTGCAGTGTTTGCGACACGCTGCTCTATTAGCCAGTGCGCATCAAGCACTGTTAGTCTCAAGAGACTACAGACTGTACACGGTAAAGTGAGCACTTTGAAGACCTAGTACATTTCTGGCCACAATACTGCAGTGTTTGCGACACGTTGCTCTATTAGCCAGTGCGCATCAAGCACTGTTAGTCTCAAGAGACTACAGACTGTACACGGTAAAGTGAGCACTTTTGGAGACCTAGTTACATTTCTGGCCACAATACTGCAGTGTTTGCGACACGTTGCACTATTAGCCAGTGCGCATCAAGCACTGTTAGTCTCAAGAGACTACAGACTGTACACGGTAAAGTGAGCACTTTTGAAGACCTAGTTACATTTCTGGCCACAGTACTGCAGTGTTTGCGACACGTTGTTCTATTAGCCAGTGCGCATCAAGCACTGTTAGTCTCAAGAGACTACTGCCTGTTCACGGTAAAGTGAGCGCTTTTGAAGACCTAGTTACATTTCTGGCCAGCAGTACTGCAGTGTTTGCGACACGCTGATCTATTAGCCAGTGCGCATCAAGCACTGTTAGTCTCAAGAGACTACAGACTGTACACGGTAAAGTGAGCACTTTTGAAGACCTAGTTACATTTCTGGCCACAATACTGCAGTGTTTGAGACACGTTGCACTATTAGAAGTGCGCATCAAGCACTGTTAGTCTCAATAGACTACAGACTGTACACGGTAAAGTGAGCACTTTTGGAGACCTAGTTACATTTCTGGCCACAATACTGCAGTGTTTGCGACACGCTGCTCTATTAGCCAGTGCGCATCAAGCACTGTTAGTCTCAAGAGACTACAGTCTGTACACGGTAAAGTGAGCACTTTTGAAGACCTAGTTACATTTCTGGCCGCAGTACTGCAGTGTTTGCGACACGTTGTTCTATTAGCCAGTGCGCATCAAGCACTGTTAGTCTCAAGAGTCTACAGACTGTGCACGGTAAAGTGAGCGCTTATGAAGAACTAGTTACATTTCTGGCCACAGTACTGCAGTGTTTGCGACACGTTGTTCTATTAGCCAGTGCGCATCAAGCACTGTTAGTCTCAAGAGACTACAGACTGTACACGGTAAAGTGAGCACTTATGAAGACCTAGTTACATTTCTGGCCACAATACTGCAGTGTTTGCGACACGCTGTTCTATTAGCCAGTGCGCATCAAGCACTGTTAGTCTCAAGAGACTACAGACTGTACACGGTAATGTGAGCACTTTTGGAGACCTAGTTACATTTCTGGCCACAATACTGCAGTGTTTGCGACACGTTGCTCTATTAGCCAGTGCGCATCAAGCACTGTTAGTCTCAAGAGACTACAGACTGTGCACGGTAAAGTGAGCGCTTATGAAGACCTAGTTACATTTATGGCCACAATACTGCAGTGTTTGCGACACGCTGTTCTATTAGCCAGTGCGCATCAAGCACTGTTAGTCTCAAGAGATACAGACTGTACACGGTAAAGTGAGCACTTTTGAAGACCTAGTGACATTTCTGGCCACAATACTGCAGTGTTTGAGACACGTTGCACTATTAGCCAGTGCGCATCAAGCACTGTTAGTCTCAAGAGACTACAGACTGTACACGGTAAAGTGAGCACTTTTGAAGACCTAGTGACATTTCTGGCCACAATACTGCAGTGTTTGAGACACGTTGCACTATTAGCCAGTGCGCATCAAGCACTGTTAGTCTCAAGAGACTACAGACTGTACACGGTAAAAGTGAGCACTTTTGGAGACCTAGTTACATTTCTGGCCGCAGTACTGCAGTGTTTGCGACACGCTGTTCTATTAGCCAGTGCGCATCAAGCACTGTTAGTCTCAAGGAACTACAGACTGTACACGGTAAAGTGAGCACTTTTGAAGACCTAGTGACATTTCTGGCCACAATACTGCAGTGTTTGAGACACGTTGCTCTATTAGCCAGTGCGCATCAAGCACTGTTAGTCTCAAGAGACTACTGCCTGTTCACGGTAAAGTGAGCACTTTTGGAGACCTAGTTACATTTCTGGCCACAATACTGCAGTGTTTGCGACACGTTGCTCTATTAGCCAGTGCGCATCAAGCACTGTTAGTCTCAAGAGACTATGCTGATTCACGGTAAAGTGAGCGCTTTTGAAGACCTAGTTACATTTCTGGCCACAATACTGCAGTGTTTGCGACACGCTGCTCTATTAGCCAGTGCGCATCAAGCACTGTTAGTCTCAAGAGACTACAGCCTGTACACGGTAAAGTGAGCACTTTTGAAGACCTAGTTACATTTCTGGCCACAATACTGCAGTGTTTGCGACACGTTGCTCTATTAGCCAGTGCGCATCAAGCACTGTTAGTCTCAAGAGACTACAGACTGTTCACGGTAAAGTGAGCACTTTTGAAGACCTAGTTACATTTCTGGCCACAATACTGCAGTGTTTGCGACACGCTGCTCTATTAGCCAGTGCGCATCAAGCACTGTTAGTCTCAAGAGACTACAGACGTCCGTAAAGTGAGCACTTTGAGACCTAGTTACATTCTGGCCATACTGCAGTGTTTGCGACACGTGCCTATAGCCAGTGCGCATCAAGCACTGTTAGTCTCAAGAGACTAAGACTGTCACGGTAAAGTGAGCTTTGAAACCTAGTTACATTTCTGGCCACATACTGCAGTGTTGCGACACGTGTCTATAGCAGTGCGCATAAGCACGTTATCTCAAGAGATACAGACTGTACACGGTAAAGTGAGCACTTGAGACTAGTTACATTTCTGCCAAATACTGCAGTGTTTGCGACACGCTGCTCTATTGCAGTGCGCTAAGCACTGTTAGTCTCAAGAGACTACAGACTGTCACGGTAAGTGAGCACTTGAAGACCTAGTTACATTTCTGGCCAATACTCAGTGTTTGCGACACGCTGTCTATTAGCCAGTGCGCATAAGCACTGTTAGTCTCAAGAGACTACAGACTGTACACGGTAAAGTGAGCATTTAGACCTAGTTACATTTCTGGCCACAATACTGCAGTGTTTGCGACACGTTCTATTGCCAGTGCGCTCAAGCACTGTTAGTCTCAAGAGATACGACTGTCACGTAAGTGAGCACTTTTGAAGACCTAGTACATTTCTGGCCACAACTCAGTGTTGGACCGTGCCTATTAGCCAGTGCGCATCAGCACTGTTGTCTCAAGAGACTACAGACTGTCACGTAAAGGAGCCTTTGAAGACCTAGTACATTTTGGCACAATACTGCAGTGTTTGGACACGTTCTATTAGCCAGTGCGCATCAAGCACTGTTAGTCTCAAGAGATACAGACTGTACACGGTAAAGTGAGCACTTTTGAGACCTAGTACATTTCTGGCCCATACTGCAGTGTTGGACACGTTCTATAGCCAGTGCGCATCAGCACTGTTAGTCTCAAGGACTACAGACTGTCACGGTAAAGTGAGCACTTTGAGACCTAGTACATTTTGGCACAATACTGCAGTGTTTGGACACGTTGCCTATTAGCCAGTGCGCATCAAGCACTGTTAGTCTCAAGAGACTACGCTTCACGGTAAAGTGAGCACTTTTGGAGACCTAGTTACATTTCTGGCCCATACTGCAGTGTTTGCGACACGTGTCTATTAGCCAGTGCGCATCAAGAGTTAGTCTCAAGGACTACGCTGTCACGGTAAAGGAGCCTTTTGAGACCTAGTACATTTTGCCAATACTGCAGTGTTTGGACACGTGTCTATTAGCCAGTGCGCATCAAGCACTGTTAGTCTCAAGAGACTACGCTGTCACGGTAAAGTGAGCACTTTTGAGACCTAGTTACTTTCTGGCCACATACTGCAGTGTTTGCGACACGTTGTCTATTAGCAGTGCGCATCAAGCACTGTTAGTCTCAAGAGACTACAGCTGTCACGGTAAAGTGAGCCTTTGAAGACCTAGTTACATTTCTGGCCCAATACTGCAGTGTTTGGACACGTGTCTATTAGCAGTGCGCATCAAGCACTGTTAGTTCAAGAGACTACAGACTGTACACGGTAAAGTGAGCACTTTTGGAGCCTAGTTACATTTCTGGCCCATACTGCAGTGTTTGCGACACGTGTCTATTAGCAGTGCGCATCAAGCACTGTTAGTCTCAAGAGACTACAGACTGTAACGTAAGTGAGCACTTTGAAGACCTAGTTACATTTCTGGCCACAATACTGCAGGTTTGCGACACGCTGCCTATTAGCCAGTGCGCATCAAGCACTGTTAGTCTCAAGAGATACAGATGTAACGGTAAGTGAGCACTTTAAGACCTGTACATTTCTGGCCACAATACTGCAGTGTTTGCGACACGTGTCTATTAGCCAGTGCGCATCAAGCACTGTTAGTCTCAAGAGACTACGCTGTACACGGTAAAGTGAGCACTTTTGAAGACTAGTTACATTTCTGGCCACAATACTGCAGTGTTTGCGACACGTTGCTCTATTAGCCAGTGCGCATCAAGCACTGTTAGTCTCAAGAACTACGCTGTACGGTAAAGTGAGCACTTTTAAGACCTAGTGACATTTCTGGCCACATACTGCAGTGTTTGCGACACGCTGCTCTATTAGCCAGTGCGCATCAAGCACTGTTAGTCTCAAGAGACTACGCTGTACACGGTAAAGTGAGCACTTTTGAAGACCTAGTTACATTTCTTGCCCATACTGCAGTGTTTGCGACACGTTTGTTCTATTAGCAGTGCGCATCAAGACTGTTAGTCTCAAGAGTCTAACATGACTGTGTCACGGTAAAGTGAGCACTTTATGAAGACCTAGTGACATTTTGGTCCACATTACTGCAGTGTTTGCGACACGTTGTTCTTATTAGCCAGTGCGCATGAAGCACTGTTAGTCTCAAGAGACTACAGATCTGTACACGGTAAAGTGAGCACTTTGAAGACCTAGTTACATTTCTGCCACATACTGCAGTGTTTGCGTACACGTTGTTATTAGCCAGTGCGCATTCAAGCACTGTTAGTCTCAAGAGTACTA
Source organism: Dryococelus australis (assembly GCA_029891345.1). Lineage (NCBI taxonomy): Eukaryota > Metazoa > Arthropoda > Insecta > Phasmatodea > Phasmatidae > Dryococelus > Dryococelus australis. Next base: position 2,061,672 of record CM057001.1, read on the forward strand.
CAGACTGTGCACGGTAAAGTGAGCGCTTATGTAAGACCTAGTTACATTTCTGGCCACAGTACTGCAGTGTTTGCGACACGTTGTCTATTAGCCAGTGCGCATTATGCACTGTTAGTCTCAAGAGACTACAGACTGTACACGGTAAAGTGAGCACTTTTGAAGACCTAGTTACATTTCTGGCCACATACTGCAGTGTTTTGCGACACGCTGCTCTATTAGCCAGTGGCATTCAAGCCACTGTTAGTCTCAAGAGTACTTACAGGGAGACTGTACACGGTAAAGTGAGCACTTTTGAAGACCTAGTTACATTTCTGGCCGCAGTTACTCAGTGTTTGCGACACGCTGCTCTATTAGCCAGTGCGCATCAAGCACTGTTAGTCTCAAGAGTACTACAGGACTGTACACGGTAAAGTGAGCACTTTGAAGACCTAGTTACATTTCTGGCCACAATACTGGCAGTGTTTGCGAAACGTTGCTCTATTATGCCAGTGCGCATCAAGCACTGTTAGTCTCAAGAGATTCAGACTGACACGGTAAGTGAGCACTTTGAAGACCTAGTTACATTTCTGGCCGCAATACTACAGTGTTTGCGACAACGCTGCTCTATTAGCCAGTGCGCATCAAGCACTGTTAGTCTCAAGAGACTACAGACTGTACACGGTAAAGTGAGCACTTTTGAAGACCTAGTGACATTTCTGGCCACAATACTGCAGTGTTTGAGACACGTTGCTCTATTACCAGTGCGCATCAAGCACTGTTAGTCTCAAGAGACTACTGCCTGTTCACTGTAAAGTGAGCACTTTTGGAGACCTAGTTTACATTTCTGGCCACAATACTGCAGTGTTTGCGACACGTTGCTCTATTAGCCAGTGCGCATCAAGCACTGTTAGTCTCAAGAGACTACTGCCTGTTCACGGTAAAGTGAGCGCTTTTGAAGACCTAGTTACATTTCTGGCCGCAGTACTGCAGTGTTTGCGACACGTTGCTCTATTAGCCAGTGCGCATCAAGCACTGTTAGTCTCAAGAGACTACAGACTGTACACGGTAAAGTGAGCACTTTTGGAGACCTAGTTACATTTCTGGCCACAATACTGCAGTGTTTGCGACACGTTGTTCTATTAGCCAGTGCGCATCAAGCACTGTTAGTCTCAAGAGACTACAGACTGTTCACGGTAAAGTGAGCACTTTTGAAGACCTAGTACATTTCTGGCCACAATACTGCAGTGTTTGATGACACGTTGCACTATTAGCCAGTGCGCATCAAGCACTGTTAGTCTCAAGAGACTACAGACTGTACACGGTAAAGTGAGCACTTTTGAAGACCTAGTTACATTTCTGGCCACAGTACTGCAGTGTTTGCGACACGTTGTTCTATTAGCCAGTGCGCATCAAGCACTGTTAGTCTCAAGAGACTACGCTGTTCACGGTAAAGTGAGCGCTTTTGAAGACCTAGTTACATTTCTGGCCAGCATACTGCAGTGTTTGCGACACGCTGATCTATTAGCCAGTGCGCATCAAGCACTGTTAGTCTCAAGAGACTACAGACTGTACACGGTAAAGTGAGCACTTTTGAAGACCTAGTTACATTTCTGGCCACATACTGCAGTGTTTGCGACACGTTGCCTATTAGCCAGTGCGCATCAAGCACTGTTAGTCTCAAGAGACTACAGACTGTACACGGTAAAGTGAGCACTTTTGGAGACCTAGTTACATTTCTGGCCACAATACTGCAGTGTTTGCGACACGCTGTCTATTAGCCAGTGCGCATCAAGCACTGTTAGTCTCAAGAGACTACAGACTGTAACGGTAAAGTGAGCACTTTTGGAGACCTAGTTGACATTTCTGGCCACAATACTGCAGTGTTTGAGACACGTTGCTCTATTAGCCAGTGCGCATCAAGCACTGTTAGTCTCAAGAGACTACAGACTGTACCACGGTAAACTGAGCACTTTTGAAGACCTAGTTACATTTCTGGCCGCATACTGCAGTGTTTGCGACACGCTGCTCTATTAGCCAGTGCGCATTAAGCACTGTTAGTCTCAAGAGACTACAGACTGTTCACGGTAAAGTGAGCACTTTTGAAGACCTAGTTACATTTCTGGCCACAGTACTGCAGTGTTTGCGACACGTGCTCTATTAGCCAGTGCGCATCAAGCACTGTTAGTCTCAAGAGACTACAGCCTGTTCACGGTAAAGTGAGCACTTTTGAAGACCTAGTACATTTCTGGCCACAATACTGCAGTGTTTGCGACACGCTGTTCTATTAGCCAGTGCGCATCAAGCACTGTTAGTCTCAAGAGACTACAGACTGTAACGGTAAAGTGAGCACTTTGGAGACCTAGTTGACATTTCTGGCCACATACTGCAGTGTTTGCGACACGCTGCTCTATTAGCCAGTGCGCATCAAGCACTGTTAGTCTCAAGAGACTACTGCCTGTTCACGGTAAAGTGAGCACTTTTGAAGACCTAGTTACATTTCTGGCCACAATACTGCAGTGTTTGCGACACGTGCTCTATTAGCCAGTGCGCATCAAGCACTGTTAGTCTCAAGAGACTACAGACTGTACACGGTAAAGTGAGCACTTTTGAAGACCTAGTGACATTTCTGGCCACAATACTGCAGTGTTTGCGACACGCTGCTCTATTAGCCAGTGCGCATCAAGCACTGTTAGTCTCAAGAGACTACAGTCTGTACACGGTAAAGTGAGCACTTTTGAAGACCTAGTTACATTTCTGGCCACATATCTGCAGTGTTTGCGACACGTTGCTCTATTAGCCAGTGCGCATCAAGCATGTTAGTCTCAAGAGACTACTGCCTGTTCACGTAAAGTGAGCACTTTTGGAGACCTAGTTACATTTCTGGCCACAATACTGCAGTGTTTGCGACACGTTGCTCTATTACCCAGTGCGCATCAAGCACTGTTAGTCTCAAGAGACTACGCCTGTCACGGTAAAGTGAGCACTTTTGAAGACCTAGTTACATTTCTGGCCGCAGTACTGCAGTGTTTGCGACACGTTGCTCAAAAAAAAAAAATTTTTTTTTTGTACACGGTAAAGTGAGCATTTTGAGACTAGTTACATTTCTGGCCACAGTACTGCAGTGTTTGCGACACGTTGTTCTATTAGCCAGTGCGCATCAAGCACTGTTAGTCTCAAGAGACTACAGACTGTTCACGTAAAGTGAGCACTTTTGAAGACCTAGTACATTTCTGGCCACAATACTGCAGTGTTTGGACACGTTGCACTATTAGCCAGTGCGCATCAAGCACTGTTAGTCTCAAGAGACTACAGACTGTACACGGTAAAGTGAGCACTTTTGAAGACCTAGTTACATTTCTGGCCACAGTACTGCAGTGTTTGCGACACGTTGTTCTATTAGCCAGTGCGCATCAAGACTGTTAGTCTCAAGAGACTACTGCTGTTCACGGTAAAGTGAGCGCTTTTGAAGACCTAGTTACATTTCTGGCCGCAGTACTGCAGTGTTTGCGACACGCTGATCTATTAGCCAGTGCGCATCAAGCACTGTTAGTCTCAAGAGACTACAGACTGTACACGGTAAAGTGAGCACTTTGAAGACCTAGTTACATTTCTGGCCACAATACTGCAGTGTTTGAGACACGTTGCACTATTAGAAAGTGCGCATCAAGCACTGTTAGTCTCAAGAGACTACAGACTGTTCACGGTAAAGTGAGCACTTTTGAAGACCTAGTTACATTTCTGGCCACAGTACTGCAGTGTTTGCGACACGCTGTTCTATTAGCCAGTGCGCATCAAGCACTGTTAGTCTCAAGAGACTACGCCTGTACACGGTAAAGTGAGCACTTTTGAAGACCTAGTGTACATTTCTGGCCACAATACTGCAGTGTTTGCGACACGCTGTTCTATTAGCCAGTGCGCATCAAGCACTGTTAGTCTCAAGAGACTACAGACTGTTCACGGTAAAGTGAGCACTTTTGAAGACCTAGTTACATTTCTGGCCACAATACTGCAGTGTTTGCAGACACGTTGCCTATTAGCCAAGTGCGCATCAAGCACTGTTAGTCTCAAGAGACTACAGACTGTTCACGGTAAAGTGAGCACTTTTGAAGACCTTGTACATTTCTGGCCAATACTGCAGTGTTTGCGACACGTTGCTCTATTAGCCAGTGCGCATCAAGCACTGTTAGTCTCAAGAGACTACAGCTGTACACGGTAAAGTGAGCACTTTTGAAGACCTAGTTACATTTCTGGCCACAATACTGCAGTGTTTGCGACACGCTGTTCTATTAGCCAGTGCGCATCAAGCACTGTTAGTCTCAAGAGACTACAGACTGTAAACGGTAAAGTGAGCACTTTTGGAGACCTAGTTACATTTCTGGCCACAGTCTGCAGTGTTTGGACACGTTGTCTATTAGCCAGTGCGCATCAAGCACTGTTAGTCTCAAGAGACTACAGACTGTCACGGTAAACTGTGAGCACTTATTGAAGACCTAGTTAACATTTCTGGCCACATATACTGCAGTGTTTGCGACACGCTGCTTCTATAGCCAGTGCGCATCAAGCACTGTTAGTCTCAAGAGACTACAGACTGTACACGGTAAATGTGAGCACTTTTGGAGACCTAGTACATTTCTGGCCACAATACTGCAGTGTTTGCGACACGTGCTCTATTAGCCAGTGCGCATCAAGCACTGTTAGTCTCAAGAGGACTACAGACTGTACACGGTAAAGTGAGCACTTTTGGAGACCTAGTTACATTTCTGGCCACAATACTGCAGTGTTTGCGACACGTTGTTCTATTAGCCAGTGCGCATCAAGCACTGTTAGTCTCAAGAGACTACAGACTGTTCACGGTAAAGTGAGCACTTTGAAGACCTAGTGACATTTCTGGCCACAATACTGCAGTGTTTGGACACGTCTGCACTATTAGCCAGTGCGCATCAAGCACTGTTTAGTCTCAAGAGACTACAGACTGTACACGGTAAAGTGAGCACTTTTGAGACCTAGTTACATTTCTGGCCACAGTACTGCAGTGTTTGCGACACGTGTTCTATTAGCCAGTGCGCATCAAGCACTGTTAGTCTCAAGAGACTACGACTGTTCACGGTAAAGTGAGCAGCTTTTGAAGACCTAGTTACATTTCTGGCCGCAATACTGCAGTGTTTGCGACACGTGATCTATTAGCCAGTGCGCCATCAAGCATGTTAGTCTCAAGAGACTACAGCACTGTACACGGTAAAGTGAGCACTTTTGAAGACCTAGTTACATTTCTGGCCACAATACTGCAGTGTTTGCGACACGTTGCTCTATTAGACAGTGCGCATCAAGCACTGTTAGTCTCAAGAGACTACAGACTGTACACGGTAAAGTGAGCACTTTTGGAGCCTAGTTACATTTCTGGTCGCAGTACTGCAGTGTTTGCGACACGTTGCTCTATTAGCCAGTGCGCATCAAGCACTGTTAGTCTCAAGAGACTACAGACATGTACACGGTAAAGTGAGCACTTTTGGAGACCTAGTTACATTTCTGGCCACAATACTGCAGTGTTTGCGACACGCTGTTCTATTAGCCAGTGCGCATCAAGCACTGTTAGTCTCAAGAGACTACAGACTGTAATCAAGCACTGTTAGTCTCAAGAGACTACGACTGTACACGTAAAGTGAGCACTTTTGAAGACCTAGTTACATTTCTGGCCACAATACTGCAGTGTTTGCGACACGTTGCTCTATTAGCAGTGCGCATCAAGCACTGTTAGTCTCAAGAGACTACAGACTGTACACGGTAAAGTGAGCACTTTTGGAGCCTAGTTACATTTCTGGCCACAATACTGCAGTGTTTGCGACACGTTGCTCTATTAGCCAGTGCGATCAAGCACTGTAGTCTCAAGAGACTACAGACTTCACGGTAAATGAGCACTTTTGAAGACCTAGTTACATTTCTGGCCACAGTACTGCAGTGTTTGCGACACGCTGCTCTATTAGCCAGTGCGCATCAAGCACTGTTAGTCTCAAGAGACTACAGACTGTTCACGGTAAAGTGAGCACTTTTGAAGACCTAGTTACATTTCTGGCCACAGTACTGCAGTGTTTGCGACACGCTGTCTATTAGCCAGTGCGCATCAAGCACTGTTAGTCTCAAGAGACTACTCTGTACGGTAAAGTGAGCACTTTTGAAGACCTAGTGACATTTCTGGCCACAATACTGCAGTGTTTGCGACACGCTGTTCTATTAGCCAGTGCGCATCAAGCACTGTTAGTCTCAAGAGACTACAGACTGTAACGGTAAAGTGAGCACTTTTGGGACCTAGTTACATTTCTGGCCACAATACTGCAGTGTTTGAGACACGTTGCTCTATTAGCCAGTGCGCATCAAGCACTGTTAGTCTCAAAGACTACAGACTACACGGTAAATGAGCACTTTTGAAGACCTAGTTACATTTCTGGCCGCAATACTGCAGTGTTTGCGACACGTGCTCTATTAGCCAGTGCGCATCAAGCACTGTTAGTCTCAAGAGACTACAGACTGTACACGGTAAAGTGAGCACTTTTGAAGACCTAGTGACATTTCTGGCCGCAGTACTGCAGTGTTTGCGACACGTGCTCTATTAGCCAGTGCGCATAAGCACTGTTAGTCTCAAGAGACTACAGACTGTTCACGGTAAAGTGAGCACTTTTGAAGACCTAGTTACATTTCTGGCCACATACTGCAGTGTTTGCGACACGCTGCTCTATTAGCCAGTGCGCATCAAGCACTGTTAGTCTCAAGAGACTACTGCCTGTCACGGTAAAGTGAGCACTTTTGAAGACCTAGTGACATTTCTGGCCACAATACTGCAGTGTTTGCGACACGCTGCTCTATTAGCCAGTGCGCATCAAGCACTGTTAGTCTCAAGAGACTACAGCTGTACACGGTAAAGTGAGCACTTTTGAGACCTAGTTACATTTCTGGCCGCATACTGCAGTGTTTGCGACACGTTGTTCTATTAGCCAGTGCGCATCAAGCACTGTTAGTCTCAAGAGCTACAGACTGTGCACGGTAAAGTGAGCGCTTATGAAGACCTAGTTACATTTCTGGCCACAGTACTGCAGTGTTTGCGACACGTTGTTCTATTAGCCAGTGCGCATCAAGCACTGTTAGTCTCAAGAGACTACAGACTGTACACGGTAAAGTGAGCACTTTTGAAGACCTAGTGACATTTCTGGCCACATACTGCAGTGTTTGCGACACGTTGTCTATTAGCCAGTGCGCATCAAGCACTGTTAGTCTCAAGAGACTACGACTGTCACGGTAAAGTGAGCCTTTTGAAGACCTAGTACATTTCTGGCCCAATACTGCAGTGTTTGCGACACGTGACTATTAGCCAGTGCGCATCAAGCACTGTTAGTCTCAAGAGACTACAGACTGTACACGGTAAACGTGAGCACTTTTGAAGACCTAGTTACATTTCTGGCCGCAGTACTGCAGTGTTTGCGACACGCTGTTCTATTAGCCAGTGCGCATAAGCACTGTTAGTCTCAAGAGACTACAGACTGTTCACGGTAAAGTGAGCACTTTTGAAGACCTAGTTACATTTCTGGCCACAGTACTGCAGTGTTTGCGACACGCTGCTCTATTAGCCAGTGCGCATCAAGCACTGTTAGTCTCAACAGACTACATGCTGTCACGGTAAAGTGAGCACTTTTGAAGACCTAGTGACATTTCTGGCCACAATACTGCAGTGTTTGCGACACGCTGTTCTATTAGCCAGTGCGCATCAAGCACTGTTAGTCTCAAGAGACTACAGACTGTAAACGGTAAAGTGAGCACTTTTGGAGACCTAGTGACATTTCTGGCCACAATACTGCAGTGTTTGGACACGTTGCTCTATTAGCCAGTGCGCATCAAGCACTGTTAGTCTCAAGAGACTACAGACTTCCACGGTAAACTGAGCACTTTTGAAGACCTAGTTACATTTCTGGCCACAGTACTGCAGTGTTTGCGACACGTGCTCTATTAGCCAGTGCGCATCAAGCACTGTTAGTCTCAACAGACTACAGACTGTACACGGTAAAGTGAGCACTTTTGAAGACCTAGTTACATTTCTGGCCACAATACTGCAGTGTTTGAGACACGTTGCTCTATTAGCCAGTGCGCATCAAGCACTGTTAGTCTCAAGAGACTACAGACTGTTCACGGTAAAGTGAGCACTTTTGGAGACCTAGTTACATTTCTGGCCACAATACTGCAGTGTTTGCGACACGTGCTCTATTAGCCAGTGCGCATCAAGCACTGTTAGTCTCAAGAGACTACAGACTGTACACGGTAAAGTGAGCACTTTTGAAGACCTAGTTACATTTCTGGCCACAATACTGCAGTGTTTGCGACACGTTGCTCTATTAGCCAGTGCGCATCAAGCACTGTTAGTCTCAAGAGGACTATCACTGACTGTTCAACGGTTTAAAGTGAGACACTTTTGGAAGACCTAGTATACATTTCTGGCCACAATACTGCAGTGTTTGCGACACGTTGCTCTATTAGCCAGTGCGCATCAAGCACTGTTAGTCTCAAGAGACTACAGACTGTCACGGTAAAGTGAGCACTTTTGAAGACCTAGTTACATTTCTGGCCCAGTACTGCAGTGTTTGCGACACGCTGTCTATTAGCCAGTGCGCATCAAGCACTGTTAGTCTCAAGAGACTACATGACTGTTCACGGTAAAGTGAGCACTTTTGAAGACCTAGTTACATTTCTGGCCACAATACTGCAGTGTTTGCGACACGTTGCATCTATTAGCCAGTGCGCATCAAGCACTGTTAGTCTCAAGAGACTACAGACTGTACACGGTAAAGTGAGCACTTTTGAAGACCTAGTTACATTTCTGGCCACAATACTGCAGTGTTTGCGACACGTTGCTCTATTAGCCAGTGCGCATCAAGCACTGTTAGTCTCAAGAGACTACAGACTGTACACGGTAAAGTGAGCACTTTTGAAGACCTAGTTACATTTCTGGCCCAATACTGCAGTGTTTGCGACACGCTTGTCTATTAGCCAGTGCGCATCAAGCACTGTTAGTCTCAAGAGACTACAGACTGTACACGGTAAAGTGAGCACTTTTGAAGACCTAGTTACATTTCTGGCCACAATACTGCAGTGTTTGCGACACGTTGCTCTATTAGCCAGTGCGCATCAAGCACTGTTAGTCTCAAGAGACTACAGACTGTACACGGTAAAGTGAGCACTTTTGAAGACCTAGTTACATTTCTGGCCACAATACTGCAGTGTTTGCGACACGTGTTCTATTAGCCAGTGCGCATCAAGCACTGTTAGTCTCAAGAGACTACAGACTGTACACGGTAAAGTGAGCACTTTTGAAGACCTAGTTACATTTCTGGCCACAATACTGCAGTGTTTGCGACACGTTGCTCTATTAGCCAGTGCGCATCAAGCACTGTTAGTCTCAAGAGACTACAGACTGTCACGGTAAAGTGAGCACTTTTGAAGACCTAGTTACATTTCTGGCCACAATACTGCAGTGTTTGCGACACGCTGTCTATTAGCCAGTGCGCATCAAGCACTGTTAGTCTCAAGAGACTACAGACTGTACACGGTAAAGTGAGCACTTTTGAGACCTAGTTACATTTCTGGCCACAATACTGCAGTGTTTGCGACACGTTGCTCTATTAGCCAGTGCGCATCAAGCACTGTTAGTCTCAAGAGACTACAGACTGTACACGGTAAAGTGAGCACTTTTGAAGACCTAGTGACATTTCTGGCCACAATACTGCAGTGTTTGCGACACGTTGCTCTATTAGCCAGTGCGCATCAAGCACTGTTAGTCTCAAGAGACTACAGACTGTACACGGTAAAGTGAGCACTTTTGGAGACCTAGTTACATTTCTGGCCACAATACTGCAGTGTTTGCGACACGTTGCTCTATTAGCCAGTGCGCATCAAGCACTGTTAGTCTCAAGGACTACAGACTGTCACGGTAAAGTGAGCACTTTTGAAGACCTAGTTACATTTCTGGCCACAGTACTGCAGTGTTTGCGACACGTTGCTCTATTAGCCAGTGCGCATCAAGCACTGTTAGTCTCAAGAGACTACAGCTGTTCACGGTAAAGTGAGCACTTTTGAAGACCTAGACCTAGTTACATTTCTGGCCACAATACTGCAGTGTTTTGAGACACGTGCTCTATTAGCAGTGCGCATAAGCACTGTTGTCCAAGAGACTACACTGTTCACGTAACTAGCAAGACTAGTATTCTGGCCATACTGCATGTTCGACACTGTCTATATCCATGGCTCAAGACTGTAGTTCAAGACTACGCTGAACGGTAAAGTCACTTTTGGAAGACCTAGTTACATTTCTGGCCACATACTGCAGTGTTTGCGACACGTGCTCTATTAGCCAGTGCGCATCAAGCACTGTTAGTCTCAAGAGACTACAGACTGTACACGGTAAAGTGAGCACTTTTGAAGACCTAGTGACATTTCTGGCCACAATACTGCAGTGTTTGCGACACGTTGCTCTATTAGCCAGTGCGCATCAAGCACTGTTAGTCTCAAGAGACTACAGATTCACGGTAAAGTGAGCACTTTTGAAGACCTAGTTACATTTCTGGCCACAGTACTGCAGTGTTTGCGACACGCTGCTCTATTAGCCAGTGCGCATCAAGCACTGTTAGTCTCAAGAGACTACAGACTGTACACGGTAAAGTGAGCACTTTTGAAGACCTAGTTACATTTCTGGCCACAATACTGCAGTGTTTGCGACACGTGCTCTATTAGCCAGTGCGCATCAAGCACTGTTAGTCTCAGAGACTACTGCCTGTTCACGGTAAAGTGAGCACTTTTGAAGACCTAGTTACATTTCTGCCACAATACTGCAGTGTTTGCGACACGTTGCTCTATTAGCCATGCGCATCAAGCACTGTTAGTCTCAAGAGACTACAGCTGTCACGGTAAAGTGAGCACTTTTGAAGACCTAGTGACATTTCTGGCCACAATACTGCAGTGTTTGCGACACGTGCTCTATTAGCCAGTGCGCATCAAGCACTGGTAGTCTCAAGAGACTACAGCTGTACACGGTAAAGTGAGCACTTTTGAAGCCTAGTTACATTTCTGGCCGCAAGTACTGCAGTGTTTGCGACACGTTGCTCTATTAGCCAGTGCGCATCAAGCACTGTTAGTCTCAAAGACTACGACTGTCACGGTAAAGTGAGCACTTTTGAAGACCTAGTTACATTTCTGGCCACATACTGCAGTGTTTGCGACACGTTGTTCTATTAGCCAGTGCGCATCAAGCACTGTTAGTCTCAAGAGACTACAGACTGTACACGGTAAAGTGAGCACTTTTGAAGACCTAGTTACATTTCTGGCCACATATACTGCAGTGTTTGCGACACGTTGCTCTATTAGCCAGTGCGCATCAAGCACTGTTAGTCTCAAGAGACTACAGACTCTCACGGTAAAGTGAGCACTTTTGAAGACCTAGTTACATTTCTGGCCGCAGTACTGCAGTGTTTGCGACACGCTGTCTCTATTAGCCAGTGCGCATCAAGCACTGTTAGTCTCAAGAGACTACAGACTGTACACGGTAAAGTGAGCACTTTTGAAGACCTAGTTACATTTCTGGCCCACAGTACTGCAGTGTTTGCGACACGCTGCTCTATTAGCCAGTGCGCATCAAGCACTGTTAGTCTCAAGAGACTACATGCTGTTCACGGTAAAGTGAGCACTTTTGAAGACCTAGTTACATTTCTGGCCACAATACTGCAGTGTTTGCGACACGTTGCTCTATTAGCCAGTGCGCATCAAGCACTGTTAGTCTCAAGAGACTACTGACTGTTCACGGTAAAGTGAGCACTTTTGAAGACCTAGTGACATTTCTGGCCACAATACTGCAGTGTTTGCGACACGCTGCTCTATTAGCCAGTGCGCATCAAGCACTGTTAGTCTCAAGAGACTACAGACTGTACACGGTAAAGTGAGCACTTTTGAAGACCTAGTTACATTTCTGGCCCAGTACTGCAGTGTTTGCGACACGTTGCTCTATTAGCCAGTGCGCATCAAGCACTGTTAGTCTCAAGAGTCACAGACTGTCACGGTAAAGTGAGCACTTATTGAAGACCTAGTTACATTTCTGGCCACAGTACTGCAGTGTTTGCGACACGTTGTTCTATTAGCCAGTGCGCATCAAGCACTGTTAGTCTCAAGAGACTACAGACTGTACACGGTAAAGTGAGCACTTTGAAGACCTAGTTACATTTCTGGCCACAATACTGCAGTGTTTGCGACACGCTTGTCTATTAGCCAGTGCGCATCAAGCACTGTTAGTCTCAAGAGACTACTGCTGTTCACGGTAAAGTGAGCACTTTTGAAGACCTAGTTACATTTTGGCCACAATACTGCAGTGTTTGCGACACGTTGCTCTATTAGCCAGTGCGCATCAAGCACTGTTAGTCTCAAGAGACTACAGACTGTCACGGTAAAGTGAGCACTTTTGAAGACCTAGTTACATTTCTGGCCACAATACTGCAGTGTTTGCGACACGCTGCTCTATTAGCCAGTGCGCATTCAAGCACTGTTAGTCTCAAGAGACTACAGACTGTCACGGTAAAGTGAGCACTTTTGAAGACCTAGTTACATTTCTGGCCACAATACTGCAGTGTTTGCGACACGCTGCTCTATTAGCCAGTGCGCATCAAGCACTGTTAGTCTCAAGAGACTACGCTGTTCACGGTAAAGTGAGCACTTTTGAAGACCTAGTGACATTTCTGGCCACAATACTGCAGTGTTTGCGACACGTTGTCTATTAGCCAGTGCGCATCAAGCACTGTTAGTCTCAAGAGACTACAGACTGTAACGGTAAAGTGAGCACTTTTGGAGACCTAGTGACATTTCTGGCCCAAATACTGCAGTGTTTGAGACACGTTGCTCTATTAGCCAGTGCGCATCAAGCACTGTTAGTCTCAAGAGACTACAGACTGTCACGGTAAAGTGAGCACTTTTGAAGACCTAGTTACATTTCTGGCCACAGTACTGCAGTGTTTGCGACACGCTGCTCTATTAGCCAGTGCGCATCAAGCACTGTTAGTCTCAAGAGACTACTGCTGTACACGGTAAAGTGAGCACTTTTGAAGACCTAGTGACATTTCTGGCCACAATACTGCAGTGTTTGCGACACGTTGCTCTATTAGCCCAGTGCGCATCAAGCACTGTTAGTCTCAAGAGACTACTGCCTGTTCACGGTAAAGTGAGCGCTTTTGAAGACCTAGTTACATTTCTGGCCGCAATACTGCAGTGTTTGCGACACGCTGCTCTATTAGCCAGTGCGCATCAAGCACTGTTAGTCTCAAGAGACTACAGACTGTACACGGTAAAGTGAGCACTTTTGGAGACCTAGTTACATTTCTGGCCACAATACTGCAGTGTTTGCGACACGCGTTGCTCTATTAGCCAGTGCGCATCAAGCACTGTTAGTCTCAAGAGACTACAGACTGTCACGGTAAAGTGAGCACTTTTGAAGACCTAGTTACATTTCTGGCCACAATACTGCAGTGTTTGCGACACGCTGTCTATTAGCCAGTGCGCATCAAGCACTGTTAGTCTCAAGAGACTACAGACTGTACACGGTAAAATGAGCACTTTTGAAGACCTAGTTGACATTTCTGGCCACAATACTGCAGTGTTTGCGACACGTTGCTCTATTAGCCAGTGCGCATCAAGCACTGTTAGTCTCAAGAGACTACAGACTGTCACGGTAAAGTGAGCACTTTTGAAGACCTAGTTACATTTCTGGCCACAATACTGCAGTGTTTGAGACACGTTGCACTATTAGCCAGTGCGCATCAAGCACTGTTAGTCTCAAGAGACTACAGACTGTACACGGTAAAGTGAGCACTTTTGGAGACCTAGTTACATTTCTGGCCACAAGTACTGCAGTGTTTGCGACACGTTGTTCTATTAGCCAGTGCGCATCAAGCACTGTTAGTCTCAAGGACTACAGACTGTACACGGTAAAGTGAGCACTTTTGAAGACCTAGTGACATTTCTGGCCACAATACTGCAGTGTTTCAGACACGTTGCTCTATTAGCCAGTGCGCATCAAGCACTGTTAGTCTCAAGAGACTACTGCCTGTTCACGGTAAAGTGAGCACTTTTGGAGACCTAGTTACATTTCTGGCCACAATACTGCAGTGTTTGCGACACGTTGCTCTATTAGCCAGTGCGCATCAAGCACTGTTAGTCTCAAAGGACTACTGCCTGTTCACGGTAAAGTGAGCGCTTTTGAAGACCTAGTTACATTTCTGGCCGCAATACTGCAGTGTTTGCGACACGTGATCTATTAGCCAGTGCGCATCAAGCACTGTTAGTCTCAAGAGACTACAGACTGTACACGGTAAAGGAGCACTTTTGAAGACCTAGTTACATTTCTGGCCACAATACTGCAGTGTTTGCGACACGTTGCTCTATTAGCCAGTGCGCATCAAGCACTGTTAGTCTCAAGAGACTACAGCTGTTCACGGTAAAGTGAGCACTTTTGAAGACCTAGTTACATTTCTGGCCACAATACTGCAGTGTTTGCGACACGCTGTCTATTAGCCAGTGCGCATCAAGCACTGTTAGTCTCAAGAGACTACAGACTGTACAACGGTAAAGTGAGCACTTTTGAAGACCTATTTACATTTCTGGCCACAATACTGCAGTGTTTGAGACACGTTGCCTATTAGACCAGTGCGCATCAAGCACTGTTAGTCTCAAGAGACTACAGACTGTCACGGTAAAGTGAGCACTTTTGAAGACCTAGTTACATTTCTGGCCACATACTGCAGTGTTTGCGACACGCTGTCTATTAGCCAGTGCGCATCAAGCACTGTTAGTCTCAAGAGACTACAGACGTACACGGTAAAGTGAGCACTTTTGAAGACCTAGTTACATTTCTGGCCACAATACTGCAGTGTTTGAGACACGTTGCTCTATTAGCCAGTGCGCATCAAGCACTGTTAGTCTCAAGAGACTACAGACCTGTTCACGGTAAAGTGAGCACTTTTGAAGACCTAGTTACATTTCTGGCCGCAATACTGCAGTGTTTGCGACACGCTGTTCTATTAGCCAGTGCGCATCAAGCACTGTTAGTCTCAAGAGACTACAGACTGTACACGGTTAAAGTGAGCACTTTTGAAGACCTAGTTACATTTCTGGCCACAATACTGCAGTGTTTGGACACGTTGCTCTATTAGCCAGTGCGCATCAAGCACTGTTAGTCTCAAAGACTACAGACTCGTTCACGGTAAAGTGAGCACTTTTGAAGACCTAGTTACATTTCTGGCCACAGATACTGCAGTGTTTGCGACACGCTGTCTATTAGCCAGTGCGCATCAAGCACTGTTAGTCTCAAGAGACTACAGACTGTACACGGTATAAGTGAGCACTTTTGAAGACCTAGTGACATTTCTGGCCACAATACTGCAGTGTTTGCGACACGTTGCTCTATTAGCCAGTGCGCATCAAGCACTGTTAGTCTCAAGAGACTACAGACTTCACGGTAAAGTGAGCACTTTTGAAGACCTAGTTACATTTCTGGCCCATACTGCAGTGTTTGCGACACGCTGCTCTATTAGCCAGTGCGCATCAAGCACTGTTAGTCTCAAGAGACTACAGACTGTACACGGTAAAGTGAGCACTTTTGAAGACCTAGTGACATTTCTGGCCACAATACTGCAGTGTTTGCGACACGCTGCTCTATTAGCCAGTGCGCGCATCAAGCACTGTTAGTCTCAAGAGACTACAGACTGTACACGGTAAAATGAGCACTTTTGAAGACCTAGTTACATTTCTGGCCACAATACTGCAGTGTTTGCGACACGTGTCTATTAGCCAGTGCGCATCAAGCACTGTTAGTCTCAAGAGACTACAGACTGTCACGGTAAAGTGAGCACTTTTGAAGGGGGGGGGGGGGCCCCCCCCCCCCCCCGTGCGCATCAAGCACTGTTAGTCTCAAGAGACTACGACTGTTCACGGTAAAGTGAGCACTTTTGAAGACCTAGTTACATTTCTGGCCACAATACTGCAGTGTTTGCGACACGTGTTCTATTAGCCAGTGCGCATCAAGCACTGTTAGTCTCAAGAGACTACGCTGTTCACGGTAATGTGAGCACTTTTGGAGACCTAGTTACATTTCTGGCCACAATACTGCAGTGTATGCGACACGTTGCTCTATTAGCCAGTGCGCATCAAGCACTGTTAGTCTCAAGAGACTACAGACTGTACACGGTAAAGTGAGCACTTTTGGAGACCTAGTTACATTTCTGGCCACAATACTGCAGTGTTTGCGGCACGTTGCTCTATTAGCCAGTGCGCATCAAGCACTGTTAGTCTCAAGAGACTACTGCCTGTTCACGGTAAAGTGAGCACTTTTGAAGACCTAGTTACATTTCTGGCCACAATACTGCAGTGTTTGCGACACGCTGCTCTATTAGCCAGTGCGCATCAAGCACTGTTAGTCTCAAGAGACTACAGACTGTACACGGTAAAGTGAGCACTTTTGGAGACCTAGTTACATTTCTGGCCACAATACTGCAGTGTTTGTGATACGATGCACTAATAGCCAGTGCGCATCAAGCACTGTTAGTCTCAAGAGACTACAGACTGTACACGGTAAAGTGAGCACTTATGAAGACCTAGTTACATTTCTGGCCACAATACTGTAGTGTTTGTGATACGCTGCTCTATTAGCCAGTGCGCATCAAGCACTGTTAGTCTCAAGAGACTACAGACTGTTCACGGTAAAGTGAGCACTTTTGGATACCTAGTTACATTTCTGGCCACAATACTGCAGTGTTTGCGACACGTTGCTCTATTAGCCAGTGCGCATCAAGCACTGTTAGTCTCAAGAGACTACAGACTGTGCACGGTAAAGTGAGCGCTTATGAAGACATAGTTACATTTCTGGCCACAGTACTGCAGTGTTTGCGACACGCTGCTCTATTAGCCAGTGCGCATCAAGCACTGTTAGTCTCAAGAGACTACAGACTGTTCACGGTAAAGTGAGCACTTTTGGAGACCTAGTGACATTTCTGGCCACAATACTGCAATGTTTGAGACACGTTGCACTATTAGCCAGTGCGCATCAAGCACTGTTAGTCTCAAGAGACTACAGACTGTACACGGTAAAGTGAGCACTTTTGAAGACCTAGTTACATTTCTGGCCGCAGTACTGCAGTGTTTGCGACACGTTGTTCTATTAGCCAGTGCGCATCAAGCACTGTTAATCTCAAGAGACTACTGCCTGTTCACGGTAAAGTGAGCACTTTTGAAGACCTAGTTACATTTCTGGCCGCAGTACTGCAGTGTTTGCGACACGCTGCTCTATTAGCCAGTGCGCATCAAGCACTGTTAGTCTCAAGAGACTACAGACTGTTCACGGTAAAGTGAGCACTTTTGAAGACCTAGTTACATTTCTGGCTACAGTACTGCAGTGTTTGCGACACGTTGTTCTATTAGCCTGTGCGCATCAAGCACTGTTAGTCTCAAGAGACTACAGACTGTACACGTTAAAGTGAGCACTTTTGGAGACCTAGTTACATTTCTGGCCACAATACTGCAGTGTTTGCGACACGCTGCTCTATTAGCCAGTGCGCATCACGCACTGTTAGTCTCAAGGGACTACAGTCTGTTCACGGTAAAGTGAGCACTTTTGAAGACCTAGTGACATTTCTGGCCACAATACTGCAGTGTTTGCGACACGTTGCTCTATTAGCCAGTGCGCATCAAGCACTGTTAGTCTCAAGAGACTACTGCCTGTTCATGGTAAAGTGAGCGCTTATGAAGACCTAGTTACATTTCTGGCCGCAGTACTGCAGTGTTTGCGACACGCTGCTCTATTAGCCAGTGCGCATCAAGCACTGTTAGTCTCAAGAGACTACTGCCTGTTCACGGTAAAGTGAGCGCTTATGAAGACCTAGTTACATTTCTGGCCACAATACTGCAGTGTTTGCGACACGCTGCTCTATTAGCCAGTGCGCATCAAGCACTGTTAGTCTCAAGAGACTACAGACTGTACACGGTAAAGTGAGCACTTTTGAAGACCTAGTTACATTTCTGGCCGCAGTACTGCAGTGTTTGCGACACGCTGCTCTATAAGCCAGTGCGCATCAAGCACTGTTAGTCTCAAGAGACTACAGACTGTTCACGGTAAAGTGAGCACTTTTGAAGACCTAGTTACATTTCTGGCCACAATACTGCAGTGTTTGCGACACGCTGCTCTATTAGCCAGTGCGCATCAAGCACTGTTAGTCTCAAGAGACTACAGACTGTTCACGGTAAAGTGAGCGCTTTTGAAACCTAGTTTCTTTTCTTCTCGGACATTTTTATCTTTTATTCGCCGTTTTGATTAATAACAGGACAGGACGCCAAAGAAATAATTGCTTTATACACTGTTCATTTTAATGACATTTAATTTTAGTCCTCTTTTTTATTATCAAAAAATGTTAGATCGGATAATTTTTTTTTCTTCATCGTTGCCTGTCAAAATCACAATTTTGGTTTTTTTTTTTTCGTGACGTACGAATAGTAAGGAGATTGGGCTGCTCTTAACATTGAGGTCTTGAGAGCCGATACGTCCGGTATGATTTCCACATGCGAATATCTGGGAGTGACCCGACCGGGGATTGAATCCGGTTCGCCTGGCTAGGTGGCGAGCACACAAACCGCACAAGCCACCGCGGCCACGTGACGTGCAAATAAAATTAACGAAATAGTTTATAGAAAATCTAACAAAAGTGACTGTAACGTAATATCTTATTTAATTTTGAGGTAAGGTTAGCATAACTCACTTTATGAAAAAATCTCGATTGCTACGCATAAAAACTAAGCAATTTTTAACTTCGTGAAAACGTTTCATGGCGTGATTTTAAAGATTCCTTGAAGTAACTAACGTCATCTTATTTCACTCTAGATTATCTCATTTCGGCAAGTGAGTTTACTTTTATTATTTGTAAGTCCCGAAAACAGTAAAATTGTGATTTTGTCACGCCAGTGTGCGAAAAAATGCTATCTAAAATTTTTCATGCCAGGAATTAGTCTTGTAAACAATGTCTACAGGTTAAATAATATTTTGTACAAGGATAAAATATTGCAATTTTTGGTGATCCTACCTGCTGCTTTAAATACGTCGCAGAGTTTTGTTTGAAAACTCGTTTCTCTATGAAACTATTAAACCTACGTCCAACTTGCTGCATATCAGTTGAGTCTCATGCGCTTAGAGGAGATGGCGCACTTGATGTGGGTGAGAGTGTCGCCCTTATCGCTCCTACACAAGCGGGAAAATGACGCAAGGCAGGCAGCAGCCTTAAGGTCAACTTCAGTCGCGTTTATCCTCCCGCCATATGATAGTTTCCAATAGTGTCCAAATTGCGCATAGTACGAGACTACGTATTATTGTCCTTTTTTTGGCGTGCGCACTAAATTTTGTCACATAGTCATTGACATTAAGTGTACCGGAAATGATGCATGGTGCAGAGT
The DNA here is from genome assembly GCA_029891345.1 of Dryococelus australis. NCBI lineage: Eukaryota > Metazoa > Arthropoda > Insecta > Phasmatodea > Phasmatidae > Dryococelus > Dryococelus australis. The sequence goes on from CM057001.1 coordinate 2,081,154, forward strand.
ACTCGTATGACTGGTTTCGTCACTATGGTGTGTAACACATGGCGTATCTCATGGGGAAAAAAGCAATATAAATTACAGAAGTGCAACCACTGGCGTCTGGTGAGGTGTTGCAAGGTAAGCTGGTGCTTGACCAGTGCTTTACACACTCGATGCACGCAGCAGGAATCAGTAACCAGAGTGGAGCCGGGATGTAGTGCGGCCACTCACGAGAGAGAGGCGAGGCTCCCATTACACACGTGCTGTGACGTCAACTGTACTACTACGTTTCAGTGGCCGATGTGTAAACTAGCAAACGATTAGGTATAGTAGAGAGCAAAGCACAGCTCACCTTACAACAGTACACCACACTCAGCTAAGTACAACAAAGTATTTCCTCAATACCTAGTGATCATAATCACAATAATTCATGAACATCTAACACAACATGCATTACTACCATCACCGCACGGTTGTTGCCAAGTTTATCTCAGTTTTACGCTGTTTACACATCCCTATATCCCTTCAGTAAACAATGCTCTATCGTAACTTTTATAATTCTTTCCTCAGTTAATGCCAGAGAGTTCTAACTTCAAGATTCGACCACACTTTATTTAATATGTTATAGTTTTAGTCAGTTCCGAAAGCTCTCTTTATATAATAATATCTAGTTCGCAAGGGCTGCGATGGCTGAACGGTTAGACTACTCGCCTCCCACCAAGGCGAACCGAGTTCAATCCCCAGCCGGGTCGCCCTGGATTTTCGCACGTTGGAATCGTGCCGGACAATGCCACTGATCGGCGGGTTTTCTCGCAGATCTCCCGTTTCCCCCGCCCTTGCATTCCAGCGCTGCTCCATACTCGCCTTGTCTTAACGTCATCGGCTTTAAAAGACCTCGATTTAAGAGCCACCCTAACATCCCTACTGCACTAACTTTGTATGTATGTCAGCCGAGGAAATGACTGGAATTTGAAAAAATAAAAATAACCTATACGGAACGGCTGTGAGAAATATGTTATCGCCGTCAAATCCGGCGTCGGTAATGATCGAGTGGCATAGACCATCCAGACAAACGCCTTTAATTGAGAACTGCTCACTCCAATCCTCGAAATCGCCGAGATTATCCCCTCCCCTTCTTTTATAACACTTTCCTCTCACGCAAGGCCAGAACCAAGGAAAAGGAAACGCCTGGACACATTAATAAACTTTGCGCGTCTCAAACAATCAAAGTGTAATTTGCGCCCCTACCCCTTCCCTCTATCTCTCACTCTCGCCCTTACTCTACCTCCTCAGCGAGAAAGGAAAAAAAAAAGGGGGGGGGGCAGAATTTTTATTTATTCCTTCCGCGGAGAGATTCATTGCCCGCCGAGTTACGGCTCGCCTTGTGTTGATCTGCTATTAGCCGCCATAAATAAACATCGCGCCACGGCGTACCCCATCCCACTCCAGTTGAAAACTCTCCCGCGCCATCTTTCTGATCGATATTCACATTTCGACCTCGCGCACAAGAAAAACCGGCAAAGGGGAAATTATACAACACTTTACGTCTTTAACAGAGTCAAACATTTTTTTTCAGCGACCTGCAGTGAAATAAATTGAAATGCGGTTCATCGGAATATCACGGAGTTCTGGTCAACAGAGAGTAAGGTGGAGTTCAGATCACGAAGCAGAGTATTCGAAATTAACCGGCTGACCGATTATAAATTCGTTTTCGTGTGAAGTGATGTCAGTGACGAGGAGGCCCGACATATTGTGTAGGTCGCCGACCGAACTGCGACATGCAAGCGTGTTGCTGGTAACAGGCATAGTGTCTGATTGGCTGTTCCGTACTACGAAAGGGTTCCTATTGGATGCTGTGCCGGCTGGCAAGTACGTCACCAGGCGCTGATTGGCGAGCGGAGTTCCAACACAAAGCTGGACTGTGACGCAATCTTACAGGCGTGTGTATTTGTCGCTGTGCACTGCTTCACTTCTGAATACTCCCCCTTCTCTATGGTCACAGATCTTGTGCAAACTGCCTTGTCGTTGGCGAAGCGGCATGCCTCCATGTTGGAATCATAGATCTATATTTACATTTCTCCCTCATTTAAATTTAAGAAAACAAAAAAATTATAATTCAAAACTGAAAACAGTAAGTTTCTTGACTACTAAGCGATGAAAAGTGCTTCACTGGATTAAATAAGATTCTTCTGTTCAATTAGGTAACGAAATTATACGCTTTAAATAAGGTTCCTTTTGAGCTCAATCACAGTGCATTCTATTAATTTGCAAGTTGTCTAAAACATCACTGAGTCCTTCCGCAGCTACGAGTTATCAACCACGATTTTAAGGGAATTAATATAGTGAAAGTTGAGACCGTTTTAAGTTCTCAGTTAACACCTGTTGGGTCGCTCAGTAGCTATCTTGTTTGTCTTAGTGGCTCAGTTTCATTGGCGCTAGTCCTAGAGGAGTCTACCGTGAACTGTATGTAACGACACTAACCAACATCAGTTGAGCATAACTAACCCGTTCTCCTGTATTTGTGAGTTCACACGACAATTCTTAATTGCAGCCAACAAGAACCCACATATTAGTAGAGACCTCAAAATTCGCGTTACCTTTCGGTGACAGAATAAACTCCACTACCTTACACATAATTTTACACCGTCAGTAGTTACATTAGCCTCTTATCATTAAGTGGAGTCTTCTACATGTTTGACTTAAGATAGTCCATATCAGAAAAATCATTACTGGCTCAAGATTCCCGCTAGGAATGCCAGACATACAGCCGGCTGGTCTAGGGCAAAAGTCAGTCAAATGCACAGTAACTTGAAGTTCAGTCTGCCGCTACATAATAACATGAATTCTACAGGTCTCTACTTATTAGTTAGTTGAATTTTGCTGTGAACGAAGTATCGCTGGCAGAAAGAGATCACTGATCACGCTTCAGAATACATGGAGACAATTTAGAAACACGCGTGAATGTAGTTCTTACGAATGTTACGGAACACATAGTGACATACTAATCAACATAATAAAACTTGTGAACGGTTCCAGTAAACGTGTCTCTAGGAGCGACCGAGTTTGTCGTTTACTCTGCTCACGTGTCAATGGTACGGTATAGAAAGAAGGGCAGTTCTCTCCCCCTCCCTCCCCCTACAGACGAGTAGCATCGATCGAGTGATCGGCTGCTCCCCGACTTGTTGACAAATTGGGCTCCTGTCTTCATCACAGTTAAAGAGAACTCTCCGCCCGGCCGGTAGAGTAAAATATTTTCCAGTACCACCAGAAAAAAAATTGGTGGATTTTGAAGGTTGGAGGGGTAAAGGGGTAGTGTAGAATCGACGAATAGGAGGGCAGGACTCATGACGAGTCCTCTCATCATTTCCAACTCGTTGGCTTTATCTGTCACTAATGACGGAATAAAACTTACCCATGCACGACGCCCTGCTCATCCCGAATTATTACCAAAGTGGGGGGGGGGGGGGTTGAAGAAAGCGAGGCAGCCCAGAGGGGTTGATTCACCGGTTCTGTTCGGGTCGATTCCTTTCGAGGGGAGAGTCGATGCCAAAGTTTTAATTGGGGGAGCCAGTCGAACTGCACGTGCAGAGGTGAGCCGTCGAACAGCTTGTGCCTATTGGACGAGACGAACCAGACGCTACTACTCGGTCAAGTAATCTCAACAGTGCGAGGAGGGGACGATAAACTCTGAGTGGGGGGACATTATGGCGTACAGGAGAGCGTGTACATCTGCCTGCACAAGAATACCAAGTACAATCCCGACAATCTGGTTAACACTACGTCAAGGAGTCAGTCTTGGTGGAGTAACTTGGTACTGTCTCCAACGTGTTAACACTACGTCAAGGAGTCAGTCTTGGTGGAGGAACTTGTTACTATCTCCAACGTGTTGACACAACGTCAAGGAGTTAGTCTTGGTGGAGTAGCTTGGTACTGTCTCCAACGTGTTAACACTACGTCAAGGAGTCAGTCTTGGTGGAGGAACTTGGCACTGTCTCCAACGTGTTAACACTACGTCAAGGAGTCAGTCTTGGTGGAGGAACTTGGTACTGTCTCCAACGTGTTAACACTACGTCAAGGAGTCAGTCTTGGTGGTGTAACTTGGTACTGTCTCCAACGTGTTAACACTACGTCAAGGAGTCAGTCTTGGTGGAGTAACTTGTTACTGTCTCCAACGTGTTGACACAACGTCAAGGAGTCAGACTTGGTGGAGGAACTTAGTACTGTCTCCAACGTGTTGACACAACGTCAAGGAGTCAGTCTTGGTGGAGTAGCTTGGTACTGACTCCAACGTGTTAACACTACGTCAAGGAGTCAGTCTTGGTGGAGGAACTTGGTACTGTCTCCAACGTGTTAACACTACGTCAAGGAGTCAGTCTTGGTGGAGGAACTTGGTAATGTCTCCAACGTGTTAACACTACGTCAAGGAGTCAGTCTTGGTGGAGTAACTTGGTACTGTCTCCAACGTGTTAACACTACGTCAAGGAGTCAGTCTTGGTGGTGTAACTTGGTACTGTCTCCAACGTGTTAACACTACGTCAAGGAGTCAGTCTTGGTGGAGGAACTTGGTAATGTCTCCAACGTGTTAACACTACGTCAAGGAGTCAGTCTTGGTGGAGGAACTTGGTACTGTCTCCAACGTTTTACCACTACTTCAAGAAGTAAGTCTTGGTGGAGGAACTTGGTACTGTCTCCAACGTGTTAACACTACGTCAAGGAGTCAGTCTTGGTGGAGTAACTTGGTACTGTCTCCAACGTGTTAACACTACGTCAAGGAGTCAGTCTTGGTGGAGTAACTTGGTACTGTCTCCAACGTGTTAACATTACGTCAAGGAGTCAGTCTTGGTGGAGTAACTTGGTACTGTCTCCAACGTGTTGACACTACGCCAAGGAGTCAGTCTTGGTGGAGTAACTTGGCACTGTCTCCAACGTGTTAACACTACGCCAAGGAGTCAGTCTTGGTGGAGTAACTTGGCACTGTCTCCAACGTGTTAACACTACGCCAAGGAGTCAGTCTTGGTGGAGGAACTTGGTACTGTCTCCAACGTTTTACCACTACTTCAAGAAGTAAGTCTTGGTGGAGGAACTTGGTACTGTCTCCAACGTGTTAACACTTCGTGAAGGAGTCAGTCTTGGTGGAGGAACTTGGTACTGTCTCCAACGTGTTGACACTTTTATCTTTTACTCCTCGCCGTTTAAATAATGAATTAAGTTACTACGACTGTCTTAATTCAAATGCATAATTTAATGTGAATAACTTTTCACACAACTTTGCTATTCAGTAATAAAATGTAAAAAGTTTATAAAATTTATGGATTAAAAATAAGCTACTGGAAAGGAGGATAAATGGGGGTGGGGGGGAATTCCCCCTCCCTATGTTGTATCCGCCCCTTGAATGTTTAACACTGTGCCACGAGTTAATGGTCACGACTGTGATACCCCTCTACAGCCGAGTGCTTCCATCCCTTTCGCCAAGGGATACGGGCCCGAGAAAGAGGAAATGACGAGAACGGCGTGTCTTCGCCTAGTTCACATATTTTCCATATGCACACTTCTCTCTGTCGAGTAGCAGCATGCCTGTCTCGCTGATCCGACAAACGCGATCAGATAGTTCGTCCCCTATACCCTGACGAGCAGGTGATTACGTGGGGAGAATGTAAACATTGGTGTTTATCTTCTTACTAATGGGCTTGAGCTGTTTTAACATTAATTGGTTCACAGCGTGGAAGTGTACTTAACATACCGAGACCGTGATGTCTGTGAGATCGCTGTCAGCGTGTATACGCAGCTGTACACTTTGCGTTCGGCCTTTGCAAAATGAACAATTCACAACTAGAAACGTGTAAAACTCGCGTTATAATTTGGTAACACGATATACTTCACTGCCCTATACACACTCCAGTCGGTGTCCATTGTTGAATGGCTTCTGCAGAAGTGCGGACCCGTAGTCTCTTTTGAATACATTGTAAAAAAGGAGTAAAAATACCTGTACATCATTTTGGTAATTTTACATTTTCTGTGTGTAGTTTGTAAAAACAAGTAGAGAACGTGTGAATTTACAACAATGTACAACTTCATAACAGAGTACAACGATATTATTAAAAACAGAAATGTATTGGTATAATAACAAAAGAGGGGTGTAAATTTACCAATTTGAAAGTACGTGTAAAAAACCACGAACATAAAGAATGAAAACACAAATGTGTGTATTTTTACAACTACTCCAATGATGTTTTATACATGTACATCGGTGTAAAAGTACATATTGTTCTATTTCATTCAGAGGGTAGTACAATCTTACTGTAAAAAAAAAACATAAATGTAATGGTATATTGACATTAAAAAGGGCGTACAATTACAAATGCCAAAGTATATGTGAAAAAATACACTAATGCAAGGCACAAGAACCCCAAGCCTGTGTGTTTTTACAACCACACCAATGTTGTATTAAAACACGTAGATCTGTGTAAACTTCCTAATTTTCTGTTTCACTCAATAAGTAGTACAATCTTACTGTAAAAAGCACAAATATACTGGTATGTTGGCATTATCAAGGGCGTAGAATTACATATGCAAACGAATGTGTAAAAGTACACTAATTCATGACACTAAAACCCCAAGTCTGTGTGTTTTTACAACCATGCCACTGTAGTATAAACTCGTACATCTGTGTAAGTACATGTTCTCCTATTTCGCTCATAATGAAGTACAGTCTTACAGTTAAAAAAAAAAAACACACAAATGTAGTGGTCTATTGGCATTAACAAGGGTGTGAAATTACAGATTCGAAAGTATATGAGCGTATATTTACACATACAAATTTATGGTAACTTTACATTTTTATGTGTAATTTCCTAAAACTAATACACTATTTGTAATTTTATAATGTTTCTGTGAATTTAAATATAACTACAAGTATTTGTTAAAAACATGCGATCTAGCGGTAGGGAGTAGAACTACTTCGAACTCCTTTTGTGTTCAAAAGGGAACCTTAACTCCCACTGATGGAATATGCTGGCTTTTGTATATAACTACCTATTATATACCTGAAGTCAATTGTTATCCACGCTTTGAAGATAACTTTTTATAACTGTTAATGTACAGAAATTCTGTTTTGTTTGTGAAATAAAACACATACACAGTGGTGAAATTGGAATTACGATGTTGTGAAAATGTACAGTATATGGCAGGAAATCTATAATTTACATAGTCAAATTGCATGCACGGAGTGCATGATATTTAACACCATGATAAGGTAAAATTACAGACTGGTATGGTAACATTACACCTACAGTGTACATGTAATTAGATGTGTGATGAACATTAATCAGTAACAGAATAGTGTGGTAAAATTACAATAACAATGATTGTGTTAGTTCACAATGCGTGGTAGAAAATTAATAGCAAGTATAGTAACATAACATGTACAGAGTACATGTAATTAATTGTGATGGTTAGTAAAAGAAACTGACACGTACGATAAAATTACACTAACAAAGTTTGTGTAAATTTACATTATGTGGCTTGATATTGGTAGCAAAAAAAGAGTATAATGACCTAAACAGAGTACTTGTGATTGAACATAATGATTAGTAAATAATAATAACAAGTATAGTAAAATTACACTGGCATTGTATTTGTAAATATATATGGGACACGCAGTAAAATTACACGTACACATGTACATGTAAAAATACACGAACATGTGTGGCGATTGTGCTGCCACGTACATTCGTGTAAAATTACATAATTTTGCAGTGAGTGGGCTATCTCACCTTTACTTGTTTTTGATTGGTTCCAGGCCGTTGGGGCGTGTCAAATCAACTGTAGTCCAATGACAGGAGAAATTAAAACACACGTGTGTTTGAAGTCTATTCTGTCTTCAGGTGATGATGTGAATTTCGCAGGTCTATATTCATAACCTAGTACAATTTTCCAATCATTTACCCACATGAAAGAAAGTTGGGCATTCAGACTCGTAGAGTACAGTACTGGCAAAAAATATCATTCCTAACCGTTATATACGTAATTGTGAACAGTGAGTTTGAATGCGATAACATAGGCTGTTAAGCAACAGTTAGCAGAGAGTTACGAATCAGGGGAACGGCAATACGTTACGTCTATTTACTGTAAATAGAGCATTTGAAATATTATAGACATATATTAATTAAAACACTTTTATGAGACTAGTCTACATATGAATTTAATTCACAGTTATAATATTCTCCAACTAAGTATTTAGTTCCACTATTTCACTGCTGCTGTCGCAGAATAATTGCTGTAAATCAGTTCTCCCTTGCTTTATTTAGACTGAATTTCACTACTTTCTGTCGCTGTCATTATGAAATAGGACGGAAGAAAGACATGTTAGTTTTCACGACACGGTAGGTAAAGAGAATGAAATAGTTTGGGAGGCTCTTAATGACGTCTTGAGAGACCGTTAGGTAAAATAGGACGGAAGAAAGACATGTTAGTTTTCACGACACGGTAGGTAAAGAGAATTAAATAGTTTGGGAGGCTCTTAATGACGTCTTGGGAGACCGTTAGGTAAAATGTATGTAATTAATTTCATACAAATCCTCATGTTGGTCGCAAATGAAATTTTTTAGAAAGCATGTGTTTTAAGACAGCTCAAAACCATTTTGAAATCACACTTAGCACACCGTGTGCAGCAGAAAACATATTTTTAAATAAACTTAAATGATAAAAATACATTACAAGCTTATGTGTTCACAAATTTACACATGCATACGTCACACATACACGTGTACACGATGTTCACTATAAGCCCGAATCAGTGACATCATCGGCGAAATAACATTCACTGAAAGTCTGTTGATAAGCCACTGCCGTCTGGCAAATCAAGTCAATGATATGGGGACTAGTGGCTTATGGCAGTGGAATTGTCACTGTTCAGTAATAATCACAAATAAATCAGTGAAATTCAGCCATAATATTAATTCGTTACCAGGCACTGATTATCAGTCACTCAATTGTCATTATTTTCACATATTTGTCTGGATTCTCACTATTTCATGTTTAGAGAGTTGGTGAGCTCATTTCCGTATCTATTTAAGGTCACCATCGAATTGTGCAGTGGTTTATCAGTTCTAGCCCTTAGGAAACACAGACATGTGTGACTTTTTAGACGTCATTAATGTAAGTTCAGTTAAGTCTGTTGAATGTTCTCGCTCCCGTTCACAATTAATCAACCGGGATTAAGTCGAAGTTTAATAAGTAAAAATTAAAAATATTTCTTCCGTAATTTATGCTTGCCAGTTTAAGCTAAAATTCACTGTTGAAATATGTAGGATAGCCGAAGGGCAACACACCACAAACGTTATGAAACGGCACTGGACTAGTGTAACTTAACAAAGAAACTCACCTATCATTGTTCCAGGGGCAAGTAACACTTGTTCCGACTTACATTCAACAAAGACAAATTATTTTCTACTGCAGGGAGCTGGATACGACACTATACATATACATTTAATACAGCTAAGACAATTGTAGAGGAGTAAAGTGGTGAGAGGAACAAGAACGGGGAGGAATCGACCACAGCCTGTGGTGAGAAAATATCGCAGCTTCCGCAAGAAGTGACTTCGGGAAACCACTGGAAACACAAACCAGTATGGCCGGATCACGGATCGAACTCACGACCTCCCGTATGAGAGTACGACGAATGTTTGCCACTGCGACACCTCGCTCGGTACAGACATATGTGAGGAGGATATAAGGAAGTTTACAATCAATCAGCATGCTACACAGAGGTGTCCGAACTGATAGGAAATGCTGGGTGTTCTGAAACCACGTGGTTCGACTTGATGGTGGTGGGACCGTCCTTCGCCTAGTGAGGACAACACCGTAGTAAACAAGGCCCGCCTGCCGCCGCAGCACAGTGGGACATGCCTTTCTTCACACCACGGCGAACTGGGTTCCACTGACGGGAGGTTCTCTCTGGGTGTTCTGAAACCACGTGGTTCGACTTGATGGTGGTAGGACTGTCCCTCGCCTAGTGAAGACAACACCGTAGTAAACAAGGCCCGACTGCCGCCGCAGCACAGTGGGACATGGCTTTCTTCACACCACGGCGAACTGGGTTCCACTGACGGGAGGTTCTCTCTGGGTGTTCTGAAACCACGTGGTTCGACTTGATGGTGGTAGGACCGTCCCTCGCCTAGTGAAGACAACACCGTAGTAAACAAGGCCCGCCTGCCGCCGCAGCACAGTGGGACATGCCTTTCTTCACACCACGGCGAACTGGGTTCCACTGGCCGGGAGGTTCTCTCTGGGTGTTCTGAAACCACGTGGTTCGACTTGATGGTGGTAGGACCGTCCCTCGCCTAGTGAAGGCAACACCGTAGTAAACAAGGCCCGCCTGCCGCCGCAGCACAGTGGGACATGCCTTTCTTCACACCACGGCGAACTGGGTTCCACTGGCGGGAGGTTCTCTCTGGGTGTTCTGAAACCACGTGGTTCGACTTGATGGTGGTAGGACCGTCCTTCGCCTAGTGAGGACAACACCGTAGTAAACAAGGCACGCCTGCCGCCGCAGCACAGTGGGACATGCCTTTCGCTTCACACCACGGCGAACTGGGTTCCACTGGCGGGAGGTTCTCTCTGGGTGTTCTGAAACCACGTGGTTCGACTTGATGGTGGTAGGACCGTCTCTCGCCTAGTGAGGACAACACCGTAGTAAACAAGGCCCGCCTGCCGCCGCAGCACAGTGGGACATGCCTTTCTTCACACCACGGCGAACTGGGTTCCACTGGCGGGAGGTTCTCTCTGGGTGTTCTGAAACCACGTGGTTCGACTTGATGGTGGTAGGACCGTCCTTCGCCTAGTGAGGACAACACCGTAGTAAACAAGGCCGCCTGCCGCCGCAGCACAGTGGGACATGCCTTTCTTCACACCACGGCGAACTGGGTTCCACTGGCCCGGGAGGTTCTCTCTGGGTGTTCTGAAACCACGTGGTTCGACTTGATGGTGGTAGGACCGTCCCTCGCCTAGTGAAGACAACACCGTAGTAAACAAGGCCCGCCTGCCGCCGCAGCACAGTGGGACATGGCTTTCGCTTCACACCACGGCGAACTGGGTTCCACTGGCCGGGAGTTCTCTCTGGGTGTTCTGAAACCACGTGGTTCGACTTGATGGTGGTAGGACCGTCCCTCGCCTAGTGAAGGACAACACCGTAGTAAACAAGGCCCGCCTGCCGCCGCAGCACAGTGGGACATGCCTTTCTTCACACCACGGCGAACTGGGTTCCACTGGCCGGGAGGTTCTCTCTGGGTGTTCTGAAACCACGTGGTTCGACTTGATGGTGGTAGGACCGTCCTTCGCCTAGTGAGGACAACACCGTAGTAAACAAGGCCCGCCTGCCGCCGCAGCACAGTGGGACATGGCCTTTCGCTTCACACCACGGCGAACTGGGTTCCACTGGCCGGGAGATTCTCTCTGGGTGTTCTGAAACCACGTGGTTCGACTTGATGGTGGTAGGACCGTCCTCGCCTAGTGAAGGACAACACCGTAGTAAAACAAGGCCCGCCTGCCGCCGCAGCACAGTGGGACATGCCTTTCTTCACACCACGGCGAACTGGGTTCCACTGGCGGGAGGTTCTCTCTGGGTGTTCTGAAACCACGTGGTTCGACTTGATGGTGGTAGGACCGTCCCTCGCCTAGTGAAGACAACACCGTAGTAAACAAGGCCCGCCTGCCGCCGCAGCACAGTGGGACATGCCTTTCTTCACACCACGGCGAACTGGGTTCCACTGGCCGGGAGGTTCTCTCTGGGTGTTCTGAAACCACGTGGTTCGACTTGATGGTGGTAGGACCGTCTTGCTAGTGAGGACACACCGTATAAACAAGGCCCCTGCCGCGCGCACGTGGACATGCTTTTCACACCACGGCGACTGGTTCACTGGGGGAGTTCTTGGGTGTTCTGAAAACGGGTTGACTGATGGTGTGGACCGTCCTCGCAGTGAGACACACCGTAGTAACAAGCCGCCTGCGCCGCAGCACAGTGGGCTGGCTTCGCTTCACACACGGCGAACTGGGTTCCATGCGGGAGTTCTTTGGGTGTTCTGAAACCACGTGGTTCGATTGATGGTGGTGGACCGTCTGCCTATGAGCACCGTAGTAACAAGGCGCCCCCGAGCAGTGGATTTTCTTACACCGCGAGGGTTCACTGGCGGGGGTTCTCTCGGGTGTTCGAAACCACGTGGTTGACTTGATGGTGTAGGACCGTCCTTCGCTAGTGAGGCAACACCGTAGTAACAAGGCCGCCTGCCGCCGCAGCACAGTGGGACATGCTTTCTTCACACCACGGCGAACTGGGTTCCACTGGCGGGGGTTCTCTCTGGGTGTCTGAAACCACGTGGTTCGACTGATGGTGGTAGGACCGTCCCTCGCTAGTGAGACAACACCGTAGTAAACAAGGCCGCCTGCCGCCGCAGCACAGTGGGACATGCTTTCTTCACACCACGGCGAACTGGGTTCCACTGGCGGGAGGTTCTCTCTGGTGTTCTGAAACACGTGGTTCGACTGATGGTGGTAGGACCGTCCTCGCTAGTGAGGACAACACCGTAGTAACAAGGCCCGCCTGCCGCGCAGCAAGTGGGACATGCCTTTCTTCCACCACGGCGAACTGGGTTCCACTGGGGAGGTTCTTCTGGGTGTTTGAAACCACGTGGTTCGACTTGATGGTGGTGGACCGTCCCTGCCTATGAGACAACACCGTAGTAAACAAGGCCCCCCGCAGCACAGTGGGACATGCTTCTTCACACCACGGCGAACTGGGTTCCACTGCGGAGTTCTCTTGGGTGTTCTGAAACCACGTGGTTCGACTTGATGGTGGTGGACCGTCCTCGCCAGTGAGACAACACGTAGTAAACAAGGCCCGCCTGCCGCCGCAGCACAGTGGGACATGCTTTTTCACACCACGGCGAACTGGGTTCCACTGCCGGAGTTCTCTCTGGGTGTTCTGAAACCACGTGGTTCGCTTGATGGTGTAGGACCGTCCCTCGCCTAGTGAGACAAACCGATAAACAAGGCCGCCTGCGCCGCAGCACAGTGGGACATGCCTTTCTTCACACCACGGCGACTGGGTTCCACTGGCGGGAGGTTCTCTTGGGTGTTCTGAAACCACGTGGTTCGACTTGATGGTGGTAGGACCGTCCTGCTAGTGAGACAACCCGTAGTAAACAAGCCGCCTGCCGCCGCAGCACAGTGGGACATGCTTTCTTCACACACGGCGAACTGGGTTCCACTGGCGGAGGTTCTCCTGGGTGTTCTGAAACGTGGTTCGACTGATGGTGGTAGGACCGTCTCGCTAGTGAGACAACACCGTAGTAACAGGCCGCCTGCGCCGCAGCACAGTGGGACATGCTTTCTTACACCAGGCGAACTGGGTTCACTGGCGGGAGGTTCTCTCTGGGGTTCTGAAAACGTGGTTCGACTTGATGTGGTAGGACGTCCTCGCTAGTGAGGACAACACCGTAGTAAACAAGGCCGCCTGCGCGCAGCACAGTGGGACATGCTTTCTTACACACGGCGAACTGGGTTCACTGGCGGGAGGTTCTTTGGGTGTTCTGAAACACGTGGTTGACTGATGGTGGTAGGACCGTCCTGCTAGTAGACAACACTAGTAAACAAGCGCTGCCGCGCAGCACAGTGGGACGCTTCTTACACACGGCGAATGGTTCACTGCGGAGTTCTTCGGTTCTGAACCCGTGGTTCGATGATGGTGTAGGACCGTCCTGCTAGTGGACAACACGTATAAAGGCCCGCTGCCCGCACACATGGCTTTCTTCACACCACGGCGAACTGGGTTCACTGGCGGGAGGTTCTTCTGGGTGTTCTGAAACCACGTGTTCGACTTGAGGTGGTAGGACCGTCCTCGCCTAGTGAACAACACCGTAGTAAACAAGGCCCGCCTGCCGCCGCAGCACAGTGGGACATGCTTTCTTCACACACGGCGAACTGGGTTCCACTGGCCGGGAGGTTCTCTCTGGGTGTTCTGAAACCACGTGGTTCGACTTGATGGTGGTAGGACCGTCCTCGCCTAGTGAGCAAACGTAGTAAACAAGGCCCGCCTGCCGCCGCAGCACAGTGGGACATGCTTTCTTCACACCACGGCGAACTGGGTTCACTGGCGGAGGTTCTCTCTGGGTGTTCTGAAACACGTGGTTCGACTTGATGGTGGTAGGACCGTCCTCGCCTAGTGAGGACAACACCGAGTAACAAGGCCGCCGCCGCCGCAGCACAGTGGGACATGCTTTCTTCACACCGCGCGAACTGGGTTCACTGGCGGAGGTTCTCTCTGGTGTTCTGAAACACGTGGTTCGACTTGATGGTGGTAGGACCGTCCTCGCCTAGTGAGGACAACACCGTAGTAAACAAGGCCCCCTGCCGCCGCACACAGTGGGCATGCTTTCTTCACCCACGGCGAACTGGTTCCACTGGCGGGAGGTTCTCTCTGGTGTTCTGAAACACGTGGTTCGACTGATGGTGGTGGACCGTCCTCGCTAGTGAGGACACCCGTAGTAAACAAGGCCCTGCCGCCGCAGCACGTGGGACATGCCTTTCTTCACACCACGGCGAACTGGTTCCACTGCGGGAGGTTCTCTTGGGTGTTCTGAAACCACGTGGTTCGACTTGATGGTGGTAGGACCGTCCCTCGCCAGTGAAGACAACACCGTAGTAAACAAGGCCCGCCTGCCGCCGCAGCACAGTGGGACATGCCTTTCTCACACCACGGCGAACTGGGTTCACTGGCGGGAGGTTCTCTCTGGGTGTTCTGAAACCACGTGGTTCGACTTGATGGTGGTAGGACCGTCCCGCCTAGTGAAGACAACACCGTAGTAACAAGGCCGCCTGCCGCCGCAGCACAGTGGACATGCCTTTCTTCACACCACGGCGAACTGGGTTCCACTGGCGGGAGGTTCTCTCTGGGTGTTCTGAAACCACGTGGTTGACTTGATGGTGGTAGGACCGTCCTTCGCTAGTGAGACAACACGTAGTAAACAAGGCCCGCCTGCCGCCGCAGCACAGTGGACATGGCTTTCGCTTACACCACGGCGAACTGGGTTCCACTGGCCGGAGTTCTCTTGGGTGTTCTGAAACCACGTGGTTCGACTTGATGGTGGTAGGACCGTCCCTCGCCTAGTGAGGACAACACCGTAGTAAACAAGGCCGCCTGCCGCCGCAGCACAGTGGGGACATGCCTTTCTTCACACCACGGCGAACTGGGTTCCACTGGCCGGAGGTTCTCTCTGGGTGTTCTGAAACCACGTGGTTACGATTGATGGTGGTAGGACCGTCCTCGCCAAGTGAGGACAACCGTAGTAAACAAGGCCCGCCTGCCGCCGCAGCACAGTGGGACATGCCTTTCTTCACACCAGGCGAACTGGGTTCCACTGGCGGGAGGTTCTCTCTGGGTGTTCCTGAAACCACGTGGTTCGAACTTGATGGTGGTAGGACCGTCCTGCCTAGTGAGGACAACACCGTAGTAAACAGGCCTCGCCTGCCGCCGCAGCACAGTGGGACATGGCTTTCCTTCACACCACGGTCGAAACTGGGTTCCACTGGCCGGGAGATTCTCTCTGGTGTTCTGAAACCACGTGGTTCGACTGATGGGGTAGGACCGTCCTCCGCCTAGTAGGACAACACCGTAGTAAACAAGGGCCCGCCTGCCGCCGCAGCACAGTGGGATGCTTGGCCTTCACACCACGGCGAACTGGGTTCCACTGGCCGGGGTTCTCTCTGGGTGTTTAGAAACCACGTGGTTCGACTTGATGGTGGTAGGACCGTCTCGCCAGTGACGACAAACCGTGTAAACAAGGCGCCTCCGCCGCAGCACGTGGGACATGCCTTCTTACACCCACGGCGAACTGGTTCCACTGGCCGGGAGGTTCTCTCTGGGTGTTCTGAAACCACGTGGTTCGACTTGATGGTGGTAGGACCGTCCCTCGCCTAGTGAAGACAACACCGTAGTAAACAAGGCCCGCCTGCCGCCGCAGCACAGTGGGACATGCCTTTCATCACACCACGGCGAACTGGGTTCCACTGGCGGGAGGTTCTCTCTGGGTGTTCTGAAACCACGTGGTTCGACTTGATGGTGGTAGGACCGTCCACGCCTAGTGAAGACAACACCGTAGTAAACAAGGCCCGCCTGCCGCCGCAGCACAGTGGGACATGCCTTTCTTCACACCACGGCGAACTGGGTTCCACTGGCCGGGAGGTTCTCTCTGGGTGTTCTGAAACCACGTGGTTCGACTTGATGGTGGTAGGACCGTCCTTCGCCTAGTGAGGACAACACCGTAGAAACAAGGCCCGCCTGCCACCGCAGCACAGTGGGACATGGCTTTCGCTTCACACCACGGCGAACTGGGTTCCACTGGCCGGGAGATTCTCTCTGGGTGTTCTGAAACCACGTGGTTCGACTTGATGGTGGTAGGACCGTCCGTCCTCGCCTGGAGACACACCGATACAGCCTGCCGCGCAGCACGTGATGCTTCTTCACACCACGCGACTGGGTTCCATGCGAGTTCTCTCTGGTTTAACCTGTCGACTTGATGGTGGTAGACCGCTCGCCTATGAGACACACGTATAAAAAGCGCCTGCCGCGCACACAGTGGACAGCTTCTCCACACGGGAGGGTCCATGGCGAGTTCTCCTGGGTCGAACTGTCCTGGGGTAGACCGTCCGCCTATGAACACACCGAGTAACAAGCCCCCGCCGCGCCAGTGGACAGCTTCTCACCAGGACGGGTTCCCGGCGGGAGGTCTCTCTGTGTCTGAAAACGTGTTCGCTGATGGTGTAGGACGTCTGCTAGTGAGAAAAGTGAACAGCCCTGCCCGCAGAAGTGGACATGCTTCTCACACACGCGAACTGGTTCCTGCGGGGTCTCTCTGTTCGAACAGTGTCGATTGTGTGGTAGGACCGTCCTCGCCTATGAGACAACACCTAGTAACAAGGCGCTGCCGCCAGCACAGTGGACATGCTTTCTCACACCAGGCGAACTGGGTTCCACTGGCGAGTTCTCTCTGGTGTCTGAAACGTGGTTCGACTTGATGGTGGTAGGACCGTCCTCGCCTAGTGAGGACAACACGTAGTAAACAAGGCCCGCCTGCGCCGCAGCACGTGACATGCCTTTCTTCACACCACGGCGAACTGGGTTCCACTGGCGGGAGTTCTCTCTGGTGTTCTGAAACACGTGGTTCGACTTGATGTGGTAGGACCGTCCTCGCCTAGAGACACACCGTAGAAACAAGGCCCCTGCCGCGCAGCACAGTGGGACATGTTCTTCACACCACGCGACTGGGTTCCACTGGCGGGAGTTCTCTTGGGTGTTCTGAAACCACGTGGTTCGACTTGATGGTGGTAGGACGTCCTCGCCTAGTGAGACAACACCGTATAAAAGCCGCCTGCCGCCGCAGCACAGTGGGACATGCTTTCTTCACACCACGGCGACTGGTCCACTGGCGGAGTTTTCTGGGTGTTCTGAACACGTGTTCGACTGATGGGGAGGACCGTCCTGCCTAGTGAGACACACCGTAGTAAACAAGGCCGCCGCCGCCGCAGCACAGTGGGACATGCTTTCTTCACACCACGCGAACTGGGTTCCACTGGCGGGAGTTCTCTCTGGGTGTTTGAAACCCGGGTTCGACTTGATGGTGGTAGGACCGTCCTCGCCTAGTGAGACAAACCGTAGTAACAAGGCCCGCCTGCCGCCGCAGCACAGGGGACATGCCTTTCCTTCACACCACGGCGAACTGGGTCCACTGGCCGGAGGTTCTCTCTGGTGTTCTGAAACCACGTGGTTCGACTTGATGGTGGTAGGACCGTCCCTCGCCTAGTGAGACAACACGTAGTAAACAAGGCCCGCCGCCGCCGCAGCACAGTGGGACATGCCTTTCTTCACACCACGGCGAACTGGGTTCCACTGGCGAGTTCTCTCTGGTGTTCTGAAACCACGTGGTTCGACTTGATGGGGTAGACCGTCCCTCGCTAGTGAGACAACACCGTAGTAAACAAGGCCCCCTGCCGCCGCAGCACAGTGGGACATGCCTTCTTCACACCACGGCGAACTGGTTCCACTGGCGGGAGTTCTCTCTGGGTGTTCTGAAACCACGGGTTCGACTTGATGGTGGTAGGACGTCCCTCGCCTAGTGAGACAACACCGTAGTAAACAAGGCCCGCCTGCCGCCGCAGCACAGTGGGAATGCTTTCTTCACACCACGGCGAACTGGGTTCCACTGCGGAGTTCTCTCTGGTGTTCTGAAACCACGTGGTTCGACTTGATGGTGGTAGACCGTCCTCGCCTAGTGAGACAACACCGTAGTAAACAAGGCCGCCTGCGCCGCAGCACAGTGGGACATGCCTTTCTACACACGGCGAACTGGGTTCCACTGGCGGGAGGTTCTCTCTGGTGTTCGAAACCACGTGGTTCGACTTGATGTGGTAGGACCGTCCCGCCTAGTGAGACAACACCGTAGTAAACAGGCCGCCTGCCGCCGCAGCACATGGACATGCTTTCTTCACACCACGGCGAACTGTTCCACTGACTGGCCCAGAGGTTCTCTCTGGGTGTTCTGAAACCACGTGGTTCGACTTGATGGTGGTAGGACCGTCCCTCGCCTAGTGAGGACAACACCGTAGTAAACAAGGCCCGCCTGCCGCCGCAGCACAGTGGGACATGCCTTTCTTCACACCACGGCGAACTGGGTTCCACTGGCGGGAGGTTCTCTCTGGGTGTTATGAAACCACGTGGTTCGACTTGATGGTGGTAGGACCGTCCTTCGCCTAGTGAGGACAACACCGTAGTAAACAAGGCCCGACTGCCGCCGCAGCACAGTGGGACATGGCTTTCGCTTCACACCACGGCGAACTGGGTTCCACTGGCCCGGAGGTTCTCTCTGGGTGTTCTGAAACCACGTGGTTCGACTTGATGGTGGTAGGACCGTCCTTCGCCTAGTGAGGACAACACCGTAGTAAACAAGGCCCGCCTGCCGCCGCAGCACAGTGGGACATGCCTTTCTTCACACCACGGCGAACTGGGTTCCACTGGCGGGAGGTTCTCTCTGGGTGTTATGAAACCACGCGGTTCGACTTGATGGTGGTAGGACCGTCCCTCGCCTAGTGAAGACAACACCGTAGTAAACAAGGCCCGCCTGCCGCCGCAGCACAGTGGGACATGCCTTTCTTCACACCACGGCGAACTGGGTTCCACTGGCGGGAGGTTCTCTCTGGGTGTTATGAAACCACGTGGTTCGACTTGATGGTGGTAGGACCGTCCCTCGCCTAGTGAGGACAACACCGTAGTAAACAAGGCCCGCCTGCCGCCGCAGCACAGTGGGACATGCCTTTCTTCACACCACGGCGAACTGGGTTCCACTGGCGGGAGGTTCTCTCTGGGTGTTCTGAAACCACGTGGTTCGACTTGATGGTGGTAGGACCGTCCCTCGCCTAGTGAGGACAACACCGTAGTAAACAAGGCCCGCCTGCCGCCGCAGCACAGTGGGACATGCCTTTCTTCACACCACGGCGAACTGGGTTCCACTGGCCGGGAGGTTCTGTCTGGGTGTTCTCGTTTCCCCCGCCACTGCATTCCGTCTTTGTTTCCATCTGTACGTCGGCGCTGAGGACGCCAGATGTCAGCACAATTTCTCTGACTGTCACTCATATTCATGACTACTTCTCACACTCTACACTCAGCAGTTTTTAGTGACGAGCGACAACCACTGGAAATCATAGTGTAGTTTACAGGCAAGAGCAATCCATCTCTTCCACTCTTTATGTGGAATGCGTTTGTAACACTAGTATTTTCTTCACAGGATAATTCACGAGGCCAATATTTTAAAACATATAAACTAATTTGATCTTAAGTGAAGAAAAATAATAATGATATACATACCAATAAAATAACAACCCACAAACAACAAGACATGCATATAAAAACCACAAAGATGCATAGACAAAGAAATATGACGTTCATTCTTAGGTACGTTCACTGTGGTAGTATTCTGCTACTGAAATTTTCCAACGCCATATTAAAAAGTTCATTTACAATACTAGTGAAGTGTGACGTGTGTTGAAAAACTTGCTGTGTACTCTACCGGAATGATGAAAACTTGTTGTGCACCTTACCGGCATGATGAAAACTTGTTGTGCACCTTACCGGCATGATGAAAACTTGCTGTACACCCTACCGACATGATGGAAACTTGCTGTACACCCTACCGACCTGATGAAATCTTGCTGTACACCCTACCGACCTGATGAAAACTTGCTGTACACCCTACCGACATGATGAAAACTTGCTGTACACCCTACCGACATGATGAAAACTTGCTGTACACCCTACCGACCTGATGAAAACTTGCTGTACACCCTACCGACATGATGAAAACTTGCTGTACACCCTACCGACATGATGGAAACTTGCTGTACACCCTACCGACCTGATGAAAACTTGCTGTACACCCTACCGACCTGATGAAAACTTGCTGTACACCCTACCGACATGATGTAAACTTGCTGTACACCCTACCGACCTGATGAAAACTTGCTGTACACCCTACCGACATGATGAAAATATGCTGTGCACCTTACCGGCACGGAGGCATTACGACAGGCGTGATACTTGTGTGCATAATCACGTCATTCATACACGCACAAACATTTATAGCTAACCAAACTAGATATTTGTTTTTTCTAACAGGAGAACAGTGAGAAATACTTAGCCACATGTGTCGTGCATTGCGTTACTTATGTCAAAATTAATGAAATGTCATAAAATCTATATTGTTTCAACCGTTCTTGGCAACATTAAATATAAAGTATATCCAACCATGCAATAGAAAAAGAGGTACAATCACAAGTATTTATTTTTGGAAGCGACTCGGTAATTCTGGACACTCGCCTCTTTTCAAAAAACCACAGAATGATCTGAAAGCTTCAAACGTATTGGGGCAATATTCAGAATAGACTAAAGTAGAACCGAATAATGCAATACTAGTAGTAAAATATAACAGGTAAAAAAAGTGAAGGCGTTATACATGCACAGTCATATACATGTATCTAGGTATGGAAACGTACAGACGACACATTCGCATGCACACAAAGCAGCTGTGACACTCGTCTACTTTGATATTCGCGCAAAGAAGAAAGATAAGCTTTGCAAAGAGCAGCACACGTAGCCCGCAGCCACACTACATTTACCGGAGTGCTTATTGCAGCTAGCTGGCATCTCTCACTCTTCGTCTAGCTTTTTTTTCGTTAGCTCTGCAAATCAGTTTCTCTGTCCCACTCTCTCGCACGTGACGGAGAACAAAGATATTTCTTCTCTTACTGAAACTGTATTCGAGGGAGCACGTACGTAAAATATGAGAACATATTATTTTACTCTCGTGAAGAGACCGGGTGTACGGGGGTGCAACAGCACTGAAGAGTTTTTCCGTATGTCAAGTTAAATCACAGCCGGGAAGAGTTGCGAAGGAGAAGAGAAAAAGAAAGTGGAAAACTGCAGGGGGTGGGGTGGGGGGCGACACTGTAAATATGTGCCACGCAACTTTTTGCCGTTTATCCGCGCCGCCAAAAGAAATTTTCATTTTTTTCGACGAATATTTTATGAGGAACCCCCCACTTCGTGATACCGGTACGAGCTCCCTGGAAAACGCACGTTTGCGGAAATGTAATTTGAGGGAGAGGTTTCCGGTCCAGCGAGCCGAACATCTCGTAGCTGCAGGGCACGCGAGTGCTCGCACATAGTCTGCAGTTCTGCAAATGAGCGGCGTTTGGCCCGTGTGATGTGGTGAGATGTGACATGGAGAAGTCATAATCGTACTTGCGAACGTGAGCAAGGAAGTAAGTGAGAAACGGTTGAACAAAGAAACAACAATTCCTTGCAGATACCTTAGGGAGCTAGTGTACTTTACTCCACGCGCACAGGAATATACCACGACTGTGTATACGTAAATTGACAAAACACGAATGGTAAGACATTTCCCCATACATTCATGGTAAAGTTAATTACTCCTCCCAGCAGGGACTTGTATTGTGTAGTAATATGGCAAAGAAGCAAGTTTGGCATCATATTGTACAGGGCCCGCCTGTGTATTCTCGCCTAGAAGAACATAGTCTTCAAGAAGCAGCTATCACTTGTTATGCCACTCCTCGCTTCCAGTTAAAACATTCAGCCTGCAGCAACTATACATACAGGTTAGTCATTCATTCGTGTTTGAGTGGCTGAACATAACTTGGTTCTTCCCCGCTAACATCTTTTGTTGGAATGATCATTTGTTCAATTAAATAAAATTCCTGTTCAATACTTAACTACACTTTAGTTACCATAAACCTTCCCTAGACAAAATTATATCACTTCAGCCTAGTAACTTGATGTAACATAGTGTGCACAACTTCAGATACTATTGCAAATTGTCTAAGACTATGTGCTCTCCATCACTACATTCACAGCAGTTCTATATTTCTCCACCAGGATTCTCGCATTTTCTTAAACATGTACGTGCGGACACATCACGGTGGTCGAAAAAACCTGCATCCGAGATTTCATCTCACAGATGTTCTCGCTTGTATCGTTTCTTCAAAGGAACCAGCAACAGCAACAGCGCGCGCGCACACACACACACACACACTATATATATATTCATGACACAACACAGTCTCGATGTATCCACCGTGACAACTTTCGTCCAAAATTACGAGATACATGACGACGTGTTGTTTTTCTTGTACATTACGCTGCGCATCTCCATGTGCCAGTTATGTAAACGTAAGAAACGAAACTTTAAAACATAGAAAAATAGCATGCTCTATTAAGTCCTCTTTTGTACGTCTATGAGGCAGCAAACGAACAACTACGGGATTTTTTCCTCTTGAATTATTTTACTGTGACTAAAATAGAACATGGCGTTTGTACTTGAAATTTCAACAGTCTCTATAAACTTCTTACAGTAATGAAACATCCTTCAAGTTTCGCTGTGTACATAGGACAACAATTTACACCTTGATGAGCATCCGAGAAATGAAATACAAATTTCATGTTGTTGAAATGAATGGATTAATACTCCATCCGATAATGGCAGCAGCAAGGAGACACTCCAGCGGCCCATACATTCCACCTTGTTGAGTGTCCATCAACATTGAAACTTAAATAGCAATTGAAATCGTAAATTGTTGTTTGAATAAAATCACTGGTTTCTTTTTTCTCATACCATTCTATAAGTAACTCATTTGTAGCCTGAGTTGACTTTCCGAATATATGAATGCATGAATGTAGTTTCGCTAAGGATATACCTTTTTCAGCAAAATTATTTTATATCTTCCATAAAGAATATTTTGTAATTGTTTAAGTTTAATGTTTATCATGAGCAATTAAGACTGCGGTACGCTTATACCTTGCTCTTTGGAAGATTTTTTATTCGTTTCCGAAGTAAATTCAGAAGTTTTCTCTAATTTTTTATTTTTAAAACCAATCACTGAAGCTTTCCGAATAATCCAAGTTTCTACAACTTTAAACGCCCACAGTTTTCTGTAGTATTTTTGTGTCAGCTATATAATTAAGTTGATGATTTATTATTTTAAGAATTATAAACCTACAAAACAAATAATTTATTGTGAAAAGATACGAACGAGAATATATTTTCGAACATGTTTACTGAGTTCAATGTTGCAATCAAAAGAAACGATTTCTATTTATGTTACCTTACTCGATATGCTCCTTGTAAGGTAAAAATGTGGAACTAGGAAGTAAATACACGCAAGTTTACTAAGGGACAAGAGATTGGCTCCCATTTTTAATATAAAACACTGTCGCCTCTTGACGGAAATAAAGTATCTTAATTTGAAGACCACAGTAGCGGACAAAATGAAAATACCAAAGCGTATCGCATAATGGTATAATAAGACCAAATAACTTTAAAATATACCATCTACAATTTATGAGCTCTCATTTACTTTCAAGAGATGAATCGGGAAAAGATGACAAGAAAACAGAAATGAAGGCACATAATTTCAAGTCGTAACATGGCAGTGCTGTAATTCTTCAAAGGTTGATTCCGCCCACCTTGCCTTTACCAGCGCCTATATTAATTCTGCTTCGGCATGGAGAAAATAAACCTCTTTATTTGCTAATAACCCCAAACCCCACCCTCCAGGGTAAAAAAATAGGTAGTGGGATATTAAACGCTGATGGCGCAGGATTACACACACACAATGAAAAGATACATCTCGTGCTGAACGTCCATAAAACAACAAATTTTCCGCTCGAATGAAGACCGCCTCCAGACACACACAGAGCCAGAATCACCCATTATTTTCGTTTCTAATTTATTTTTATACGGGAGCAATATCTTATGCTCCGAGGGAAACCAGTAACAAGCAAGAAACGGGGCATCCCCCCTTCCGCAACCCCCTTTTTTCATAACCCGGCCAACCCTCTTCCCCCCTCCACCACTACAGTAAAAACAAAAAAAGACGTTTCTCTTCCATTGGTGCGGGCGGCACGCGACACCACCGGAAACCATGGGCTTTTGTGGTTTGCGAACCACCCCCCCCCCCCCTCTTCCTCTTCCGTAGCGGTTACAATGAAAACCACAGGGAAATGAAAAAATATATATATGACATGCATATTCTCTTGCTACCCCGGTCAGCAGTTGAAGGAACCGCTACATTAGCAGCAGAGGCTTGGTCGTGTTATGGTCGCGGGGGGCCATTACGAAGGCGAGGGCGTGCTGGGAAGTAAAAATGTGCCCCGGATCGCCCAGCTTTAACCAGGGGGGGGGGGCACACGCGCATGGATACATGATTTACTACGGCCACGCGCTGCCGGAATGGCCTACTTAACAGAAGGGCACGTGGCTAACCCCAATAGGTCGCGGGGGTGAGAAAGGCAGCTCACGGCAAATAAAGATGTAATAATCGTGGCAGTTCTTGGCACTAACAAACCACTCGTTCCCCCAATAAATACTAGTCGGGGTAATAAAGAAGTCGGGCCATGCGGGCATGAGATACCCTATATATGAACTAGGGGGCGAGTATGATGGATTGAAGGGGCCCCCCCCCCCTCTTTTTTCACCTTAGCGATAGTAGTTTCGTAGTTTTATGGCCCTGATTAATCTTTGTCATGGGAAATAATTTGCAACTTGCTTTCATTCGTCTGTATATTAAACTTCTGCAATTATTAATTTTAAGTTTAACATGCACCATACATATAATTAAGTTTAGTACCTTTGGAATATTTCGTTACTAATAGTCCAGTAAAAAAAATCTACAATAATTTTTAAAAAGGGGTTGCCAAAACATATACAACACGCCCGAGATAAAAAAATATTAATTTACAACACGGTTACATTATGTGATGTATAACATTGTTTTAAATTTCTCTTCTGTTAACTAACCACTAAAATATACGTAACAGAGTATGTGAAGTCCAAAAATTATCGCTGGGATTATTTAACTTGGTCGAGGCAAGAGGTTTGGTCTGCGTGCAAAAGCTGATATTTCCAGCGCACGCCATGAAGATGGAGCAACAGTGGAATGCAAAAGCTTTAGGGAAATGAGACTTTTCCCGAGAAAACCTGCCGGGGGACGGCAGCGTCCGCTACGTTGCCTACGAGCGAGAATCCCGGTTCGCCTTTGTGTAAGGAGAGTAGTTTACTACACCACCGAGGCCCCTATGGCGAAGTCAATTTGGTTAATTATGTATACATATATTTTTGGGTAAAATGGCCTTAACCCTTTCAGTTTTCGACCTTACAGAATGTCAGGTAATTTGTGGATGCGGTCTGCACCACACGAATCTATGGCCAAAACTAAGTAGGAAATAGTCTTTGGTAAAAATGCTAAAGGGCCTTAGTGTACGAGAAAAACTCATATTAAATAAGAAAAAAATTACTTTAGTCCACGTTAAGCACAGCTTACATCATCAGCATACGAAACGTCGAAACGTCATAACAGGTATTCTAAGTTTACTCTGGCCATAGTAATGCACTTTTTTCGCATATTAGATGCACGTAGCATACACGTAACTTGGCTGCCGGGTGCACCCATGGCCATTGCCATGTCCCAGTACTCACTGCATGTGAGTTCCATGGCCTCCTTGACACTTCAGAGTACGACTCTTTCCCTTGCCGTATGTCTTACACTACGACACATTAATTGCAGCATCGCCACATCACCTCACCCTTATCTTATTGGATTACCACATGTTAGCTACTATGGGTTTTTTTTCCAGTAAACCGAGCACAATCCTTGCTTAAGCTCTACTTGCATGCAGACTGTGTATTATTAAACTAACCGTTTGGAATATTAGCACTGCCATGGACCTGGCCACTTTATTCATGAGACAATCTAGTAAAACAGTGGACATAATAGAAGAGTAAATACTGTACAAATTTGCTCATTTTTACACTATATGCATGGAGAAAAACAGAAAACAAAATTTATCATTTCAGTAGTTACTAATATTGAACTAAAACTTGTAATAGAACGATAAGCTACGAAACTACTTTCTCTCCTGAGTTGCCAACTTCACTGGGCGCCCAGTGACAGGCAGTGTGTACACGTAGGGGCAGTGACTTTTTTCGACGGTTAATATTTTAAAGTGCTAAATTAACCGTGAACAGTATTAACGACGTAACCCCTACGTTAATTTTTATTTTAGGTGTTCCAAAAATTGAATTTTATGGTGCAAAATGTACTTACGAATTTCTTAAAACAACTGACAGTTTGTAACGTATGGAAAGTGTTTAAATATATCCCTGGCAATAGTTTGTATGTGAGCAGTAGCAAGCAAGGAGAGGCATGTCCGCACTGGGGCTAGTACAGGGCTGACCAAGAGTCCACCTGTTCTGCAACACGTCACAATTGATCTAGTACACTCAGGATAGGAATATGACGTCAAAATCGAATGATGCCTTCCCTCCCACACGTGGAAACTAGCTTCCTTGAACGCTGTTCTCTATCGTGTAATGTTCAAACCATTAAAGACAATTCGAGTGTATAACTATTCGCGTTTTCTTCATACATTTTGAAAAATCACCCAATGTATGACGTGTTAGGTATTTGCTAAGTATGCCATGTATCATAAGCGTTTTATAAATTTTTAACGTGAAAGTATCTTATTCGTTTAATTGAAGTTTTATCTATATTTTATTTATAAATTATAATATTTCATTTATAATGAATATGAATAAAACCAATGTGAAAACATGTGAGTTGGTGGAGCCTATTGTTCTCATGCAAAACATGTGAGTTGGTGGTGCCTATTGTTCTCATGCAAAACATGTGAGTTGGTGGTGCCTATTGTTCTCATGCAAAACATGTGAGTTGGTGGTGCCTATTGTTCTCATGCAAAACATGTGAGTTGGTGGTGCCTATTGTTCTGATGCAAAACATGTGAGTTGGTGGTGCCTATTGTTCTGATGCAAAACATGTGAGTTGGTGGTGCCTATTGTTCTCATGCAAAAATGTGAGTTGGTGATGCCTATTGTTCTCATGCAAAACATGTGAGTTGGTGGAGCCTATTGTTCTCATGCAAAACATGTGAGTTGGTGGTGCCTATTGTTCTCATGCAAAACATGTGAGTTGGTGGTGCCTATTGTTCACATGCAAAACATGTGAGTTGGTGGTGCCTATTGTTCTTATGCAAAATATGATTACAACTGAGTGCGCAGGATTTCAGTGTAATTTTCTAGACTTACTTAAACTTTGTTTGCACGAGGCGGAGGAATATCCTAGAAGTAGAACTTTAGCAGGGATTCAGAGAAGTGTGAAGTAACAGTGAATGGATTGTATCGTCCCAGACACACGACATTGCGGCCATAGTAAATAACTAAAGGCAGGCAATATGGCGTAGCGGTTCATTTGAAGCAGGCTTTCTCATTCTCTGATTAGATGCGCGAGGCTTTGAGGGCGAAATTTCGGGTCTGATTGGCTACAGCATGCTGCCAGTTGCCACGCGCTCATTAGCCAACATGTTACTGGCTAGTTACGCCATTTTAATGGCGAGTGCAGTTCGAGTCGGTGTTAGGTATAAGCCGCGCGGTGTGCAGAGCTTCAGCAGGAATAGTTTCATTTAAAATAAAAAATAAAAAATCCAACGTGTCTGAGGTTTCGGTTGACATTTAACAGTTGGGGTCTTGAACGCCAGTGAAGGAGAAGCAAGGCGAGTATGGTGTAGCGCAGGAATGCAAGGGCGGAGGAAACAGGAATACCCCGAGAAAAACCCGCCGGCCTGCGAAAACATCCGAATAGTTTCCCACATACAAAATTCTCCGTGAACTTGTCCCGGCTCACATTAACGGGAAGCGAGAAGTGTTGTTACACAACCATGGAATATCGAATTGACTAATTATGTAAGCACGCTTTTTTTTGCGTGCAATGGCGTTTATATAACGCGCCACTTTGTCTTGTCGATCCCATCATGGATCTAGCAACACTGCATGCGGAACGAATACATAATAATTATTTAGCTACACGCTGCAGTGTATCATTGGCGCTCGCAGAACTCAGTGTGACGGCCAAAAGACAGACCCCTCGAAACGAGACTACACCTCCGCACTCATTATGATGTAAATGAGCGTCATGTCTGAGGTAGATTATCACAACCCCCTACCCCTTACCACGCGGGTTCAGATATGCAAATGGCCCTTGGGGTCGCCGGGGGAGGGGGAGGGGGTAGTGGCTCTGATGAGCGCAAAGCAGACGTCGTCCCGACAATGGGTCGGCACGCGACGACGCAGCTAGCATAGTGACGTCATCAGTCGCGGGGAGAAGGAAGTCTCCTGCTGTTGAGAGTTGAGCGTTGAGAGATTTGGGCGGCTCTTAACAGCGAGGTCTTCTCAGCCGATGAGCGTGAAATTAGCTGAGTATGGAGCAACGCCAGAATGTAAGGGCGAGGGAAAGGGGAGATCCCTGAGAAAACCCCCCTACCAGAGGCATCGTCCGGCACGATTCCCAACTTGCCAGCCAGGAGTCTTGTTGCCAGTTCGCACTTTGTCGAACGTTAGCCGTGCTTGCGGCCTATAGGCTACTGTCATCCATTTACAGGAAGTGATCGTAAAGTCAACGCTGGTTTCATTCCTAAACATTTCCTTTTCATTGGAGATTATCAGACGCATGAAAAAATTTGTGAGTTCAATAATTTATGTAGTCCATTCACGGTTACTTGCGACTTTCGGAAGCCCCACCTGCTCAAGTTGTTCTAATTTCGAGTAATTCCTCCGCCTCACAAGACAGGGACAACGCACTGCAGTCGTGCGCACCCAGTTTAATAACATTTGCATGAGAACCATTTCCTCTCTATTACCAACACACCTATTTTCTTCCTATTTTATTCGTATTAATTATAAGTGAAATATTATAGTTAAGGAGATAAAGTTTAAGTAAAAGTTGTGCTTAACCAAAAAAAAAGATTCTTTAATGTTGAGATAAGTGTAACACGCTTGTAATATGTAACGTGTTCAGGGAACAACCGAACATATCATGTCATACATTGGGTGATATTTCAAAGGTTTGATTCAAAAAGTGTGGATGTACCGTAAACAGCCTAACGATATACTCCACAGTTTTGCGCACTATCATGCAGCTATTACTGAATATTTGCAGTATCTTAAACTGTATTTTTTGCAAGTATCTTCAATCATACCATATATGTGTTACGTTCATTCCTAAAAATATAATGTATCAAAAGCGTTTAATACTTCTGCTAATATTAATCCTGTTAACATGTTGACCATCGTCTGGATTTAGCACAGTAAACTTATATTTGATCAGTACTGTACTCTGCGAACCCAGTGGCCAATGATCTTCCCAGTGGGTAAATGATTCCTAAACCATGCTACTGTTCTGTGTTATTATTGGTTCTTACCTCTGATCACCAAGACAATGAAAAAGTTCTTTGTCAACTTAAGTACAGTACACATAAAAATGTTCTAATTTGCGCAACACCTGAAATTATGTATTAGACTGTGAATGATAGGGTTAAAATATCTTTTTGGTTAAACTGAACTTGTAATAATATATAATTTATAATTAATATGAATAAAAGCAAAGAGCAAATTGGGTTTTGATAGTAATAATAATTGAAGAAAGAAATAGTTCTCATGCCAAATATTACTCAACTTAGTGCCCGTAAATACGGTGCGTTGTCTATGCTTTATATCTATGAGGCGGGGTATAGCCCGTAAATACGGTGCGTTGTCTATGCTTTATATCTACGAGGCGGGGT
Organism: Dryococelus australis; assembly: GCA_029891345.1. Taxonomy (NCBI): domain Eukaryota; kingdom Metazoa; phylum Arthropoda; class Insecta; order Phasmatodea; family Phasmatidae; genus Dryococelus; species Dryococelus australis. The sequence goes on from CM057001.1 coordinate 2,111,374, forward strand.
ATAGCCCGTAAATACGGTGCGTTGTCTATGCTTTATATCTATGAGGAGGGGTATAGCCCGTAAATACGGTGCGTTGTCTATGCTTTATATCTATGAGGCGCGGTATAGCCCGTAAATACGGTGCGTTGTCTATGCTTTATATCTATGAGGCGGGGTATAGCCCGTAAATACGGTGCGTTGTCTATGCTTTATATCTATGAGGCGCGGTATAGCCCGTAAATACGGTGCGTTGTCTATGCTTTATATCTATGAGGCGCGGTATAGCCCGTAAATACGGTGCGTTGTCTATGCTTTATATCTACGAGGCGTGGTATAGCCCGTAAATACGGTGCGTTGTCTATGCTTTATATCTATGAGGAGGGGTATAGCCCGTAAATACGGTGCGTTGTCTATGCTTTATATCTATGAGGCGGGGTATAGCCCGTAAATACGGTGCGTTGTCTATGCTTTATATCTATGAGGCGGGGTATAGCCCGTGAATCCGGTGCGTTGTCTATGCTTTATATCTATGAGGCGGGTATAGCCCGTAAATACGGTGCGTTGTCTATGCTTTATATCTATGAGGCGGGGTATAGGCCGTAAATACGGTGCGTTGTCTATGCTTTATATCTATGAGGCGGGGTATAGCCCGTAAATACGGTGCGTTGTCTATGCTTTATATCTATGAGGCGGGGTATAGCCCGTAAAAACGGTGCGTTGTCTAAGCTTTAAATCTACGAGGCGGGGTATAGCCCGTAAATACGGTGCGTTGTCTATGCTTTATATCTATGAGGCGGGGTATAGCCCGTAAATACGGTGCGTTGTCTATGCTTTATATCTATGAGGCGCGGTATAGCCCGTAAATACGGTGCGTTGTCTATGCTTTATATCTATGAGGCGCGGTATAGCCCGTAAATACGGTGCGTTGTCTATGCTTTATATCTATGAGGCGGGGTATAGCAAGTAAATACGGTGCGTTGTCTATGCTTTATATCTATGAGGCGGGGTATAGGCCGTAAATAAGGTGCGTTGTCTATGCTTTATATCTATGAGGCGGGGTATAGGCCGTAAATAAGGTGCGTTGTCTATGCTTTATATCTATGAGGCGGGGTATAGCCCGTAAATACGGTGCGTTGTCTATGCTTTATATCTATGAGGCGGGGTATAGCCCGTGAATCCGGTGCGTTGTCTATGCTTTATATCTATGAGGCGGGTATAGCCCGTAAATACGGTGCGTTGTCTATGCTTTATATCTATGAGGCGGGGTATAGCCCGTAAATACGGTGCGTTGTCTATGCTTTATATCTACGAGGCGGGGTGTAGGCCGTAAATACGGTGCGTTGTCTATGCTTTATATCTATGAGGCGGGGTATAGCCCGTAAATACGGTGCGTTGTCTATGCTTTATATCTATGAGGCGGGGTATAGCCCGTAAAAACGGTGCGTTGTCTAAGCTTTAAATCTACGAGGCGGGGTATAGCCCGTAAATACGGTGCGTTGTCTATGCTTTATATCTATGAGGCGGGTATAGCCCGTAAATACGGTGCGTTGTCTATGCTTTATATCTATGAGGCGCGGTATAGCCCGTAAATACGGTGCGTTGTCTATGCTTTATATCTATGAGGCGCGGTATAGCCCGTAAATACGGTGCGTTGTCTATGCTTTATATCTATGAGGCGGGGTATAGCAAGTAAATACGGTGCGTTGTCTATGCTTTATATCTATGAGGCGGGGTATAGGCCGTAAATAAGGTGCGTTGTCTATGCTTTATATCTATGAGGCGGGGTATAGCCCGTAAATACGGTGCGTTGTCTATGCTTTATATCTATGAGGCGGGGTATAGCCCGTAAATACGGTGCGTTGTCTATGCTTTATATCTATGAGGAGGGGTATAGCCCGTAAATACGGTGCGTTGTCTATGCTTTATATCTACGAGGCGGGGTATAGCCCGTAAATACGGTGCGTTGTCTATGCTTTATATCTATGAGGCGCGGTATAGCCCGTAAATACGGTGCGTTGTCTATGCTTTATATCTATGAGGCGGGGTATAGGCCGTAAATACGGTGCGTTGTCTATGCTTTATATCTATGAGGCGGGGTATAGCAAGTAAATACGGTGCGTTGTCTATGCTTTATATCTATGAGGCGGGGTATAGCCCGTAAATACGGTGCGTTGTCTATGCTTTATATCTACGAGGCGGGGTATAGGCCGTAAATACGGTGCGTTGTCTATGCTTTATATCTATGAGGCGGGGTATAGCCCGTAAATACGGTGCGTTGTCTATGCTTTATATCTATGAGGCGGGTATAGCCCGTAAATACGGTGCGTTGTCTATGCTTTATATCTATGAGGCGGGGTATAGCCCGTAAATACGGTGCGTTGTCTATGCTTTATATCTATGAGGAGGGGTATAGCCCGTAAATACGGTGCGTTGTCTATGCTTTATATCTACGAGGCGGGGTATAGCCCGTAAATACGGTGCGTTGTCTATGCTTTATATCTATGAGGCGCGGTATAGCCCGTAAATACGGTGCGTTGTCTATGCTTTATATCTATGAGGCGGGGTATAGGCCGTAAATACGGTGCGTTGTCTATGCTTTATATCTATGAGGCGTGGTATAGCCCGAAAATATAACTTAAGCAGGGCTTCAGGAAAGGCGGAAGTAATACTAAATGGACTATAACATGAACGTACAGTATGTTTGAATTCCAGTTTGTTTCAAAATAAATTGGCAATTTTTTCAGGGCTTTAGAGAGGAACACTGTGATACCGACGTAATTTTAGGTCGCTTGAATCTAACACAGTTGTATAAAGTTTGCCATCTCATTACGACATATTCATTCTTTTGTTGTTGGCTTTTGTAGTGTGAGAATCATTGGCAGGAAAATACCATTATCACAACATTTTCTCCCTGGTTTATGAAAGAGAAAATTACTTTCCTGCCGGAGAAAATTATTTTCCTCCCTTAAGAGTAGTTATACATCATGACTGACAAGACTATTTTATCCCACCTATCAATTACAACGAAGCTTGATGGCTACTTCAGATGAAAAGTGCTGGCTGCAAAACACAAGAGGCCACAGACAACGGAGATACTGACTGTCAAAACCCCTGAGGTTTTCATGTCGCCTTTGGTGTACTGCGCTCAAACTGGAGATATAAAACACTGCAAATAGTTTATAACTCGCCTCCGCGAAAAGATTTACGAGGAGGGTAGACTTCAATATCCTATGTTCACAAACTGCAGTTTTTTAGTTGACTATTGGCCGCTTGTCTTAGTGTGAAGACAGTGTGTTCACATGAATGAGCCAATCAGAACTAAGATTCTCCGATACGAACAGTCCGTAATTCACGGGCAGACGGATACGAAGTGGAACAATTCAGATAATCCAATCACAAAAGTGTTTCTGAACCTAAGTGTGTTGGAACACAACTTGAGTTGAAATCTTTTCGCGAAAAATAGGCGCTTCTATTTATAACCTATAAGCTAGTACATATTTTCGCCGCCAGGTATCGGTCACTTTACGGGTGAACTAAAAGAAATGCCCCCCCCCCCCCCTCTTTTTTTTTCCGTAGTTCAGCAAAACTTTTCAGTCGCACCCTGTGGGAGGTCACGGTGCTGAGCGGTTAGCTTGCTCGCCTCCCAAGGCGTACCAGGTTTAATCCCCGACCGAATTACCGGGATTTCGCAAGTGGGAATCGTGCCGGACGATGCCGTTGGTCGGTGGCTCTTCTCAAGGAACTCCCGTATTCATTGCCCTTTCATTTCGGCGCCGCTCCATACTGACCTCAATCATTCTCATCGGCTCTCAAGACCTCGGTGTTAAGAGCCGCTCAAATCTCTTCACTCACCAAGTCTCGCCCTGCGTATGTGTATGAAGCCAATAATACTATTTCATTGGACCAGTGAGAGTTCTGATTCGCTAGAGCAGAACATTCGTTATTGGTCTGCAGAGAGCTTTGCCGGGCGGAACCTTGAAAATCCAATCATAAAAAGATAATCTCGCTATGGTATTACCGAAGATATGGTGACTAAAAACATTTTCCACGATTTTCTAGTGGCTCTGCCTCTTGTAGACAAGTGTCTGCATGTTGCACAGGTACGTTATATATAATCGTAACTGTACACTGCAAAGCTCAATATCCAATGATATTTTCTGGGAGTAATTGATTGGTAAATTGTGACATTGCTCTTCGTTATGACTGGTTCATAACACGAATCACCGAACACAATGCACACATTATTGACTGTGATAACAAAACAAGTTCTTTGCCAGCTTAAGTACAACACACATCAAAAAAAGTAATTTGCAGCACTAGGACTCATTACTTAATGTGGGAATGTGAGGGTTGACAATAGTTTTGAAAAATGTCTATATATTTGTATAATGAGTCTTAAAACAAACTGCTAATCATCTCCAGCCCATTGTTCTTACAACAACAACAACACGATTGTATTGCTCCAGTCTTCGGCTGTGTGGCCATTACTGGAATAGCAACGTTACGCTATCAGCAATGTGCCATATGTCGGGGTTATTGGTATTCACCAACTACCTATTCATGCATTATTTTATTGCATGGACTTTTATGCCCACTATGCACCATCATACCGGCTTATTATATTATCCCCTCCCAGCCTACAAAGGCCCCTGATTCCGGATCGGTGGCAGCACCCTACACGCCAGTCGGAGCTGAACGGCCATGTCACGTTATCATGATATTATATTATATTAATGCCACACCCGTCTTTAGACGATTGGGACATTGCCGATTGTGATTTTCAAAACACTGCGAGCACGAGACCTTCCTCAATCTGACCTCTGGGCACAAAGGGCAATCAGGCAGTCAGATTTCTCTCCGCCTGTCTGGTGGTGCTCACAAGACGATCCCACTAGGTATGACTACCGCTTCGGGACCACCTTACAGCCCATTCAGCCTCGTCCTCGGCCACTGAAACCCCACCAACGAGCTGAACTGACCCTCACAGATCGGGAAAGGGAATCTCCTTCCTTAGTCGAGGCTATTCCACCCAGGTTTCTTGTTAAACAACCATATTGTGTGCAATTCTACAGCCAGTCAAGGCCTGGTATAGAGATATACCCTTTCCTTAGTTCAAGTATCTACTCCAAATATAGGCGCACAGCTGGCTATGCACATATCTTACAGCCACCTAAGGCATGGTTATTGTTCTTACCACAGAGAAGGCAAGTTGATGATTTGTTCACACAGTATGTTGTTCACACAGTATGTTGTTCACGCAGTATGTTGTTCACACAGTATGTTGTTCACACAGTATGAAGACAATGTTTGACAATCTACATTCCTAATGCTGCAGGTAAAACTTTTCGCCACTTCGACCACACGTTATATTTGTAACGTGTTATGTCGGATGAATCATATTGTTAAATAGTCCTGCAATGCAAGCGCCTTATTGACACACACACACACACACACTCTCTCTTTCTCTCTCTCTCACACACACAGATATATATAATTATTATAAATTATACCCCTGAAGTAATTCATCTGTGTGGGAATGTCATTAAGATAAATATAAACAGACTACGAGTATATATTCTTATATTCTTAATGCAATACGTGTCCCAAAACTATTTCAACTGACAGAAAATTATACCTAAAGTAGTTCACGGTTATTTGAGCACTTTGGACTTTAACTTTTGAAAAATGTCACTGAAGCATGCTGACTAGCATAAGGACTGACATGCTCCCAGCATAGTTGGCAACTGCGAAGGAAAAGTAGTTCCATGTCTTAATGTTGTATTAGAAGTGTTAAGTTAAACAATTGTGAATATTGAAATTACTTATTTCGTTTTTCTGTATTTTTTATGCATATTAGTGTGAGATTTCAGAAATTTGTAAAACATGGATTTTCCAGACAACTCCACGCTTTCACTACACTGGCGCATGAATAAAGTACTCAGGCCCATGTCAATGTTAAAATTAAATGTGGCGGATGAATACACAGTATAACTGCAAATAGTTCACAACCAGTTCTTTCCAAAGTATTAAGTTTTCTATGTAGACTATATTCTATAACGGAAAATCACAAAAAAAAAAAAAATGTTAGAAGTTTTCCTTAGCTCATTTATACACGTTATTATTCCCTGAAATGAAATAGGCTTCTCTTATTTTAATAATAACAAAGGGAAAGGGGACGATACCGCCCGAGTCGGTTTCGTATCATAAAAGCGCTGGCAAATCTTCTTAGCGGTAGCTCAGGCAGCACATAATAGCCCCTGGCGGGCGACGTGAAATTTCATTTCGGTTTCTGTGGTTAGAGGGTTGACAAGTACATGGAACGGGGGGGGGGGGGGGGTACGCGTGAAGAAGCAAGAGTTTTCAACACTCGCTACACAGCGGTCTGCCAGGACGCTGTGCACACACACACACACACACACACGCACATGTAGAACCGAGGGTGAGGGTAGTTTATACACGTATCAGCTCTGCCGCCGCCCGCTAATCTGATTACACGCACAAAAAGCGTGACCATCGTGCAGGATTAGCCCCGTTTTCCCCGCGCGCAATGCAAACTAATTCCACGGCTACAGAAACGTTGCGAGTCTTCGCGCATTAAAATGGCCACCGTTCCGCGAGAATTATTTATTTTGGCCACTCCATGCTCCCTTCGAACGGTAGACTAAAGTATTTGTGATATTTGTCATTACAGGCTGTTCGCGGCTAATTGTGTGGGTGACGTGATTTGGGAGCCAAAACATTCACAAATCTACGTGTTCGCAGATGAATCTTTGTAGTCAGTTCCACCATGTCTGGTATTGTCGCTTATGAATTATAAATACGTTAACAGCGGCATGCGTTTCGCCAACACGTAACAAATAACTCATGCTTCGTAAATGTATACGTACCAGAAATTCTACGTAGGTGAAATTCAGTAACTGTAATAATCACTAAGGTGCAGTAATTCCCTGATTTCGAGTACAGGCGTTTTCACTGGTTTTCATTCATTTTCGCTCTATTGCCATTATCATATTGAATATTATAATCACATGCGCGAATATGGCCGTGCACACTTGAAGTTGTGAGTCCAATAGATCGTTACTTACAAAAAAAAAGTTCGTGTAAAACATTATCTTCGTGCTAGAACTTAATCAGTATTCAAAATAGTGAAATTCTATTCACTTAAAAACTGCTTCTGAGCAATGAAACAGTGGAATACACAGGGAATCAATTCTCAGGGCAATGAAAATCTTTGTAAATCAGCATGAATCAGTAATAATTAGACTTAATGTTTTCACTGTTTACTATCAATTAGATTAGTTTTTACCGAGGCTCATATATAGCGACCCAAATTTGGCCAAAATAATTCAAGACCAGTTGTATTTCATAACACTATAGCTCAGATCCACTTTCGTAATTTGACAGTTACCGTATAAGGCAGATCTATACTATCGGAGATGAATGGCCAGTGCAGTAAGAAACACACACACGTCACCAATAAGGTTAACAAAACTACTCGTACCTTAATGTAATGTAGCACGAGAGGAAATATTTTAGCGAAATTACGGTGTCCCTGCTCATATATTTATCTTTAGAGTGTAGGATGACATCCATCTACAATCCTAGGGATTAAGTAGTGCGCTGAATAAAAGAAAAACGTTACGTGAAATTTTAAAATATGGTTGTCTGCATAGTTAAAATTGCCATAAATCGAATACATGGCACAAAAAATGTACTGTTACATAGTACGCCTGAGGGGCGTATATGAGTTCGTGAGGGATGAAGGTCTTAAATAAAAATATTCAAAAAACTAAATTTTATTTCAAATTTATTCACGCAGCTATTACGTACAGCATTAAATTATCTGTCTCCGCTATTACTCTTTTATTTAACAGTGAGCGCAATAATTAGTGTATATTTAAAATCTCTTTAACGTTCTTCTTAAAGTCTCTATTTGGTTACCGTCGATCAACTCATACTCATAATTAACATGCGTTCAGTCTATCTGTTGCCAGATTTTGTAATGTCCTTCACTCACGCATCTAGTCCAATAGTCCAGCCTGCCAGCCGCACCCTTCACTGCTTGATACTCGCAGTCGCAGATTTCCCTCCCGCTGGTCACTTCTCTCGCTGTTCGTCTTCTATCACTCTTTCTCATCAACTACTTGGCTCGGAGACCTGTCTTACTTTTATATCGTTCGCCCTGGCCACCTGGAAGGTCCAACGCACCCCGAGTCGCGCTGAGAGAACGAGGTCAGTAATCCAGAGCATTCTTCAGAAAATCCCAGAAATCAATACAACCAGGGTCAGCAGCGCACATCGCAAAAAGAGTTATCTTGTCGCCGCTATCATATAACTGCTGTCCTTCACTTCCACTCGCTCGCGCGGGATGCGAAGCAGCGAGGGCGTAACAATATATAGAATGCTCAACCAGAAACACTGCGCAATTGCCAGATAGCAAATACTTTGCACAATAAATGTGTACACAACCTTAAACATAACACAAGCAGGTGTAAAAGGCAATGAATAATTCTATTTTACCATACCAGTTGTTTTTTTCGAATAAAAAAAGTAACTGCTATAATTATACACCTGCTAGTGATGAAATGTAATAATCTCGTAAGAAATAAAATGAACGAAGAGTGAAGATTTCTGGATGACATTGTGAACCATGGCACTACTATTACGCATGGGTGTGTTACGAGACGATATTAAATATTCTTCTCAAAGGAGGATTCTACTTCGGTAAATGTGCCATTTAATAAAAAGGTTTATCAAAGACTACTTTCCTTCAGTACACGAAGCCACGCAAGTGTATGCTGTGTGTTGTCTCCTAACCTCAAATGACAAAAATTTGAACGAGAATTTCTCCAAAAGCGCAAACCCAATTATTGGTTGACAGATTAAAAATTAGCTCCCATTTAGTTTCATACATAGTTCTATCAATTCTTAAACTTGCACATTATATCAAAATGTGGAAGTAAAAAGCTTAAAATAAGTCTTTATGGTATACACACCGTAATCGTTTATACACGCCGTTTCAACTTACTGTGATCAGAGCTTAGTAAACATGCGAAAGAGGGCAATGTATAGAAACTTGAGAAATATCCTGTGCCATGTACTCCGTCCACGGTGATGCTGTTTCTGTTTCACTGATGTGTGGTAACTGTCCGACAATCTGGTGAATGACATCTCTCTAGTGAAGAATACCGCTCATAATTCACACCCTTACGTTAACAAAGCCTGGGGGAGTTCAATGGCATACATTAGCATAACACCCCAACACTATAATGTTAATCAACCACCCTACCACGCAACCCTCCATAAGACAGCTGGGAGGGGGAATAATACTAACTCACCACACTATGGCCTTTTCTGTGTTAGGGGATTGTTCTTTTCAACCACACTCACAGTAGACCGATTCATACAGGCCTACGTGATAAAAAAACTCCATTGTAAAAAAAAAAGTGATATGAGGCTTACCCCGTTATAATACGTTCAGATACCTCGAAGATATACTTTGATTAGACCTTGAACCATACGCACAAACAAAGTAGAAATGAACTGAAAAAATATATACAGTATATCGAAGTAGGTAAAAAAAATATTTTGTTTGAATTCACCCAACCAAATTGTTCATGTTAACCAAAATTATTCTATATTAAACAGTAGGTTACGTATTATAAAAATAGTTATTCAGTAATTACTAACAGATAAATTGGCATTGAAATTATCCTAATATTTTGATATACAGATTGTTGGGTGAAGGGGAGTGATGACCTTCTTGTTAACTCTATGTGTTAAAATATACACATCTTCATAATTGATCAGGTAAAACAGTTGACGTGTTGCTTCCAATTTAATTAATGCCCGCCTTACGTTTTTTTTTAAATATACGATTACGTCACGGGGTCTTATATTTTATTAGTTAACCTCCACCTCAAATTAACCTCTCCCATTTTAGATTCCTGATTACGCCCTTGCCCTACACCCCTCCCCCTCCCACCAATAATGAGAACAAAATACGATCGTGTGGGAAAAGAAATTTTAGAAACCCTCGGAACTTAAAAGTAATAAAAAAAATTTTAAACAAAAAACTCTTAGCGAAGTCGTTTGCATGCAGGCAGGCGATGATGCAAACACCCCCTCCCCTCCCTCCAACTTGCCGGTGGCCGGTCCACCCCCCCCCCCTTAATGACGTTCAAAACCTCCCACATTAAAACCGGCTCGAAATGGTTTGATAAACGGCCGGGGAACTTTGCAGGTCATCAATCAACGCGAAACAAAACAGCAACTGTGGTGTCTGCGCATAGTCGGTGGGAGAAAAATAGAGTAGGAAGGGGAAGGGAGCATAGGGTGGAATGTTGAAGGTGGCCGGAGTTGGAGCCTTAATAACAAAAAATAAAAATGCTTCACACCGCACGCAACGGAGCTCTGTTAGCTGGGCTGGCGAATATGCGTCGACGACAGTAAAAAAATGAAGTGTTCGTAGCTTGCATCCGTTCATTTCCCAGTGTTGCAAGGTAATCTGGTGCTTTCTCAGTGCTGTACACACTCGGCGCACACAGCAGGTACCAGTAACCAGAGTGGAGCCGGCATGTAGTGCGGCCACTCACGAGAGAGAGGCGAGGCTCCCATTACACACGTATTGTGACGTCAACTGTACTACTACGTCAGTACAGCCGAAGAAAAATACAACTCACCTTGCAAAAGTCATCACACGCCGCTGCTCTTTCTGAACTGGAGAAGAAATGATTGAAGGTTACTTTGGCGTAAGTGTGCCCATTCGCTGAATGGTTGCGCGTGGCCTCGTGAACGGGCCTTGTGCCTGATTGGCTATTGCATGCAGCGAATTGTTTTCCTATTGGCTGGCGCTGCCGGTTGGTGAGTAGGTTATACCAGGCGCTGAACGACGAGCAAAGTTCCGACACTCGATTGGCGTGTGAGGCGGTGGTGAGCGAGTGAACATACGGTCCTTTGTGTGGCTCTTAACAACGAGCTCTTGAGAGCCTATGAGAGCGAAGCGAGGTGTGTTCGGAGCAGCACTGGAATGAAAGGGCGGGAGGAAACGAGAAATCCCCGAGAAAACCCGCCGCCGACACGATTCCCACATGCGATAATCCGGGAGCGGCGCCGTCGGGAATAGAAACTGGCTCGCCTAGGTGTGAGGCAAGTAGTCTACCCACTACACCACCGCGGCCCCCTATATTATTTAAGTATTATGTGTATACACGGTGCATTAGTTTCATTTATATCATTCTCTAAATGTTAAGGTAATGTCCATGTTTGTGAGGTCATATACAAGCTTAAATAATTACATCAATTTTGGAGAATAGTCCATCCACGATTACTTCCAACTTTTCTGAAGACCTGCTAAACTTGTAGTTATAGGAAATTCCTCCGCCTCATGCAAACAAAGCCTAACCAAGTCTAGGGAATTACAATAAAGGGATATCGCACCGCGTTCGTGCGCATTCAGTGTAATAATATCTTGCATGAGAACTATTTCTTACTAAACATTACCAATACACCTATTTTCTTAATTTTTTATTTGTATTAATTATCATTGAAATATTATAATTAGCAGATGAAATATAATTAAAATTCAATTCAACATAAAATTAGTTTTTTTTTTTTTTTCTTTCAAAAATATGAAACGTTTGTGATACGTGCCGGTGTATTTTGGAAAGAACCGAACACATCACAGATGGGGTGATTTTTCTAAGGTTGGATTTGAAAACCGCGAATATACTATAATTAAGTTGCTTGACGGTAAACTGCTGAAGGCGTGGTTTACGCTAGGTCAGGGATTTTTCAGGCGTGGAAAATATCCTAGCTAGGTTCACCTTGAATCACACGATAGAAAAGAAACAATGTGACGCGCATGCCCAACTATAATTGCACTTACCGGCAAAATGGCCGCTCTAATGGTTAACAACGTGGTGATACATCGTTCGTTTGTCCTAAAGTACATTTGTCCTCGAATTTAAGGAACGTCTAGCACACTCGAAAACAAAAAAAATTATTTGCTAATATAAAACCAATTCAACTAATCTACTTATATCTGCGTACAGGTGTAATGAAAAATTATTGTACACTTTTGTCTCAGAAATATCATACTGGCGGTAGAAAGATTACACTTTTGCACGAAATACAGTTTAGAAGGCGTACTGATAAATCTTTCATCTGAATAAAAGTTACGAGAGGAAAAATTTACAACAGAACGGTTTTTAATAGATGTAAGAAAAAAACCGAAAGAGTTTGAAATATGTGTGTAATACTGACTGTACCCCCGAGTGACTTAGAACTACAGCACAGCAAATGTACAGGTGTGTAACCGCTAAATGTGGAGAGAATTTCCGTTCTACACGGGAACAAGATGTTGTTCGACTAGACTTGGATGTCGGAATTTCTCCTCAACGAGGTACAGTTACTTCAAAGTGTAACTTGACACGATATCCCAAGGGCGTCAGGTGTAATTATAGTATGAAGTATGGATTTCTGTTTGGTGATAGTTCATATAAGATCAGCTAGACATCATACAGGAGTTGTAAACACAATTATAAAATACGTCGTCAAACTGACATACTTTAAGTTAGGAGTTGACAATAATGTTACCAGCACACAGACTTAATTATTTACTAGTAAACCTGCTGTATAACGAGTTACAGAATTACGGTATATGTATATATGCATCCTCCAACATGTTCAGTCCTATACAGGGTTACACCGGCTTCGAACTTGATCCAATAGCAATGAATTCTTGCACAAAATAAGCTGATTTTTTTTTAGGACACCAGAAAGAATTTTCTTCTGTGTTGCGCTCAGATTGGCTGCTATGAAGTATATAAATCGTATGATTAAAATCGTTAAAATTAGCGAGATATTCTGCATTCGTTCAAATAAGTAAGGCAGGTCAAGTTATATCTACTTTTACAGTCAAAGTAAGGGAAGTGTTTATTTTGAAACAAAATTGCCAACATTAATAACCGTAGTAAGGAGTCATAAATAACTACGAGGGCATGTTTTTGAGGTTAGGATTTCCTCATTTCGTTTGCATTCACTTGCAGAGGCGTAACCAAGCACACGTTATTGTGTTTGCAAACGTGATCAAAACTTGACTGCCGGACGAATTTACGAGGAAAAAGTTTAGACCGAAGTTTATACTAATGTAAGCGCGTTACTTACACAGCACGCGGAATCGCATTAAATTTAGTTGCTATATTAGAAAATATCGAGAAAGAAGAAGTGGCATTCGCTGGATATCACGGGACGGGCTTAACATCTTAAAAATGTCCATAAGTCGACGTAATTACGAAAAACGGAGGTGCTCTCCGTAGGCCTACATATAAAATATATGCAAACACACTGTAATTCTTACACCTTCCGGAGTCTTGAACGAGCAATTCTGAGGCTTGAAAGAAGCGTTCTTTGCTGTTGTAAACCTAGAGTGAGTGTTCTGGAGCAGATATGACAGCTATTCCACTTACATAGAAGCAATTATAAATATTAAAAAATGACCACGTCTTACATGTAACACAATACGTCACTCGAACATTTCAACAAAACGAAAAAACTAAATAAATGTTGTGCCACTTGACTGTTGCGCAGTGAACATCGAGGTCTTGAGAGCCGATGAGGGTGACACGAGGTGGGTATGGAACAGCGTCGGAATGCAAGTGCGGGGGATACGGGAGATCCCCGCGAAAACCCATCGACCAGCAGCAATGTCCAGCACAATTTCCACTTACGACAATCCGGGAGCTGCCCCGTCCGGAATCGAACCCGGAACACCTTGGTGACGACTGCCCGTCCACGACCCCTTTATCTTAAAATACGTTAGGTGACATTGTCTCACATTGGTCTTGGGTTAAACCTTGACGTTCTCAATGCCACTGTAGGATTAAAAAAATGTCTTTCTTACGTATATTTTACACAAAGCTACGTACAGCCATAACGAAAATAAACTTCTTTAGTAACACTACGTCATAGAATCACATATTCACAGAAGGTTCGTAAAAATAACGGGACGTTCGTACAAGCAAAGTGTTGGTAATTGTACGAATATTTCAGTACAATTTATAACTAGTATTTATTGTCTGTAATTCTACTGAAACTTTTTTTGTTTACAAAAAAAATAACCACTGTAAAAATATGTGCCCTGATCAAACATATAAACCAATCTATGGCACTTCTTCCACCGAGAATAGTTCTCAAAATCAGAATTGAAGTCTCAATTTTCCCCCCGGTGTGCTAGTGGGTAACACGAGACGCAAAGCGCGAGGAAATTGTTTGCACAGCCGTGTATGTTTGCGGAGAAATCAAAAAAAGAGCTGCTCGGAAACTTTGGCAATTATCGAGCGATACACGGACGTCAGCTTCAGTTTCTTCCGGATGACTTAGTGGGGACCTGGCTACCCCCCCCCCCCCCCTCAACAACGGGAAGCCGGCCTCATGGCACGCGTTCAAAGTCCCGTCTCTGCAGAAAGAAGAGAAAGGAATAATGGGGTTTTATGGAAGTGCGGGATTTCCACTGCGGCTTAACTTTCCACCGGCAGAAAGAAGAAGAGGGGATGTAAAAAAAAATGAAGCAAGTATTCGGCGATGTGAAAAATTATGGCGTGCTCTTTGTGCTACTGGCAATGCAAAAGTGATTCTTCAAAAGCGTCTGAACGTTTCATGATATATTGCTCGGCTTTCTGCGATGGTGCTACGATGTCTGGATGGTTATGCCTAATGATGAAATGGCGGGGATGAAGGAAGATCGTGTTTCATTAAGAGATTTAAAAATACTTTTAAATTAATGGATGGAGATACACTCGCGCGTTCATTTAATAAGGCATGGAGAAAAAACATAACGCTCTCAAGAATAAAACAGACTTACAGATACTTGACAATTGCATGTCTATTATACAATGAGTTAATGCAGATTTCTTAGCCTGGAGAAAATTAACAGTAGACGCGTTATCAGGTCAAAGTCATGCAACAGGAGTTTTTCAAATCACTTTAGTGGTAATGTTATCTAGTTAGGTGTTCGTATTTAGTTACTATTTATCTAAATATTTAAATTATTTTTGTTGTAGGCTGTTTAATTGAAATCGAACTTTGAAAAATGCCTCTGCCCTACCCTGCACGAGTATTCTGACGGGCTTACTATAACTTGCATGCGCCCAGTAGCGATGCAGAGAAAGTAGTTCCGTTTAACATTGATGTGAAACATGCGTGAATACTGAAATCATTCCTTGGTTTTCTCTTTTCTTGAATGCGCATAAGTGTAAGAATTGTCACATTCATAAAATATTTCCTTTTATAATAAATTCGCAGTTTTACTTGACCGACGCATTAATAAAGTGGTAAGGCCCATAGTAATATTAATTATACATATGAGGAAGAATACAACATGTCCGTAAAAGTAGATATTAATCAGGGTTTTCAAAACTGCTTCTACTAATTATTTAGAACGTAAGAGGAGAGTAGAAAGCAAATATGGTAGACACCATAGAAAGTACTCAACAGGAAAGTAACCGAAGGTAACGTAAGTTCTACGGCGTTTCTGATAGATCAAAGGCTCTTCCAATGATTCCAGGATAACAAACTCGGTAAGATCATTGAATGCAATTGCAATATACACAAGTTTTAAAACAATCGAATTTTCGATCTTGACTATGCCGGCCTGATTACAATAAAATATTCACAGAGAACGGATATAAAATTGCAACTTAAATATTTTGAAGTGATTGTATATGATTCAATAAAATTAATTGATCAGAAGTATTCTTTCTCCCTGAAACTACAAGGTATTATTTGCTAACTAACTTATAATAAGTGTTTCCGGAGAGTCGAAAAAATAAAAAATGAAAGATCCAATCATTATTCTGTCAAATAACATCCTTTAATTATTAGTATTTTAAAAAATATTATACAAAATTAACGTCAAAATATTAACCAATTTGCCTGTTGAAGTGACTCTCAAGCGGACCATTAAAGATTAAGAGCTTTAGTGAAATATGTATCCTGACGTTTACCTACTAAATACTAAATGGAGACACGTTTAGTTAAGTTAAAAACTTGCAATGCACACTCCCACGGAAATATACATTATTCCTAGCCGAAAACGGACTATGCCAGTAGACTTTCTCCGCTGTCAAGAAGTACGGTGCCTCGAAGGTGTTTTACTACAATTATTTAAAAAAAAAACTACCAAAGTTCAAGGATTGCAATTCTGTTTCTGCAATTAATTATTGTAAAGTGCAGCACTTTTTATAACATGAACACAGTCGTAAGTTAACAGAAAAAATTGACACCTGTTCTTGAACGATCAAATATATTGTTACGTGCTGCAGCTGGCGCCAAATCAGCTGCCCCGCGCCGTAATCGGAGACCCACCTCGCCCTCCCCTCTTCCCGGAACGATGCGCTCGCGGCCTCCTGATTCCCCCTTCTGGGAATCCCGTGAATGCCAACAGTGGCGAGACTTGCTGGAGTCACAGACCTCCTCTCGCCTGCTAGAGTTTCCGATACGTTTAGCGACGACACAAGAATGTTCTGGTGAGACTTGCTGGCGCCTCAGCCCTCCGCAACGTATCACGCGAGTTGGGGAAGATTCTAGGTCGCGGCCTAAGACACTATATATATATATACTGCCGCAACCCAGCGGCCGGCAGTCTTTGATGGAGACCGCCTGGCCGAGTGTGCGCGAGCGAAGAAAGTGTGGTCGACGACTGGAGATTGCGGGACGACGGCGAGTGAGGTGTTCGTGGCTTGAATGGACGAGAGGGTGTGAATCCGACGAGTGAAGCCTACTGCGCGTGAGGCCGTTTGGAGGACTCTAGAACATTGCGACTGGCGGGACATAGACTGAACAGAGGTGGGACTGAATAGAAGTGTAATACTGAGTTTATTGTAATATTTGAACTGTCAAATATGGACGCATAAATTATAAAATAATTGAATAGCTGGATACACTGTCTATTGGGATTGATCTTTAATTGTTTTATTTAATTTATTTCTTTGTAGTAATTATAAATTTGATTAATTGGTGTCAATTGTGAACAGTAAGTGATTTCAATTTATTGTGAGAATTTGAGTCCAGAGAATTTTGCTGTAGTTATTGTAAATAAAATAAGGAAATTATAATTAATTCTTTTATTTGATTAAGACCTCCATCCTTTAACGAACTTGGTATAGCCCACTTAATTTCTAAAGAGAGAAATTATAACAATATAATAATCGCAAATTTCAGCTCTAAACACAGAGACAAAGAAGGTAAGCATTTTTTAATTCTACCGGAAGCTAGCCAAACACAATAAAGGGACCACGGTGGTGTAGTGGTCAGACTTCTCTCATCCCACCAAGGCAAACCAGGTTCGATTCCCGTCTGGGTCGCTCCCGGATTTTCGCACGTGTTGGTCGGCGGGTTTTCTCGGGGAACTCCCGTTTTGTGAACTCACTCAATCCACTCCAAACACAACCAAGCGGCCGCTGTCAGACAGCTTGCACGTTAAGAGTAGGATGGACCCCCATGGGAACTCCGCGTCCAAGGTCAAGAAGCGAGGGAGCGATACGGGCGACACTAACACGCAAGCCTAGTGCCTCATCGCTCCTACGCTCAAGGCGTGCAGTCTTTCCGTCGTAATGCTGTACTGTGGAAATTAGTTCTGTAACATAGGTGTTTTATTACACGCGAAGAAAGCCCACAGCTTAAACCACGTCCGTATCTTTGTACTTTTTTCTTGCCGCTTAAGGCAACTGCATAGGCAAGCTTTAAAAATTCTATATTTGATCATCTTCACGAATTTTTTTCACCAAGAATACACTGAATATGACAAAAAAAAAAAAAAAAAAAGTAGGGGCGTAGAAAAAAAAGTTTTTTTTTTTTTCTTTCTGACAAGAAATCGTATTTGTAGAACATTTATTTACCGAGATACGCGTAATCGCGCAAATAACTATTTTACCAAAAATGCGGGGGTCCATCCCACTCTTAAACAGCAACATGCAGCCAATCCGTACTCGAGTACTCTTGCACCGGTGGCATACTCACTCTTTGTTGCTTCTGCACAGTTGTCTGCTGTGACAGCGCGCTGGCTGGAACAGTGTTGCCAACCGTTATCAGATTGTATATTTCTCAAGAAAAAAGTTCTCACAGTACAATAACACAATATGTTCGTGATTGGTTATCACTTGCTATGTACTACTAATATTTTCATAATCATCCGTCACCTCACGGAAATTAACACAATGAAATGCTTTCAACCAGCTTTCATAAACAGTTTATTTGCACTTATTAAATTACTATTAAAATTATATATTGGATATCTGACCGTTACAGTATACTCAATTAGTCTGTACCACTCGTCCAATCTGTCCAACCTTATTCAGTAAAGATGTTACAAAGTCTTCCTGTCCGGAACGTTCTGGAGTCCCCCCCCCCCCCTTCTGCGGGCCAACACAGCCGCGAACACACACGTCCGCACCAGTCTCTCACTCTCATTGCCGCCTGCCCTCATCTTAAGCGTCCCTTGGTCGCCAGAAGGCTTTCAAAGGCTGTCGACCCTCCACATGTGGAGGCATTTATAGGAGCAGGTGCCCTGGCCCAGAACCTTCGTCACACTTCTGGTTGCGCCACAAGGGAGGGGGGATTACCAGACAATTCGTGCAATAGCCTGCGGGCGTGTAACACCTCCCGCAAGTGTGGTAGGGAGAGGGGCCGTGACGACAGTTCAGATCAGCTGTCTATCCCTCCCCTCCCCCCCCAGGCCAGATAACTGCGGCCGTGTAAAACCATGCGGAGGGGCATGGTCGTGGTTACTAACACTGCCCCGAGAATGGCTACGCAGCGTGACAGGTACCGGCGCGTAACAGTATGTGCTAAATGAATTAATACTGTATAATGAATAGTAGTTCGCAAATTATTCAGATAAATGCGTTGCTTAAATGTGTAATTTGTAGTGGAATTTCAGAATGCGTGTTGCCGACTTGTTGGTCTTTATGATGGCAACACAGCGCAGAGCAGGAACCTGGCTTGCCCCGTCATTATCTGAGGGGGGAACCAAAACCCGTGTATTGTGTGTGAAAGGTGAGGGACAGCAATTCTCCATAACCTTGGTACGTACACCACATGGTGTCACGGGGACGGATGAAGGGGAAACACCACAGGCTTAGTAACGTCAAAAAAAAAGGGAGTATCAGGTGCTACAATGTATCAATTTTCGCCAAGCCGCAAAAGAAGAAGGGCGAGAAAGACCTGAAAATAATAATAGACGATAATCAAGACGTCCCGCCTCCTCGCCTCCCGGTGAGCGACTCGGAGACGCTAAGGCGTGACGGACAAGGCGATGCGGAGGACCGGAGACCGGCTATTAAAGCAGTCTGGCGAAGACGAGAAAGTCATGGGGATGGAAAGGAATTGTCCGGCCTTCAGACATGCCCTCCGACGCCGAGCTGCAAGAAAGCAGACAGCACTGCCCTTTCTCCGGCCCGAGATTATGTGGAGGAGCAGTAGTGGAATTATATACATACATACATACCCACCTCCGTGCGTGAAGACGAGACGGGAAAAGAAAAGAGAAGTGAATGACTGGAAGAGGGTAAAGGAGAAAGAATAACTTTATACTCTAAGAACTTGAGGGTAGAAAAAAGAAGCTAAAAAGTGAGGCTTTTGTTAAGGGATGCAAAACCCTCGTAAAACAGATGAGAGGTAAAAAAAAAAGGACTTTGCATCTCCGGGATGCAATAGTCGGTCGAAGACGAGAGGGTGGTGACAAGTTGAAAGACCCGCGGGGACATTAGAAGAATTTGAAGATAATTTTAGATTTTCGAGGTTCTATGTGTCTCGTGGAAATGCTGATGGCCTCAAAGTTACAGAGAATTCAAAAATCATCCGCTCTGTATCATGTGGTTGTTTCTGCGCACCAAATGGGGCGACGATATCTTATATAGGAAAGGCGGCCATCACTATTAAACGTGAGTCCTGTGTGGCGACTTACGAAACGAACACACACTTCTAACAAGTGTGTGTTCTAACAAGCTGCCCAAGTAGCATACAACAAGCACATAACAGTTGGCCAACTGTTGGCACACGTGATACATGTTCGCCCACATGACTGTGTTTTTTTATGTGGTACACAATAAGAGCAAGTGAACAATACAGACTGTATTTGCTTGGGAAGTATTTTTGATGTGGGCCATTAAACACAAAATGATTGACAGAATTTAATGTATGGGCCACAAGCAAACATCAGTGAATCGCCCACTGGCATCTTAGAATATGCAGAGAATATGTGGGTGATGTTTGCCAAAGAGTACTTAATATAAGATCATGTTTGTACATAAAGCCCTCACGTAGTAGAACAATTCATTTTTGATCGTTGGGCTTCATCATGTGGGCCCCAAGTAGCAAACAACAAGCAGTTAACAGTTAGCCAACTATTGCCAGTGTCGATAACGTTCGCATTTATGACTGTTTGTATTTCTTATATGGTTCACAATCAGGTTATATAAACAAAAGTGACACTACCTGTTTTACAAATACTCGTAACGTGGGCCAATTCTCTCACGACGATTGTTATATTTCAACAGGCGCCACATAAGCAGATGATAAAGGAAATGTTAACTGTTACTTACTGTTGGGAAAATATTAGCACCATGTTTATGGGACATTTACGGCATACCCACTGTTGTTCACTGCTCGGGACATAATAGCAGCATACTTACCGCCTTTTGTGGTATGCCAACTGTTCCCTATTACTGAGGAAACATGATCAGCAAGCTTATGTTTCCATTTACGGCATATCGACTATATGTTGTGGTGCAGTAGCAAATAGCATATGTATATTCAATTGATTTTTTATTTAATTCATATATGAAGTAAAATTATCACGTGGCATTGCTAGTAATAGTAAAAACTAGTTTTTAGGCTAGAAACCTGCAAAGCAAACATGCGAAAAAATGCGTTATTTTGCATTTTTTATTCTACCTGAAAGAAGTCCGAAACTAAAATACTTGTCTTTAAATAAAACATATAAATCCCAGCATTGACTCGTGATACGAACATTATCTATATAGCAAAGCTAATAATGCATAATGTATGTGAAGTAAGTATCCAGATTTGCTTATAAGGTCGTATATGAATACACAGTAGATAAGTTGATACCATACTGAACTGTAGACGAGAGTTTCGAGAGTTCGGTTCGGGGTTTCTCCAAAGAAATTTACTAATTGTGAAATAAAGCTGAGGACAACACTCATGGATGTGGTAAATACATCAATTTTATTTCGTTACTCACAATTATTTTTTGGTTTTGAAAAAGGATTGCAAACTGCACCTATGTGGGCCACAAGTGGCCAATAGCTGGGCCACAAGTGGCTTACCAACAGTTGGCTAACGACATGTGGTTTAGTTATGGCAGGCCAGAAGCAGAAAGACGGAAGTGGCCGGCTTGTGGTTAACTTATGGGTAACTCTTGGTTTGCCAGACATCAGCCGACAGTTCTTCAAGAAGTGGCTCGCTTGTGGTTGACTTATGGGCAACTCTTGTTTTGCCAGACATCAGCCGACAGTTCTTCAAGAAGTGGCCCGCTTGTGGTTGACTTATGGGCAACTCTTGTTTTGCCAGACATCAGCCGACAGTTCTTCAAGAAGTGGCCCGCTTGTGGTTAACTCAAGGGGAACTCTAGTTTTGCCAGACATTGCTGAGAGTTAAATATCCGTATGTGGCCCATGCGTAAACACATCATACCACAGTCATCATTCATCATGTGTGCCACATGCATCTGCGGGTGCATTCCGCGTCTTGAAAGCCTGTGGATACCGCATGTGGGCTGATTGTCCACAATCAGATCTGCACTTGTGGGCCAACTATATTTTGCTACTTGGGTGAGTGCTTTCAAAACGTCACGTACATTAAAAACGCAAATCAGAGTACTTCAAAATTGCTAACAAAGGCTTTGATAAAGTACTGTATCTCAAAATATGCGGCTAAAATCCACAAAAAAAAACCTATTCTAATGGCCCTGCATTGAACCTCCCTACAGACTTTCCACGAATTAAATAATAGGGTTACCGCTGAAAGTGCCATACAGACAGTGCGACAAGATCACTGCACGCCATCTAACAAGGCAGTGAAACAGATGTGATGTAATGGCCGGGGCACGTCATATAGTTCCACGAAATGTGGAAGTAAGCTAGGAAGAGGAAACTCTTCAGTGCGTGATGCCGGCAAAAGCGGACGTAAGCATAATCCGACTGGCAGCGCAGATAATTGTGAAAAGGTTCTGCGGAACTACGGACATAGTGGCTCAGTATGCTATGCCTGCCTTTCAAGAATATGTCTTAGATGATGTTCCAAGGAGTAGCCTTACGCAAGTTGCATTGTCGAAAGTATGCACTCATTATGGATAGATAATGTAATTTAAATATATTTAATTTTATCTGGTTATTTTTTAATTAGTTACATTTGATGTTTATATTCCACACAGGAAATCAAAGGCCTGGAGTTTTTTTTCCCAGTCTACAATGTGGAACTTATGCCACAATTAAAAAAATTACTTAGCCGTTGATCTGATACAAAATCATGTGTTGATCACGTGGTGTTGAATTTGTGAGGGACGTAAATATGTTACTGTCATTACTGATCTTATCATGACACGTGGCCACGCATTTTAATATTATATCTTCAGTAAGATATTAAAGAGTGCCGCCTACCTGGGACGCCAGACTGTAAGCGGGGACCCATTGTAAACAATTGGGGACTAGCATGAACACAGGAACCAGTCCGGATAATTATGCATCACGTATGGGCGCCAATGTAACAGTATTAGGGTGTGATTCCGCTTTATTGTACTACAAGGAAGAGTATATGTGTAAATGTCAGTATATGTGGACATTGAGATGTAGACGAGTGTGTAATTAGACTTTGGACTGGTAATGTATCCAAACATGTGATGTATACAATGTAGCGTGAGAACCAGCACTAGGTAAGCTAGGCTGCTTTGCATACTACAAACACACACTGTAGAGAAGCCTGCTTAAACCAACACACCTGATGTAACGAGCAGGTAAACTGGATCTTACCTTTACTTACCAGCTCAGTGTAACCAGCTACATTACACAGTAGGTACTCCTTGGCGAATTGGAACTGCCTTGTGTACTGGCCTCAATACACTCGTATGCAAATTATACCCTTGGAACACATTACAGGACAACAGTGGGAAGGACCACTCATTACTGATATTTTTATAAAAATGCAAAACAGACAGTGTAATAATGAAATATTTTAATTATAAAAATTATTAATTCAGTTTCAAAGTAAGACAAGCTCCTTAATAATGTTTTATTGAAAGCAATATAAAATAGCACGCAGCAGCGTAAAATAGCGGTATGTACGTATGCCTGATTAGAATACCAGTTATGCATCACGATTTGATTAAATAAAAACAATGTCATCTATTGTGCCTTAGCCGCAATAATAATTCAAATGTTCAGTCAAACTTAACAGTTCGGCTAGTTTAAAAAAAAAAAAAAAAAAAAAATCTCACACTCATGAATTTAAAATCACTGCTCGTAAGCTTGCACAAATTTAAATGTCTACCTGGCTATCAAAGTACTATTAACTGTAGAGCAGATTTAATATACACCCAGGCACATTTTCAAGGGTCTTATTATTGTCTTACTTTTAGTTTAAGCCTTTTTTAAGCGGAGCACAGCCTCTGCTGGCTGCTAGCCTGTGGGACCCTTAAAGAACAAGATGGACGTCAGCTTATCACATCATTACCAGATCTCTGTAGAGGTTACATAGTCAAATTAACGTTGTTAGCATAGCGCTTAGGTGTAAGATGCATTCCTGACCAATTGCATGAATAATGACATCGCCATGTGTAGCCAACCTAAGCATTTTAACACATTACTCACAGACTTGACAAAACAAAACAAATAAATAAAATTAAATACGTGCAAGTAAAATAGTATAAAATGAACGAATTATTAACTTATATATACGTAGCAACATAAGCATATTACATAATATAAACAAAAATGTTTGTGAGAAGAAAGAAAATAGCATGTCATTTTACCTTGATCTGTAAAAATAATAATATGCGCACGGAACAATACGTTGCACCATGAGGGGAAAAAAAAACTATAATTTAAAAAATGCTCGACATGTCTCAGTCACGTCTGTTTACGAGTAGCATCAAAGAAAAAAATGTCTCGTCTGAAGACTAGTAGATGTTTTCTACTTCTTTCTATAATGTATAGTTTTGAAAGCGAAATTGTCTATACGGAAGTTTTCGGTAGACTGTTATGTTCAATGTTACGCCTTACAATAATAGAATCACTGCTAAGACACTCGCTGTTATGTTCAATGTTACACATTACAATAATAGAATCACTGCTAAGACATTCGCTGTTATGTTCAATGTTACGCCTTACAATAATAGAATCACTGCTAAGACACTCGCTGTTATGTTCAATGTTACACCTTACAATAATAGAATCACTGCTAAGACACTCGCTGTTATGTTCAATGTTACGCCTTACAATAATAGAATCACTACTAAGACACACGCTGTTATGTTCAATGTTACGCCTTACAATAATAGAATCACTGCTAAGACACTCGCTGTTATGTTCAATGTTACGCCTTACAATAATAGAATCACTGCTAAGACACTCGCTGTTATGTTCAATGTTACGCCTTACAATAACAGAATCACTCCTAAGACACTCGCTGTTATGTTCAATGTTACGCCTTACAATAATAGAATCACTGCTAAGACACACGCTGTTATGTTCAATGTTACGCCTTACAATAATAGAATCACTGCTAAGACACACGCTGTTATGTTCAATGTTACGCCTTACAATAACAGAATCTCTGCTAAGACACTCGCTGTTATGTTCAATGTTACACCTTACAATAATAGAATCACTGCTAAGACACTCGCTGTTATGTTCAATGTTACGCCTTACAATAATAGAATCACTGCTAAGACACTCGCTGTTATGTTCAATGTTACGCCTTACAATAATAGAATCACTACTAAGACACACGCTGTTATGTTCAATGTTACACCTTACAATAATAGAATCACTGCTAAGACACTCGCTGTTATGTTCAATGTTACACCTTACAATAATAGAATCACTGCTAAGACACTCGCTGTTATGTTCAATGTTACGCCTTACAATAACAGAATCACTGCTAAGACACACGCTGTTATGTTCAATGTTACGCCTTACAATAACAGAATCACTGCTAAGACACTCGCTGATGCGGGTTGTCAACGCTCACTTCACGACATATCCACTCTTCCAAGGACTCTGACGTAACAAATACGCCCTATGAATAAAACGTTTAAAAAAATTGCTCCATGCATGCCGTGTTTAGTTGTTTCATAACTATGGCATGTATCACAAGTGTTTTATATTCGTGTTAACATAAAAGTACCTTATTTTTAGTTAAATCGAACTGTTATTTATAGTTAATAATAAATTATAATATTTCATTTAAAATTAATAAGAATAGAAACAGGGAGTAAACAAGTGTTGATCATACCTAGTAATAAATACCTTTTAAGCAAAATATTATTACATTGAGTGCGCACGAATACGGTGCGTCGTCCATATTGGTGTAATGTTCCAAACTGCTAAGCCTTTGTTGCATGAGGCGGAGGAATATCCTGGAAGTATAACTTTAGCAGAGCTTCACAGGGAAGTAATCGTGAACGGACTTTATAGTCCATTCACGGTTTATTCGAAAGTTTTGAAATAAACCTTTGAAAAATCACCCGATTTTTTTTCGTATCTGGAAATCGTGCTGGACGATGCCACTGGTTATCGGGTTTTCTCTGGGATCTCCCGTTCCCCCCGCCCTTGCATTCCGGCTCTTCTCCATACCCGAATCATTTCACCCTCATTGGCCTCAATACCAACATTTTAAGAGCCGTCCAAATCTCTCAACTCCAACAAATGTTTGCAGTGAAGTTCAAATTGGTGGGGTAAAACGTTACCAGTGCCTAAATATTGCAATCGCAATATTGTCTCGCATGCAGTATGTTGCGGTATTGTCATGCGTAGTTAAGATTTTGTGCCTCTTTTCCTTGTAAAGTTTTTAACCAAAAATGTACACTAAACAATCCAAGCGCCGTTAATATAATTATTTAACTCCACGATAGTTTCACCTGCAAAAAACATTAATGGCAAACGTGTCAGCGAATAAACAAGTTCTTCAAAATCGGCTTCACATCTGAACTTCAGTGTTCATAAAGGGAACTGTCATACGTGCATGCGCCGAACTGTGTACATACATACATATACATTCCTCCCTCATGACCAGTTTTTCATTACACGGGGTCAACAACGCAGTTCCCATCCACGGGAAATAAAATGACGCACTGCTTGGCACACAAAGCTTATGGGCAGCGAGGCGAGTAAAAAAAAGTTGTTCCCGTTTGCGCGGCAAATAATTTTGCGTGGTTACCTCGCCTCTGCGTCAACACATTTGCAAAAAACACAAGTGAATATTTCATTCATCACACATTGCCGCTCGTTCAGTCCCGCTAAAGTTCTTTTCACGCTCGGATTCGAATACCCGCCTTCGCCAAACTGGCGGGCTGGCTGTAAACACGAAGCTCTAGCCAGACATGGAGATTGATTGTATAGGGAAAGGAAAATTCCGCGAGTTAATTTCAGGACAAGATAGACTTCCATCCAACACGTTTACATTGAAATGTCACCTTTGCAATTGGAACAGAGTTCATTATAAATATCCTGGATGACTTTCAACCAATAGCAAACTAGCAAGAAAACAAGTAGCGAGTGCTATACTGTCAGGTGTGATGTAACACTGGCTACTCTCTTAGGCAGCAGCCAATGGACGAACATCTGGGCTCAAGTGTACACAGGACTGTGGAGTCTAGCCTACACGTCATTTTCCTATCCTCAGTAATAACTAGGGACAGGTAAGATTTAGCGTTTTAAACAGCGTGTATGCTAGACTCCACTGCCCTATGCATTTTCAAGCCTCGGCTTTCTGTTCACTGGCTGCTGCCCCAATGTGTAGCCAGTTTTACCTCAGAATAAGTTGCATGGTAATCGGCGCTTGTTTCCTTGCAGGTCTGTCATAGGCTCAGAGATCACCTGGGCGTGTCTAATAAACCGTAATCCAATTGCAAACATGACAGAAATGCATGTAAGTCTGTCTAGCTTGTACTAAAATAAATACGTGACATTTTCCACTTCCTAGCAATAACACTTCTGGACGTGGGCGATTGCAAGGTACGATGCT
The DNA here is from genome assembly GCA_029891345.1 of Dryococelus australis. Classification (NCBI taxonomy): domain Eukaryota; kingdom Metazoa; phylum Arthropoda; class Insecta; order Phasmatodea; family Phasmatidae; genus Dryococelus; species Dryococelus australis. The sequence continues at coordinate 2,138,614 of CM057001.1, forward strand.
TGCTGTTTGCTCACACCCACGATATTAGGACATGTCTTGACAACGAAGTCAAAACCTGTCGCCCTTATTGACCGATATAGTTCGGTAAATAGCCGCAAAGTATTACTATCAAAGAAGTGCTTGTTACATGCCAAATATAGTGGTCATTACAGTATTTACTCTTAAAATATGCATTTAAATAATTTGAGGATATATTTAACTGCTTGCGTACAGTACGTTATATACAAGCAATTTTGGAAGCTAAAGAAAAACAGTAAAACGATATTCTTCGTAGGGTGAATATAGGGTAGACCGATCTCTTGGATGCGCCAAACCAGTTTCCATGTCCCAACATTGAACTGCTTTTCTGCCAACACGACTACCAAAAACGCGTGGATTGAGTTTGAGGTTAGAACACGGTTTTCTAAACAAATGCTTTGATATGTTTGTACACTTTCTCTTACCTGTGTATAATGCAGTTTGATAAAATTCAAAATTGTAAAAATATTTTATTCATATAAAAAAGTGCTTCTCTTTTGAAACTTAATATGGCTGTAAAACAAACGCGTTCATCATTGTAGACCATATTACTTTGACAACAATTTGTGTTGGTTTGGAGAAGGGAAACTTATTGTACGTTGTTACGATAGCGTGGGTACGCCTTAGTTCGGCAGCCTGCCTGAACGCGCCATTACACATGGGACTGTAATCAGGTCAGTGGAAAGCAGATTGCATCAATCGGAACGCCGTTTCCCAAACCACTGCGCTCTGGAATACTCGCGTTTCTTCACATTTTCTGAATCGAATTTTGAAAAAAAAAACCATTATGTATGACGTGTCTAATTGTTTCCTGATTATGCCACGAATTACAAGCGTTTCATATATGTGTTAACATAAAAGTACCTCATTTTTAGTCAAATCTAACTTTTACTTATATTGTATTTATAAATTACATTTTCTCATGCATAACTAATATGAATAAAGAAAGAGAGAAAATAGCCGTGTTGGCAAAACTTAATGAGAAATAGTTCCTGTTGAAAATATTGTAGCACTGAGTGCGCATGGATGCGGTGTGTGTCCCTCTGGTGTAAATTTGAAACTTTGTTTGCGTGAGGTGGAAGAATATCCTGAAAAATGAACTTCAGCAGGGCTTCAGAAAAGTTCCCCCGCCAGAATGAGGAACCAGGATAAGATTGCGCGAAGTTGCAACGATGCAATGCGCCGTAACATCTAGCGCGATGACTTGTATGATGCTGGCCAAGCAAGATGGAATAACCGAACACTGTCGTAATCCTCTTATACTTCGGCATTATCTTTATGGTGGTACTCATCTAATTCGTAGACCATTGACGTGGCTCTAAAGGCTGTTTACGATAAAATGAGCACTTTTGAAATCAACCTTTGAAAAATGGCACTGCCCTTGCCTGCGTATATTTTAACGGGCGCACTGAGTGACATGCGGCCAGAAAAGTTGGTAACGATGGAGGGAAAGAAGTTCCATATCTTAACGTCAAGTAAATAAGCGTTAGTTAACCATTTGTGATGAATTTGCTTTCTGTTTCTTTAATGCATCGTATTGTAAAAATAAGCAGATTTTTTAAATATTTACTATTTTAACAATTTCACAGTTTCACTCGACGGCCGCATGGATACAGTGATAAGGCCCGTAGCAATGTTAATTTTATATAGAACGTAAGAATACACAACGTGCGTACAAGAAGATCTTAAGCACGGCTTTCAAAAGTGCTCATTTTACCGTCAATAGTCTGTACGAACATTGGAGTACGTAAAGGTTCTACCTGCCTGCGCAGCTATTTCGCGCTTTCGAGACCCGTGATCTCCAGTTGCCTCGTCGTATCTACGTACACGCTGAGAAAAACGATTTTCTTGAACCAAACAAAGTTTATTCTTCAATGAAACAATGTTTGTTTAGCGCAACCAAATTAATTGTTTGTACAGGGTCGATTAAATATTTTGTTGTAACCAAATTATTTTATTGTTCTCCTTTAGTTGCCCCAAATAAATATATTTGTTTAGTGCAAGTACAAATAAAGATTTGTTTAAATGTTATGTACATTAAAGAGTTTCGGTTAATATAAGATAATTAAGTATAACAGAGATTAGGACCCACATTGTTTGCTCCCAAGCAACCTCAACTAAAGTATAACAGAGATTAGGAGCCACATTGTTTGCTCCCAAGCAACCTCAACTAAAGTATAAGAGAGATTAGGGCCCACATTGTTTGCTCCCAAGCAACCTCAACTAAAGTATAAGAGAGATTAGGACCCACATTGTTTGCTCCCAAGCAACCTCAACTAAAGTATAACAGAGATTAGGACCCACATTGTTTGCTCCCAAGCAACCTCAACTAAAGTATAACAGAGATTAGGACCCACATTGTTTGCTCCCAAGCAACCTCAACTAAAGTATAACAGAGATTAGGAGCCACATTGTTTGCTCCCAAGCAACCTCGACTAAAGTATAACAGAGATTAGGACCCACATTGTTTGCTCCCAAGCAACCTCGACTAAAGTATAAGAGAGATTAGGACCCACATTGTTTGCTCCCAAGCAACCTCAACTAATGTATAACAGAGATTAGGACCCACATTGTTTGCTCCCAAGCAACCTCAACTAAAGTATAAGAGAGATTAGGACCCACATTGTTTGCTCCCAAGCAACCTCAACTAAAGTATAACAGAGATTAGGAGCCACATTGTTTGCTCCCAAGCAACCTCAACTAAAGTATAACAGAGATTAGGAGCCACATTGTTTGCTCCCAAGCAACCTCAACTAAAGCGACTACGTTCGTATCAATTAGGAATTTATATAAATACATACAATTCATATACTCTAAAACTTGCGCAAACAAATATTTCAAGTTTTACATTTAACTTTTTAGTTTCTTGTTCAGTATGTTTCATTAACCGGAAACTGCAAACTAACTGTACAACTGCAGGCCGACCTCAGCTCCCGTGATACAGCCGGTTACCTCGCCGTCTCGGTCTGCGGTCCGGGAGGTTCTGGGTGCGAACCCTACGTAAGGCATGGGTGTTAGTTTAAGTTAGTTAGTTAGTAAGCCGACCCCTTATTAGCCTTCATCTTTACCGGGGGACGTTAATAAGCCCTTTCCTATCAATATAATCTCAAGCTGTGTCTTAGAACGAAGGCGATCGAATGAGTAACCAAACAAATATACAGGCCTACAGTTGATTCAACGAAATATTTTGTTGAACGGTCCAAGTTATTTTTGGCCTAACACAGAGGTTTAGTTTTTTCAAGTCTGAGTTTTATTAGATGAACAAAATCAATTTTGTTGCTTTTCAAGTCAACAGAATATTTTGTCGGTGCTTCTACATATACTAATGTAAGGCCGTATGCAAATAACCTAAGTGTTTTTGTAGCTGGACCCAACCGTTCTCTTGGTGATAACACTACATACTGGACAGATTAACGTTTTAATTTCATTGACGCATGAATATAATCACTAAACCCATGACCTCGCGAAATTTTACATGTGGCGAAAGAATACAATACGAGGGAAAAAGGCGGCTCTTAACATCGAGGTCTTGAGAGCTGATGAGGCTGAAACGAGCTGAGTATGGACAGCACCAATGTAAGGGCAAGAGAAATGGGAGAACCCCGAGAAAACCCGGCAACCAGCGGCATCTCCGGCAAGATTCCCACATGCGAATGTCCGGAAGCGATCCTGCCAGGGGGTCGAACCCTGTTCGCCTTGGTGGGAGGCGAGTAGTCTGTCCTCCAAATCACCGCGACCCCGGCTGAATCGGTGTCAGGTAAACGGAGCGAACGAACAAATTAGGTTAACATTGGAGAACCACCCCCAAGAGATAAATTTGCCCCATCGTGAAATCCAAACTGGGGCACGCTATGACCAGGCGCTCAAACTAAACGTGATTTCCAGTTCGTAAACGGCTCACTTCAACCTACGGCGTTGAAGCTAAACGTGTCACGTATGACGGATATGTAACGGCTACTGTATGAGACAAAGCCACTACACACACGCCGTCATATGCGAGCGCCGCCAAACCTCAACAGCTGCCAATGGTAACAAAGGGCACTGTAAGCTGCTTGTTGCAGCTGTGTCAACTGGCAAGCGAAAGAACTGCAAACAACAGTGTGGCGCCAACCTTATATGGTAGACCAGAATTTATCATTTTACGTACGAAAATTATGTATTTTGGCTATGCTACATATTACGCTATAATACGCCCTTTTAAAAGGATAATAATCTGTTCGCAGCTTCTTTTTTTACATCTGTTAACACGAAGGTGTTTAATTTTTGGTTAAATTTAACTTTCATATATTTTTTATCTATAATTCACAGTATATAACTTATAATCAATTTGAATAAAAACAAAGAGGAAATAGGTTTGTTAGTAATGCCTTGTAATATATAGTTGTTATGCAAAATATTATTTCACTGAGCGCATGCATGGAGTGCACTTGCACTGTCCGTCCCTTTGGTGTAATTTTCTAGACACGGTTAAACTTTGTTTGCACGGGGAGGAAGAATATATAGGCAGTAGAATTTTACAGCGGCTTTAGAAAAGTTGGAAGTAGTCGGAACACTTTCCGTGAGTGTTTGATAACTAGTAAACCATTTGACTTAAATTTTTTTTTTGGAGGATAGTAGTATTATTATTTAATTTTAGGCGACATCATGAAAATGTGTTAATTGTATTTGTATATTTTACGACTGTTACATGAAGGCTCGAAATATTTGCCATAAACCATTAGACGTTTACGGTAAACTAATATGAGAAACAGTAGCTGGCTTAACCACTACTCGTGGCCGATCTCCCGTGGCACAGCCAATCGGTGCGCCACCGAGCTGGGGTACGAGAGGCTCTGAGTTCGAATCCCGTGTAAGGCATGTGTGTTAATTTAAGAAGACAGTTTGTAAGCCGTCACCTGCTAAGCTTTCAAGAATAAAACCGGGGGACGTTAAAAAGCCTTTTACAATACAATACAATACACTATTCGACCATGTGAACTAGTTAATTTTAATAAATATACGAAATATTTGTTTACGATTTTGATATACGCGCACACTAATATGTGTTTCAGAGTACACATTAACGTAATTTCCGTCCGGCAAACAGAAACGTTCGACAGTTGTTTTTTTTTAAATCTGTAATCCAGAAAGTTATAACAAACATTTACAAAGTAGGTCACCACTGGACTCGGGCATTTGTATTATAAAATATAACCCGACGAATGCGTCGGTTGCTCTGTAATTTTGTTTCCGAAACGCCCCTAGGTGAGGAAGAAAAGGGGGGGGGGGAGAGGGAGTGACAAAGGGAGGGAGGGGTCTGTTCGTATAATCACGTAACATCAAAAGAGATAGTTTAATGTTTCCCCATTTCCTCGATCCCGGACCACAAACTGGTTGTGATTTTTCACGGCCCAAGAGAGTATTTCCCCTCGCCATCTGTAACAGTAAAGAGTGCACATTTCCCATATTTTTTTTTTTTTTTTCCATGCGGACACCCCTCCCTAGTCCAGCGGACCTTTTTTTGCCGTCGACAGAGAAGCAGTGTGCAGGGCGCGTCCGGAAATAATGAACGCATCGACCCGAACAAGCGCAAAATGTCGCAGCGCAACCCGCGGCTTCGGTGCAGTAATTTAGTCATCTTGTTCCACTCGCGCCGGCTTGCCACGGGATGCTGTGGTGACGACTGGAGGAGGGCGCCCGGCAATTATACCACGAACACACACGATACACGCCCCTACGAGCACACACAAAAAATTCCACTCCCACAGATATCATTATAAAGACATTTAAGGGTAATTACCCTCCGAGCTGCCGGCTCCAAATCCCCCTTCGCCAGAAATAAAAACAAACAAAAAAGAAAAGAAAGAAGGATGAAGCGTCTTGGTGCCAGCTGCCGTCGTTAAAAGAACGTTCCATCCGCGAGGTGTGTGTTATTTTTCTCTCCTTGGAGCACCGCAGCCGAAACATACTTCGGCGATCCTCTTAATTACCATAGGGAACAGTGTGGCTGTTGGTGCTCCAACGCAGCGAGATAAATTGAATCATTAAAAGTGTTGGGGCCAGCAGCGGAAGGAAGATTTATCTCACCTCTCGCTCGCCCAGCGGATGAAATTGTGGCGCGAGTCGTTTTCCCCTTCTGATCATCTTAACCCGCTTATTCGGAGCCAACCGCGCGTTTTGGTCAGCAATCTTCTGCGACTGTGATCCTCGTTCTCTGGACAACTTGCTGAAGTAGCTGCGGCGCTTTGTATCGGCCCTGTCGCTTCCTGATTGTTGCCTATTTACCTGAAGCTCTGCTCGAGATCTGCTCCCGGACCATCGCACGCCATGGGTATACAAGCACACTGGATTGACGATCAATTATGTTTTTATACACAGCAATAGAATATAGAATATATTTCAACCAATTCCACCTGGAAAAGTAAACATGTTGGTAATAAACATTTAGAAAACAACGACGTATCAAAACTATTTGATAATATTAAGCACAAGAAGTACACTGCCGGACAGCGCACGGCGATGCTACCACCACGAAACTGTGAGAATAGCGAGAGTGTGGGTTGCCATGTCGGTACGTATACACACTCGACAAGCAGCGACCAACGTTCGTAGATACTGGTGTGGCGTGAGAATCACCAGACGTTACCGCCATGCGTAAATATTACACAAGAATGCCACAAAGACTCTATTGGCGTACTTAGAGCCGTATTAACACTCGTGTATCGGCTCTTGACTCTCTTCTTCAGAACAGATACTATATAATAAACGAATCTTGAGACTAGTTTTGTTGTAGCCCTCGCCTGAGAGTGGTTTCACATAAAACTCATTTTAACTGTTTAATAGTCGGCTCATGAGAATACCTCTTATTAATATATATCAAGAGAGACTGGAAATTAAATAAATCTCGTTTCAGGTAATTGATGTCGAGAGATGTTGAGACACGATTTCTACATGGTATTCGTTTATAGATGGTCCTATGTGTACATTTAAATGCGAAAATGTATTTATTTTGTACGGTTTTACTCCATATGAGATTAACAGGACAAATAAAAAATAATAAATATAAAACCAGTGTGTCGATTTTGATAAATTTGCAATATAAATGTTGTGTATGCTACTGTCCTCAGCGCAAAAGTAATGAATGTGTTTAAAGTAAAAAGAATAACATAAGTGCATGTTAGGAAAATAAACAAGAGTCGTAATATTGTATGTCACTTGGGACTCGAATTTGTGCACTGTTTGGTTTTATGTAATATGCACTATCGACCAAAAAGCAATTGGGCATCTGTCCACAATGTTTGCTCGGTGGTTGTCACCCCGTTAGAATCTCGTAGGGCCACCTCTTGCGGCTATAACAGCAGCCACCCTGTCTGGCATGCTCTCTACGAGTGTTTGCAGGACATCCACGGGGATTCGTCGCCATTCCTCTTGCAACCATTCCATGAGTTGAGCAAAGGATTTTGGCCGCGTCTGACGAGCCCTCACCGGGCGATCCAATTCGTCCCAAAGATGTTCTATAGGGTTGAGGTCGGGGTTCTGAGCGGGCCAGTCCAATCGGCGAACATTGTTGTCGGCGTACCACTGCATAGTAGCCCTTGAAACATGGCACCTGGCATTTTCATCCTGGAAGTAACACGGGTCCATTCCGTAAAAACGCCACAATGCTGGGAGCATTTCACTATCCAGAATGTTACAATAGGCCTCTGTGTTCATGTTACCACGGACAAACACTAGTGGTCCTACGCCGAAGTCCGTGAAACAGCCCCACACCATCACCTAATTTCCTAGTTGGCACTATACACTCCGTCAGAAGCCGTTCCCCGGGTAGACGCCACACACATACACGTCCATCGGACCGGAATAATGCAAACCTTGACTCATCACTCCACAGAACCTATTTCCACTGCTCCAGTGTCCAGTTGCGACGGTCCAAACACCACCTGAGTCGCCGAGCTTTATTGCTTGTCGTGATATGGGGCTTATGTGCAGATGCTCTTCCGAAATATCCAAGTCGGTGGACCTCTGTACGCAATGTTCCAATGGAAACCGATACTCCTGTTGCTGTATGAAACTCCTGTCGGATGGTAGCCAAGAGTTGTGCCCTATTTTTGACAATTTCAGGGTTCTGCGATTGGAGGTCGCTCAGAACGTGAGCATTGACACAATGCCCATCGACCTTCCACTTACGCAGGACGAATGCGACCATTGATTTGGGCCTGTTTACCTTCCGTGCAATTGCCCGGCTAGACAGCAACCTGAAATGGCAGCCCACAATCACGTCCTTATCGAAGTCCGATAGTTCTATACCTCGTGCCATCTCCTTGTCAATTGGTTCTACACCGGACTGCAGCGTATGGCGGCCACACAAGTCAAATGACGTACTGAATTGCGTATCTTCACGGGTGTCCAATTGCTTTTTGATGGATTTGCTTCGTAATGTGCGACGTACGTAATTAATGATCAATATGATTGTAGAAGCCATTTATTCTTAGTAAAGGGTTGTAATGTTCGTAAAATTATCGATAAATTATTAAACTACGTTTATTTTACGACTCATATAATTTCATATTTAAAATAGAGAAATACCATCTCTGAGGACTATTGCGTGAAAGTACGGCGATATTTCACCCTACTTGTAATAAAACTTTAATTTGAATTTCACAAGTAGAATGATTAATATTTATTCAGCCCTGTGTAATTTTTAGTATTTTTAAAATGAGTATCCGCACAAGAAACAGGAGAACATACAACTAAACACAAGAAACAGTCGAATGTAGCTGCAGACAAATGCACATCGACAGCAAAAAAGACCTCAATTTCTGCTTCCATGGGCCCTTTGCGAGGCTAGATAAAAAAAAGTATCTCATAATCTAATATCACTATAAAACAGAAACTTGAAACTAATTTCAGCTGAGTACGACTAAAGAACTGACTATTAATTCGCACGCGTCTCAAGACTAGAAACTCAACTCAATACTGTATCACGTGATACAATCTCAAGATGAGATCTGAGAGACGACTATTGATACTGCCCTTAGAGAGAGGATTCCCAATTGGGATGAAAACTGCAGGGTGGTCGTATCGCCGTATAGTCCACCGGGTGGATCGTTCGGACCATACTGTTAGATGCTGCTGAGAGCAGTGGATACGCGAAGGAACCCACACACAGAGGATCGACTCAGGACGGATGAGGTTGACTGTCAGTTGAGAGGATCGTACGCTAGGCGCTGAGGGGTCCAACGGCGACCCGGTCCACAGAACTGACAAGTGTCGTGGCCCCTGTGTTTCCAAACTTACCATACCCTGACGCACTGCCTGCAGCGAAACCTCGCCAGAGCAATGACACGCTGCACACTGGCGATGTGTGGTGCTTAGTAACGATGATCGCTTCTTTGTAGAGACTGCGCGGGCGTGGAGCTATCGAGCAACACACTTCCCACGCGGCAGGCATATGGTCAGGGGAGACCTACCCTACGACAGCCAATTCGCTCTCGTCATTTTACGTGGGACATCTACGGCCCAGCGGTGTGTGTGAGAGATTCTACACCCCCATCTGCTCCAATTTTTGGCCGGGATTCTACGCGCGATATTCCAACAGCATAACGCCCGACCGTACGCGGTACACTCTAAGAAATTATTTGCAAATTCACCACATCAGTGTATATGTATAGTGAGAAAGCGCATATGGGAAAATTGTTTCCCAGGAAACAGTCAAATGCGTAGGGAAGTTCCCAACCTTGTACAGTAGTGATACTAAACGTTCCTGCATTTACAGTTTGATATGTGGTAATATTTCCATACAATGTATGAGTTAGATACTTCCAGTATAGTTTAGGAAGTTTACCAGAAATGTTTAACAGAGTACAGGTCGCCCAGGACCTCTGCCATGACTTGCCTGGCCTCCTGACATGTCATCAATCGAGAATATGTAGGAACAGTTGAAACGCCAGCTGCCGCTGTGCCACATTGTCCGGGATTTGCAAGACACCTTCCAACAATCGTGGGCCTATATGCCTTAGGACAACACCAAGCGCCTATTGAACCAGGCCAGATCGTGTGGCAGCGTGTATCGTAGTACCAAAGACCGCGAGGCACGAATGAATATAACCGGACGGCGTAACACAGATTCCATATGTAATTGTCCTTCTGCTCTGTTTAGCGATCATGTGTATTACTTGTCTCTATCACTATCTCTATAAAGTTTCAGTGACATCCGATGCATTATTTTGTGTGCGCTGTTTTTATTGTCCGCCAGTGTACTTCTTAGTAACGAATGCAAACATACCTCGTTTCTGTATCTAATTCGCTCGCAGTGGCTCTACTGTGGTTTATTTATTTCTCAAGTGGAACTTATACCCTTGATAATACATTTTCTTAATTAGTACCTTCCTTGAAACTAGGATGTTAGATCAATATTTTTCTCTATAGGCGAGAATAATAATAATAATAACAATAATACAAATTCCCTGACCCTCATGCGTGAAGATATTTTTTTCCAAATAGTGCCCAAATTTGAAAGTAAAAAGTAAAATCTGCTTTTGAAATGTATACTAGACATGGTTTTAATTATGCAAACATAATTGGTAAGTTCAAACCTACTGGCTGTGAAACTACGCCCACACTGAGTTTTTATCTTCAGTATGCTCTGCAACAGTAATTGCATTTCGGTAATGTAGGTTTACGCAGTGATGTTGAATCGAATTCAAGACATAGCTAATCAGATTCTCGGCAGATATCAATAAATGGTAAAATCAAGCATAATATATAATAAAATGAGGCCACATTACTGAAACTGTCACGCGGTTAACTTAATCATTTTACGAGAGCATTAAAAAATATGCTTATCGTGGATCAAAGATGTATCCATGCATTAACCGAATGACTATAGATTTTTTGGGGGGAAATATAGGGCCTTTTTTATAACGATTACTCTGATGTTCGTTAAAGGAAAAAAACAATTCTAGGGGCCACTAATTTCGAGAAACACAGAACTGCTCTTCATAGATCCTTACCAACACTACTGCAGACGTAACAGTTAATGTTGACATTAAATATAGGCTGTTCACGGTAAAGTTAGCATTTTTGAAGCCCTCTCATTTCGTATAATATTCAATAAATATTTTTTATTGTAGCCTTAGACGTTAACTTTCGAGTCCGGTGAAATATATGTCACTGTGTTTTTACTTACATGGCAATATATTTATTTTAAAAAGCGGTGGATGGATAAAAATAACTTATAAGAAAAAGTAACTAGGATACCAAAAGTGCTCACTTGACCGTGAACAGCCTATAATAGGCATTACGGGTTAACCAGCAAGGGTATATTTTTATGCTGATAAGTGTTTACATGACCGCGATCCAGCTACAGAAGTTGCAAGCTACCAAGGAAATCCCTGTAAGAAATTTGACACGCTTTGTTCAACTGTATTTTACCTACTTTCTACAGCGGAAATGTAAAACTTCTCCCATATAGCTACTTAAAATCTCGCAGCAAACGACTGAAAGTTGTTTCCTCGGTATTAACACAACATTACAGAGTATTTAAAATGACTGAATTTCACTTGTTCAGTTATGGATACTGCTGTTTGTAGTGGATCACGAAGCACTTACGAGTTCCAGTGTAGTCCACTGACCCGGAATTATTAGTCATTTGCAGCTTATTGACATAGTTTGAGTTATATTCCATTCATTGGAATCGGTGATCTAGTTGCATGCTGTATAAGGCTCGGAATATATTAAAAAGGGATGGTTATAATTCAAGAATTCTTCAATCTTCTCACTTCTGGTGCAGACAAACGCGCACTGCTACAATTCAAAAAGTTAATAGTTTTATCTGCATACAGCGTGAAATTACTTTATAATATTTTCTATAAACTTATCGTGTAACCAGTAGCATTTTTAAAAAATGCTATGTCATACCTACGTCGGTATAAACGTCGGTAGTTTCTGACAAAATTATGTATTGACACAGAAGTTCTCAATGTATCTTGAACAGAAAACACGATTATAGAGAATGTTCCAGCGTCCATTTACCATTGTAAAACACAGGCAGTATGGTCAACCACAGGCAACATTTATCGACTTTACAGAAAACAGAATAGATACATGTCTGTCATTTGTGATAACACACTAAATAGAATTATTTCTTGAATATTACTCCAGTGAGAGGACGTCTGTCCAGGTTCACACGTTCGCGCACTCGATGCAGCACGTTTTCCATAACCCGCAACAATGTTGCTGACGGTATATCGTTAATTTACTCTGAAATCCTCTGTTAGAGTGTGTTCAGATCTGGCGGGAGTGTTTGAAAACTAGACTTTTGAGGAATCACCAGAGGCAAAAACCGCGAGCCACCAGATCGGGTGAGCGGCCAGGCCAAGGAATGTCTCCAAAGCTCGAAATTGTTCGATGCGGGAACATTGCTCGTAAAGTGTCCACTGACAGGCGAGAGGTGTGTGCTGTGGCTCCATTATGTTGAAAATAAACGTTTGCAAGGTCGATGTTGAGGTCACGTAATGCCGGGAACATGAACCCAGTCAGTGTCTGCACATAGCATTGCGATGTTACGGTTAGTGCAACACCACTGTCGTTTTCAAAACAATAAGACAAATAACACATAAAGCTGACACTCCACGCCATACTGTAACTATGCGACTTTCTCATGCAGCTGGTGAGGATTATTGCTGCTCCTACAGCGCATGTTCTGCTTGTTCGCACTGTCCGATAGTTCAAAATGAGCCTCATCTGACATTATCAGTCGTCTAAGAATATCCGATTCCTCGTGCACTTGAGCAAGAATTCGCTCACAGAAGACTCTCTTTGACACAAAATCTCCGTCGGACAACGCCTGCACCAGTTGCAGATTGTAAGGAGGGTAACTTAAGTCTGCATGCAAAATTCGACACACTGAACTCTTTGACAGATCAAGTGCCGCTGCATGTTTATGCACTGAATGCCTTGGGCTTCGAAGGACAGCTGTCCTACCACGATCGATGTTCGATGTTCTCCTGTATCCTCACAGATTCCACACTACCATACGGTTTCTTGTCTGCTACAGACGCTGTAGTGCGAAACTTGCTCAACCGATTCGCGAAGATGTGACCTACGGGTACCCTCCCGTGTCTTCCAATATTGAAATGTTGCCTAAACAATCGCTGTGTGATGACAACACAATCTTTATGTTCGCAATACGCTTGCACTACGAACGCGCGGTGTTCAGGTGATCACAGCTCCATATTTAATGACAATGGCATCACTCGCCGGACAGATCTGGCTATATCACGCCATCCCCACCCTCGGGACACACGAGTACTAGGCGAGTCAAAATGGTAGGTGAACGCTGGGAGATCCAGTACAATTTCATGCACAATAACCACAATACATTTTTAACTGATTGAAACATGTTCATCATTTTTTTTTTGGCAGCGAGATGTAGCGTCTCTGTTATATCCATGCAGGACGACCAACAGCAGCTACTGTTGTTCAGCCATCTGGAAGCACGGGTCACGCGCTTGCTCGAGATGAAAAGCTGCAATGGCTAGACGTACTCTACGACGATCCTAAATAACTCTACAATCTCGTAACCGCGACCCTTCAAAGATCGAATAGCAGCGTCTATCCTCTCACCTTGCTTACTCGCTGTTAAGTGCTCCATCCAAGACGTTACGTTCCACGGATTCTCCGCTTGAATATTTGGTTCGGTTCCAACGCATTACCGTGGTAATGGATGTGCGCCCACAAGCTGCGTGGTAAGTTGCGACAAGAAAGTTAAAGTTGGCGTTTTTACTTCTCTTGCTAATAATGCACAGTAAATCACGTCGGGACCTCTTGACTATAGTAAGATACGAACCACGTGGTGCACTGGCGTGGTGTTTATAAATTGTAATGTCGAGATTTGTTTGTGAACAATTACAAATTTGGCCTCTCGCTACGTGGGCATGACAACGTGATGAGACGATCATAAATTATACGACAGTAAAAATAGTTAACTAAATACGGCAACAAATCACCTAAGACGTGTCCGGGTTGGTACACCGTAAACATGAAACAGTGAGAACTGAGCTAAACCAATGCAAACTAGTGGAAATGGCTCGTCTGGTGATCAGTGTTAGATAATTAATTAATATGATGGCTGAATGTCATTGATTTATGTGTGTTTTGCACTGAATGTTGATAAGTATTCCACTGCGATAAGTCACTTGTTCCACAATTTATTTGCCTGATTCGCCAGTCGGGAGTAGCTTATCAACTGAATTTCAGTGAATGTTATTTCACTGATAGATAGCACTGATTCGGACTTAAGAGTGTGAAGGATAGAGGTATTAATACAAAAATAAGTAGATTTTGTCATTTATTAACAGTGTTATAAATATGCATACAGCTGTTATTCACAGAATACAACAGACTATCTCTAATACGAACACTTACTGTTATTAGTAGCGAGTACAGTTGTTATGTGCTATAATCGATTATAATTAAAATTATAATCAACAGGCTAAATAGGTGGGAGCGGACGGGGGGGGGGGGGGGTCAGGTTCACTTCCCCCCCCTCCGAAATATGAACGATACATTTAAAAAAAGAAAAATGCGGCAGTTACTTATTAGCAAAATGAGAAATTAGGTCAATATATCGGTATAATACAACAATAAAACTAAGTTAAATAAAAATTACTGGTGTCTTAGATCTACTGTAGTTCATCGGCTTAAAAAAATCATAGGCGCTGATTTATCAATAAAGGACCCCCACCCCACAAAAAAAATTCTACCTAAACCACTGTTCTAATCGCTGTATTTTTATACTAAACCTATGCCACTCAATAATCACTCATTAATTATAAATTTGGGATCAAAAGATCTGTTACTATGATCCAAACGTACGTCTCTCACGAAGAAAATCCCACTTCCTTACAACCAACAGGTCAGTCCTGGTCTCTGCTTCTCAGGTAGTAGCACCTGGTGGCACGCATACCGCAAGACCTTAGTCACTGCAACATCACCTCTCCCCTGGTTTGCCCACGTCGTACACACTCAGCACTAACAGCCTTCCACGAGCGCCGAAACAGAGGCAGGACAGCCGAGATGGCATGTGCGAGTAGCACCAGAGGAAGGACAGCCGAGATGGCATGTGCGAGTAGCACCAGAGGAAGGGCAGCCGAGATGGCATGTGCGAGTAGCACCAGAGGAAGGACAGCCGAGATGGCATGTGCGAGTAGCACCAGAGGAAGGGCAGCCGAGATGGCATGTGCGAGTAGCACCAGAGGAAGGGCAGCCGAGATGGCATGTGCGAGTAGCACCAGAGGAAGGGCAGCCGAGATGGCATGTGCGAGTAGCACCAGAGGAAGGGCAGCCGAGATGGCATGTGCGAGTAGCACCAGAGGAAGGACAGCCGAGATGGCATGTGCGAGTAGCACCAGAGGAAGGGCAGCCGAGATTGCATGTGCGAGTAGCACCAGAGGAAGGGCAGCCGAGATTGCATGTGCGAGTAGCACCAGAGGAAGGGCAGCCGAGATGGCATGTGCGAGTAGCACCAGAGGAAGGGCAGCCGAGATGGCATGTGCGAGTAGCACCAGAGGAAGGGCAGCCGAGATGGCATGTGCGAGTAGCACCAGAGGAAGGGCAGCCGAGATTGCATGTGCGAGTAGCACCAGAGGAAGGGCAGCCGAGATTTCATGTGCGAGTAGCACCAGAGGAAGGGCAGCCGAGATGGCATGTGCGAGTAGCACCAGAGGAAGGGCAGCCGAGATGGCATGTGCGAGTAGCACCAGAGGAAGGACAGCCGAGATGGCATGTGCGAGTAGCACCAGAGGAAGGACAGCCGAGATGGCATGTGCGAGTAGCACCAGAGGAAGGGCAGCCGAGATGGCATGTGCGAGTAGCACCAGAGGAAGGACAGCCGAGATGGCATGTGCGAGTAGCACCAGAGGAAGGGCAGCCGAGATTGCATGTGCGAGTAGCACCAGAGGAAGGGCAGCCGAGATGGCATGTGCGAGTAGCACCAGAGGAAGGACAGCCGAGATGGCATGTGCGAGTAGCACCAGAGGAAGGACAGCCGAGATGGCATTTGCGAGTAGCACCAGAGGAAGGACAGTCCGAGATGGCATGCGAGTAGCACCAGAGGAAGGGCAGCCGAGATGGCATGTGCGAGTAGCACCAGAGGAAGGGCAGCCGAGATGGCATGTGCGAGTAGCACCAGAGGAAGGGCAGCCGAGATGGCATGTGCGAGTAGCACCAGAGGAAGGACAGCCGAGATGGCATGTGCGAGTAGCACCAGAGGAAGGACAGCCGAGATGGCATGTGCGAGTAGCACCAGAGGAAGGACAGCCGAGATGGCATGTGCGAGTAGCACCAGAGGAAGGGCAGCCGAGATGGCATGTGCGAGTAGCACCAGAGGAAGGACAGCCGAGATGGCATGTGCGAGTAGCACCGAGGAGGACACCGAGATGAGGCAATTGTGCGAGTAGCACCATAGGAGGTGGTAGCCACAATACCCGCGCACTCGGTAGTAAGTCGTCGCCTCTTCTAGCACCCCCCCCCCCCACTATGTCACCCTCCTGGGAGGGGGAAGAGGGGTGGACCAGCCTGAGCAATGACTTCGCTGAATATCAGGTCCAGTAGTTATATTACTAGTCGTGAAGTAAGCAAAAGAGAGCTTGGTGTTATATGAGGAGGGAGAGGAGATATAATAAACAAAGGCGTCGATGTTCTCGGATGACGTAGTCTAACCCAGTCGCCGAGATGTGTGGTATTCACACTGTACTCGCACTTGAAGAGCGCCTCGTAGGCTGCTTCAACACTTCCAAACCATTAGTTCCGATATATCAGAGTCCGCCACATTTGTGACCACTTCAATAACGATCCAGTCTGCAGATATGCTGCATACCCATTCCACCCGCCTCGGTATCGATACATATTTGTATCAAGTGGTGTTTGCTCATGTATAGTTGTCCAACTCCAGCCGAATAAAAATATACGAAGTGCAGTATTACATTAAAGCAAGTACAGTACTTATGCATGCGGACAGTGTGCTGGCGAATAGTTCAAACCTCGACGTCCTCAAACTTATAGTCCCAAAGCAATAACCACTGGCTTGTTTAATTGAAGAGTTCCGAGCAGCGAATAACCTAGTGGTTCAGAGTCCATTGTCACGAGGACCTGTTGTCTTTCGCCTCTCAACACGACCGCGTGGAGAGGCCAGCTGAGTCGTTTACTTAACAGGCATTTGCCTAAAAGTACTTAACCACCGTCGTTCGGCCAACAGTTGTTTTTTGTCCTAACGGCGTTTTCACTAGTTTGTCTTCTCTGGCAAGAACAGGACGCGAAGGCATTTTCTCAAAACGTCATTTATCCTACATGCACTTGTCCTAACGTTTAGGGCAAACGATGTGTACAGACCGTGCGATGTGAACGCCAAAAAAAATTTCTCTACCTCACATTTTCTGTAACGCCGGAGCAAAGATCGTCTGAATATGAGTGAAGCTCCTCGACTTCTTGAGGCCTGAAGCAAGGGCATGTGTTACCGATAGCCCGGTTTATCTCCTCCGTTGTTGCATCGTCTTCGTCTGGGTTGTTCCGGAGCTCGAACGAGTTTGCTGCGACTGTCTCTCAGGAGACAGGGTTAAGGGTGGGAGAGACTCCCCCTTCCACCCCCGGACAACCCATCCCACACCATCATCCGACCACTTACGCCCTTTCCCCTTAGCGCGGGGGAGATTTTCTACTTTTCCAGTCCTGGAAACGTGCCACGGGAATCTAGCTTCTCCCCCACCTTCCTTGCTAACCCTCGAGGCTCTCTCTTTCTCTCTTCCCTCCACGTGTTTCCTGCCGTCTTCTCTCTCGCTCTTTCCCTCCTTGCTAGCGTCTTCTCTCTCACTCCTTCCTAGCGGGGGCCGCGGCGCTTACCATCGATCTCTTGCGCCAGAATCTCGCCGCTAAAAGTCGACCAACAACTAGCAAGCTCACATCTCGCATGTCGCGTCTTCCTGTTTCTCCTTTAAGGCTGTTGTCGCTTGAGAAT
Source organism: Dryococelus australis (assembly GCA_029891345.1). Classification (NCBI taxonomy): domain Eukaryota; kingdom Metazoa; phylum Arthropoda; class Insecta; order Phasmatodea; family Phasmatidae; genus Dryococelus; species Dryococelus australis. The sequence goes on from CM057001.1 coordinate 2,156,624, forward strand.
ATGCTACAGGAGAATACGCGTTAAAGAAATTCGGCTTTTTAAGTCAATCTTTAGGCATAAAGTTGAAAACTTAGGTGTGAGAAATAATAGGCTTACTCTCAAGCTCTGTATCGAGGCAAATGTAACAATTTTTTCCAGTAATTTTTTATTTTATTACTACTTTTCTGATCTTACCAGGAAATGTTACAAGACTTTGAAAGCAAACAAGCACGTATTTTTCGCCTATACATTTATCTTTAATAGGAACGTCAAAAAACCGAATTTCATTAACATGTAATTCCCTATACCAAATGCTCGACCAGACGACAGCCTTAAGGGGGCCCGCCTACCTCGTAATATAATTAACCTGCATAGTGTATGAAATACACGTATTCCCACGGAACTATTAACCGTGCGTCCAATATGTTCATCTACGAAAAGAAGACACACTTCAATACAAGCACACCATTTCAGAGCACTCACACCAACGTTACTAAAAACAGTGTTTTCAAAGCGCTCTATCTCTACATACACGCGCAGCCCAAAGTCCTTGAGGTACACATAGCATGACGAGTGCACTACACGCCAGAGGCGATGCCGCAAATGATGGGCATAGCATTGTAGCCCTTACCACTCCATCGCTTCTCGGCCTCAACAAACGGGAAATACCTTGCCACATGACTTCTGTCCTTCCGCGTATCCAGACTGCATGTGTGTTTGCCAGCAAGGCTTCACTTACAAAAAAGTTTTATTTAAAAAATATTCTAATTTTTTTCTATCTGTTAAGAAATAGCATTTCACGTCCAGTGACAGATTCCGTTTTCTATTTAAATATCTTAGTGTAGTTTTTGAAGGTGAAAAAAGTTAAATCGAGAGTTTCCGAATTCATTTTATGCATAAGCAGTCTGGTACAAAATACATAACGAGGTGCAAGGGAGTATAGCGTACAGTTATCCTCAACACTACTGTACAAAATGACAGTAGAGCGGGCGAGTTGGCAACCCGCAACCATCCAGCTGCCTCTCGCAAAACAATTTGGTTAAAGGGAATATTTATTTAAGCACTTTGGCAATGTTCGCGACCATATTTCACTGTTCTCTTTTTCGTGCCATTATCGTTTTTGGAGATTTCGGAAGAATTTGTAATGAAAAACTAATTACTTGTGTGTTTTTATGTTGGGAAACAGCAGAACCACCATATATTTATTTTTCAGCTAGAAATTTCTTCCGCCACTATGCACGTAAAATAGAAGCTGTTTTTTTAATCGCCATTCCGTCGGTTCCCTGAAAATTGCGGGTAAATTAAGATGTTCAGACTCAATGAAAGCACAAAAACATAAACGCTTATTAATTTATCCCTTCTTGTTCCCTTTCAGCTTGGCTCTTCTCTTCATAGGGGACAAGTTGTTTGGTTTGGAAGCTGTATCGAGAAACGTACTTGATACCCGTATAAAATAATGCAATATGTAATGTAACCAAATACACGACAATTACGTAGATATATTATTTAATTCTTTCCAGCTTCCCTGTTGAAAATGACTCACTGGGATTGTGTGCACCAGCATTAAGTTGCACCACTTGCACTAACAAGTACCGCTATTATCTTAGTTGTAGCAGACACTATAAACAAACTCACGAGCTGTATGCCGACAAAAATTCGATACAAACAATAGCATATCAGAACAACATCTTCAATCACTCCAAACCAAATATAAACTTTAATTTGTAATGGCATTTAATAAGTTCACGGCACGCAAACAGTTTAGTTGCAAGTAGCGGCATACAAGGGCAGGATTTTCCGGTGTGTGTGTGTGTGTGTGTATATATATAAGGTAAACCCGGGAGATATGACGCACCTTATTTACAAAATAATTATGAATACAAAATTATGTTGCCAACTTAGTCAAATTTTAAAAATACAAATACCCTTTTTTTGGCCATATCTCTCATAGGGATGGGTTATATGGCCGTGATGGGGTGGGAGATATGGCTTATGGCTTAACAATGTTAAACTTCTCAGCTGCAATAGGAAAGGGTTTACCGAAACGAAATTAATTTAATCTTTAACTAGTATGAACTTTAACTTTAAATTTACTATTTTGTTTACTTGTACAGCAAAATAACACCGTTCTTAAAAAATGACTAATATTCAAAAGAAATATATATGCTTCTTCGTTCACCCCTCTCACCACCTCACCAAATCACACACTTTAAACACTGAAGTTTAAACAGAAAATGTTGGGAACCTTTTAGCCACATAAACACCAACACCAAACCTCTAACTTAATCCAAAACAGATGAAGATATGCAGAAATTGGTAAAAGTTTTTGTAGTGGTTTACATGTATCATGTTAATTTTGTTGCTATTTCTTAATCTATCACACATGTTGCAAATTAAACCATACATGGTACATGTTTCATGTAGCCACCCACTACATCTTGTACATTTAATCCAATCTGCTCTTGATGAAGTTTCTGCATAGTTCTCGAAACATTCACAGCACTCGTCTTCATCAAAATTGTCACTATATTCACTTGAAGCAAACTCCACCACAGTACTATCTTCTTCATTAGAAGATGAATAATCAAGACGTTTATTTGTAGATTGTTGCGATGTCCATTTACGTGTCTGGCATTTCTTAGGCCTATCCGAGCCCTTTGTTAATTTTTTGGCATCCTTTGCAGCAGTACGTTTTTTTCGCATCCACTCTCTTCCTCTTCTTGTTTTCTATCACATCAGGATGGGTAACTAGTTGCGCACATTGAATTCTTGCTGGTCGTTTTCCTGGAGCACGATTTGGTATGGGAGATATTGTATTTAGCAATTTGGTTGGTGTCACATCTTGGCTGGGGATGCATGGAGCAGGAAAAGTAGTGACAGTTTTCTTCGAATTGAGAGCAGAAGATGGCGAAGGGGATTCAGTGGATGTGGAAGGACATTTTGTAAGTTCGACGGTAGAATGAGAGTAGGATGTAGCAACACCTGCTCGGAGAGGATGTGGGATACCATTACCCTCCTTAGGAAGAAGGTCGTCATGTACACTTTCAAAGGAGGTGTTACTTTCTTCAGGAAGGAACTGGTCCATTGGATCAGATCCTCGTAAATACGCGTAATCTGGACTGGCTGAGGGGTTTAGAGGAACTATCCCTCTAGCCCTGAATTCTGAAACACCATTTTCTAAAGTAGCAGCACGAGACTAAGCACTCTTCAGGAGAACTCCAAAGTGGTGACGTTCAATGTTTGTATGACTTAGCATCCAGTTACTACATGCGTCTGCCCAATAGGCCTTCAGTGGCTTGAAGAAGCTCCGATCACGAGGCTGAAGGTAGTGCGTCGTGTGGCTCGGCAGACACAGAACCGAAATATCATTATCTACAGCTTCTTAAAGTGTGTCTGGAGAGTTGATGTGCGAACCATGGCCATTCACCAGAAGAAGACATTTCCCTGCATTCTTGTGTGGAATGAAGTGGTTTTCGAGCCAGTCCATAAATATGTATTCATCTATGTATGGAGATTTCTTCCTCATTGTTATGACTTCTCCAGGCGGTATACTTTCTTCCCACAATGCTTTGAAAATGTAGTAGGGTGGTAAAAATGAGCCCTCAGCATTACAGCATGCCACTACAGTAACTGTTTCACCTCTTTCCTTTGCTTTTCTTACATGAACATCTTCGCAGCCTCGTACAGCCACAACATGTCCATGCTCATTCGTTAATGACAAACCCGATTCATCCATGTTGTAGATGCTACCTGGTTTACACAACAGATTGTCTTCTGTCAAGGTTTTCTGCAATAGCTTAAAATAGGTTTTAACTTCTTCCTTGTCCATTCCTTCTGGACGATTATTTGATATGCCTTGAGATTTCCTAACACATCAATCTGTGTTTCTCTTCATGAAAGACTTGTACCAATCAGCCTGCTGACCCGGTTTCCTTATTGAACCTCTGTGCCTTATTCATTGAAAATGCCAAGTTATAGGCGATTCTTCAAAGGTTTTCCTAGTTGGAGCGAATCCTGCTGCCTGAAGCTTTTTAACATGACTAGCAAGCTTCCTTTCAGCATCTTCCCCTAACAATGGAGGATGACCAAGTTTCTCTTGTATGAAACACCCTGTAGTTAATCTAATGCGCTGCGTTTTCTCCGGGATGTTGTTTTCCCTAGCAGCTTTCCTTACTGTTTTTTTTTTTTTCATTTCGTACCGCACTAATAGCCTTATCTAAGTCTTCCTGTGTCCATGCTGCCCGATTGTTTTTTCTAGGTCCATAAGTAGTAGGCAATTTAAACCATTTGAATTGGGGGAAAAGAGAGAGGAAATAGAATTATTTATTAAAGTAAATAGTTTTTTTAATTAATTCTATACAAAATTAAGAGGACTATCTACTTTCCCATTTATAAGATAGAACAATAATTTCTTAGTAGCACCCAGAGTGGTGTAACCTGCGACTTACGTAATTTCAAAATTGTCTACGTGCTTACAGACACACATAAATAAAGCGTGGGAGCTAATAGATATTACTAGCACACGGCACACACGTCTGTGACTCATGTCTGCTTAGCTGTCCGTGTAATCTTGACTGTCATATAGTGCATCGGTAGAAGCAGACAGCTGGACTACAGTTTCGCTTTTTATCTTGTGCGGTTCAGACAGTGTGACCTTGAAGAAAACCTGCGAATGTTCACCGCCGTATCAACTATACAGACAAAAGACTTACCTACTTGTCTTTTTCATGAGAACAATTCTTTTTTAAGGACATTTGTTTTTCTCTGTAATTGTATTTATTATAAAGTGACCTTCGCTGGAGTACATACAGTAAAGAGTGCCAATTGGTTTTTTCATTTATTAGGTGCAGCATTCAATTAACTTATGACATAAATACTGCGTGGTCATATCATTTTGTTAAAATGACATTTACGCACATGGGTACTTGATATTGTTTACATTTTAGTCGTTTGTGTGTTTTTACATCTAACAACAAATTGAGTCACATTTTAAAGGCATTCTACTCTAAGTAGGCCTAATGCCATTTTTTAAGTCGCGTTTAAGTAATCAACAAATTCGACTTAACCTAACATGCATTTTACGTAACTAATATCAAGGAATAACCTTCTACGTCAGAGTGTTACTGTGTACAGATATACGAAAGGATATTTTTTTTTTTTTAATTAACTATGCGTCGTATCTCCCTTTCACTAAATGCGTCGTATCTCCCAAAGTTATGGGAGATTCGACACAACCCATAACTGTGGTTCAAGATGGCGGAACATGCACGAGACGGCGACGTGAACACAGGGTTAGCTCAATACCTTTCGCAACTACACACCACTATTTGCTACAAATTACAGAAATATGAGACGAAGTATAATTGAAGTAATACGTGGCGAAGCTTTCAGTACTTGCCAATGGTGAATTGAGGAAGAAAATGATGTACTATTTTAAAAACCAACTGGAGTACTCGAAAACCCAAACGTACATTCCCGCAGACTAATGGCGACTGTTGCGCACGATGACTGCGCATCAGCTCTTTCCCTTCCATGGAATTCTGGGGCTGCGTCATATCTCCCGCAGCGTCATATCTCCCGGATTTACCTTTATATATACACACACACGATGATAAGTTATTGCAAATAAAACGGCACATTAAATCAATGTAAATATATAAAAAATTAAAAATGCAGGTTTTACCGCCTACAGCTGTTCTTCGGGTAAAAAAAAAATGGAATCCGTTGCTATTGGTCGGACGTGTTTGTAAAATGGTTTAAACACATGTGTAGACAATGTCGGAAAAACCGAGTAGATGTTATGCTCAAATGATTATTTATAGAAGTTTTATTTGGAACATGAGCAGATTATTTGTGTGAACAAAGCGTAGTCCAGGGGAAACAAATAGTTTTCATGTATGTTTATTTGGTACCAGCCATGTCAAGTTCTCTCAGTGAATAACAGTGGTGCAGCGGCTGGACCGCATGCCTTCCACTAAGGCGAACTGAGTTTGATCCCGATGAAGTCACTCCGGATTTTCGCAAGTGAGAATCGTTATATTACCTTTTTTTACATTAATAACGTTATAGGCTATTCAGGGTAAAGTGAGCACTTTTTGAAGTCCTCTCAATTGGAATAATGGTCAATAAATGTATTGTATTGCAGCCTCAGACGTTTACTCTTGAGTCCGGCGAAATATTTACACTGTGTTTATTATTTACATGGCAATATTTATTTTAAAAAGTCGGGGAACGACGTAAATTGGCTAATACGGAAAAACTAACTAGGGCCTCAAAAGTGCTCACTTTACCATGAACAGCTTATTACAGCAATATCATTTGCTGACGGCTCACAGATAAAAAAAAAACTGTATTTTTAATTTTAATACTGATGAAACAAAATAATACTAATAACTGTAAGGGAGACGTGTTAAGTGCGGCGACTAATTGGAACTTTCTAGCGCGTTTGAAGCTGAGCTGCAAGGGCGACATTGACACAAGTACCTATTGCTACATCGATCTTACGCGTAACTCGCTGAATTGGCGTGCAGTGTTTCCACAGAGATGCGTGTAACTATATGACTTTAAGCGCAGACCCTACAATATTATTTCTGGAAAGTCTGAGCCTAAGTTCACTGGAGGACCTTATAATCGTTCCGCATGTTTCCATTCAGTTTATTATGAGCTACAGCAGTGTCTAAAAGACGATTTTAGCTTTTTTGGAAGACTCGGAAATAGTATTTATAATGCGCATGATGTATTGAGAGTATTATTCGTTCTTCGTTTGATGCGTGTGTTGTTTTCGTAAAATGATATAACACTAACAAGTTTAGTGCTTTGATATAACGGTAACAAGTTTAGTGCTTTGATATAACGCTAACAAGTTTAGTGCATTGATATAACGGTAACAAGTTTAGTGCTTTGATATAACGCTAACAAGTTTAGTGCATTGATATAACGGTAACAAGTTTAGTGCTTTGATATAACGCTAACAAGTTTAGTGCATTGATATAACGCTAACAAGTTTAGTGCTTTGATACAACGGTAACAAGTTTAATGCTTTGATATAACGCTAACAAGTTTAGTGCATTGATATAACGGTAACAAGTTTAGTGCTTTGATATAACGCTAACCATTTTAGTGCATTGATATTACGGTAACAAGTTTAGTGCTTTAATATAACGGTAACGAGTTTAGTGCTTTCGAAAAAAAAATCGTATTTCAAACTGCACACTGCAAACGCAATTCACGTGGCAGGTAGGAGTTAGACGCCGTCTGGGATTCGGACATATTTTGCCTTTACTTAGTCTGAGGTTAACTTTAGTAAATGTAACTTTATCACGGCACGGAGTATTATTTCGTAATATTTTACAGACTATAACTGTCGCCCTTTTTGTACTATTGCGACTTCTGTAGTCATTCTCAGTAAGTATTCCATCATTTATTTCGAATTCACCCAAGTGGTAAAAAAAATTAAGGCATTGCATTGTTATTACATTTTAGAATTTAAATGAGTAATGAATTATGACTTGTGGAAGGAAATTTTCGAATAAAGGAAGTTTGATACATTTTGTGGCTCAAAACCTGTAACGCCAAGATTATTCCTATATCTGCCCCTCAACAGTGTTGAACCCCAAAAAATTAATTACGTTTATTTTCGTCCAAACATTGTTCAACAATATGTAGACATTGCATGCGATGACATTTCCTGGAATAAAAATTGTTGACACTTAATATATTTTTATAATTTGACGTCAAATTCCAAATTTTTTCCCCTGTTTTCCTGGCGTCATAATAAGAAGTACTTACTAAGTTGTAGAAATGAGACAATTTTTTCTCTCTCTCTCTCTCTCTCTCTCTCTCTCTCTCTCTCTATGTATATATATCACCAAATAACAGTTCATAAATTTAAAAAAAGGTAGCCCATAGCATTAGGTTACTTTGTAAATTTTTTCATTTGTGCAACTTAATATTCGTTATTTAGGCTACATCAAGACATAAATATTTTGTAATTAACATCAAATTATCAAATAGATATAAAGTGTGAAAATGTTGTTTTCCAGGAAAGTGTCATCATGTGAAATATAAAATAATTAACTTTTTGGGGTGGAAAAGCGTTAAGGACAGCACAGAACCACGTTGAAATGCCTGTCTGCGTGGAAACGACACATCTCACGTAGTTCGGCGAGGACATTTGTTATCTCTGTCTGCCGCCCACTTCACATCACGCGGGCCAGGCTCCGAGCGAGGATCCTTCCCAACCCCTGCAGTACGCGTCGGCCTCTGCCGAGTGGAAAACCCTCGCTATTCCGCCGACCCACTCACAATGACAAAACGCAGAATTAGTCTACAAAGGATCCTGTTGACGTTTCATTTATCGGCACCGCAAACATAAAACGATTTTTTTTTTTGCTGATCTGATTGCAGATTACATTCGCAGTCTCGTACGGAACATGTTAGTTTCAACGAATTTAATATTTTCGCAGGAATGAAAAGCTACCTCATTCGTTGCCAGCATATTTTTCTATAATAACTTAATCAGAAGCATTCAGATATATTCCTCGAGGATTTTATTTCTTAATATTTCCTGGTTAAATGTCATACAAATTTGGATAAAGGCTTTATCTATCAGAAGAGAAGACGTTGCGTATGTAAATAATAACAGATTTAGAAATAGGGTTTAATTTGTTTAATATATTGATAATCTGTCAAGCATTAGCGTAAGCATAATAAACGTTGTAAGTATCTTGCAGCCGTAGACGATTTTTTTTTGTGTTTACTTACAGCAGAAATAGAGAGAATTACTTTATTTTTAATCTTTTTGGTGCAGAACTTGCTAGAGACTAGTACGTATTCTACGAAATTTTCAGAAAAATACCATTTAAGTTGTAATAACAGTACAACATATTCCCCACTAAACACCAAAGAATTTTTCGTTAAATGTGGCGGTAGATATAAACACAGCTGTTGGCCGACAGTCTGTCAGTCTGACTGCGGTAAAAAATAATCCTGACGTTATTTAGTCATTTTTTAGTTCAAACACGGTATTGCACCTTATTTAATTCATCGTTAATGTTCTCTATTATTAACATAAGCTGTGTGCATCCAAGAGAGTCCTACATTTGCTTCAAGTCCTAGAATATTGTTTTGTTGTTTTGATTCGAGGTAAAACGCACCAAATAACCAAAGTTATACAAGATGGCGGACGCAGCGTTTCAGACTGAAGTATCACCACATGTCCATAAACATGAAAGAGGAAAGCCTTTGTAACTCACACAGAAAATAGAGACGATTAGATACTGCTATATGCAATATTATTCGCTTAGTGAAAAATACGTGCCGGTAACTGAAATAAATATCGGTTTTATAATGTGGAAACGAAGGGGGCGGGATTTTGACAGCTGAGATTTTATGAATCATGTATTGGCTGAAAACACTACAAATACCTTCCATTCGAGCATATGGGAGTAATACACACTGAAAAAAATATTTTGTGGCGGCCACAAAATAAGTTTTTAGTGGCCACAAATGTTTAGTGGTCACTAAAAACTTAGTTTGTGGCCGCTACAAAATTTTTTGTGTAGACTACAAAACATTTTGCAGGGTGAATACCAACAAAATAATTTTGTGGCCGCCACCAAATATTTTTTTCAGTGCAAGTAGCCACTTTGCTTAGAGTATATCGTAATACGTAACCTACCTAAGAACAGTTCAAAATAGGCACACTATTAATTCCAGTTGTATGCTAAACAAGACAGTACCACTTGTTATGAAGTGATCAGGCCTTAGCTGGACGGCCTGCCTGATCACACCTTCAAACAATGAACCAGAACACGAGCTTGATGCAATAACACCTCGCGAAAGACAGTTGCAGAAACCCCCTCCACCGACCAGTAAACGAGGCCGGAAACATTGGAGCCTGATATAGGCCAACGTGACACTGGGAGCTGCGTCTTTTGTCATCCGGGCAGCGGACCAAGAATACATGGAGATGGGTATGTCCGGCCGTCGTTAACCACCTCCTAGAATCAGCCTCCGGCAACATGAACAGTTATATTGTGATAGAAGTGGCATGCGGTAATAAAACTTGTTCTAATTAGTTTGCATCTTGGTATTCCATTTACGATCCCCCGATCAATAGTGTGTAAATAGTTATTGTCTAATCCTTATGTTCAATAAAACCCATCTTATACTTTTGTGCTCTTATCTAATAATGACTCATTATTGACTTACGCTCATAGTCCCTTTCAGGTATGAACTGACTTAAAAGTTAATTCGTAACACACTGCAGTGTTATGCAGTACACAAAGCAACGTATTAATAATAGTGATTAAAAGACAGCGCAAAAGTAAGTTTCTTAAGTTTATTGGAAAATTTACCGTATAGTGGCAGTAACCAATAAGAGGGCGGAACAGGCCCACTGTGTATTGAACTTGTCTTTTTAAAACAACATAAGAAACACGGCCTTGAAGTTCGCCGGAATATTTCGGGGAACATTGTGAACACATTGGTAACAGAAAGGAAGACTTGAAAGGAAGCGCAGACGAACGAGATGAAAGAAAGCGAAAGAGAACGCGCTCAAAGCCCATGGACGGTGTAGAAGCTGTGAAAGAGAAGAGTTGTGAAGGGTCGGGCAGAGAAGGGGGGGGGGGGGGGAACTTCGGTAGCTGAATAAGGAAGCATAAGACCGGGGTCTCAATTTGAAAGCGAAGTCGGAGCTGTCGGAAAACAAATTACGTAAGAAAAATGAACGTCTAAATAGAGTTATTTCCAAAGCTAATAACTAAGTCTCCAGCGCAAACAACTAATTATGTGTTGTTAAATCAAGCAATTCCAAATTTTGTGTGTGCTCTTTTATAATTTCAAAATGGTGGGAAACATGGTTATTTACACTTCCCTGCTTTGTGTTTCAGAGGCCGTGGCGTCCATGTGTCAATGTTAAGTTCACGGATGTGTTCAACCTAGAGATTTGTTCCTAGTTGGAGACCGAGAAACGCGGGAGCGATAAGGGCGACACTGCCGTGCTCATCAAATGCCCCATCGCCTGAACCGGTGTGCAGTGTGCTAGTCCCACTGCGTGCACCCATGGAACTTTTAGCGGTAACCCTATGATGTCATTGATGGAAAGTCTGGAGGAAGGTCACTTAGAATAATCAACGTAATAATGAGCGATGTACAGTAGTCATTCAATGTGCATATATTTTCAGTATTCTGTAGCCTCTGACTTATAAATCATTTTTACAGTTCTAAAGGAGTATGTTGTAGAGCGAAGTTCATGACAGCCGCCAATTCTAGTTATGCATCAAAACCTTTACAACGTTTTCAGATGAACAATCGTGAAATACTGTAAGTTTAATGGCTATATCGATGGGCTTGAAAAAAATGTTCGTGACACGAAGCATGACAGCGAAATGTATTTCAGAGTCTTATGAAGTAAGAAGACATTTCCTACGTGTGTTTGTGTGTAAAAAAAATGGGGGGGGGGGAGAGAGAGAGAATGATGGGGTGTAGATTAAAGGTTCTGTGATCTGTTCTAAATCCATGTCTTCCGAGCACGCTGTATGTTAGTTCTTGCTACATGATTAGCCTACGATGGTTCCACGTGACAATAACCAAGGAACAATCAAGAAGTGCACACCAGCAAGGCCAAGCTAAGCGTGTGTATTTCACGACATGCTAACTGTATCTCATGCAAAACACACACCCTTTCACGTATTCAAATGCATGGCAAAATCTGGTTTCTATGCGCTGCATGATAAGTAGTTCATCAACACGTCTTTTCTTCCATTAATCATCGCTAGCCCTGCCTTAAATGTGCAGACATTTACGTGTGTTGTTCTACGTTTCAAGGAAACCTGAGCATTATTTATGTAATAAACTCGACGACATATCATGCTAGTGAAAATTAAATCAGGTTTGTTAGTGTTATCTTGTTTTCGTCGAAGTTTGCAAGTTATTACATATTTGATACTTGCCAGGGGAAAGCTCACCAAACAGCACTGGTAAAAATACTTAACACCAATTATTATACATTTCCTATGCAAAAACAATAGAAGTGCTATTTGGTTCGATCACACTTCGTTTTTCCTGGTATATTCTCTTCATGGGTCTCGTCTTCCTGGTCGTAGACCCAGTTCCTCTGCAAAAGTTTGTAATTTATGTTTTCTGTTAGTTAACAGGAATCACGGATTTTATAAGTACATATTATTTTGTAAATGTTAGCAGGCTTATTGATTATTGCTTTTCCTTTAGTTAACATAAATCATTTAAATTATGAGCAAAATCTTAATTTTCTCCTGTTAACAGCAAACATCTATTTAAAAAACAAAAATCTTAGATGATAAATATTATATTCATGAATTATAAATTAATAAATGCAAACATTATTTTTAATGAGACTTTTAAATATTATTTATGATCTTGAAAACCCAGTTGCCAAGAAAATTCTTTGTTTAAACTACAGTTCTCTTGCAAAATCTACAAAACATATATTTGTAATATTACAAATGATAGGTAGCATTGTATTTCAACTAGTACTGGTGCGGAGTGTACATAAAATTAATCTTTCTTCTGGAAAACAAATGTGATGAATTAGTAACAGAAAATAACTACAAATGTTTTTTCATTTAATTTACGAAAAAAATATATAGTCAAACCTTGCCAGCATGGGAAGTAGAGTCTACAACCCTTGTATCATCAGCTAATACTCTTAACCATGAGACCAACTTTTTGTGTTTTACACTTTTTTATAGTAAATATTATTCAAGAACCTACAAAATACTAAGGGAGTTATTTAATTTATAAGAATACATTAATTTCATTTTAAGTGTTTTGAGCAGCTAAGAAATATTAACAGTTGATGCGTAATACGGTCTTTTTTTTTTAAATTATCAAAATATCTATTTATTATGATTTTTTTTTTTTTTTTAGTGTTTTACGTTATTCAGACTTTCAACACTGTTCTCGCAACTACAATTTATATCACCCATAGTTCTTGCACAAACTTCTATATATGGTTTTATGTTGTTGAGTGTCCACCATTTTGCTTAAGTTCGTGGAAACAGGTCACTATATCACAAACATTTCTTGAGGTCTGTTAGAAACATGGCTCTTGTAGTTTTAAACGATTAGCATCATAAGACAAATATTTGTACACTCAGAAGCATTTGTAAAATTACAAACAATTCCTCAGTATAAATTACAAATTTTATTAGTTGGCATTATGTATGCAATAACACATCGTCGCAAAACATTGCTAACTGTGGATACATGACTGTGAACGCATTTTTGAAAGAGAAAAGATTATTATTTAGCAAATGACGAAAAATGACCAAACACCAACCATTCGGTTGTCAACATCGTTCTAACATAAAACCAACTTAACATATCTAAATGAAAGATGGTCAGTATCATGAACAACATTTATATCTCATACAATACAGGTAATAGGCGTTGTTTTCATTATGAATTACTATTCCCTAACTTCGACATTAAAGTGTTGGTTGTACAAAATTGGCCCAACATAAAAATTAATACCAATTACCAACTGTATATCTACCAACTTGTTGCCAACATTTAGCCAACTTCGACCATCAAATTCAATTTGAAACATAAATATTTATGTATTAAAAAATCTAAATTTTAACCAAACATTAAAAGATTTTTTTAAATTCCAAAAATAGTATTATTGAGCATTGTTGGAAATTTGTTAGTTTTACAATGTTGGCCTAACTAAAGAAAAAAAAGTACCAACCGCTAACTGTTTGGTTTCGAACATTGTCCCAACATAAAATCAACTACACATATTTCAAATAAAAATTTGCAGTATCGTGAAAAACATTTGTATTTCATAACGTGCAGGAAAGGAACATTGTTTTAATTAATAATATCTATTCCCTAACTTTGCCATAAAATGTTAGTTTTACAACGTTGGCCCAACATAAATGTACATACACATTACCAACAGTATGTCTACCAACATTTAGCCAACCATTCTAAAGTTTTCAAAACTTGTTCTTTCGACATGTGGCTTTTTTCATATAGTGAAGTGTTGATGTAGGTTGTTTCTAAGGTATCTCATAAATATTTTCTAGGAAAACTGTTTGGATGGCATATTACGTTGGGCCACGTTGTATTGGTGTATGTTTTCTAACCACTACATTACCAACCGTTGAGCCAATGTATGTTGCTACTTGGGCACACTACGGGGGCCGGTTTTGTGTTGAATAAGATATTTCAGCTAGGGGAAGGTAGAGGCGGAGTTACTGTACGCAAGTGCGGCAAGCTACAGCAACAAACTTACTCTTTCCTCCCAAAAGTTGATTTCAGAAGAGCGTACTTAATTAACAGTAAAGGACTGCAATCGCGGGGTAAATATTGTTAAGGGTTGAGCTGGGGATAGTTGTCTGAAGGTGGTTGCAAGTGCCCTGGCTCCAGGGCTGAGCGGCGTCCAGCCTGCTGGAGTTGAGAACGCCCCTTCCCACGCAACAATTCTCTGGAGACCCTGGAGCAGCTGCCCCCCCCCTGCGAGCCAGCCACGTGGACGGGGATATTAGAGAGCAGAGCACCCCCACTGCTGTGTATTACGTCCGCGCAGTCTCCTCCGGACTGCAAGACCAACACCAAAACCTTCCCCCAGCCATAGTACTAACCCTACTAGGACCCGTCTTTGCCGCCAGGGGTGCTGGTGTCCACCATGATATGCCACAAACATCGCCCGACCACAGGGAATTCATTTACAACGGCTCCTCGTCCCACTTTCTTATATACCCTCCTTTCACGCACGCTGTTCTTCAATTAATTATTCTGTACAAGAGTCCTCATTTTTTCTATTCGTTGTTTGCGCGATTATACATATATATGTGAATAAATATTCTACGAATAAGACTTTTTGTAAGAAAATGTAAAATTGAATGATCGGAGTTCGTATTTTTTAAATTATCTTATTAAGTGTATTCAAAAAGAAAAAGAAAACTAGTGAAATTGGTTTGAAAAATTGAACTTACCTCTGTAGTTTCCTTAAAAGGAGGAGATAAGTACAGCCATATGGCCATACGTACGTAATGGAATGTGTGGACTGTCATCGCGTGTAATAAAGTCCCATTGTTACATGCGTGGTAGCGCGCAGCTAGGTCACTGTACGCCTTGCGCATTGGAGCGACGAGGCGCCAGACGTGTGAATACGGAGCAGCGCCCGAATGCAAGGGCGGAGAAAACTGGAGATCCCCAAGAAAACCCGCCAACCAGCGGCATCGTCCGGCACGATTCCCACATTTGAAAATCCGTGAGCGGCACCGCCGGGAATCGAACCCGGTTTGCCTAGGTGGGAGGTGAGTATCTACCCACTACACCACCGCGGCCAATAAGAAAAGATGTTCCGATGTAGTTACAGCACCAGTTTGCTGTGACCAGGGAGAGAGACTGGTGTGAACAAGTTCAGAGCCAGTGCGACTGTGTATGATGTTGAACATATTTGAAGTGAAGATATTGTCTCCCGTGTGAGCTAAGCCTTAGTCCCGAGTGATTTAAACACAGAAGCGGTACCAGACACAACGGGAGATAAAGAAGAAGGGGAAGTAAAGAGGCGTTGTGAAGAAAGAAAAAACAGAGAGAGAGAGAGCGGCACCAGCTACAATAAACAGTCCGGTGGAAACAGCTGACGGAGTTCCATAAAGAAGCAGAACACATACGCGTCCACCTCGCGACATTCATAACGTGTGCGGCAACATGGCGCAAGAGCGACAAACTACAGCGAGCGACTAAGTTCCTGGCCAAATAAATAAAACCGGCGGCTCCAAACTCATAACAAAAATCTATTTACGCCCAACCTGCCTTAAATGGGCTTTGGAGTTCGGGCGCTTGGTGAGGGGGGAGAGGAGGGGGGGGGGTTCGTGGCGCTTTGATTGTGAGCGCGTGAGACTGAGAGAAGGAGGTGGGGGGGGGTAGAAGGGTGACCAGGTTCCTTGATCTTCGCTTTCAATCAGCTTGGATCAGGGTGAGTGGTAGAAGGTGGGGATCCTTTATGCCACAGAGAACGGGTCCAAGCAGCTCACTGTCAACTCTGGCCTTGTCTAGCGACTATCAGAGAAGCAGGTAGTGCAGGTACATTTCCCGTAGTATCAACACTATCCCTAAACATATCCGAAAAAAAGAGTAATTTTTGGAGGCAAGGTATACGAAATCTGTCGAGGTGTATATGCACGTAGGGGTGACGTCTCGTTTCCCCCCTAACATACCCTAAGTGTTAGATCTACGTCTGAGGTATATACGGGAGCTAAGTGCGTCTCAAGGGGGAATGGGTAGCTTTAGCCACGTTTGGGGACATGACTCATCCCTGGGTGTACCTGTAGTTCACCTACAACTAAGAAAAGAAGGGGAAAACTGGCATATGCTCCGTAAAAGCGCTTTCGACGGGAAATAATTCAAAATTATTGCATGCGTTAATATAAAATGCTAAAGGAGACAGATCGGTAGGAACCACGCACTCTATTAGTGGGTAGAGAAATACGAGAAGAGAGAGAAGGGAGGGATGTTGTGTCATTAGACAGGGAGCAAGGGCACAGAAGTAATCGGCCTGGTTGACGGCGAGCGGCCTGGTTGATGGCGAGCGTGCGGCAGCTGGCGGCTTGCTGCCTAGTTGACGGCAAGCATGCGGCATCTGGCAGCTGGCGGCCTGGTTGATGGCGAGCGTGCGGCAGCTGGCGGCTTGCTGCCTAGTTGACGGCAAGCATGCGGCATCTGGCAGCTGGCGGCCTGGTTGATGGCGAGCGTGCGGCAGCTGGCGGCTTGCTGCCTAGTTGACGGCAAGCATGCGGCATCTGGCAGCTGGCGGCCCGGTTGATGGCGAGCGTGCGGCAGCTGGCGGCTAGCTGCCTAGTTGATGGCGAGCGTGCGGCAGCTGGCAGCTAGCAGCCTGGTTGACGGCGAGCATGCGGCAGCTGACGGCTAGAGGCGACATCCTTGGACGCGAGTCACGAGCAACAGCGATACAACACCATGCACTTTTTCTCACATTGTGAGTGGCCGGCTGGCCCTGCCTCCTACATGCAGCAGGCCAGCTGCGGTGGAGCGTGCTGCGGCCACCCTCTGTACTATCACCAATGATGTCATCCTGCCGATCAGCCAATGATAGCAATCTCCGCATGACCTGTGTGCGCGCTCCGATGGTGAGTCACATCCAGTGCGACGTCAGCATCGCCTACGAAATTTCCTGTGTGTTGCCTTGATTAGACAAAAGTTTGCTAATTCGTCAGTGAATTCAAGCTACCCCTATAACAAACATTCCCGCCCGCTTCCTTAGTTGGACATGTAATCAATGATTGTTTGAATAGTGATACTACCTTGATAGGGGGTATTGCTTGCTTTGCTGTATGAATATGGTCGTCACTTGTAGCTCCAGGTCGATTCACCACCTTCAAGAACAGCAGCAACAACCTCTAGATAAGTGAGATTTTGTAACGAAATTTAACTTGGTAAGCCAGTATGGCGAAAATAAGGCAAATCACATTTTGTGATTTTAAATTGGAGCTGTAGGCGCCATGTTGGCGAAAAACTTTAAAATTGTGTTCTTGTTTTGAGCTGGCCAGGTCACTATCTAAAAGAAAAAAAGTAGATCATAAAAACTTTAGAAAACACATAGTTTCTTTACAAAGTATTAATGAAAGATCAACTTGCTTGAAATGTTATAAAGTTTTAAAAATATATAATGTTAAGGTGCAAATTTTTAGGCTAGGGATTTTAATACGCTTTGAAAACGAAAATATGCATGAACAATCTTAATGTCACCTTCTAAAATTTTGGTTGGCCACCTGACCTATGGTTTAGCCAGGCCCAACTTTTGGAGTGATTTATTGATAGATTTTGAGACCTAGTGTAGAGGTAAAAGAATAGTCTGCAAATACATTTTGATCATTTTGGGCAATGGCCTCGAAATATTTGGATAGTCAAGATAGTTTTATATTTGGGCAAAAGTGCCTTGTAAAAGCTAATGCCTGCTCAAAGAATTAAAGTGTAATGGAAGTTGGGAAATATTACCATTTAGTATATGGCAAAACTACTCTCATTCCAGTATAAAGTTTTTTCGCCAAAATATTCATGTTAACACACATTCATTACGTTTTTCGTAAGTGATAGAATGTCAGTATAATTGCTGTGTGCAGGATTTCCCCCTTTTTGTAAAATCCTCGTTTTTGATCTGGGTAAATTGTAGGCTAAATATTAAAAATGTCAATAAACTAGCGAAACTAGTGTAAATTGCGTATCGTGAAATGGTTTAAAGTCCAGCCATGGAAGATATTGTATTTTACATAGCTTGCAGTCATTTTAGACGTATATTCATTTTATATGTTGGTATGTAACCAAACAAATTTCATATTACTTTAAACATTCTTGCCCATGTTTGGGGCTATTCTATAGATTAAAACGAATGGAAAAGAACAAAACAAAATTAAAGAATCTTTACAGTATTCCATGGATATTCTGTGTTCTTATTTATGATTTGCTTTTAAATTTTGCTCTGATTATGAAGTTTCTCTGCTCAACGAGGGTTCCCTTTGGGTGTTAAAGGTTTTTTTTTTTAATATTACGGACGTGTTGAAGTCCACTTTGCCATGCATTTGTGGGGACAAGGGCATAGCAATCTACTAGTGTATTATTTTTAAAGTTGCATTTTGGTGCAGATAAACAACTTCACATGCATTAGTGAAGCTTATTTCGTAAACTGAATATACAGAGCGATAAAATGTTATGCAACACTAATCATTAAAAATAATTACACGCTTTTTTTTTTAGTAAACAAATGAAATTTCAAAATGTAAGAAAATATACAAAAACGTAACTGTTTTTGTGCTGTAAACAAAGGTACAATAAGGTAGTATTGATAGAGCCACATGGATTTTGGCATTTGAACGAGGTAATGTAGCTGGGAAAATATACCACTACCCAGAATATTTCTCATTGTTGTGTTTTTTTGCTTTCTACAAAAATTGTGAAAAAAAAAAAAAAAAAAAAAAAAAAAAGGAATCAAGTTTGAGTTTTCCATAACATTTTATATTTGCGAACTTCCATTTTATGAAACGAATTTCGATATTTAATGTATAGTGTTTATATTTTTGCTCGCCTCGGTAGCCTATGCTGCGAAACGTAAAAATTTGTCAGTTATAATAATTTATTGAAAATGCATAATCCGTAAAGAAATATACGTAAAAAATAAACACACTGTACCAAACACGCAACTTTCAAAGAGGCCAATTAAAAACAAACACACGATCAGATACAATCAAGAGGCCAGGAGTTCTTTATTCTAAATATATGGGTGACACGCTCTTTTTGGTTGCTACGGTATTTCGTATGCAGTGTACGGACAGCAGTGCAGTTATTGTTCGTCCTACAACAGGCTTGTGTGTGGAATACCCGGCTCTAGTTTCAAAGCAATTTTAGGCTCACGTTCTCGTTCTCTCTCTCTCCCTCCCTCCCTCCCTCTCCATCCCCTTCACACTTCGCGGTCCAGGAACATTTACAATCGTACTTTTATTTCGTTACGCATCCACGCACGACGTAGCCGGCGACCAAGAATATGACGACAGAGGAAATAAAAGTTTGGAGTGTGGTGCTGTGCTCGACTGGATGAGACTAGTCGTAAAAATCCGCGGGGAAAGGCAGTTTCACTCCCCGCAATCAATACAGCTAACTTCCGCGGGTACCGCCAACCCCCCTCCCCAGCCCTTCATCCACACAACCCCATCCCCCGCCTCGGACACACCGATCTCCTGTCCCTACGACCAAGCCGTCTCCTTTTGGTGGCCCTCGCCAAGAACATTTCCCGCCGGCGAGGTCTGAAGAACCGATGAGGTGAGTACGGAGCAGTGCCGGAATGAAAGGTCAAAGGAAAGGCGAGATCCCCGAGAAAACCCGCCGACCAGCGGCATCGTCCGGCACGATTCTCACATTCGAAAATCCGGTAGTGACCCGGCCGGGGATTGAATCCAGTTCGCATAGGTGGGAGGCGAGCAGGTTGACCGCCCTGCCACTGTGAAAGGATGGATACCGATATTCTCAAGTGATATTGTTATGTAGGAATATATACCAAAACATACCTGAATCCCGATTAGCAGGCAGATATTTTATCGCTGCTATACGCTGTTCATGGTAAAGTTAGCACTTTCGAAATCAACCTCTGAAAAACATCACTGTGTGTGATACCGTACACACAAGCGTGCATGATACCAATTAAATTGGCAAATAGTTCCCAGTCGCGACATTGTGTAACGAGTGTAATTTTTTTAATTCGTGGCAGATCAAGGTTTTTTTTTCTTCAGGTTTACACGAAGTGGAGTACGATTCGGAATATTATTAATGCCCGTGTTAGGTAAAGGCTGTTCGCGATAAAGTGAGCATATATTATTAATGCCCGTGTTAGGTAAAGGCTGTTCGCGATAAAGTGAGCATATATTATTAATGCCCGTGTTAAGTAAAGGCTGTTCGCGATAAAGTGAGCATATATTATTAATGCCCGTGTTAAGTAAAGGCTGTTCGCGATAAAGTGAGCATATATTATTAATGCCCGTGTTAGGTAAAGGCTGTTCGCGATAAAGTGAGCATATATTATTAATGCCCGTGTTAGGTAAAGGCTGTTCGCGATAAAGTGAGCATATATTATTAATGCCCGTGTTAGATAAAGGCTGTTCGCGATAAAGTGAGCATATATTATTAATGCCCGTGTTAGGTAAAGGCTGTTCGCGATAAAGTGAGCATATATTATTAATGCCCGTGTTAGGTAAAGGCTGTTCGCGATAAAGTGAGCATATATTATTAATGCCCGTGTTAAGTAAAGGCTGTTCGCGATAAAGTGAGCATATATTATTAATGCCCGTGTTAGGTAAAGGCTGTTCGCGATAAAGTGAGCATATATTATTAATATCCGTGTTAGGTAAAGGCTGTTCGCGATAAAGTGAGCATATATTATTAATGCCCGTGTTAGGTAAAGGCTGTTCGCGATAAAGTGAGCATATATTATTAATGCCCGTGTTAAGTAAAGGCTGTTCGCGATAAAGTGAGCATATATTATTAATGCCCGTGTTAAGTAAAGGCTGTTCGCGATAAAGTGAGCATATATTATTAATGCCCGTGTTAGGTAAAGGCTGTTCGCGATAAAGTGAGCATATATTATTAATGCCCGTGTTAAGTAAAGGCTGTTCGCGATAAAGTGAGCATATATTATTAATGCCCGTGTTAAGTAAAGGCTGTTCGCGATAAAGTGAGCATATATTATTAATGCCCGTGTTAGGTAAAGGCTGTTCGCGATAAAGTGAGCATATATTTTGACGGGCGCACTGTGTGACATGCATCCAGTGAATTTGGTATACAATGGATGGGAAGTAGTTCTAGCTAACCTTTCTGATAGCTTAAATTATTTCTTTCGCTTTGTGTTTTTTAATCCATCAAAGTGTAAAATGAGCATATTTGTAAAATATTTACGTTCCTAATAATTTCGCAATTTCACTTGACCGGCGCATGAATAAAGCGACGAGAGTCATGACAATGTCGGTCTTACAAAAGGCGGAAGAATACACAACGTGCGTACAACTAGCTCTTAAGCAGGGCTTTCAAAAGTGATCAAATAACCGTGAATAGACTTCAGAAAATTCCTAGTAAGTTCATTCAAAGATTTAAATTTTGTTAATCCGCATACTATGGGTAAGTATTTTTAAATATAGCTTTTATCGTATTGCGTACCTTTGTAGTTAGGTGCAGAGTAATAACAATTATCTTCGAAACGTGAATAACAATTGACTTCAGATGCATAATAGTTAGGTTTGTATGCAAACACCAAGCGTATCCCATCAGCACACAAAGTTCCAAGTAGTTCTACTCACTACAGCTAGATCACCCTGTGTAGTAGTAATAATTGATATTATTTGATGTATTGGTATTTTGCACATTTTACTAACTGCAAAATTTGAAATTCTTATGTTACTGTTTAGTAACCAATAAATTCGTAATTCTGTAAGTATCTCTTTTAGGATTCCTAGGAACATAGGGCGTACAATTATAAATACTGTGCATGTTTTTTTTTTTTAATTTGCACGTAACATGTACAAATACAGGTAATTTGTATTTGTAACTATGAACGCTCAGATACTCCAGATTGTAATCTAAGTTCAAACATACATGGTCACTGTAAAATGACATAATGGGAGACGTACAAATGCTGTGACACTGAGTGTGCATGCAACGTTCAGTATAAAGTGTGTGTGTGTGTGTGTGTGTGTATGTATGTGTGTTTGCAAATACTTTACAGTGTAAAAATTAACATCAACGTGTTGTTTATAAAACCATACGTTAAATATTTTCGCGAAAGACTTGTAGTGCTCTCTGGATTCGTAATTGTAATTGCGTAAAATTACACATCATTTTAAAATTTGCACATGAAAATGGTAAAATTATCAATATATTTAGTGTACATTTACGTTGACTTTTACAGTGATGGGTCGAGAGACAATTCGATGTTTTCATTGTACCTTGCGGTCTTCGGCTTGCACACGTGTGAACTTCTAGAGTTGGTAAAATCGTTGTGTATGCTCATAGCTGAACGAAGCACATCTGCCTGTCGCTCGAATTGCATTGCAGTGTGTTTTAAATCCCCCCCCCCCCAATCCACTCACGACACTACAAGACATACGTTCCAATGTGCTGATATATGAAAGGACACACACTCCAGACTATGTCTGTCGGTAACTTTTAAGACGTCACGTGCATTACTAATACGATTTCGGAGAACTCCAACATAGGTAAAAACATATTTTCCAAAGCGCTGCATCTGTAAATATTCGGGTGAGATGATCGTGCACTGGACATAATTGCACACTCCACAGTAATAATATAACAGAGCCGCCGCTTAAAGTAGTGCAGGTACAAACAGCACGGCGATAACACTGCACGTCAGTTCAGAGCCTTGTGTTTAGAGGCGATGGCTCACTTGATGTGACTGGCAGTGTCGTCCTTAACGCGCCTGCCTTCCTCTGACTCAAACATCACCGGGTAGGCGAGCCCCTTAAGTGGACTGCCTAGCAAAATGTCTATATGATCAGTGTTTACACCTATACGCGTGCCTTGGTTAATGTTAGCCTCTGGGAACACGAATTATTCAAGAGGCCAAGGTGGCTGAGCGGTTAGACTGCTCGCCTCCCACCAAGACGAACCAGGTTCAATCTACGACCAGTTCACTCCGATTTCTCGCAAGTGAGAATCATACCGGACGATGCCTCTGGTCGGCGGGTTTTCTCGGTGACCTCCCGTTTCCCCCACCCCTTCCTTCCGGCGCCGCTCCATATTCACTTCAATCACTATCATCAACTCTCAAGACCTCGCTGTTAAGAGCCGCTCACATCTCTTCACTCGTCACACACTCACGAATTTTTCAGGAAAGATAAAACAATAATTACGTATAACCATCATTTTTTAATTTTATCCTATTCGATATATTCAAAAAAACCAAATAGCGAAAATGGTTAAAGGCAACATTTGTTTGGCTTTACCGTGCAGTTTACTTAAAGGAAAGGAAGACAAACATACAAAGTGGCAACCATAGTTTCCTTCACTGACACTCGCCACGTGCAATAATGTACAGTTACATATTACATCACCAAGAAATTCAGCTATAGTCCATTCCCGGTTACTTCCAACATTTCTGAAGCGTTCTACTTCCAGGATATTCTTCCGCCTCGTGCACACAAAGCCTAGAAAATCACACCAAATGGACAGCGCACCGCATTCGTGCGCACTCAGTGCAATAATATTTTTCATAAGAACTATTTATTACAAGGCTCTACCAACAATCATATCTTCTCGTTATTTTTATTCATACTGATTATTAATTAAATATTATAATTCATAAGAATATACGATTTTAATTTAACCAAAAATACGGTATCTTTATGTCAACACATGTATAAAACGATTGTGATACGTTGCATATCAGGGTAAGGGAATTAAAACAGGTCACCTTAATAAATCGTCCACTTGTAAAAATAGAAGAAAATGGTTTAGACAAAAGTTGTTTGGAGTGAAACGGGCCATAATGTGACATCAACAGTTTGATGTTAAGTCGAGGGGTGAAGGAGATATGGGGGTCAACATCAGTATTGTAAATGGGATGACATACTTTATTACACACCTCTGAACAGCACTTCGCAAGATGAATGCAAACATGTGTCACACGTACTAGAAATGTGAACATTAAACCACATCGTCCCATTTATCATACCGAAGTTGACCCCCGTATTTCCCTCACCCCTCGGCGTACAACACACCTATTTACTAACGTAACATTATGACCCCTTTCACCCCAAACTACGTTTGTCTCAAACATTTTCCTCTATCGTTACAAGAGGCCAATATATTAGGGTGGCCTGTTTTAAATGCCTCACCCGGTATAGGAAACAACCTAAAAAGTCTACCATGGTGCTTTTTCAAGGGTTTGATTCAACAAGCATGAAGAAACCGCTGATAGACTAGCCTACACCCGGGTAGCCTTGAGTGCGCTCTGCGCAATGCTTCCTTATAGCCTGATGTGACATTGAGGCGTTAAAAATGTTTGCTATGGATTCCCCTAAAGGGCCTACATGGAGATGGTTAGCTCGTCTGAACCCGAGAGGCACAAGCGCGATAAGGGTCACACTGTCACGTGCACCCAGCACGCCATCGCCAATATAACCAAAGGCTCTGAGATGGACTTGAGTGTTATCGTCGTATTGCGTTTACATGGGCGACTTGTAGCGGCGACCCTGTAATGTTATTGGTGGAGAGTCTGCGAGAAATTGTAGTGAATGCCCTTCGAGTACTTCTGGAGGTATATAATTCGTATATTTTGAGACACAGAACTTGTTACTGTACTGTACTGTACTGTACTGGAATGCTTTGCTATAGTGTGCGCTGTGTCTTGAGAGTATTGGACAGGAATAGTTTGAAGTGTGTGTTATTTTTCTTGATCAGCACATTGGACTCACGTTAAGAGGAGTGTGCTCCTGCACATTCAAGGCCAAGAAGCGAGGGAGCGATACGGGCGACACTAACACGCACGCCTAGTGCCTAATCGCTCCTACGCGCAAGGCGTGCAGTGTTTCCATCGTGACGCTGTACTGTGAAAGTCAGATCTGTAACAGAGCGATTTTATTACATTCTATGAAAGCCCACAGATTAAACTACGCCTGTATGTCTGTACTTTTCTCTTGCCGCATAAGAAAACTGCATAGGCAAGCTTTAAAAATTCGATATTTGACCATTTTCACGAATTTTTTTCTCCATGAATATACTTAATATGTTACAAGTAAAAACATAGAGCCATAGATAATCGCTTGATACATTTTCTAGCTAAAAGTCGTATCTACTGACATATATTTACCGAGGAATGCACACTTCTCTTAAATGGTTTAGTGGAGTGGAGACAAATGTGCGGCTGTAAATATCGAGGTCTTGAAAAATGACGGGTGAAGCAAGGTCAATATGGAGCAGCGCTGTTATGTAAGGGCAAGCGAAATGGGAGATCCCCGAGAAAACCCGTCGACCAGCGGCATCGTCCGGCACGATTCCCACATCCGAAAATCCGAGAGCGAACCCGCCGGGAACCGAACTCTGTTCGCATAGGTGGGAGGCGAGTAGTCTAACCACCACACCACCGCGGCCTCCTTCAACACCGCTCAAGCACGCACCAGGTTACGGCGGGCTGGGCTTCCTAAGGAAGATGGGCCTGAGGGCGCAGGTGATGAGGTTATAACTCATGCTGATCGTCAGCTAGCAGGAAGTGGTTGGTCCTCCTCTCGCGGTTTCGACGGGCGGGTGCAGTGCACGCGAGTGACCTTGGAGCTCACGACGTGCAACCACACACACACACACACACACCTGAGATGATATAGGCAGCCCCTGTCTCCTTCACCTGGAATTGGCCTCCCGACCAGAGACTAGCCGCACATGGAGGCCCACGGCGATCCATACAGATTACCCAGTCTTCGGTTTCCCGACGATCGCAGTCGACGTCACGTGTCGGGGGCGACGAGCGCGATCGTAATTCTGGAGCCGTCACGACCAGCGGCCACCGTTCGTCGCGTATCTTCCGTCATGTTCCATGACCTTGACCTCTCGGCATGTCCACGACCTTGACCTCTAGGACACGGAGGTGAGTGACGGGCGGGTGCAGTGCACGCGAGTGACCTTGGAGCTCACGACGTGCAACCACACACACACACACACCTGAGATGATATAGGCAGCCCCTGTCTCCTTCACCTGGAATTGGCCTCCCGACCAGAGACTAGCCGCACATGGAGGCCCACGGCGATCCATACAGATTACCCAGTCTTCGGTTTCCCGACGATCGCAGTCGACGTCACGTGTCGGGGGCGACGAGCGCGATCGTAATTCTGGAGCCGTCACGACCAGCGGCCACCGTTCGTCGCGTATCTTCCGTCATGTTCCATGACCTTGACCTCTCGGCATGTCCACGACCTTGACCTCTAGGTCACGGAGGTGAGTGACGGGCGAATGATGATTAGTACCTCTCTGGGGAAAGATATACGTGAATATCGCCTGTTCTTTT
Organism: Dryococelus australis; assembly: GCA_029891345.1. NCBI lineage: Eukaryota > Metazoa > Arthropoda > Insecta > Phasmatodea > Phasmatidae > Dryococelus > Dryococelus australis. Next base: position 2,183,170 of record CM057001.1, read on the forward strand.
CGCAGTGACCTAGACTCTTCAGTTTTCACATAATCAAAAGCTCTCGGCATGTCCACGACCTTGACCTCTAGGTCACGGAGGTGAGTGACGGTGGAATGATGACTAGTACCTCTCTGGGGAAAGATATACGTGAATATCGCCTGTTCTTTTCGCAGTGACCTAGACTCTTCAGTTTTCACATAATCAAAAGAGAACAGTAATTAAAGGCTGCTCACGATAATGTGAGTACTTTTAAAATGAACCTTAGAAAAAGTCACTGCCCATGCCTGCATAAATTTTAATGGGTGCACTGAGTGACGTTCGCCCAGTAACGTTGGTAACGATTTATAGAAAGTAGCTCCATATCTTAACGTCAAATATAAAGTGTTACGTGTCCATTTGTGATAACTTAAATTTTTTTTTTTTGCTTTCTGTTTTTTTAATGCAGCGGAGTGTAAAATTTACCAGATGTGTAAAATATTACTTTTCCAATAATTCCACAGTTTAAAATGACCGACGAATGAATAAAGTGACGAGGCCCATGGCAATGTTAATTTTACATAAGGCAGAAGAATACATAACGTGCATACAAGTAGATCTTAAGCAGGGCTTCCAAAAGTGCTCATTTTACCGTGAACAGCCTATAACTGGCTGCCACTGTGATTTGACTTCTTTTTTTCGACTTCGCTACACGTTTTTGCAGTCATGAGTTGTTAAGGGAGTGTCCATGCAACAGTCGTCCAATCCTGAAATTAACCCATCAGTATTCTTGAAGTTATATCTGAGGTAGAGAAGAGAAGCAGAAAAATCTTTACACTGTTAAGCTCATTAAGTGCGTCATCGAAATTCTCGCTAATATTTACATTTTTAAAAATAAGACGAAACAAACATCCGCCTTAGAAGGAATGACGTGGCCAACTTATAAAAAGTACCCATCAAATATTTGTATTTCATTTATGGTTCCTGAAAATGTTACGACCAGAAAAGAAACCGCAACAAGAAAACTAATTTATAAGCAAAAAATAATCCTACGCACTCATTCTCAAGGAATTCTTAAATTAATTTTATAATCCAACAAGTTAAAGACCCATCTTTATAAACCTGAAGGTCTCATCTCTTCAGGCAAGATGTGAAATTCCTTACCATTATGTTTTAAAAAAGAAAAATATTTCCGGCTGCGTATATACTTAATGGTTTTCTTTACTACAATATAAGTTCGTCCTCACTGTCGTCAACAAATATCAGTTTTGTAGGCAACCCGAAATTTTCATAAGCGTGTACTGGCAATATTTTGTAGACACTGCAAAAAATTGTATTAATGTTATCAAAAGTGAGCTACGCTGTAAATGTCTATAATGTTCGTTTATCACGAACGTTTTGTATTTGTGTTAATATAAAATTACCTTATTGTTGATTAAATAGGATCTTTACTTATATTTAATTTATAAATTATAATATATAATATAAATGAAGAAAAAGGGATAAAATAGGTGTGTTGGTAATGTTTAGTAAGAAATAGTTCTTATGCAAAATTGTATTACACAGAGTGTGCACGATTCCGGTGCACTGTCCCTTTGGTGTAATTTTATAGACTTGGTTCATACTTTGTTTGCATGAGGCGGAGGAATATCCTGTTTATTTTAGCAGGGCTTCAGAAAAGTGTAAAGTAACCGTGAATGGATTATATGTAGCCCACCAAGTAAAGTCACTACCTTCATTGGATGCCGTTTTCTGCCGTGTGCAGAGTACATCATCAAATCTACTTCCTATGCATTTTCGAACGTATATACCACGATGCCTGAAATGGCTAATGCAATGCTGACATTATGGGGCTGGTCAGAAACATTGTAAAATCTAAACGGTTAAAACCAGTGAATTTGACTGTAGGACTGTTGAAACTGGTGGCACTTGGGAATGAAATGACACAGTTTCAGGTATTCACTAACTAAACAATGATTTATACTGGTCCCCAGTGAATTGCAGTAGCCTGGCAGTTCATTCCACCGATCTCCTACAGTAGATTACAACTCTTTCACTGAAGATGCAGTAAAATAATGTTACTGATACAGTATGTGGAGCGGTTCACATGTACATACTTCTCTGAGAGTGATGAGGGGTGATCAGTGGCGTAGCGAAGGGGAGAGGACTGGATATCGGGACATATACCCTACCCCCACCCCTACCCGAAATAAAAATAAATTTTTCAAAAATATAATGAAATTAAAAATTACAACTTTTAATATTTTAAATATAAGAACATGAAGAACATTTACAGTATTTTGTGATTCCATTTCTGTATATTAGTCCATTGGTTGTATATCACTTTTGAACTAATAAGTTTTAATATTAGAGAATTCTTTTATATATATATATATATATATATATATATATATATATATATATATATATATATATATATATATATATATATATATATAGATTTTTGTTTCCCCTCCCTCCCACTCGTCAGAAATAAATTCCTGCACGCGCCCTTGGTGAGAGTATGTAAGGGGGAAGGGATGAAGAATGACGTTGGTGGGGTACTAAATCATACCGTGACGGATGACTGCAGCATAGCACCGCCCCCTTACACGTCAAACCACAGCGCGAGTTACAGCACATTCGAAATTACATCAGCAGCAACGCCAACTGTAAAAGAAGGAAACCACTTTGATTTTTTTAACATTGCGTATTTGGAGAGCGAGCACCTTATAGGGAGAGAGTCTAGTTAGAATAACTTTTTTTTTTTATAAAAATAGATTTATTATCACACACGATATACAGGGGCGTTTACCCTTAACCTATTATATACAGTACACATTCAACCCACAATATAAACAATAACAAAATACTCAATAAAATATCTACACAATTCTTACATAGGGGCACAAAACGATATGAATATTTGGTGAACTGGTTTTACTGACAAGGTCGATGAACACACAAAAAATTATTTAACGTGAGGGGCAGCGCACGGCGTACACCCCAACACGTGACACTGACTTATAACACTACCACCCATCGACGATTACTACTGGAACATTAAATTGTAAGCTTGTAAGGACCGAGGGGTGGGCAGCGCACGGCGTACACCCCAACACGTGACACTGACTTATAACACTACCACCCATCGACGATTACTACTGGAACATTAAATTGTACGCTTGTAGGGACCGAGGGGTGGGCAACGCACGGCGTACACCCCGACACGTGACACTGACTTATAACACTACCACCTATCGACGATTACTACTGGAACATTAAATTGTAAGCTTGTAAGGACCGAGGGGTGGGCAGCGCACGGCGTACACCCCAACACGTGACACTGACTTATAACACTACCACCCATCGACGATTACTACTGGAACATTAAATTGTACGCTTGTAAGGACCGAGGGGTGGGCAGCACATGGCGTACACCCAACCTCGGTAATATACACGCACTTCCTATAGGCGTGAACGTCAGAATGAAAATAAAAAATTGCCGTACCACTGACGCAATGTGCCACGCCGCACCATGTTCCACCTATCTTGACGAAGAAGCTGGACAAAGTCTTGAACTGTCACCGGTGTCAAACCGATCGCATGAAGTATATACCAGGCCGCAGCTCTTCGTCGAACTGAGGGGAAGGTGAAGAAATCGCAATGAAGCATGTGCGTGTCGCTGACCTCTCCACGTTCATCGTGAATTATTTTTCTTTCCCGTACGCGACACCACTGCCAGATGGGAGCTGCATAAACACAGGAAATTACCCTATGAAGGGCCGTGTCGGTGTTGCCACACACCGGGCATGTTGGGTCAGCTGTCAGGTGAATGCTGTATTTACGCTGCTGAGTTGCCACGATATTATTGTAGAAGCCGAATGCTGCAGCTCGAAGATCCGAGGAAAGGTTAGGATCGGCAAGTATTTTCCATGGGCGCCTCAAGCGGATGGTTGGGGTGCGATTCACAACAGATGGTATGACAGCCGACGTTTTGGAAGCCCGAATGTACAAATATCTCGCTGATGCGACTGTCCCTTCCGGTAAGTGTTCTACTAGAGTTGCGAGTGCTTCCTCTGCCTGACGGTATTGAAATGGCATCCGTCTAACTTCAGACCACATCATTTTCTGTAATGCTGCGTAAATGTCCTCTGGGCGCCAAATTGTTGAAACTGCTGAAGACTGATATAAGGCCTCACACTTCAAAACGTAATAAATTAGACTCAGGCCTCCGTATTGCAAGGAAAGTTAAAGTTGCGGCCTAGATAATTTAAATATACAAGATTTCCCCAACATGCGGCCAACAATCTGTAGTATTTGTTGACATGGTAGTGCAATGTCTTGAATGCTGCGGTAGCAGAAACCGCATACGTGATTAACAAATTGGTGGTGGAGTTTTCTAACTATACATTTTTTTGTCCACAAAGGAACCAGCAATCAATGCACAGGAGTCTGTATCAAAATTATAATTTTAAAAAAATCAGTCGCATTACAAATTCTTACAGTTGTGGATTCAACGACAGCACGTTGGCTCAAGATATTTTTCATAAATGCTACATAAGAAATAAATGCGAGTAGGAATGCCACTGTTAATGTCATAGCTTGACATCCAAAGTATCTGTCAGTCAATGATGTGTGCTGTCCGATTATTTACGTAGCGGCTTTCGGCCCTGGAATTATCGGGTTCGGATTCCGGGTACTACACGACTATTCCTGTTTAATAAGTTGATAATCATATACTTGCCTTGCACTATGCATTGGAACCAACCACCAATGTTAGTATGGGTAGAGATAAGTTTCGAAATGCTTAACTGCAAACGAAAAAATATTCAGATATTCTTAAAATAAGTTACGTTACTAGACTCTCTCAAGGTAGCATTTTGGAGCTACAAAATTTAAAAATAGTATTAACTGAGAGTCCATACTTAACATACGTACCTGATACATGTTGCATAATTCCACTGTCATTCATCAAGTTTGGGAGCTTACCTGTAACAAAACAGAAGTTGGTTAATAGACGTACACCAATTCAGTGTTTCTGCTAAAGCACAAAGATATAAGACATTTGCTTCACTGTAGTGTTTGTTAATTGCTACCCTCTCTTGAAAATCCGTTAAAATTTCAGTTAATTTGGAAATCTTCATCTTAATGTGCCATTGGGTTCTCTATAGGGACGGCCATCTACATACACCAAAGTGATGCGGAAAAATTTATAATATTTTAACTGTAAATAAGCAAGGATACATTTTACGTCTATAAATTAAATACATTTCTCAGATAAACATACAAACAGTTTTTCAAACACACAACATAGGAAATAATGACTTCAAAATGTTTGGTTTATTATTACGTAAAACGACTTCGCTCCAGTAAAATATAATTCATTATTCTGGAATTTTAAAAACAGCTCCTTAACTATTGCATGATTAATTTATATTCCGTATTATGACACAATAGATATCTACATTTGTTAGCAAATTAAGTAGCCCTACAGTATGCGACAAACGGTATGATATTAGAATGCTATTTCTACCTGCTAATGTTGTAGACTTCACGTTTATTATAAATAGTAAGCTACAAAAATAATTTTGTGTGTTTTCAAAATTAATGTGTTGTAAATACACAACATTTGAAGTTAAAATTCAGCATTAGATTTATGCATTCCACACAAAGGATTAACGAAATTTACTTTAATTATTTGTGGTGTAACAAAAATATCTTTGTCGACTAGTTTCCAAAGAATTTGATGCGAGGCGAGAATGGAACAGTGCCGGAATGCAAGGGCGGGGAAAACGTGAGATCCCACCTACCAGCGGCATCTTCCCACAAGATTGCCACATGCGGAAACCCGAGGGTGACTCCACTGGTCCGCCTCGTTGCGGGGAGGCGAGTAGTCTAACCACTACGCCACCGCGGGCCCTTACAAATAAAAAACTACCGTGCGTGAAGACTTGTTTTGAAATAATGATTTCTCAAGAGTTAAGTGTCAATTTGTTGCACAAAAATCTGTACAACCGGAATGCTTTCTAATTGGTGGGGAAATAAGTGAGGATCGCCAGCCGGGTGTATCGTCAGCACGCCTCCGCGACGGAAATGGCGGACTGGGCTGAGCAACCGGAATGCTCTCTAATTGGTGGGGAAATAAGTGAGGATCGCCAGCACGCCTCCGCGACGGAAATGGCGGACTGGGCTGAGCTTGCGGAATCCACGTTGGACCACTTGTTTATGACGTCTAATCCCCGAGTCGGAGACGCTATAGCCGCGGTAATCTCAGCCGCTCATAAACTCCACTACAACGGCGATTAGCGAAATCCGCCTCGGCTTTCCCCCCCCCCCCCGGGGGGGGGGGGTGTCTTACTACCACACCTGAAATTGTTTCAGAACTTGCACCTCTACAGCCCGGGTCTTGGCGGGTTGGGAGCGCCCTCCTGTATATTAACTTTGATATTAGCCTCGTGCATAATGTATGCTCCGTCAAGTTGTATATCGCCCCCTGCGCGGGGGTTAATCTTTCGCTTTACGGAGCCGCCTGCCCCTCGAGGTCAGATTTCTGAACATCGCCATGATGGCCTGTGGTCTGAAGTGTTGGGGAGGTCAGGTTCTCCGCCCAACCATGTCTTACAGTCTACTTCCTAACAAACTCGCTGCGTAGCCCGACGAATTAATTTATGGACACACTAGGCTTGAAACACTTGTATGTACTCCATCCAAGGTTACTTCAAGGTTTTCTCAAGCCCCGCCTGCTAATGTTCTACTTCCACGATACTACGCTGCCTCATGCAAACAAAAGCTTAGCCGAGTCTAGAAAATTGCATCAAACGGACAACGCACCGCGTTCGTACGCATTCAGTGTAATAATATGTAACAAGAGAACTATTTCTTACTAGACATTGCCAGCACACCTATTTTCTCTCAGTTTTAGCCATATTAATAGTAAAGGAAATATAATGTATAGCTAAAGTATAAGTAATAGTTTAGTTTCATTAGAAATACGGTACTTCTGTGTTAACACAAGTATAAAACGCTTGTGATATATGGAATATTTAGGAAACTATTAAATTAAACACGCCACATAGGGGGTTATTTTGCAGAGGTTTGATTCAAAAGTGTGATGATACCGCGAATAGACTATAAACATGTTCACGGTTGAGAAGTTTTCAAATAAACTTTTGCACATATTTTAGCGGACACATTAAGTGGCATGGGCTCAGTAAAGTTGGTAACGGCGAAGGGGAAATTAGTCCCACGCCTTAGCTTTGGATTCCAAGTATCAGGCAAGGATTCGGCACCAAAATTATATATATATATGCGTATAAGTGTAAGAATTAAAAAATTTATTAAAAAATAAAAAATTACTTATTCTAACAATTTCACAGTTTCACTAGATAGGCGCAAGAATAAATCTATAAGACCCTTGGGAATTTTTATTTTTAATATAATGTTAAGAATAAACAATTCGCATGCAAGTAGATTTTAAGCAAAGCTTTCAACAAAAGTGCTCAATTGAGCGTGAAAAGACAGTTGGTGAAAGGACAGACATTTGGTCTGTTAGCGACGGGATCGCGGTTTATTAGACTATCCAGACGAACTCTGATAGTAAATGGCAACCTGCAACGGAAAAAGCAGCGAAAATCGTGACTCCTGGACTGAGGTAAAACTGGCTACAGGCTACTGGCTACGGGCTACTGGCTACTGGCTACGGGATACGGGCTACTAGCTACTGGCTACAGGCTACAGGATACAGGCTACTGGCTACGGGCTACTGGCTACTGGCTACGGACTACTGGCTACGGGCTACTGGCTGCGGGCTACTGGCTACTGGCTGCGGGCTACTGGCTACGGGCTACTGGCTACAGGCTACGGGCTACTGGCTGCGGGCTATAGGCTACGGGCTACTGGCTACGGGCTACTGGCTACAGGCTACTGGCTACAGGCTACGGGCTACGCGCTACTGGCTACAGGCTACTGGCTACTGGCTACGGGCTACTGGCTACTGGCTACTGGCTACGGACTACTGGCTACGGGCTACTGGCTGCGAGCTACTGGCTACTGGCTGCGGGCTACAGGCTACGGGCTACTGGCTACAGGATACGGGCTACTGGCTACTGGCTACGGACTACTGGCTACGGGCTACGGGCTGCGGGCTACTGGCTGCGGGCTACAGGCTACGGGCTACTGGCTACAGGCTACGGGCTACTGGCTACTGGCTGCGGGCTACTGGCTACTGGCTGCGGGCTACAGGCTACAGGCTACTGGCTACGGGCTACTGGCTACGGGCTACTGGCTACAGGCTACGGGCTACAGGCTACTGGCTACGGGCTACTGGCTACGGGCTACTGGCTACGGGCTACTGGCTACGGGCTACTGGCTACGGGCTACTGGCTACGGACTACAGGCTACGGGCTACGGGCTACGAGCTACAGGCAGGGGCAACAACACAAAGTTCAGTCTGGAAAATACACAGCACCTTTGAGTAAGTATAGTCTACACCCAGTATCTTCACACTTTTGAATCAAACTTTAAAAATCATCCCATTAATACATATTTGGTTGTCTTCTAAATATGTCATGTGTTACAAGCGTTTATACTTGTATTAACATAATAGTATGTTTTTTATACTTGTATTAACATAATAGTATGTTATTTATACTTGTATTAACATAATAGTATGTTATTTTTTGTTGAAGTGTCCGTCTACTTACGTTTTATCCATAAATTTTAATAATTCATGTAGAACTAATGTGAATAAAAAAGAGAGAAAATAGGTATGTGGTTAATGTATGTAGTTCGTTTCAATCCTCGATTTCAGAAGGTAGGTATCAGCTAATTTTATATTTCGAAATTACTACACAATGTGAAAATTTTTGTTATAGGTTGTTCACGGTAAAATGAGCACATTTGAAAGCCCTGCTTAGAATCTACTTTAATGCTTGTTGTGTCTGCTTCCGCCTTATGTAAAATTAACACTGTCACGGGCCTCAGCACTTTATTCATTCGTCGGTCAAGTGAAACTGTAAAATTATTGGGAAAGTAAATATTTAACAAATATGCTCATTTTAACACTTCTATGCACTAAAAAAGAAGAGAGGGAAAGAAATAATTTAAGTTATCACAAGTGGTTAACAACACTTTTTATTCGACGTTAATATATGGAACTACTTTCATCCTTCGTTACCAACTCAGTGCGCCCTTTAAAATATATGCATGCAGGGCTAGTGACTTTTTTCTAAGGTTGATTTCAAAAGTGCTCGCTTTGTCGTAAACAGGCTTTACGTACTTAACCTTTTAACACAGCCTAACTGCCTAACCGGCGAGTGCTGATAATCGGTAGCCATTTGGCAACACAGCGTGCCATTTATTCTTCACTGCAATCTAAGAGTGGGACTTTCTAGTATGAAATAGTTCATATGACAAATATTATTACGAGTGAGCACAAATGCGATGAGTGGTCCCTTTGGTATGATATTCTAGACTTAGTTAAGCATCGTTTGCATTAGGCGGAGGAGCTGAGAGATTTGGGAGTCTCATAACAACATCGGGAACTTGAGAGCCGATGAGGGCGAAGCGAGGTGAGTATGGAGCAGCGCCGGAATGCAAGTGCAGGGGGAAACTGGAGATCACCGAGGAAACCCGCGGACTAGCAAAGTCGTCCAGCACGGTTCCCACGTGCGTGCGAAACTCCGGAGAGACGACTCCAGCTGGAATCGAACCCTGTTCGCCCAAGTGGGAGAGTAGTCTGACCACTATACCACCGCGGCCTCGGATGATGTAGTGCTTTCCGTAATTTTACGGACTTTTTTCTAACAGTGTAGGGAATTTTTTGGCAGAACTGTAATTAAATTATTATTTTAATTAAATGTCAGAGAATTTCGAACAAGTTAACTAAATTATAGGGAATTCTGTGAAACGCATGCTATTTTGGCAGTTCCATCATCAATCGTGCACCACTACCAGAATTGTATGAAATTGTTTTGATGATTGTGGACAAAATGCTTAGGCATTTACCTTTGCAATTTGTGTAGAAAGCAAAGTTGTAGGACCAGAGAAGTATTTTGGTGTTATATTGTGTTTTATTATGTAAAGGCAATAATCCTTAGAGACAATAAAATTATCAAAAAGTCAAGAAAAAAGATTATTTTTGTCTGCGAAAATCAGGGAAATGTCGAAGAATGGATAAAAAGGTGGCAACACTGTTAAGTATAAGATATGTAATTTAGGTAGTGTTACTAGTCGAGACGTCCATCCTCCACGAAGCTGGGAACACACAGGAGCATGTAATATGACGACACTATCTCTCGTACTGTGTTTGTGAGGCGGGTTGTTCAGTAGCCATGATTACAGAGAGCGCACTCTATAGCCACAAGACGCCGCGGGAGTCAGGCTTGCCACCGGAGGGGAGACACCGGAAGTGGATTAGTTTGCCAACTTGCAGGAACAAACCGCATCACTCTCCAGTGAGAGAGACTACGCTAGCCGGCGATGGACTTCCTGGAGAAGCTTGTGGCGCTACGGCACAGGGGTGGTTGTATCGTGGAGGGGGAGTGATGAACAGGGGGTGGCCATAGAGACGCAGACTTGGCCGCCCCTTCCTCGTTGTTCAGGCCCATGACGTCGGTTTTCCTCCTCGTCCTCCCCTAAAGCTGAATTAATCACATCACCAACCCCTTCTTCCCTTTTAGAATTCCTAATATCGTTTAAACCTGCAGGAACATGGCTAAAGTACGTCATATTCATTGCGAAATGCTCATCCGCAAATGAATCAAACTCTGTAAGAACGGGTGGGAAATAAAATAACTGCACTTGAACTCCACAGGTTTTTGAAAGCCAGCACGGAAAATGTGAAAACAAAAATTGCGAATAAATATATTTACAGATTGTTACATTTGTTTTAGTATTCTTCGCCGCCATGACATACAAAACTTTATGGCGGAAGAAAAATCGGCAGAAATACATCACTATGGTCAAATTTTCGTTCACGAAGTCAATAAAAACAATTATCTAGGATGAATTTTTTGGTTCGCTATTTTATTCCGCGAAATTGGAGAATACAGATGACAGGTGTAGCGTTAATTACGTCTCACACGCTCTTTATTTCGTAAATTCATTTAGTTTGAGGGACGTGTGGACGCACGAGGTGGCATAGGTGTAAACCTTTGGACTAGCATTCAGTGGCACCTGGGTTTGAATCCTGGCCCGCCCTTCATTCTGATCTCTGTTCTCCATACTTTCCCGGAAATTGCTCGTGGTGAATGCTGATATGGTTCCGTATTAGAGGCGGCATGGCCTAGATTACTTATATGTTCCTGCTTCTCCGAGAAACTGTCTCCGTTTGTAAAGAATCTCGCTATCTAACTGTAGCCCTTCTATGGTTACTTCACACTTTTCTGAAGCCCTGCTAAATAAAGTTATACTTCCAGGATATTCCTCCGCCTCGAGCAAACTAACCTTAACTATGGCTCGACAATCACACCAAAGAGCAACGAACCTAATTCGTGCACACTCATTTATAATAATATTTCGCATAAGAACTATTTATTAATACGCATTATTAACACACAGGTTTTCTCACCGTTTTTATTAATATTTATTACGAATGAAAAATAATTTAAATATAATATACAGATAAAACTTCAATTTAACGAGAAATAAGATATTTTTATGTTAGCAGAGTTATAAAACGCTTGTGATACATGCATTGCTAGGAAATAACTTTCCACGTTATAGCTACATGGGGCGATTTGTCAAAAGTTCGATTGAAAAAGTATGACGAAACGTCGAATAGACTACAGCTACAATTTCTCCAATGCAACTGGTGTATGCCCTTCACTGGATACCAACCCAGGATACTTCATACAACTCCTCATGCATTTCACGTCTTGGCCAATACACTTATGATATATTTGGTTGAACCACTGTTTGGCCTAGTGCCTAACTACTAACTACCTCACTGGAGCCGCCGTTTCGGCTTCACGACCCCAAGAACCTGTCATTTCAAGGACGTATATTCTCATTAAGGTGACGCGACGAGTGTTACCGTTGTGTTGGGGGTTTCTTCTCGCGAATTTATTCTGCCTATGATCCGCCCTCGCCCTTATCTCAGCGTATCACTTCATTAGTGTTGTGTGTGTGTGGGGGGGGGGGGGGCTGGCTGGCAAAGAGATCATTGGTCCGTTTCCCGACCTACGTCGATGGAAATGGCTTTTCCCGCGATATTTTCTGCCCCGGGTTCCTTTTTAATTTTTTTTCTTAGTTTCAGGCGAATCCTGGCTCAGATAAGATAAGTAGCTTTTACCTTCCCGATCGCCCATCCTTTAGATTAAATCTCTGATTAACCTTTCTGCATAAAAGTGATTGAGAGTATTATTGTCGACTCATCGGGCTGACAGGGTTAAATGGGCTTACCTTGCGGGTAGAAGGACATCTACACTAAACGATGTGGGCATTGTCAGAGTCGTGATCGACACAATTCACACTTCAAGTAGTTAGACATGCCGTAGCTACCCAGTAAAGGCGCTCATTAACGTTACATTGTGCTTACTGTATGGATAATCGTGCGGCGCACATACAATGTGGCTTTTGTGGCTCAGCTGTACTGAAACTAAATAACTTTTGATATTTTACAAATATTCACACAAAAATTGTAAGCTAAGCGGCAGTATATATCAGTGGAAATAATATTCGGTTGAGCTCATTTGTCACGCTGCCTATTTCGTTAAATCGTAAATATTATTCACGCACTTGTAAATAACACCATCGTCTACGAAGCAGACGATAAGGGCGGGAACAAAGTGAAATGAATGTAAATTGCGCTCTTAAGCTCCATCTAATGCCCGGGACATTGACCACAACGAACCCTTCTCAATTATAAACGCATGAGGAAATTCCAACTCTAGTAAATTCCTCTGCGTAGACAGAAACTGCTGGAGAGAAAAAAAAATCACGAAGGGTAGCTAACTCGCAAATTAAATTTTCTCAAATCCGGAAGCGGGTAAATAAAAAATAAAAGTTAAACTTTATTTGTGGAAAACGCTTTTACTGTGAAAGTCGAAAAATTGTGTTAGTCCTCGCTGAGCTCGTGTGCCGTGGATGTAATTTTGAAACTTACAACTTAAAACAATGCGAGTGTAGCAGCAAAATGCCGCGTCGATGCGGCATTTCATTTCATTAAAAACCGTTTGGGGCAAAAATTAATTTCCGTGTTTATGAGTTGCAATCACGTATGTATTTTGGTACGAACTGTACTTGAGTTCAGCATTTGTTTTGCAACCAGTGAAGAAAGTGCTGAGAGCTCGGTGATATTATTGTTAACCGTCCACGTCAAAGAGGCGTAGGAAATTCCACCCACCAATCAGTTTGGCCATAAGGAAGACTGATGCTTCGCTATGTACAGCACTCGTCACAAATAGCGTTCGCATGCGACATATCCACGATCGTTGACACGCTAACTGTACGGGTTAAGGAGTGTTCGTTTGCAGGAAAACATATCCCGTGGTCACATTTCAGAGCCATCGCAGCGGCGAAGCATGAACGTGCATGTTGCACTGAAGTAGTCGATATGTTTGGTCCGAACTGTAGATCCAGTATGCAACCACGTCATAGCTATATTCTATTCGCCGTTTATTCGCACTTTTATAGGTGACTTGGTAATGGCTATTATTAACACTGAATTCGTACGAATGCGCTGCGTAGCTGCTTTGTTGTAATATTTCTAGACTTACTTTAGCTTTGCTTGCATGAGGCGGAGGTATATCTTGGAAGTAGAACTGTAACAGGACTTCAAAGAAGTCGGAAGTAACCGTAAATGGATTATACAAGCTGTTTATAATAAACCCAACACTTTCAAAAGCCCTGCTTGAGATCTATCTGTATGCACGCTGTGTATTATCATTGTCATAGGCCACATCACTTTATTCATGCGTTGGTCAAGTGAAACTGTAAGATTATTATAGAAGTAGATATTTTACAAGTTTGCTGATTTGGTTCCAAAAGTGCTTAGTCAATAGTGCATTGCCTCTGTACGTCAAAGAAAGTGGAGTGGGGATGCAGTTTGTTCCGTGCCTTCGTCCTCGTGATACTGATATTAGCTACGCGAGGCTCTGCAAATTCGCCTGTCCTACTAAAGTCCATTCACGATTAATTCAAACTTTTCTGAAGCCCTGTTTAAGTTCTGCTTCCAAACAGTTGCTCCGCCTCATGCAAGAAACACGCTTAACCAAGTAATGGGAATTACACCAAAGGGACTGCGCACTGCATTCGTGCGCACTCAGTTTAATAATCATTTGCATGGAAACAATTTGTTACTAGGCTTTACCTACACATCCGATTTCTCTCAGTTTTCATTCACGATGATTAGAAACGGAATATAATAATTTATCCCTTTCATTCCCGCATTGATTTACTATTTCTGGTGTTGCAAGTTAGAAATGTTTTGATTCGTGCTGGCAAAAGCACGTGTTTCGTCATCACAATCAACAAGCTGTAGTCTTGTGCTTGGTGATCAGTGATTTGTGTCAGTCATAACATAGAGCAGTAGCATGGTTTATGAATCAGTTACCCACCCACAGGGAAGATCATTGGTCACTCTTGTTATAGATAACGTAATTAGGAATCACCCTACCACGCCATAGATGGGCTGATTTTTCACAGATTTGATTAAAAATGTGTGAAGAAACCGCAAACAGGCGTTATGCTGCTCGTTGCGGTAGTCTCCCATTGGTCGGGCGGTCTGACTTCTCCAGGCACTGATTGGGCAACCACGTCCCTCCATATTCCTCACCAGCGAGGCCATTTTGCTGGCGTGTGCGGTTCGAGTCCGCGGGTATAATCGGCTGGTTTTAGTTCCGTAAACCCGCTGGATGCAACAAACGACAGTGCGTTTCTGTGTTCCATGTGATATTACTGCGAGTTTCTTCACGCTACCACAAGGATATCGTAACACACAGAACCTAGCAGTTTACAGGAACCTAGGAGCTACGGACAGTCGTTACTAGACACCTGCAAAATTCATTTGCGACAAGTTAAACTTCAAACAGGTGTACCTTTGCAATACTTTTGTGATTGGATCACACTTAATCTGGCCCGCCGTAGGTACTCTGCGCCAATGAATGAAAACTTCACAACTGTGTTCCCCAATCACGTGCAGTTCAGTCAGAAGGGCGTGGTTTCGCATCTATTCAGCAGCCTATGGGGAAACGATGCCGACTTCAGTACAGACAGTAGTGTGCAGTTTAGCCTGTTGCCGAGTAATAACGCGAATTTTGCGTGTCTCTATAGTCATCACCGTTCACTGTATTTTCCACGCGACACGTACGCGTTTTCTCCGGTGGAAATACTGTATTCCACGCGACACGTACGCGCTTCTCCGGTGGAAATACTGTATTCCACGCGACACGTACGCGTTTTTCTCCGGTGGAAATACTGTATTCCACGCGACACGTACGCGCTTCTCCGGTGGAAATACTGTATTCCACGCGACACGTACGCGCTTCTCCGGTGGAAATACTGTTTTCCACGAGACACGTACGCGCTTCTCCGGTGGAAATACTGTATTCCACGCGACACGTACGCGCTTCTCCGGTGGAAATACTGTTCCACGCGACACGTACGCGCTTCTCCGGTGGAAATACTGAATAACCGAAGGAAGGACGTAAGTCGCCCCAACAGGTAACTCGAACTAGTAGACTTAGAAATAACTTAGTGATCACTCCACGCTTGCAGAGTTCGACCATGTCGGGTGCTTGTTTTTCAATTTACGGTATTAGATATTTTGGCGTTAAGTCATATCGGGAACCATTCAAAGCATTTGAATAAAAATTGGCATTCTGATAGTTCACAATGTCAGCGCTTTACAAAGAGATATATCTCAGCTGATCGGTCATTTTGGAAGAGAACTACTCGCCCGGTTGGTCAGAAATTCGGCATACAAGAAGTGCTATGGTTGACAACGATAAACCTTTGCGAACCTAACATATTAGGCTCTTATTCTTAAAATGGAAAGGATGTATATAATTGATGTTGGTATGCCATGTCTACCAAAGAATTAGATACATTTCAGCAAAACCATGTATGCTGGCAGTAAACAGGTTGGTTTTTATTCATTTCCTCGCAGCTTTTTGTCCACAATTTTGTAAGACAGCGTTAGTTCACTAAAAATTCGAACACCATATTTAACAAAATACTTAAACGTATAACAGAAAAATTACATATGCCTATCAATATTAGTAATGCATACATCATGAATGTACACTAATTGCACTAATTAATAACATCGTCAGTGCCCCTAGCTGAAAGATGTCTATTCAAACTTAAACTGAAACGTCTTATAGCAGTGAATTCCAAACTACTGCAATGCGCACCAAATTTTCTTGAAAACCATATTATGAAAGGTAGCCTAAAAATTTCGTAATGTAGATATTTTATTTCTAAAGCGGCTGTGTTATTTTTTTAAATCTTATGTGCTGTATTTCTATCAAAAAATCGATTAAATTCAAATTTGGTGTGCTGAATTACCTACAAGATACACTAAAGCATTCAGGACATAGCTTCAATTATCTGCCATTTTATTAAAAACAGGCTTACCTCAAATCTCATGGAAATACTCGACCGATTACTATTAGATCTGGAGAAAAATTCGTCCTGCTTAGACATTTAACACACTTGACTTACTCGAAACACAAACCTTTGAGTAGGCCTGCATAATCAAAACTAATTGCATATAACTGCAGTAGTTTTGTACTTCACATCTGTACCTCCTTTTGTCGATGCGTTATGACGTGGCAGAGACGATAATCGAGGACTGAAGATTATATTGAACCATAAAAAAGTTTGGTGGTCCCGCGCTATATAAACGTCCCTACAATTAAATTAATGCAAAATCCAGGACTGCCTCGGTACACTGCAATAAACAAACCATAAGAAAGACGGTCGGGGTATTTTGCGATTTTTATACATCATCACAGCTGACAAACATAATAACGCAGGAAAATGAGATGCTTGCAATGAGAAGTGACTCGTTTCGACAGTAATTTGTCAAGTGTGCAAGAAGTAGAGAAATGGATAACTTGGAAGTAACTCGCCTTTGCAGAGCACTTTCATCCGCATTCATGCTGAGTTCCGTAGTCGACTTGCAAAGTGGATACCCGTATTGCTACAAATGAGTATTCACTCCCTTGGTGGAATGGAATCACAATACACGTGTATAAAAGCAGAAATATTCGTCCTACAAAGCGTTTTTTCCGTCGTCTGTATCCCCCACAGTCTTCCCCTTCCCTTCTCCATTTTTCAAAGTTTCTCATTTCGCCTCGTTATCTTCTCATCCAGTTAATTTCTTATCTCTTAAGTGCGCTTCACTGGGCCTGAGACTGAATTTTCTCTGCTCTAGTAGACAGCATCGACAAGTATACGTCCAATAAAAAAAGTTCCCCACTTTCCGTCACTACTTTCAACTCCGCGCAAAACTTGAGACTAGCGCAAGGCAGAAAAGTCCGCAGTCGAAGGAGATAACGACCTTGTTACACAGAAAGAAAGAAAGAAATCTGAAGTGTTGAGCACCACAAGTGGTCTGCAAATGATCTTGCTGGCACTGCGGGAAATCCTGTAAATAACACTGTTAATGTACTGCCCAAAAGTTTTTGAAATATGCTTATATAATTGCGTTCTTTTGGTAGGAGAAAAAATTCGCACGAGGCAAGTATTATTTATTCTTTTAAAACTGAAAGGTACGCTGGTATCAGCTAACGAAATACGGAGAGTGAGTAGTTTTATTTCTTAATGTGCAATTAAAAGAGTCCGAGTGGATAGTGAATTTTTTTCAGATTTTTTTTTTCAATGAAAGTGTAATAATAAACAAATTTCAAATATTTAATTTTCTAATGATATCACTGTTCAGCTTGGCCGACGCAGGAATAAATTGATCAGGTCCATAGCCATGTTAATTTTGCATGTATGGTGGATGAATACGCACCGTGAATAGAAGAAGATCTTGAACTGGGATAGTGAACAGCCTATAATACATTCGTTTTCGAGTAATTAGCATTATACGAATATGACACCGGTGCCACAATAAGTTAACGTGAAAAGGCTCTGTGCACAAACGCATAAGCCTACTGCACAAATAAAGAAAAACAATGAAAATAAAGTTCAAAAATGATGTTCAGGTAGAGGGAAGAACGACTTTAAAAGAGAGAACGTGGAGAAAGGGATTGGAATTTTTTTTTTTATACAAATTATCGCGTCATATCACTGCGTTGCAGGGCTGTTTACGTTAAACGAAAGCTGTTACGAGGAAGGATAACAGGAAAGAGAAGAGGGGAAAATGGGATGGAGGCCGAGCGCTTTAAGTGAAGAAATGAACCGTTTACAAAGTTTCCCTTCGCCTCACAAAGGCCATTGCTCTCGATAGCTGTGCCCTTTTCTCGTTGAGGGAACAATGTCTCCCAGCCTGCGGAGTGACTACCACGGCTCAGTTGGCAACAGTGGTGGAACCCTTAGCTCTCGAAACGTGGTAGCCCTCAAGGTATAAGAAAACTACTTCCGCAATGGGAATACATGTAAGGGAGTTCAAGAGTGGAGAATTACTTTCCCCATTTTTACATTATATTACATAATTTTTGGTTGAGGTATGGAAATGTAAGTCTGCAAAAAATTATGACAATGGTGTAAAATTACTTTAAAAAACGTACGAAATTAACTGTAAGAATTACACATTTAGGCTTGATAATATTGCATACGACTATCAACATTGAACATAGTAAATACGATAGGCTAGATCTCAAAGTTTTATATGCCGGAACGTCATGAAAAATACAGTTTTGCGTCTAGATTGTCGGAAGAAAAATATTCCAGCGGGTAAATTCACCCGGTGTCGAAAATGCTAAGTGACAATTTACCATACATCAGGTCGCAGCATACTGTTATGGCAACGAGGCGCTGCTCAATGCCAACATCAGGTCGCAGCATACTGTTATGGCAACGAGGCGCTGCTCAATGCCAACATTATTTCAAGTGGCAAAGAGCCACTCATTCGACGACGAAATGAGGGTGATGGGGGCGCGGCCATAATATTTAAACTTCACCACGCATTAAGGGTGTTGGCCACGGAAAAAATTGTGTTATTTTATATTTGTATAATCCATTCATGGTTACTTCACACTTTTGTGAAGCTCTGCTGAAGTTCTACTTCCAGGATATTCCTTCGCCTCGTGCAAACCAAGTTTAACTAAGTCTATAAAATTATAGCAAAGGATATCGCACCGAATTCGCACGCACGACTGGAACAGATTAATGAAATTCAATGTCTGAAAAAAAATACTCTAGCCATTAGCTGCATGCATAGCGGGTGGAGTTCGCGGGTGCGGGTACTGTACACTCAGTGGAGTTCGCGGGTGCGGGTACTGTACTCTCAGTGGAGTTCGCGGGGGCGGGTACTGTACTCTCAGTGGAGTTCGCGGGGGCGGGTACTGTACTCTCAGTGGAGTTCGCGGGTGCGGGTACTGTACTCTCAGTGGAGTTCGCGGGTGCGGGTACTGTACTCTCAGTGGAGTTCGCGGGGGCGGGTACTGTACTCTCAGTGGAGTTCGCGGGGGCGGGTACTGTACTCTCAGTGGAGTTCGCGGGGCGGGTACTGTACTCTCAGTGGAGTTCGCGGGGGCGGGTACTGTACTCTCAGTGGAGTTCGCGGGGGCGGGTACTGTACTCTCAGTGGAGTTCGCGGGGGTGGGTACTGTACTCTCAGTGGAGTTCGCGGGTGCGGGTACTGTACTCTCAGTGGAGTTCGCGGGGGCGGGTACTGTACTCTCAGTGGAGTTCGCGGGTGCGGGTACTGTACTCTCAGTGGAGTTCGCGGGTGCGGGTACTGTACTCTCAGTGGAGTTCGCGGGTGCGGGTACTGTACTCTCAGTGGAGTTCGCGGGTACGGGTACTGTACTCTCAGTGGAGTTCGCGGGTGCGGGTACTGTACTCTCATTGGAGTTCGTGGGCTGCGGGTACTGTACTCTCAGTGGAGTTCGCGGGTGCGGGTACTTTACTCTCAGTGGAGTTCGCGGGTGCGGGTACTGTACTCTTAGTGGAGTTCGCGGGTGCGGGTACTGTAATCTCAGTGGAGTTCGCGGGTGCGGGTACTGTACTCTCAGTGGAGTTCGCGGGTGCGGGTACTGTACTCTTAGTGGAGTTCGCGGGTGCGGGTACTGTAATCTCAGTGGAGTTCGCGGGTGCGGGTACTGTACTCTCAGTGGAGTTCGCGGGTGCGGGTGCGGGTACTGTACTCTCACGCCAGCCACTTTGTTTACCAGCTATGTATGCAGCTAATGGCTAGCGCGTTTTTTCAAAGATTGAATTTCATAAATCTGTTCCAGTCGTGAATGAACTATAGTTGTAATAGTATTTTACATGAGAACTATTTATTACTAGGCGCTACCAAAACGCATGTTTTTTTCACTGTTTTTATTCATATTTATTTTTAATGATATTTCATAATTTATAAATAACATACAGGGAAAACTTCAAATCAACGAAAAATAAGAAGTTTTATGTTAACGGCGGTATAAAAGGGCGTATTTAGGAGATAACTGGAAAATCACCCCAGGTATGATATGTAAAGGTTTGATTCAAAAGGCGTAAAGAAACTGCGAATAGACTATGAAACAAATTGTTCCACTTTTAAACATAACCAATAATTACTCTTTAAAAAACACACAGTTTTTGTAGAAATATATGTTAAAATCATAATTTCACAGTATCAGAAATGAACAAATAATGAAAACCCTCATACGCGCAGAAATGAGATAATTCACAATGAAAAAAATTGGGTTTGGCTGTGTTGGGGACACGGCCGTTTACGTTGACGCGCTCGGACGCCATGATGTTTGTTTTTACGTTCCATGCACCGCTTCACTCGATAATATGTGGTTTTTAATGGTATCACTGGATTGCTTTTGAGATGCTCTTTACAACCGCATACGATTTATGTATTTTGACTTGGCTTTTTGACGAGTATGGGTCGAAATTGTATTAAGTTTTCTTAATTCTTTACATTAACGCATACGATTTTACCATAACCACATCAAAAAATGTTTTTGTACACGCAAACGATTGATCTTGACGAGAGCTGTCGATTGAAACTTAACCAAACGAGAGTAGTAGCTTCTCCTAGTTAAAAGTTATAATACGCGGAAGTTATGAAACGCGGCGAAACGAACTCAAAATTGCAGCGTCACCCTCCCCCCCCCCCCCCAACCCTATCTCGTCATCCAACGCGCGCGATGCTTCGCTGTCCTCACGCAACGTAACATATTCTTTGATCCTTTGGCAATCGAGTGGTGTATTTGAATTCTGAATGTAGACGATAGATTCGGAGCTGCAATGCGAAACTGTATCACCCGATTTTTGTTATCATCTGATTTTTTGGACTGCCTCCCAATATGGTCGCAAATTTAAAGCCGTATTCACGTCAAAAGATGCTCACAGCTATTTCAAGATGTCTAACAAAAAATTGTACAAGATAATTTATTTGCAATTTCGAAAAGTTGATGAAAATAAGAAAATTCTTGCACATATATTATTTGTGACAAACTCTGATATTTGAAATAATAACTTTGGCTGGACGTACCTTAAAAATTAATGTAGACAAGCTCTTTCAGTTACCGTATTTAAATTTTTTGAAAATATTTTCGTTAATTTTATTTGAACACTACAAAACAGTACAATTTTGACTTTGACATGTCACTTTGCAGAATTCACGTGATCGAAAAAAAAAAAAAAACCTGGGGAAAAGCAGTTACGGGGAATGCCTACAGGTTGAACAGAATATCGTACAAACATAAAATTTCAAAAATTTCCATGGTCAACGCCCTCGAGATTTATATGGACCTGCCCATTTTTTGTGAAATATTTGTTTGCGCGAATACATTTATCTAGGTAAATAAACGTTCTGTAAATACGACTTTCTCTCAGGAAAAGAAAAACTATGTCCCTATTATTTTACTTTTGTCATATTTAGTATAGTCTTGAAGCAAAAAATTCGTGAAGATAGTCAAGTATCGCATTTTTAAAGCTTGCCTATGCAGTTTCCTTAAACGTCAAGAGAAAAGTACAAATATACGGACGTAGCTTAATCTGTGGGCTTTCATCGCATATAATAAAACCCCTATGTTACAGATCTGAACTGCACAGTAGAGCGCCACGATGGAAACACTGCACGCCTTGCACCTAGGAGCGATGAGACACTAGGCGTGCGTGTTAGTGTCGCCCGTATTGCTCCCTCGCTTCTTGACCTTGGACGCGTAGCTCCAACTAACTCTTAAGAATTGTAGGGAAACCTTTCGAGATTGAGGTGTTGATGGGGGGTGGGGGGAGGGTAGTCAATTCGTGTAGTGATGTTGTAAAGGTACCGAAAATTTAGTGTGTGACTGAGTATGTTAACGATGGGTGGCTTAGCAAAAATAATCGTCATAAAAATCAGGACCTTGTCCATGAGATATATCGAGCCGCGCAGAAGTGAGGCGGGAAGCAGTTTCCGGCCATAGTGTAACGGAACGCCGAAGGGACGCGTAGAAGAAAACTTACCAATCCGCGCCCTTTCGCCATCCGAAGGAGGAAGGACAACCAGGAAGGGGGGAGGGAGGGAAGATGCGATAATTGCCTGCTGTAAAACTATTCGAGGAAGGATCCCGGCCGGCGAGGATACACACGGGCATTGTTCCTCGTCGGCGCATCGCGGTGCCATTGTTTGCCCCAGGCGGGCACTCCTTAACGTCGTCATTCTCCCCTACCCTCCCTCCAGACACCCGCCTAATCTACATGCCGCTAGCTTGGAGGAGGGAGGACGGGTTCGCGCCACATCCTAATTAAAACCGGGCTCGCACGATGTTTTCGGGTCCCTGCTCTCCCCCCTCCCCCTAGTAAGGCGACAATACCATTCACCATCCAAGACATTCTTCGTGGATTCCGCAGCTCGGACCCCCGCCGCCGCTGAGAACGTCCTTTATGCCTCGGCCGACCTCCGAGTGTGCGAACCTCTGGAGGAACTCCAAGTGTGCGAACCTCTGGAGGACCTCCGAGTGTGCGAACCTCTGTAGGACCTCCGAGTGTGCGAACCTCTGGAAGACCTCCAAGTGTGCGAACCTCTGGAGGACCACCAAGTGTGCGAACCTCTGGAAGACCTCCAAGTGTGCGAACCTCTGGAGGACAACCAAGAGTGCGAACCTCTGGAAGACCTCCGCGTGTGCGAACCTCTGGAGAACCTCCGAGTGTGCGAACCTCTGGAGGACCTCCGAGTGTGCGAACCTCTGTAGGACCTCCGAGTGTGCGAACCTCTGGAGAACCTCCGAGTGTGCGAACCTCTGGAGGACAACCAAGTGTGCGAACCTCTGGAAGACCTCCAAGTGTGCGAACCTCTGGAGAACCTCCAAGTGTGCAAACTTCTGGAGGACCTCCGAGTGTGCGAACCTCTAGAGAACCTCCTAGTGTGCGAACCTCTGGAGGACAACCAAGTGTGCAAACCTCTGGAAGAAAGAAATCATGAGATCCCATATACAGAAAATATAGTTTATTCGCGGTTTCTTCACAATTTTTAAATAAAACGTCTGGAAAAAATCACGTCCGACGTATTTGATTGTTTCCTAAACATGTCGCGTGTGTATCACACGCGTTTAATACCGGTGTTCACATAGAAGTACCTTCTTTTTGTTAAATTAAACATTTACTAATTTTTATTAATAAATTATAATATTTAATTTATAATCAATATAAATGAGGACAGAGAGAGAGAGACTAGTTATGCTGGTAATGCCTAGTAAGAAATAGTTATGCAAAATATTACATTGAGTACACACGAATGTGGTACGCTGTCCCTCTGGTGTAACTTGTTTAGGCTTTGTTTGCATGAGGCGAAGGAATATCCTGAAAGTATAACTCCAGCATGGCTCCAGAAAAATTTGGAAGTAACGGTGAATGGATTATAGCAGTTCTATTGGCGATGGATAAGCCAGTGTCGCATACACGCGCAGCAGACGAAAATATGGCTCCCACGTCTTTGATCTATGGTTTCTCGCAATGCCTAAACGTGGCAGTCAGATGAGATTTTGAAATACATACTTCGCAAGGCGTAAGAACCGGAGCATAGTCCTAAATTTAAAATATCGTCCTCTCCGCATCCTGAAGTGCTAGATGCGTGCCGTTTGAAATGACTGCGTCTGCGTACGTGCTCTATGTGGGCGAGGGGAACCGGATTCGAATGGCGTGTGTAAAAATACAATTTTGGATCGAATTTAATTATTATACCATCAACCGCGCACTATCGTCTATGAAATGCACATGTATACGACACGCCTGTATATGTATTATATAACTAATCAAATCTCAAAGAACATTTGTGCGAGGAATAACCTAACGTCATATCTGAAACTATATCACAGTATGTTGGTTAACATCAGCATTGTGCTAGTATGAGCTAACAGGGTTATAATACCTACGACATCAGCCATCTGATGTTCCACGACTTGTTTCTCTGCTATATAAACTGGCTACGTGCGCCTGAAAAAAACGTCTTCTGCGATTTGCAGTCTTCATGGCCCTTGTACTGGGACATGCACGTACCATGCAATCACGTAGTTACATCATAAACTGGCTACGTGCGCCTGAAAAAAACGTCTTCTGCGATTTGCAGTCTTCATGGCCCTTGTACTGGGACATGCACGTACCATGCAATCACGTAGTTACATCATAAACTGGCTACGTGCGCCTGAAAAAAACGTCTTCTGCGATTTGCAGTCTTCATGGCCCTTGTACTGGGACATGCACGTACCATGCAATCACGTAGTTACATCATAAACTGGCTACGTGCGCCTGAAAACAACGTCTTCTGCGATTTGCAGTCTTCATGGCCCTTGTACTGGGACATGCACGTACCATGCGATCACGTAGTTACATCATAAAAGTCACCAATTCTCGAATAAATTATTGTCGCTAGGTAGTAAAAGTTCAAATGGTTTCGTTTCGTGCCTCCACAAAGTGGAGTTGTTCTGGTACCAGGTTTTTATGGAAATGACGTTACAGCTTTCCTGTGCGGTAACTGCAGATGCAAAACTAATTGGGGACGTTCCTTTATCAGCCTACTCGCTATTCTATTCCAAGACCCACGAGAAAATGGATGCTTAAGACTTTAATGTGCTGTCAGAAAATCATTTTTAGTGAAGTTCCTGAGTTCCCGAATGAGTGTCAAGCAAATTACTGGGTGAAATAATGTGCGAAATTTTCATAATTTCTGGAGTCGCTTTATTCTTTCGCAGATACTAACCTAACCTACCCAGACAAAGAGAAAAGTTACATATTGTAAAGCATAAAAAGTGTAATGTCAGGGAAATATTGACCTACTGTTATTTAGCTCTTTCTAAAATTATCTAAACAATAAACAGAGTGCATTAAACATGACATAGTTTGTTCACGGCAAAGTGAGCACTTTTGAGGCCCTACTTACATTTTCCAATCAGCCATTTTTAATCCTTTAACCACATTTAAGACAAATATTGCCATGTCAGCAATAAACGCAGTGTGTTTATTCCACCGCACTTGGAAGTTAACGCCTAAGCTTGAAATAAAATACATTTATTGACTATTATTCCAAATCTGAGGGCTCTTAAAAGTGCTCACTTTACCCTGAATAGCCTAAATTAATGTATTCACAGGCAATAAATTCAAAACCTGTTCAAACTCCGTCATAACTATTGTCACTGATTCCTTAATCAAGAGCCGTTAAGATTACTGAAACAGTGCAAAATAAAAAACACAACTGTTCCATCATATGGTTGTGGATAATTTTAACACGCCAAGGTAATATTCAGTAATGTAATACATTTTTAGGGCGTTCGTAACGGATGGAGGTCTCGTATAATAAAAACCTATCTTCTAAATTTGTTATTTACAAACAAAATACGTCCTTATTAGTAACACTTTCTTTCTTATGTGCGAAAGTAATTTTATACAAATCTCAATTATAATTAGTCAGAATGTCAGTTTTTATATTACTTATAGTCACACGATCTTCACTCATTAACTGCAAATACACACGCTATAAATGTCCGTTGCCATACATCTACATCACCCGAATGTCCGCCACTTAGGAAATAAGCCCCGCTTTCTTGCAGTTCAGCCGATCACTATGAATCTCTACTCTAGCAATGGCCGCACACTGCGTGGTCGCCCAGCGTCTCACGTCTCACACCCAGTACAGAGGCAAGCCGCAGCTTATATAGCTGAGATGACCTGGCCCAGAATGTTCTCTCCGCACCTGGGGTCACGTCGAGGGAGGTGGTGAACAGGAAACTCGCTCCCAAGTCGTAGACTTCTCCTCCAGAGGACAGGAGTGATGTTAACTCCGTTATGGCGGCCCCTGTAGAAGCCCGCTCCGCCTCCCCTCCTCCATATCATCATGGGCAGAACTATACTAGGCACGTCCCGGGGCTGATGGAGGAGGGGGTGGAGAGAAGTGAAGGAATACTAGTTCCGTAAGTCTGAATATTTCGCTGTTTCGCGACACCGAGGAAGATAGCGCTGTAGTATGATACTGTGTGAGATTATACACAAGAATGATGTCGTGGTTATGAGAAATGCCACGACACCTTCGTTTTCACCTCTTGCGGGGAAAAAAATAAATAAATAAAAGAACACTGCAAGCTATACGGCAGGGAATTACTCGACCTCAAAATTCCGCGCAGCGTTAACCCCCCCGAGTTTAAACCGCCCGGGGGGGGGGGGGGGGGCAGTGCTTCTGTAAGCAGAAAAGTCGGGTGAAATATCTCCAGAATTTATTGAGGCCCGTAAGAACGATAAGCTGGAACAAAATCCAATCTTCCCCCGTTTTTTCTTTTTTTTTTATTTCTCTCCCCCTTATCCGCGTAGTTCATCCTTACGCTGAACTGCGCAAGGAAACAAATTCCGAGCAGTTTGTCTCCTTAGACGGCGGGCGAAACAAGGACGGAACAGTTTGCCCAGACTAGGCAATCATTTTACCCCTTCCACCTGGAACTCCAGTAGCCAAGCAAGCTCCTCAGAGACCGCTGTAGTCGTCTGCAAGTGACGTCATGCATGTCGCCCACGCGTGCAACAATACCACAGTGGCATGTTAGTCTAGGCTATATATTGCGAGTTGCATAGGGAATGGATTTAAAGCCATTGGAACATGCTATATTTTTTTGTTTAAAATTAGGCCGAATGGAATACTGCAGATCATACTTTGAATTTCACAATGTTTACTGATTAAAAAATTATATAGTTTGATTATGCTACAGGGAATATTTAATATTTCGTCCACTACGAATTTTAATGTGTTAAATGAAGGTGTAATTTGTTTACAATAATAAAAAAATTATGTGCTCGTAATGGCTTGAACTATACGAAACCTAATTTTGAATGTATTTACTGGATTGACTACAAAATAAAGTTTGTACAAACTCTCCCAACAAACTGGCTTATTTTCGCTCGTGTTTATAATTGGCGTTAGGCGAAAACGTTAATAATATATGTCAGCTTATTTAGTGATTTTTAAGTTTCATCGGCATTTTGTTTGGTTACGGGGCGACATAACACACGTGTCCTGTAATACACTATACGATGTAGGGCGTGGACTGCCAAGTCTTCACGATCGTCTCACGATTGTTCCTGGAATCGTGCTTCTAGCTTCCCTGCAGGCTTCCTGGCTTCTACGAGACATTTACACACTTAGCAATTATGTCCTTTGAATATGACACTATTCCGAGCTGTGGTAATTTTCACCGCATGCACCACTAGACGTAACATTGAAAGAAAGAAAAAACTGCTGTTTGTGCTGAGAAATTCTTTGTAATTTTACCACTGCTTGTGAGAGTACAAACTTTCTGTTGTTAAACAATAAGGGCCGTGTTTGTAATGGACATCAGGAAATGTGTGTATTCTACTGGCCTGTATCCACGGGATTTAGCAAAAGAGCGGACATTCATCAACTATGGGTGATGTAAAATGTAACTGGGAGCAAAAAGAAATGTATTGCATGTTTGAATAACGCAAAACACTTTAACCAACTAAAATAATCAAAATAATTCGACAATTTCAATAAACCGGGACCGTATTACTCATTAACTGTTAATGTTTCTGAGCTACAACACATAATTTAAATCGCCTCTCAAGACCTCGTTGTTGAGAACCGTACAAATATATCAACTCAATAACAGAACTCTTAATATTAAATAAATATATTCTTCTTAATAAAATTACTTCCTTAGTATATTGTAGGTACTGCAGCTAGCTATATTTACTACTATAGAAATAAGTGTTACACACGTAAGTCAGGTTGGTCTTGTGGTTAAGAGTGCGGGCATAAGTCAGGTTGGTCTTGTGGTTAAGAGTGCGGGCGTAAGTCAGGTTGGTCTTGTGGTTAAGAGTGCGGGCGTAAGTGTGGCTGGTCTTGTGGTTAAGATTGTGGGCGTAAGTCAGGTTGGTCTTGTGGTTGAGAGTGCGGACGTAAGTCAGGTTGGTATTGTGGTTAAGAGTGCGGGCGTAAGTGTGGCTGGTCTTGTGGTTAAGATTGTGGGCGTAAGTCAGGTTGGTCTTGTGGTTGAGAGTGCGGACGTAAGTCAGGTTGGTCTTGTGGTTAAGAGTGCGGGCGTAAGTGAGGTTGGTCTTGTGGTTAAGAGTGCGGGCGTAAGTCAGGTTGGTCTTGTGGTTAAGAGTGCGGGCGTAAGTCAGGTTGGTCTTGTGGTTAAGAGTGCGGGCGTAAGTGAGGTTGGTCTTGTGGTTAAGAGTGCGGGCGTAAGTGAGGTTGGTCTTGTGGTTAAGAGTGCGGGCGTAAGTCAGGTTGGTCTTGTGGTTAAGAGTGCGGGCGTAAGTGAGGTTGGTCTTGTGGTTAAGAGTGCGGGCGTAAGTCAGGCTGGTCTTGTGGTTAAGAGTGCGGGCGTAAGTCAGGTTGGTCTTGTGGTTAAGAGTGCGGGCATAAGTCAGGTTGGTCTTGTGGTTGAGAGTGCGGACGTAAGTCAGGTTGGTCTTGTGGTTAAGATTGTGGGCGTAAGTCAGGTTGGTCTTGTGGTTAAGAGTGTGGGCGTAAGTCAGGTTGGTCTTGTGGTTAAGAGTGCGGGCGTAAGTCAGGTTGGTCTTGTGGTTAAGAGTGCGGGCGTAAGTGAGGTTGGTCTTGTGGTTAAGAGTGTGGGCGTAAGTGAGGTTGGTCATATGGTTAAGAGTGCGGGCGTAAGACAGGTTGGTCTTGTGGTAAGAGTGCGGGCGTAAGTGAGGTTGGTCCTTGTGGTTAAGAGTGCGGACGTATGTATGTATGTATGTGTGTGTGTTATATAATATATATATATATATATATATATATATATATATATATATATATATATATAAGCTGTTCTCTCGTCTCAATTCATTAAATTTGTTTTCTAGAATAAAATAAATGATTTCATGTACACTTCTCAATACGTAATATGACAAATATATGTTTTGTAGATTTTACCAGAAAACTGTTTGTAGAGTTACAAAGGATATTCTTAGCCACTGGGTTTCGAAGGATTTTCCTTGTAAAAGTACAAACAATTTTTTAGAGTGTACAGAACGGAAAACGGATAAGAACCAAAATCTAAAAAGAAGTCTCTTACTTGGTTTAAGACATTATTCGTTGTTTAAACTTTGTTCCGTAGTCTAATTTAAACAACTGATGCAATTAACATCAAACAAACACAAATACAATTTGTCTGGTCTCGACAAAGCGTCATACTGATACCAAGAATTTTCATGTTGCAACGCCGGAAGTTACATGTTTATTTGTGCGTGAAATAGTTCAAGAGTGGGTGGGACAGAAATCAACGATGTAAACGTTAAGTGGCTCGAACCCCGCCATATTGGATTTTTTTATTTTCTACTCCTACCTGCAAACTTGGATTTTGGATAAATTTAATTTTTCGGACGACATGACGTAGGGTATAACTTACTGGGTTTTCTGAGATATGTTGTATTCGACTGCCGTAGTTATTATGACCTCTCTAATTGCTATCACTAAATAATCAATTGTTTTACGTCGGCTGTTCCAAGTTAGAAAATATCAAATACAGAGAAGTTGTAACAATTAAAAAAGCCAAGAACATTAAGGAAGGTATTTTTCACGCTTTGTTATGCCAAAAGTTGTAATGCACCTCCTGAAGTCAAATTTGTGACGGAAAATCCACAAAAATAATTCGATAGTGACTAACCCCTTCTTAATCGTATTTTAAAAGTTTGTGGAAAGTCAATGCAAAGGGGGGTGTTAGGTATATTTAGTATACACTTTACCAGAGTTATGTATTTATGTCGAACTATTTATAATGTAGTACATTTTTAAATTTCACTGCGGCATAGGAAATAATGCAAAATAAATACGCACATCTGGCAAAAACCGATAGCTATCTAGGATGGTTGAAGTTCTGCTTCTTAGTTTTTAGCCGAACGCTGGGCTTAGGTTGTAGGCAAGTAGTCTAACCACTACACCACCGCGGCCCCTAGCCAAACAACGAATGGCTACGTCCTCATTAGAGGACTCAAAACGTAATTTCGTCTCTATGGTATCTAATACCTACGCAGACTGTGCTATACCGTTTACGAATTGTGTTCTGTTTATTATCCGTTGTTTATTCGTGTCTTCTTTGTTGATAAGTTTTTTTTTGACTGGATCATTTTTGACAACTGCGTTTTTTTAATCCAGATTTTTTTTCTGTCTGTTTAGAGGGTTCCTGTACTCATATTTATTGTGTTGTAGTTGTTCATTTTACGTAGGCCTATTAATTTTTTGGTGGAAACTTCGTCTCCATTTTTGCGTAAATATAGAATTTTTTTAAATGGTAAATTTTTCGAATGAAATTTGGTGCATAAACAATAGAAACGTTCTTAAGTGTACGGTTTCTTCATGAATTCAACAAAATTTACGATAAACTTCACAGCCGTTTCGTACACTTGAGCCATTCTCGTGTGTTCACTGGCTGATTGTAATGTGATGTCTATCAAAGATGCTTCTTATGTCTGCGCCTGACATCTACTCCCATTCGGGCACGATCCTCCGTGAGCAAGATATTGACATACGCTCTCTAACACACCGGCTATCATATTTTAAAAAATCTATAGATGTAGTGCATATATGGCGAGTCTGGCACATGGTTCATGGAGTAGGAGGGAGTTTTCCGCCATCTTGGTAGGCGCTACCGGCAGCCATGTTGGTCGGCGACCTGGAACGTCATGTTATCAACTAAATTGCCTGTTTCACTCCAAAAACCACTTCCGAAATGAACTATTTTACCCAAAAATTACTTTTCCCGCCAAAAAATTTCCAAAAAAAATGGAAACGCCAGCCGTGCATGATTTGCTACGTCATACAGCGGAAAGGTTCCCTATTGGTACGGAAAATTTGGAAATGAAGACAGTGGGTGTGATGAGGTTCGTTCGTGCACTTAGTTCTTCTGTGGCAGAAGCATTAATTCATAGAGGAACTTGCTTAAGAAATAAATGTAAATGAACAAGCAAATCCAAGAGTTGAAACATGCAAGGCAGGTTAACAGTTTGCCGATAGAGATGCCGGAATAAATTCCATCCGCGAGACACTTCAAAGGAGCTTAAGAAATCTCACGTAGACATGGTTGAAAGAACTACTTTAACAAACGCTTCCATAAAAAATTATATTTTTTTCTTTGTAACAACTGCATTGAGCGCCAACCTGGAGGAGAACGAACGGCTGTCAGTCTCGACCAATAACGAAAAGAAGTCGTCTGGATAACTCAACCAACTGAAGTACTGCGGGAGACGATTTCGATTAATCGGAACGTAAAAGTTCCGGAGACTGCGCCAAACTGTTTCATCGTAAATCGCAGTACGATTATTACATCACGGCTTCCCCCAGGTCTGCAGAAACAAAACAACACGTCTCATTTGCACACGCGGAGCGGTGCGATATAAACCCGCGGGCGATCCGACAACGTGGCGATACAAACGCTACGGGATCCAAATGGGCACTGCATTGAAATTGGCAGGGTGGAAGCTTCTG
This sequence comes from Dryococelus australis, assembly GCA_029891345.1. Classification (NCBI taxonomy): domain Eukaryota; kingdom Metazoa; phylum Arthropoda; class Insecta; order Phasmatodea; family Phasmatidae; genus Dryococelus; species Dryococelus australis. The sequence continues at coordinate 2,215,154 of CM057001.1, forward strand.
GCGAGAGAGAAAACAGGCTGTAACTACGAGGGGATGACGAAGGGCGGAAACGAAGTCGTTAAATTCGTTTTTATTTTCGCACTTACGACAACTTCTCACCTCCATTAAAATCGGAAAATAAGAAAACTAAAGAAGGAAAAGGAACCAGGACGTCGGCGTCGAGCAAGAACCATCGAATACACGACGATAAAAGTAATAAAGTATTGGAGAGGTGGAAGGGGGTTGGAGTACGAGGTGGGCAACATGCCGGAACAATTACTCGCGCGTGGCGGCGGCAACCTACCAGGAGTAAATCAGGCCTTTTCCAGCTTCTCCCCCCCCCCCCCACCTTTCACTTCGCGATAATTCCGTTGATAAACTTAACAGCACGTACAATCAGCACTGCTTTTTTCCTCCTTACTTCCCCCCCCCCCCCCCATCGGGCCGTCAACAGCCGGATCTGCAGACTCCTCTTTAGCTATTTCCTATCCTTTCTCTCCCCCTCCTCTTTTCCTCTTCCTTCTCCCTCATCATCTTACTTTGCCTTTTCAACACCGGCTCAACATTTCTGCCGGTCGTGAGGCTGCACGGAACCTCAAATAAAAAAGGAAGATGGGAAAGGAGGAGGGGGGGGGGGGTTGGGAGGAAGGGGTAAAGAAAAAAATCCATCACCTCAACACCTTATCTTAATTTAATACGTTGGAGCGTGAAGTTCTTATGTGTAATGGATTATCGATTGGAACTTGCGCCCCAAGTTCCTGTTTGAGGGGGGAAGGGGTTGAGGTTTTGAGGGGTAGAGTAAGGACATGATCGCTGCGTTATAACGTCCATGATGGGGGGCCCACGGCGAAGATGCCAGGAATTCCTGGAGGGACTCCCAGCGGACAAGAACTGCACAAGCGACACGTCTGCAGGCTGTGTCCATCGTCACATGCTTGTGTATAAATGTGGGCTGTGCACTTTGAAAGACCTGTCTGCACATAGTATATTCTTCCACTATATTGATTAGTCCATTTCTAAAAGTGTACCTTGTCCGTGTAGGTATCGATTAACTGGAAAAAACAAAAAATAAATATCGAGTGTATTACTTAATTTGGCTGTATGAACATGCGGATGTAACCGTTGGTCAGGAACATTGTCTCTGTAGTAATTAGAGCCTTCTGCAAGCAAGCATTCCCCTTCATTTGGCGGTATGAACATGCGGATGTAACCGTTGGTCAGGAACATTGTCTCTGTAGTAATTAGAGCCTTCTGCAAGCAAGCATTCCCCTTAAAATGTGAGACAAGTGTCTTCATGTCCGCCTTTGACTGTCCGCTCAACATATCGCTTGACTACGAGGCAACGGAAAAATACTGTGTTCTACGACCCGACAGAAAATACGTTCTTAAACATGAAAGACAGTGTTATTATTAAAAATGAAAACTACACTCCTGTCCGCAAATGTAACCCTTTACGACTGTCAGCGCTTCACATCACAATGTAAATGGCCTCCGACCGCAGCCAGCGCCGAGGCTATACTGGCGAGCTCGCAGTCGTTGTAGCTTCAAGCGGCAGCCACGCGACCCAGTGGCGCCACTCGCCACGTGTTCACAGGATGTTATTCCACGTGGAAGGAGGTTGGCACCAGTCAAGACTAGTATCGAATGTTCTCTGGGGCCGTGATTGGCCACATTCAAAATATTGGTGTTGTGAGGTAGGGGTAACGGTCCGATCTTACAGAGTATATAAAACATTGCGAGGTGGTCGGTAGCACCAGAGACCTACTTTCCTCCTGGACTTCTCCACTAGTTAAGTAGTTCCAGATAGAGTATCTTTGACCCTTCAGGTCTGAAAACAAGCAAGATGGCGGCTATGTCCGTCCATAAACATAGAGCATTTATTAATTTATTTAAAGATAACATTTCTTGGTAAGTGGCTGATAGACAGTTTGTAAAAGCCTTTTAATGCTTAAAAATAACAGCCATTTTGTGACCAAACGCGAATTATGGAAATTCAAAAGATTGTTACAAAAGATTGTGACGCCCTTTGAGAAGGGCGTCACAAATGAAATAGATTGTATTTAATATTCGTGGACAAGGGCTACTTTGGAAATGGAACGAATTATAAACCTGCGTTTAACGGCCTCCGCGCTGTTGTAAACATGTAAAATATTTGTAATTCCATAGCAAAGGTTAGGGAGGAACCAAGAGCATCGTTATTGAAAATCGTAATATTTGTGGACAAGAGACACGTTGGAAATGAACTATTATGCATAATTAACACAGCAGTGGGTCTGGCAACTATGTTCATCCGTCCGTCAAGTGAAATAGTGAACATATTAAAGACGCAAATATTTTACAACAAATCTGCTCAAACATTTTAAATTCAACCTTAAGACTGGATTTTCTTCGTGTTGTTATCAACCTCAATGAACGAACTCACACCCCTCTCAGTGTGCCAGTTAAAATGTATGGTAGTATGGCGAGCGGTGTTCTTTATATGTTCACTTCAAAAGTGTTCTATTGACTGTCAACAGCCTATATCAAAGAGTACAAATAATAATATCGAACATACGAAGGTATTTTAAAAATATCTTTTAAGATCAGACAAAGTGTGGCTATGTCCGTGGCGCCATCGTACAACATGCAAAATGACACGCTATAGCTGGTTCACGGACAACTGAGTATTTTAACCCAAGGTTGCTTGATGTTCTGTTTTAACGGGAACAATTCTTCTCCGAGTACTGCCCTTGTCCTAAATGTTCCCTTATATACTGCATAACCTGCTGAAATACAAGTGTAAAAACATACTTGCAAACAAACTAATGAAGACTATGGTATTTTCAAACAAGTATAACTTTTGGCCCTGTTCAGTCTCTGTAAGTTTGGTCCATTTCACGTGTATCTGTTATGCATACCTACATATGAACTGTATTAATTTAAAATGAGTCAAACACACAATTTCTCCGGCACATGTTTTATTTCCTACCCCCTAATATGTGGCAACCCTTATTTGAACATTTACACTAACGTGATTCCAGGTAAAGTTGGCAGAGCGATTTACGAAAAGTAGTACCATGTTTAAATGTCATGTTAAAGGTGTAACGTTTACATTTGTGGGCACTGAATTTATTTAAATTTATTTTTAGTTTGTTTTACGTACGTAAGAGAAAAGAGAAAGAAAGAGAGAGTGCTATAGTTAGACTTGACTGACGCATCAATAAAGTGAAAGTTAATTATATATTATGTGAAAGGATACAAAACAAAAAGTAAATTCTAAGCAGGGTTTTTCAAAAATTGTTAGTAACAGCGACCGGACCATAGCCATAGCCATAGTTATGGACACCTGGTTTCCGCGAAAATTGTTCCAAACTTACTAGATTTCAATATCGTACTTTCCCAACTGCGGGCTACTGACCACGTGTCTTCGTTGGATATAACTGTGGCATTCAGCAGGACCAGGTTACTCCGGTATTGGCAACCTCATACCAGCCCCCGAGGAACCCTGATTTCAATCCACTAGACGTTAATTTGTGGGGACATTGAAAGGTGCTTGTGTATACGACCCCAGTGGACGATGTGGGCACCCTCCGTAACAGGAATTGTGGCAGGTTGCGAAACAATCAGGAAGTTTCCAGGGATTCGCCAACACATCCGGGTGTAATGGCGGGTTGATGCATGTGTTCCTGCTCAAAAATTGCAAAGTTCACGGTGGAATCCTGAACATCTAAAGAGCCGATTTAGCTTTTGTTTGCAGGAGTTAACGTAAGCTGTAAAATAGCGCTCCAGGTATGACCTTTTAATAGATATCGGCCACCTGGAGGGGAGGATGGAGAGGCCAGCGACGGTTCCACCGGGAACTTTGCTGATAGAGGGCATTTTGGACATTTACTTTAGTGCCGACGATAAACTTTCACACATGTAACTACTTCCTGTGCAGTTCCTACTGTTCTAGGTGCAGTGTCGTAGTGTAAGGTGTCGTGTATCATGCAAACGAGCGCTGTGATGACATTCCTCAGTAACATGATCCAGCCCGCGGGCCATACACTATACGCTTAGTATTACGGGATGTATTAGAGAAACGAAGCGTTTGCGGACCTACGATCAATTAACAATTTTTCATCCTCCAGATGTGAGGAATGTTTCCCCGAAGTATTGTTCATGCAATTTTGCAACACTCTTTATGTAAAATGTAGTGACAAATCTCACTAATTAGGTTATGCAGTTCACGAGCGTATAACAAGCAACTAACTTTCCGTCCGTGGCTTTGCATGCCGGTACGTACTTCTCGAAATATGTAGGTACTATTATTTTTGTAAAACATAGAAACATTACTTGATTTGAGTCTGTTGGAATAGTTTCGACCTGTTCACTGCAATCAGTTCATATATAGCAGTTAGGGTGTTTGTTGATCGGTCTTACAAAATCTCCTATTAATAGTATTATACAGACATGAACTTTCTACGTCACGCCTACTAGTCTTAGGCTTGATGAACTGTGGGATGAAGACTCACGTGTCCGTTCTTGAGAAACGAAGAGCATGAGCAAGAGGTTAGTGTTCTCCTGCATGCAATAAATGTTGTAACCACAGACAGCATAACAAACTAATATCCTTGGATGGCAAAGTAATGTGACTTATCGGTACTAGAATATGAGGCAATGTGGTTGTGTTAACAAGCTACACAAACCAGTCACTTAAATAACGCTCTCTCTGTCCGTTACAATTTGCAATAACAATTATACATAACACAAGAAGTCAGTCATTGCATTTAATTCAAATACTTTCGTCTTTAACTTCGGAATAAATGGATTACTGCAAATAATAGTATTAACCCCTTCAACTACCTGGTGAATTTGGGATAATCCTAGAAAACTCACTGCTCTAAAAAGGTTATCATCACTCATTGGTCACAGGCGGCCACTTTACACGTTAGCACTCCTATCTTTCCGACCCCACCGAAATACTGGACGCAGTTTGTTCCTCATGAGATCAGATAAATTTGACGTCACTGGCATTATTACGTCATGTGAACAGAACGTGAAGTAATCAATCACTGACTGTATAGGCTGTTAACAGTTATTTGGGCACTTTTGAAATCAACCTTTGAAAACTGTCATCCCCCCACCCCAATGCAGATATTTTAACGGCCACGCAGATCGGCACTGGGTGCTCAGTATAGTTTGTAACGATGGAGACAAAGTAGTTCCACGTCTTAATGTTCAATTAAAAGTTTTGGGTAAACATTTGTGAATACTGAAATGATTTATTTTGCTTTCCGTTTTAATGCATGTTAGTATAAGAATAAGTAAATTTATAATATAATCACTTCTTTAAATAATTTTACAGTTTCACTTGACCGACGTATGAATACAGTGATGGGGCCCATGGCAATGTTAATTTAACATAAACAGGAAGAATACACAACGTGCACACATGTAGATCTAAAGCAGAGCTTTCAAAAGTGCTCATTTTACCGTGAACAGCCTATAAATTGAAATGAACCCTGCAGGCCAACTTCCTTTCTGAGTAGTGCAACAGCACACAGCTACATACACAATAAACATTGAAATTATTTTTGGCTGATATTGCACAGTGCGATGCTCGATGGCCAATGATCTTCCCTGTGGGGAGTTGATTCATATTACTGGTTCCAGGTTATGATTGGTTAATATTACTGTAGCCAAACTCAACGCTCATATCCCACTGGTTACGCTAACGAAACGAGCAATGTGTCAACTTTGGATGGTCGCCTGCCCAGGCCGCCAAAGTGTGCGCTGAATTTCTGCAGAAAACATCGTATTACAAAACTGCTCAACGTACTCTAGAGTCTGCTTATGAAAGTCATTTAACAAACATTGCACGTGTTTAGCTACAAAGTCATTTAGAAACGTGGAGTACACTTTACCGTTAGTATAACGGCATACAGCGATGTGGTCATCACATGAATTCTCATAGAGGCGCGTTATCGAATAGAAGACTACGTGCCAGTTCAGTAATTTGCGCCTAGAGGTTACGACGAGGCGTGATGTGCAGGCCTGGGTCGCCCTTAGTGCTCCCGTGCCTCTAAGACGACGTCGTACAGAATAAACCTCCCTCTAGCACACACCATAGCAATATACTGTTTGCACCATCTGAAACCGTAAATTAACATTCGGATTTGTAGAGGTTAAGTAAGAATGTTTGCAGCGTTGTGTCTCATATAGAATATATGTCGCTTAGTTACATAATGCCGAAGGGCAAGTACATAAGTATTTAACAGTAGTTAGGAATTCCTGCTGTGACCAAACTAGTATTTAATTCCATTTGATGTATTTGAATCTGTACTCACACCACCACCAACTATATCCACGTAAGAGTTATAGTCCATTCATGGATACATCCAATTTCTCTTAAACCCTGCTAAAGTTCTACTTTCAGGATATTCCTCCGCCTAGCTCAACCTAGTGTAGAATATTACACCAAAGGCACCACTCACCACATTCTTGCGCACTCACTTTAATAATATTTAGCGTGATAACTATTTATTACTAGGCACTGCCAACGCCGTGTTTTCTCTCTAGTTTTGTTCTTATTAATTATAAATGACATATTATTGTTAATGAAACAAAGTACAATAAAAATCCAATTTTACAAGAAATATGGTAACAGAAGTACCAGAAGCGTGATATGCGTGACATATTTATATAATAACCAAACACAACAAACATGGGCTGTCTTCTCAGATGCTTGATTCAGAAAGCGTGAAGATACTGAGAACAGACTATATTCATCGCAGATGACAGAACGAGATCGACAGTGCAGAAGTGTAAAGGTGTCACTTAGCCGAGTGTCGTCCCGCGGGTTGCGTATCGCAGTAGCTCAATGTCAGGGCGAGCGAAACTATTGCCCCAAGAAGTCCACTTTCTCTTCTCCGTCGTCGACTACAACACATCCCCGACCCTCTGCGACACTCGTGCCGTCTGCCGGGTTTTATCTAATACAAGGGAGGGTTTGGGGGTGTGTTCCACTGTACCTTGGTCACACTTCTCCGAGTACCCAGCCACCTGGAGTTCTCTCTCCTGAGAAGCACACAGCGCTGATCGCACTCTTGTCCAATTGAGAGTGAGTGCGACCCTGTGCCTGGTCGAAGGAATTCTGCCAGTCTGAGGCCTAAAAATTTGGGAGCACTAGGGGCGACCGAGACATGCACATCAACTCTCTCATCGCCTCTACGCGCAAAGCACTGAACTAGCGAGCAGCATTGCCGTCGATAACACGCCTCTATGACACTTTTAGCGAAAACCATGCCATTTTATGACGAAACAATAAAAATTAATGTTTGATGCACGTCCCTATCCTTTTTTAATATTTTATACCGGAAAGGTCATACCGACAAATGACGGTGAAAGCACCTGTTAGATCCCTTATCACTATCACAAATACACGCTTTAGAGAGCAAGAGAAACTGGAAGACGTATCAAGACGCGTAACGTTTGTGTAATGCTATTCGTAAGCAGACCTCACTCAGGCACGTTGGGCGGTTTCTTAATAAAACGTTTTGTGCAGGAGCTCTGCTCACCGCTTGGCGTGTTGCCTACCCTGGCGACCTGCCACCTTAACGACCTGCCACCTTAACGACCTGCCACCTTAACTCCCGTACACGCACTTCACGTATCCAACACAAGGATTTTCGTGTGAGATACGAATGGACTGACTGCGTCTAAGGGCTAGGTTCCATACGCCTACAGGGGAGGTGTTGAGTCGAGAACCGATGAGGTTGAAATGCGAGAGTGGAACAGCGCTGGAATGCAAGGGCGGGTAAAACTGGAGATCTCCGAGAAAACTCGCCGAACAGCGTCATCGTCCGGAGAAAAACCTCGGCGATATTGGCAAGTACGTCGCACACTGAAAAGGAGGCGGTGGAAATCCGCCGGGTGAGTAATGGATATTAATCCAGGGAAGGGTGCGTAGCGCGGCGGCTGGCTACACAGAGAACAGCACGGCACCCTGGAGTGTCGTTCCCCGACTGTTATCACAACAGGGGGGTGTCGAGGCTTCATGGCGCCTGCACGAGAGAGGAAAATGGCGATCCCTCAGCTAGTACTCGCGAGAAAGGACTGCACTCGTAGTGTGGGCTTTCTGGCGGGGATTCTACCCTCGAAGTTTTATTCTTGTATTTGTCTTTCCACGTGTGTGTTGAAGAAGCTTAAGAATTACAACAGCTTTGATAAAGGGCACCCAGACCGCCCTCCTGATACTTGGGACACTCCATGGGATTTCCAAGACCAAGTAGAAATCCCGAATAAGCAAATTTTAACTTTGAATATCCTATACTTGTTAGTTGGTGCTCCTGGCCAGTGGTTTCGGGAAATAAATAATAGAGTAAAAATTTAAAATAAATAACAAACAAAAATAAATAAATTTAGGTTTAAATCGAAGTTTTGAGAACATTAAATTAGTATTGAATATAATTTATTTACAAATAGAAATCCGAATGAAAAGATAAAATGCGCCTCTGGATATGCTAGTTGAGATGAGAGTGATGTCTTTACGTGCCAACATTCAACTAGCAAGTAACCTGCTAATACGACTAGCAAAACGGGGTGGATTGGATACGAGGTTAGACCACTGATTAGTAGACAAGCGCTTTCACATGTTTTGTGTACTTCCTGTAACCAATTTGTAGTTGGTGAAAGTATTCTATTCATATGAATATGCTTATTTATTGAAAAGTAGTTTATAACAAACTTGTTCATCACCGTTGACCACGTGACTTTGACAGTTGTGTTCTTTATGGGCAAGTCAATGTGTGCATGAGCACAAGACAGATAAGCGGTCTACCTCATCTTTAGTCCATGTTTACAACTCTCTACTTGTATGCTCCCTGGTGGCGAAGAGGGAAGTTGTGGGTAAGGTAGACTGGGTTTTATGTGTATGTTGGTACGTATGTGTAGGCAGTTTCCAGAAGGGGAAACTGTTTCCAGCCAATAGTCGAGTCCGAATGCAGCCAGTTTCGAAAGCTGCGAACGAAAACGACGCAGTGCTACATTCAAAGGTAGTTTATGTGCTACGTGACGCGGTGCTACATTCAAAGGTAGTTTATGTGCTACGTTACGCGGTGCTACATTCAATGGTAGTTTATGTGCTACGTGACGCGGTGCTACATTCAATGGTAGTTTATGTGCTACGTGACGCGGTGCTACATTCAAAGGTAGTTTATGTGCTACGTGACGCGGTGCTACATTCAAAGGTAGTTTATGTGCTACGTGACGCGGTGCTACATTCAATGGTAGTTTATGTGCTACGTGACGCGGTGCTACATTCAAAGGTAGTTTATGTGCTACGTTACGCGGTGCTACATTCAAAGGTAGTTTATGTGCTACGTGACGCGGTGCTACATTCAAAGGTAGTTTATGTGCTACGTGACGCGGTGCTACATTCAAAGGTAGTTTATGTGCTACGTGACGCGGTGCTACAGTCAAAGGTAGTTGATGTGCTACGTGACAAGGCTGTAGACAAGTTTATGGGCAAATAAAAGTCGTATTTTGTTCGTAAGAAAATGCGTTCACGAAAATTATTGGCACTTGGTACATGACTGATGACAGCACGAGAGTTAATTATTGGCACTTGGCGCATTGACTGATGACAGCACGAGAGTTAATTATTGGCACTTGGCGCATGACTGATGACAGCACGAGAGTAAAATTTTTTGACGTGAGTTGTTTGTGGGTGTACGCTATAAAAATTAAAAAAATATATATATTTTGTGGTTATCCAGATTATTTATAACTGTGCATAGCAAACACGATAAACTGTTCATTGCAAACCTCTTCCGATGCCATTTTAAAATATACGCTGCTAATATGTATTAAATATGTTTTTAAAGTAAAGCAAGACTGTTCACCAACCAATTGTAACCACGAGTGAAAACATTTTTTTATCTCCAAACACTAGACGCCACATATCTTATACATCAGTTATCTAAAGAAAATTTCGTAATGCATAAGAAAGATTTTCATTTTCTATAAAAGAAGAATAAGCGACTTCAATCAATGTAAATGTCACGCTCTGAAAATCGATTTTAATAAACTACAAATGATTAGGGGATCAGAGAACTACAATATAGTTTAAAATAATTCCTATTTTTGGAATGCCACGAAATACATTTCTTAAAAACGCGTAACGTATTTTGCACGTATTTCATTTTAAACTTTCAAGATACAAATCCCTACCATAATGAACCATGTGACAGATTTCAAATAGATTGCAACAGCCCACTCTTGTGAGTTCAATTAACGTTCTACCTGAAATCTAACGTTCTTAGAATAACATTTTTTTTATTTGTGTGTATCAAGGTTTTCAGTTAAAATTTATGGAAGAAAACCTGCTATTTTTCAAATGATTTGTTATTGTAATGAATTAATAATCCGGATTGTGTAAAACTAAACATAAAATACCAATAAAACCACGGAAAAAAATTTTTGTTGAATAACTTTAAAGTACAACTTGTACTCACCAAATTTTGCTCAGTATAAAGTCTGCCAGCGATTTCGTCTATAGTCAGTTCGCGGAAAAGTGAGCACTTTTTGCTCAGTATAGAGCCTACCAGCGATTTCGTCTATAGTCAGTTCGCGGAAAAGTGAGCACTTTTTGATTAGGAAGCCCTCTCAATTGAAATAAATAAAAGTCAATAAACATATTTTACCGTAGCCTTACACTCTAAATCGTAATCAGTTATTTTTTACTGATTGTCAGTTGAAACTGCTCCATCCGGAATCTGTAGAAAAAATATCACTAATTCATCAGTTAAAACAAATATACTAATTCCAGCAGTAGAAAACTACTTATTTATAGTTGTTATTAATAAATAAGCGAGTAGCACATCTATGTGATGTAAGTTAGGTACCATTTATTTTGTCGCAGAACACAAATATTGTCTACACAAAAACGTTTTTGGACGTGGTTGGGCTCGAACCTGCGCCCATAAAAAAAACATGCTGACGCTTTCATGATCAGCCATATCCACTGTCCTACTTTTCCATTGCCAAATGTGTGCTCGTATTATGGGTACTGAACCACAAAATGTAATGTCAAATATTGCTCTACGTTTCATGATTTGAAAGTATTTCTTGTTGTCGAAATATACAGATTTTCTGCGCAAGTACATGTCTTTGCAAAGTTCGAAAGTCAATCCATCTGTAGTTTAGAATTCTGTGCTTTAAAAGATAAATATAGTTGTTTCAATGTGGGAGGTTATCGATGTCCACTAGTATACGCCATGTTACAATGCAACGAGACACTACAGATTTAAACTGTAATCTTCAGTGACAGATAGAGCAGTGATAATTTTACTGGCTCGATAGTGCGGTAACTCAATAAGAAAGGTGGATTTACACCAACAAAAGTTTTGTGGTCTGCAAGTTAACAGATCAAATAATGAGGAAACGACAAGTTTTATAAAATATTGCATTGTTTCTAACGTTCCACTGTCTAATTAGCACAGTTATTACTAGTCAATCTGGCTCTTCAAAATAATAATCTCATTCTGTAAAATGTTGCATTGTAAAATAGCAGATACGTATAGAAAACACCAGCAACACCGTTAAAACCACTATATTTCTATTATAAAGCACACAATCTGAACTAAACTTAACTTAGAATTACGTTCGAGCCTCACAAAGACATGTACCTACGTACACATGATATGTGTATATTTCGACCACATTAAGTACTTTCACATGACGAAACTTACAGCCGTTCGCCATTGTAAGTTTATGTTACTCGGCAAATGCGAGATCGTTTATCTCAGTGGCAAAGTAGCAGAGTTGGTAGGACGTCAACCAAAAGAAACAAGAGAATGTGTTGTATTTTGGGGTGGCGGTTCCATACCAACCCCTTCCAAAACTTCCTTATACATGTCATAATTTTGTTTTGCGACAAAATAATTTTACTTTATTTATTTCAAACCATAATGCACGGTTTTCAATCCTTGTGTTTTTTATTAATCGACTATAAATAACTGATTTTCTACTGTTTGTATCAGTGGATTTCATTTAACTGAATAGATTAGTAGTTTTATTTTTCTACTGATTCCGGATGGAGCAGTTTCAACTGACAATCAGTAAAAAATAACTGATTCCGATTTAGAGTGTAGACGTTATATTTCGAGTCCGGTGAAATATATACACTGTGTTTATTAATTACAAGTTAATATTTATTTTACAAGGTGGCGGAAGAATAAAAAATGCCTGATAGGGAAAAAGTAACTTGGGCCTCAAAAGTGCTCACTTTACGGTGAACAGCCTATACATGCGTGTAGCCCAGCATGCTTAGTGTGAGAGATGAAGAGAGAGGTAGCTGGGTTTTTCTCTCCCAGGAACAGCTGGTCCGAACCTCGAAGAGCCCACCTTGTTTCTCGTGATCTCGCACAAGGTCGGAGGAACTGGCATAGGGAAACTGTCTCTCCCAGAAACAAGATGCCTCCGACGGAAATTTATGTTCCTCGGAACAGGTGCACGCGGTGGGATGTGGGAGCACAGCAACATCTTCATAACAACCCTCGTGGAAGATGGGTGCCGTGGGGAGGGGTTGGGGGACGATGTCCGCCTACCAGTTGTGACCCATTATGAGTGAAGGACCTCCTGCAGTGTAAAGGGCGGTGCCCATCTCAGTCTGGGAGGCTGCTGATGCTGGGAGCGAGCGAGCGAGGGAGAGAGTTGAGGAGCATGAGGTCGCTACAGCTGATACATTCTGGAGCTCCCTCGCCGGAATAATTACAGGAATCTCGCCTCACCAGAGAATCCCGAGTACAGTCACTTCACAGCTAACCTGTGTCAGTGATGGTTCAGGTCATCAGAAACTGAGCGAGTTTCTGAGAGAAACAGCCTGCAGTCAGGAACAATCCCTGCATCCCTTGCCTGCTGCAGTGACTTCGGGAAAGTGCTATACACGGAAATTTCTCGAGTTCATTTAAGGACAAGTTAAACTTGATCCGTGTGTACCATGAAGATTCGCTTCCATTGGACCACAGTTCGTTAGACAAGCCCCGGACGACTTTCGACAATATAACGAGCTTGTATGGAAAACAAGGACCGAAGCCCGTGTTACCTGGTCAGTGGTTATATTGGAGCAACAGGCGACAATGAACAACAAACTGAGACTCGGGTACACAAAGGATGCGGTGTCTGGCTCGTTGCCAACCGAAAACGAGAAATTCCAGGCTCTCTATAAACATTATTAATACCACAAATTATCCCAAAGCAAACTAAACGAATTATACATATTTTGTGCCCTTCCAGATTCATTACTGAAAATGGGATCACGTTGTTCCGGACTCAAATACAATAAGTTACAATCCGTGAGTTTGTTTAAAGAAGGAAGTTTAGTTTACTTTGTCAGTCACGTCCCATTGAACAGTACGGCAAAAAAATAGCGGGCGTTTCGAAAGCACTGATAATAAAACCCAAATTTGTGAGCAAGTATTGTACTATATGCGAAGAATTTGCATGCCATAATTGCGCCATCTACCTTAAAATAGTTATGTTGTAAATATTGCCGGCATTGCCTGTTTTACAACAATTCGTGAAGACATTGGCTTTCACAGACTGTGTACTATTATTGTAATATAGTAATATCTTTGAAAACATACGTCTTCTCTGTGTTGCCTTTACTTACCATTTGACTCGGGTTACCACATGTCACAACTGCAGACGTCACTTTGCGCATTTAAGAGTCATTTTCCCTTTTAATATCAACATTTAGCACAACCATTCGAAGTGGTGCTTTGCAATTTAAAGCTGGAATCGTAAAACATAAGGATTACCACTGCTGCTATTATAATTTTTATTATTCGCGAATTCCACATTTGTATGCTTCCGAAAGACCGCGAAAGTGTTGAATTTACTGACATACCGGAGGAGATATGAGAAAAAAAATGTAATAATAAAACTATAATGAAGTATCTCAACTGCAAGATCATCTCTGTCTCTGTCTTCATTTTCGTATCCATCTCTTCCTCCACGTACAGTTTCCAGACTACGTGCATCCAATATCCCTCGCGCTCAGAGGAGTCATACATACAGTTACATCGCGTTACAATGTGTGCGCAGCTGAGTTCTTCAAGTTATTACAACTGAGAAACTATTCACCCACGAGATTTAACTTCTAATAACAAAACCGTTTCTTGGATACTCTTCCACCGAGAATCTCGAAAATGAACGCCATTTTGAGAAATAGTACGAAGCTTTGTTTCGTTTCAGATACAAGAGATGGCGGTTAAAAATTGCCATTCACGTTTTAAAAGGACCCAAGGACGCTAGATAGAAGTCAACGGAAATTTGAACCGGTAACTACTATATTAATGTAGGCAGAAACAATTCTGTTACTAAACTTTACTTCACAGCGCAGAATTTTTGTTTCGCCCAAAAATAAATATCCTGTACTTGGTTAAAAAGGGAAAGAAAAATAATTAATGATTCCGTGGTTGTTCAGCAGACGACTATTTATAATCACCGATTATACAACGTGATTCACGAGGAGTTACCGCCATTCACAGGGATTATGCCTTACATCGTTTGGAGTAAATTATATAATATAAATGTGGGTCCTATTAGCAATATTTACAGAGTAATTCGACAATCAGCATACCCACTCTACAGTGGAAAGAAGTTTTCATCACCTCTCCAGCATCAGCGCGTGGTGTGGTGTCCTACAAGATCAGTTGACTGGACCATTCATTCATTTTCCCGGGACGCATGACTGGTGTGGTGTATCTGAAATGTTTGCAAGAAGAACTGCCACTCTTACCTGAGGATATTCCATTATAGTGAGACTTGGTATGATATTCTAACATAATTTTGCACCTCCTCGCCTCTAGCGAGCTGCGCTGTGCTGTGGTCTGGTTGAACACTTAAATGTGCATTTCCCTGAGAGATGGATCAGACGAGGCGGTTTTCGCGCCTTGGTTCCTCGATCACCAGATCTATCGCCACTGCATTATTGTATATGGGGATGGAGGAGGGAAATTGCTTACCAAACGATTGCACAGACACGTGACAGTCGGTTGGAGCTACGTGCGACCAAGTGTATGGAAGTAGACGGAAACATTTTGAACATCTTTTCTAAGCTTGTTAGATGCAATTATGATGCTCAACTGTAAACTATGAGGTTTGATAATACATCAATAGTAGTATAGATATGCCGGTTTGGGCATAAGGCCATCGGGCATCGCAGCCACATTCTCCCAGTCGCCTTCTTGTTACGTCATCCGTACGCCATCTGTTCCCCCTTTTTTCCTTCAAAATTTCCCTTTTTCCCTCAAAATCGACCAAGATACACTAAAAATTTCCCCCTTTTCCCTAAAAATTTCCTTTCTCCCCAAAAAAAATCCCATTTTCCCCGGAGCAGGTGAGAGGGATCAGTGACTCCAGGGACAGGGATCAGTGACTCCGAGCTAGATAGGAGACCGGGATCAGTGACCCAGGGGTCAGGAAATCAGGACCTTTGACCTTGAACTTTGAACCAAAAAATCCAAAATATTCAAAAAATTCCGAAAAACTTCACAAAACATCCGAAAAATGTATTATTAAAAATTATAAAAAAATATATAAAAATTTATTGTTAAAATTTATTTAAAAAGTACTTTAAAAATACTTAAATTTACTAGACGTCACCCCTAGCCCATACGTCATCTTGGTAGGCGACCACCATCTTGGTAAACATCACCCATCTGCCATATCGGAAGCCAATGACCATTACCTTGACCCCATGACCTAGAATATAAAAACTGGAGAAAAATGCATAAAAGTCAACAAGCATAACACAATACAGACTACTGCCGCCATATAAGTGCACACTACATCTACCGTGACCCCATGACCTTCTATGACATTGAAAACAAAAAAATATATAAAAAACTTTTAAAACAAAAAATTCTATTTTAAAAATTATATTTAAAATTATTAAAAATGAATTTTTAAAAACTTACATTTCCGAAGGCCCCCTCAACACTTCCATTAGTTACATTAATTCCATCCCCAGCAGACGACTGACTCCCTCTCCGTCACTCCTCCCACCTATACTCATTCCGCCATCTTTATTTCCTTTTGGGTTCATCATTTGTTTACATGTTACTGGGGTAGCCATATTTGTTTATATGTTACTGTCTCTCTCACTTCGCTCGACTGCCATATTTGTTTATATGTGTTACTGAAGGCTGCCATGTTAGGAGGAAGCCATCTTGCTAGGTGCAGTCCTCCATGGTTTTTATTGTCATTAGTTTTATAGTTTGTGTCTCACCTTCATGCGACAACCACATTAGATTTCATATGTTTACATTATCTATGTATGGCCAGGTGACTGCCATATTTGTGTATTCTATGCTCATCACATATGTAGTATCGATCATGCCACCTGCTATCAACCTATACCGAATGGTGACATTGTTCATTCCTGCAAAGCACGTAAACTGCCACATTTAATTGTTGTATTCTTAAATGAAAGTATTTTTATTTGAAATGATTTTTATATATAAAGTGGAAGGGGTTTTTATAAAACTAATAAAACACGACATATATAATAAATATCTTCTTTATTTACAAAATTTTACATACAAACATTTCTTTGCGATTTCAAAGGCAAGAGGAGGTAATCACATTATTTCGTAAGAGGTTGGTATGCACTCGTTCTTTGCTCCAGATGATTTACCGAATCGAGTGTCCAGTCTGAACCCTTCATCATCATTTCTTCTTCCTCATGACATACCTTTTGTATATTATCTTCTACACTAATTTCTATGTCGTATACAATATAGAGAGGTACAACATTAGAAGTTTTGAATGCCATATTGTTGATACCTTCGTCCATCGGTTCCGGTTTTGTATAATTGCATTCTAGCCATATATTATATTTTAGAGGCCCCTGTTTTTCAATATCTTCCTTGAGTTGGTTTATTAAATTTTTTTTCATACTTGCCAGGAACGAACAAACATCTTTCGACGAAACTGTGAGATTCGGAGCAATGTAATCTTCCAACATGCCCCTGACTGCAGATTTCTTCAGAATAAATCCATTGGCATTAGGTTTGCCTAGAACATGAACAGATTCCCGGACACGAGTTTTACACCGTTTGGCATGTTTGTCATATGACTCATAACATTGTGTTCACTGACGGTCATGCAATTCAAGTCGCACATCGTCTGGAACATCTTTTACTCCACAACACATGAACTTACACCAACATTTGTAACAGCTAATAGTAAAATAAGGCCAACGTGTCTTCTTCGTACATTTGAAACTTTTCTCGTGTCTAAGCGCATTGCTACCTTTACTGTACGTCTCACCCCACCACAGTAGAAACACAATTGACCCGATATCGACAGCGAATTGTCCGTACCATCCACAAGCACATCCTCACTAACTGCACAATGTAGGGATGACATGTTTACATCATCATTGCACAAAGCAGTACTTGTAAGTCCATCACAGGTTTGCGGCGGCGACAATACGACTTTTTGTTGTGCTGGCGGAGGAACAAATCATTTACATATTTTCGAATGTTGGTCTAGTTTGTCAGTACAAACAAACAGGTGAAGCCACTTCTCACACTTATATGCCATGAGGAGCAGGTTCATCTTACATTGATGCTTTTCGTGTCGTCTAACATTGCTGCTATTCGCAAAGGCTTCATCACAGTACATGCATCGAAGTCTTGACACTGTTGTCTTGGGTCGCGATGCTGATGGCTTCACTGCTGTAGGTGGCCCGCGCAAAGAAGTCGCTGGCGCTGTCGGCGTCATGGCTGAAGAAGTCTATGGCACTGCCGTAGCTACCATTAGCTCTGGAGTACTCGAATACATCGCAGATACACAATAAGACTTTGATGCGAAGAGGCACAAGCTAGCCAAGACGATCCACCTTTCACGTAAGCTGTTGTCAAACTAAGATTCTCGGCTGAACTCCCTGCTGCTTATATACAAATATGCAAGACCAATGATGTCATACTGACGTTGAAACAATCATATTGCGAACACCAATCAGCCAATTACCGACCAACTAATCACCAAGTTGTCACTTGATTGCGGCTGGCCAATCACGTGCAAGCACTGAGACATAACGTGCACGAGGGAGTCGAACTAATATGAGTAATTGATGGAGCGAAAGCAACTAATTAGTGTAACCTACACTTTAAACACACACACAAATATGGCTGTCACCTGGCCGTACATAGGTGAAGTAAACATACGAAATCTAATATGGTTGTTGCACGAAGGTGAGACACAAACTATAAAACAAATGTCAATAAAAACTTTGGAGGACTGCACCTAGCAAGATGGCTTCCTCCCAACATGGCAGCCTTCAGTAACATATATAAACAAATTATGTACGAAAAACATACAAATATGGCCGCCTCCAGTAACATACACACATATGACGAACGAAAAAAAAAACAAATATGGCAGTCGAGCGAAGTGAGAGAGACAGTAACATATAAACAAATATGGCTACCTCCAGTAACATGTAAACAAATGATGAACCAAAAAGGAAATAAAGATGGCGGAATGAGTATAGGTAGGAGGAGTGAAGGAGAGGGAGTCAGTCGTCTACTGGGGATGGAATGAATGTAACTAATGGAAGTGTTGAGGGGGCCGTCGGAAATGGAAGTTTTTAAAAATTCATTTTTAATAATATTAAATAAAATTTTTAAAATAAATGTTTGTGTTTTAAAAGTTTTTTTATATATATTTTTTGTTTTCAATGTCATTGAAGGTCATGGGGTCACGGTAGAGGAAGAGTGCGCTTATATGGCGGTGGGTGACCTCTAGTAAATTTAAGTATTTTTAAAATACTTTTTAAATAAATTTTAACAAAATTTTTACATTTTTAAAATAATTTTAATAATAATCTTTTTGGGGATTTTTGTGAAGTTTTTCGGAATTTTTTGAATATTTTGTTTTTTTTTTTTTGTTCGAAGGTCAATAGGTGAAGATCAAAGGTAATAGGTCCTGCTTTCCTGACCCCTGGGTCACTGATTCCTGTGACCGGAGTCGCTGATCACTGACTCTGGAGTCACTGATCCCTGACTCTGGAGTCACTGATCCCTCTCACCTGCTCCGGGAAAAATGGGAATTTTTTTAGGGAAAAAAGGGAAATTGTGAGGGGAAAAAAGGGGAGTAAGATGGCAGACGGATGACGTAACAAGATGGCGGCTCCCCGGCTCCGATCCCCGACCCCCTTATGGCCAAACCGGCATATATATATACTACTATCACTGTATTTACTTCTGTAAGGGTTATAATTTTATTAATTGTTATTCAACTGTTTCTAATTACTCTGTAAATATTGGGAATAGGACCAACATTTATATGACTATTTTTCTCCAAATGATGCAAGGAATATGCCCTGTAGAGTGGCGGTAACTCCTTGTGAATCACCCAGTATAGATGCTTTCGGCATTTATATGCAATTTCTAGTCCCATAGGTGCATTATAAAAACGGAAGAAGAAATAAACACATTTAATTCGTGATACAATTCAACTGCATGATTTATTTCTATCGCCGTATTTCGTAAATTTCGAAAATCTCTAGTCATGCATGTGGAAGATGATGTATATTTACACATCATACAAACATGCAACTTACATCCTTGGTGGCACCGCCAATGTGTAACCCTTGAGCCAAAAATGTATTATTTCCTGTCTTCCATAAGTGCTCCAGGAATAATAAAGACAGTGAATATCTAACAATGTAAGAACGAGTTTAAAATTATTTTGTGCCGTTGTGCCGGATAATACTAAAAATTCTCTGAAAGCCATTTTTGTGATAAATATTAGGTAAATATACCACTTTTGTAAACCATTACCTTAAATGAATTTTGTGTTCAGATACCGCTATAAAATATCCATCCGTTTTTGGATCATAAAGTTCAAATGAGAAAATAATCTATGTGCGGTTTTGAGGGAGGGGTGCGTAGGGGAGGGTTTTTCCGAGCGCCTGCCACTGGAGAAAGGGAAACCACGTGACAGTGCTGGCGCTGTATAGATCAAACTGATAACATCGCCCTCCAATACCGCGCTGCACGACTTAAGTTTTCTCAACAGGTAATATGCACGCGCGGAACAACTCTCGCCCAACCGTTCTCGACTGCTGTCGCTATTGTACTGAGCAACCCCACCCTTTCCTGCAGCGACAATGTACTCGCCCGACGCGTTTTCCATTTCCGCGCTCTATTTCTTCATTTGGATTTCACTGTACCGTACTTCTGCAACGCACTTCATATGCCTGCAACCAGAAACAGCCTTTAGGGATTATTTTCTGTACCGCATACTCTGCAGCTGGTACGCTATTCCCACCCTTATTCCTCAGACCAACGCGACGTGCACCGTATCCCAGGTTACATGACAATCACGTGTGTTTGTCCGAGCGAGCGCCGGGACCCGCAGTTGCCAACTTAGTGATTTTATCACCAGATATGGTGATTTCAGAACATGTCCTTGGTGGACAAACTTCAAATTTGCTATAAGTCGACAAGTTAGCGATGTTCGTAAAAATCTGGCGGCGGATCTGCCGATTTGGAAGAAAAACTGAAGAATTATTTTCCATTACCAGATTATCGCACTTATGCGTCTTCATATTGTTCCGTTTTCCCAGAATATATTATGTACACCCGGAGAGAGCATAAGAATATCTTGAAACATATTACATTGTTTATTACATGTGATTATGTTATTATTGGTAGTCGTGCGTTGGCTGTGTGTTGTGCGAGAATTACGATACGATTTGGATACCCCGTATGCGACAACTGGAGAACCCGTAAGTAGACAAATTCACTACTGTCCATTAGTACATAGTATGCCTAGCGAATAAGTTATTACTTACCAGTTCTAACTAAGCTTTGGGAATAATGTAACGTAAGTTATATAAAAGTCAGAAGTTAGAGGACAGGCTGTCTGAAACTACATATATTTTCCCAATGATGCATCGAATGTATGTATTAATACTGCATTATTAGTAATGTTCTTCATTTCAAGAATAAAATAATTTTATCCAGTGTGAAATGAAGCCCAAAGGATACCTCCCCTCCGCCTAATCGACGATAAGCAACTGTAACGAGTAATAATAAACAAAAATATTCTGACGTGTAAACAAATATTTTATAAATCTATATTTTTCCACAATTTAATTTGAAATATACTTATATCTTGTGTTTTTCTGGCGATTTTTGTATATCGGTTTTGACTTTCTCTTTAAGAAGTTGGCAACTCTGCCGAGATCTTGTGTAAAAGACGTCATCTCTCGCGCGATGAAAGAGGTAGGTGGACAGCCAGTTCGCAACGCGAGTCTGTCAGGTTATGAACTCTCCCTGCTCGGTCGAGAGGACAAATATTTACGGGAAGCGTCTGTGTACGGGACGCGCGCCGCGACGTGTTTACACCCGAAAGCTGTGGATACACCCACGCTGCGGTACTCCCCCCCCCCTCCCTTCCCATCACCTCTTCCATTCCCCAGACCCACCAGTCTTTCCCCTTGGAATCTCCCATCCTTGATATCAAAATAAACTCAACGGCGTGCGTGATGTCGGCAGAACCGAGCAGGAGGGATAGAGGAAAAAATAATAATAATGAAACATTGCATCAGCAGCACCCACGAACAACTTTCAGCCTACCCGTTCACCCCCCCCCCCCCCCCTACATCTCTATCATCCCCTCTCCCAGGGCAGCCGCGGTTTGCCAAGCGATACAAACCAGACGCCCCGGTTGGCTGGCAGCGTCTTGAGTGCGCCCCGGGTCCCTGTATGAGACTGCGGTGCGATAAATGTAAAAAGAAAAAGGGGGAGGGGGGCGCCTCAGATCTCGGCGAATTTTACGGCCCAAGTCTCCCCGTTTTTAACGGCACACGTGTTGGAATGAAGAGACTACCGTGTTTTATGTCCAGCGGTTTTCTACTGGCGAGGCCGAGGACGCAGCTTTCTCGAGGATTTTCCTGGTAAAGACTAGAAGCAAACGGAGTTTCGAGAAATATTACGGACTATAATTAATTTTCGGTAATATAGGCCTAGTATTTTTAGGTCTGTACTCCTTGGTATTTTTTTTAATGGCTAACTGCTGTCTGTTTCACAATTGAAAGGCAGTCTCACAAAACAAAGTTACAAAAACGTAGTTCCTGATTCTTGTTTATTCGCCTGTTACATACATATGAAGGGTCCACGTGATTGGAGCTGTTCTTGTGGCCGAGAAGGGCGGGGGCAATAAGGGCTAAACTCGCGTGAGCAGCAATCATTTTATTGGTGTAAAGTCTGTAGAGAAAGTAGTTTCGTTCATGTCCAGGTAATATGTTTTATTGCGAATCCCTAGTAAACAATACTATAGTATGTTCACGCTAAAGTGAGCACTTGTAAGACCCTACCAACAGGCATTAACCACTAATAAATATGTCTTATTGCAGCCTCAGACAGTAAATCTTGAGAGTAGTGAAAGTAGGTATACACCGTATTTATTAGTCACATTGCAATGTTGACACTTCCAAGTGGCGGAAAGATAAAAATTGACAAAATGGAAAAATTTAGAAGGGACTTAAAGAGCGCTTACTTAACCGTTAACAGCCTATAAACTCCCCAAGGTCACACTCGGCCATAAGGGCGAGCGTGTGTCACGGCGGCGATGGATAATAGTGTAAATAAGTTTCCCCTGTGTTCGGTATGCTCAGAATTTCAAGAAGCGACACTAAGTTTTTAATACAGCGGTCAGTTCAAACGAGATACAGCGTTCTGTTCAGAAGAGATGCAGCATTGTCGCTATAGTTTTAAACACTGTTTTAAAGAAGAATATTTATTTATTTATTTATTAAACATATGGATACTTACAGCGAATCGCGCTGACTAATACGTTTCCACGAACACATTTATGTTTCAATAAACAAGTATATGTGGGCAACAAAATATCGACTTTCACTTATGTCCTAAAAAAATATTTACATAGAAATATTTCGTAATTTTTAAAAATGAATATAGGCACGACTGCTTACAACATGACCAATATGACAACTGCAGCAGTCTGAAAAAGCAGTTTTTAACGCTGTTGAGTGAGAGCAAAAATCATATTTACAGCATGCGTTCTCTCTGAAATAGTAATTCCATCCTCGTCCAGGGCATGCTTTCTTTCCTTATGTGAACATATTGTGAACATACGTAACACTGCAACGATGTTCAAGTACCAGGTAGACGGGTCCCTTAATTCTCATAATTATTTCAGCTACTTCTTTTACATTAGGTGAAATACGAATTTTGTTTCGTGCTGCAGGTGGTAGGTTTATTACATTTCACTGGCACCTAACCTTTGGTATTTTTCAAGTTTTCTTACGAGTCTATCTTATCTCCACACAGCAGAAGGCAACGACAAACCAATGCATATTCATCCCGCCTTGTTTCCTCGGACTTGACACAGTTTCCATTATCGCATTAGTTTCGGGCTGCCAAAATATAGTCACTATAAATTATCTTGTCAAACGCATACAGCAGATTGTCAGAATTTTTCGCGAACAAAACCAGTGTCTGGTTAATAGCCGCAGAGTGGGTCCGAAAATGTAATGCCACTTATAAAATTAGACTGAAAATAGCGGGAGAGAGATGGAGATGAATACAAATTAACACTGAAGCAATATCAGAGAGAATGGTATTAGTATTGGAAATAAAAACACCATGCGTTATTGTGGATATATCACGGAATAAGCGAGTTTCTCCCCTTCGGAATGAAATTTATTACTAAGTTTAAAACGATAGTGCAGTAGGTTTTCTACACATCTCCCTCTCAACGACATTAAATGAATTTACTAAGTTTAAAGCTACGATGTAGTAGAGTCTCTAAATAAAGTTTCGAACAAGTAGTTTTATCCTCTAAATATATCTAAAAACATTGATAGTCCAGGTAGAGACGATATTACACCTGAAACAGTACCTCGAAATCGCATACAACACCTGAGAAAAAATAGAATGTTAATTATTTTTTATGGAGATCACATCACGGTTCGTTATTTATGTTAACGTGCTACCTGTCGTTAGTTTAAACTATAACATACTTGATTCACCTACCACGTATCCTAGGTTGTGGTTTGGATAAACTGAAAAATAAAACGGAAAAGCATCTAATTTCATTGTATTTTTACACATGCACTGTTAATATGCATTCTGTGACTATCTTAACTTCAGAATAGCCTGATTTTCAAATCCAGATACAGAAGTTGCCCAAATTAATACGAATGAACAATCGATAGGGTGTGAAAATGTTCGCGATTTCATTTAAGGGAAAGCTAGACCTCAAACACATGTGTATTTCTGTTACGTCTGTAATTGGATCAAAGTTTATTACACACAGACAGGTGAACTCTGAGGCAGTAGTAGACTTGAAAGGAAACGAGCACCGAATCCCGTGTCACCTGGTCTGAGGCGAAACAGGATGAGTAACCAATGGACACTCTCCTACATGCAATGCAATGGGGGCCGCGGCGGTGTAGTGATTAGACTGTTCGCCTCCCACCTACGCGAACCGGGCTCGCTTCCCGGCCGGGTCACTCCAGAATTTTCGCATTTTGGAATCGTGCCGGACGATGCTGGTGATTGGCGGGTTTTCTTGGGGATCTCCCATTTCCCCCGCACTATCATTCCGGAGGTGCTCTCGATACCTCGATGACAGCCACACAAGTCCCTTCACTCACCGAGCTAACGAGAACTTGTCCTGCTGTCCTCGAGTACCGGCGTCTCGAGGTCGACATCCAGCGCGGCTGAGTCCTCGGAGCACGCTTGACCTGTGACCCTGCGTCTGCGACAGCGTGATGCAGGGACGATGGCCATGGTAGGACAAGGGCCACGAGGTGTAGGGAGGGTGGGAGACCTCGCCCCGTTCAAACATTCATAGGTCGGCCTGCCCGTTTATGGCCGGGCTTTTTACAGCTCACGACTGCTCGTTCACCCTCGCCATTTACACCACTCCACCCTCTCTACAGCGGCTCGACTGCCCACCAGACCATCTCCTGCTCCAGTTACAAGACACCCGGTAATCGCAGTTACAAGTCGTCTCCCGCGGAGTGGCTTCATCGCCTCAAACATAGTATAACAAACTGCCTAGGGCATAGTCAAGTTCGCGGAAGATGGAGGATCTGATAAAAATGCCTTCCCCACTATTCACACTTATTACTGTCAATTAGAACGATTGTATGCCTATTTCAAGTCCTTATACTAACTACAGTCACCTAATTTTCACTTCTTAGCCACACTTACACGATCACATGTCTACACTGAGAGAAAGGTTTTGTTGAATCAAACAAGATTTCTTTGGTGCAACCAAATTATTTTTTGTATACGGGCAATTAAATATGTTGTTGCTGAAACCAAATTATTTTGTTGTTCTCATTTCGTTGCCCCAAACTATAAGACTTGGTTATGGTAAATAAATATTTGTTTGGGCCGATATAAAAAAATTACAATTTCGACAGAGTTTAGAACCTAGATCACATGCGTTCGAGCTCTACGCTTTAGTTATCTCACCTAATTTTTTTTTGGCCCAACACAGAAAAACAGAGATTTTGTTTATTCAAACAAATATTTTGTTAGACGAACAAAACTAATTTTGTTGCTTTTCAAATTTTGTTTGCTCAACAATATATTTTGTTAGGGCAACTAAATATGTATTTGGCCCTATATAACCAAATCTTTTGTTCCATTTCCTCTCAGTGTACTGACGTAGATTAATTAACGTAATTTAAAATGTTTGCCCCTAACGCTTCAAGTTACATTTTATTACAGTCCAGCCAGTCGTCCTAAATCTCTGAGCGAGCGAAGATATTAGGGCAGCTCTTTGCAGCGAGGTCTTGAGAGCCGAAAAGGGTGATTGAATTGAATATGGAGCAGCACCGCAATGAAGGGGAGGGGGAAACGGGAGATACCCGAGAAAACCCGCCGACCAACAGCATCGTCCGGCACGATTCCTACTTGCGAAAATCCAGTGTGAATCGACCGGGGATTGAACCCCGTTCGCCTTGGTGGGTGGCGATCAGGCTAATCGCTCAGTAACAGTGGCCCTCACCTCATTCTCAGCTCTCCTGATGGGCGCACGGAGCACTCGTTGGTCACTGTGCCATCGCTCGTTGTTTCGATTACCACACACATTCGATACTAATACTGCAGTAACAGAGGCACGCCACAGCTTATATAGTCGAGGTAACCTGGTCCAGAAGGTTCTTCGTACCTCGAGTCCCGCCGAGGGAGGTGACGACCAGAAAGTTCGCGCAATGGCTTCCGAATAATAATGTTTTCAATTTACGGAAGTGACGTCACTGCTGTTGGCTTTATCGCGATCCGTGTGGTGGCTCTGCGTCCCCTCCTCCGAGTACCGGTACACTCGTGGTGGGGGAGAGGGCACGAAGTGAACCGCCCGCACGTAACAATACTAATACGATAGCGTGAACATGCCTTAATTCGACGGCCTGCCTGAACACGCCATCACACACGAGCTGTAATCAGAAGAGCCAGTTGCCGCAATCGGGACTCTCACTGCCCAAACCCCGGTAAACAGGAAGCTCCTATACCAGCCAGGAGATCATCGCCATGTTGCGTTATGCCACGTCGATATGGGGGCAATGCAGAGTAGCGGCAGGAGTCTTTCTCCATGTGACGTCAGCCGAGATGGACATCACTAGAAGCCTGCTGTGCCGACCGCCGTAACTCATCATGTTCCATCAGCCTTCGGATACTTGTCAAGGTGGGACAATCACACTATACTAACTTGGCTCTCAGTAAGGTAGTTCATGTACTTAACTTATCAATGCTCCCCCAACCTTATAGTATTTAATGTAATCCCTAGATATTTTATTATACTGCCGTATAGTAACCTGTAGCTCCTTATATTTATCTACCCAACATAAAGAGTTTGGCCATAATTGAAACAAAGTATAGCAATATGAAGAATCCTGGACCACATATAGGCCTAAGGGTGGTAATGAGGCCGTAGCGGAGCTGTCCTTCCCAACAAAGCGATTAAGAATCACAGCGGATTTTTCGCTCGTGGGAAATGTGGCGGACTTTGCCGTTGCGTGGTGTGTCCTCCCCCCCCCCCCCAAACCTATTGCATTCTATAGTCACATTATCTCTTAGATTTTGCGTATCTTGCGTGTCAAACTTTCAAGCACGAAGGACAAAACCCCTTTCTTTTTATAGATAGAGCACCATCAACACAGTTAAATACGTCGTTGTCATGGAGTACCCGTGTGGCCGAATCAAACAGAAGACATTAGACGAAGGTGGCAGCCAATAAAATGATAGCCGTCAGCTTATAAAAAACACTGTGAAGTCTAGTCTTGTTCTGAAGTATTCAAATAGTCCAGTAGTTTGGAAGCAGATCAGGTGATTCTACTGGTGGCTGTATGGGACACTTGAGTTCGCTTACAAGATTGTAACACCTTATTATACTATAATGTTTGCAATACGTCCAAAATTACATTTATTAACAGTACAATTTACCAAATAGAATTAAGAGCCTAAAGCAGAATTATGTTATTTTATTAAATTATTTGTAAATGTCTAAGTATAAATACAAAGCCTACATTAAGGCTCAGCTTTGTCCTTTTTGAAAACATTTTTGTTTTCGCGTCATAATTTCGGGTTCATAGTAATTACAAACAATGTATGATTACAGGAAATTTACATTTTATGAGCTGTTGAATATTTTTCTGCGTAATTTTAATTGTGTGTTATCTGCTTGTTGTAAAACCTCGAGAACATATTTATGTTTTATTAATAAGTTCCCGAATAGTATAAAACAAGCAGATAACACGCAATTAAAAATACGCACAAAAATATTATACAACTCGTAAAATGTAAATTTTCTGTAACCGCACACTGTCAGTAATTACTATAAATACGAAGTTCTAACGCGAAAACTAAGAATTGCTGCCTCCATACGGAGGTGAAGCCGAGGGTTAAGATATTCTTGCAACGTTTGAAGGGAAATTTATTTTCGCGATAGAAAGGTTGAGGCAACACTCAAGTGTTCCGTGACGTGATATAATATCGCATGACATATTCTGCAAAGATTTTTGGTTCATTTTATTGCTCGGCTAAGATACGGAACTGCAATAATACCAGCGTTTCAGAGGCTTTATTCTTTCCTTTGCGGCAGTAGAAGTGCTGCAATAAGCGGCAATTCGTTTCGTGTCTGCTCGACCTGGAGAAATGTTATGCTTCATTTATGGTCGGCGAGGCGGAAATTATACAGCTCCCGGCTTCGCCAGCTGAACTCCCATATTCACGGTTCCAGAGAAAACCTTAACATTTCTCGTCTTCGCCCTCGTGAGTTACAAACGTGAACTGCGAAAGTGAACAAAGCGCATGCACACAATAAGAAATATTTCTATGCTTGTTACAAACAATTTTTTGGAAACTAATTGCCAACAATTTTGTTCTAACTCTACATATATAATAGTGTCTATTTACAACACATTATTTTAGAAACCGTACAATATTTATAATAAATTCCAAGTCTACGTCACTTGCTAGTAAGAATTCAATATTAGTCGCACACGTTTCCCGCTAAGATTTTAAGAAATTTAGTCTGCATTATTTGTAATTTTACAAAAAAAATCATTGGCGACCAGTTGCCAAAGAATTTCTTGTACGAATACGTAAATGATTTACAGTGTAACACCTCGTTCACTGTCAGCATTTATAAACAGAGATTCTCACGGAAATGATTTACAGTGAAACCCCTCGTTCACCGTCAGCATTTCTAAACAGAGATTCTCACGGAAATGATTTACAGTGCAACCCCTCGTTCACCGTCAGCATTTCTAAACAAAGATTCTCACGGAAACGATTTACAGTGAAACCCCTCGTTCCCTGTCAGCATTTCTAAACAGAGATTCTCACGGAAATGATTTACAGTGAAACCCCTCGTTCACTGTCAGCATTTCTAAACAGAGATTCTCACGGAAACGATTTACAGTGAAACCCCTCGTTCACTGTCAGCATTTCTAAACAGAGATTCTCACGGAAATGATTTACAGTGAATCCCCTTGTTCACTGTCAGCATTTCTAAACTGAGATTCTCACGGAAATGATTTACAGTGTAACCCCTCGTTCACTGTCAGCATTTCTAAACTGAGATTCTCACGGAAATGATTTACAGTGAAACCCCTAGTTCACTGTCAGCATTTATAAACTGAGATTCTCACGGAAATGATTTACAGTGAATCCCCTTGTTCACTGTCAGCATTTCTAAACTGAGATTCTCACGGAAATGATTTACAGTGTAACCCCTCGTTCACTGTCAGCATTTCTAAACTGAGATTCTCACGGAAATGATTTACAGTGAAACCCCTAGTTCACTGTCAGCATTTCTAAACTGAGATTCTCACGGAAACGATTTACAGTGAAACCCCTCGTTCACTGTCAGCATTTCTAAACAGAGATTCTCACGGAAATGATTTACAGTGAATCCCCTTGTTCACTGTCAGCATTTCTAAACTGAGATTCTCACGGAAATGATTTACAGTGTAACCCCTCGTTCACTGTCAGCATTTCTAAACTGAGATTCTCACGGAAATGATTTACAGTGAAACCCCTAGTTCACTGTCAGCATTTCTAAACTGAGATTCTCACGGAAATGATTTACAGTGTAACCCCTCGTTCACTGTCAGCATTTCTAAACTGAGATTCTCACGGAAATGATTTACAGTGTAACCCCTCGTTCACTGTCAGCATTTCTAAACTGAGATTCTCACGGAAATGATTTACAGTGTAACCCCTCGTTCACTGTCAGCATTTCTAAACTGAGATTCTCACGGAAATGATTTACAGTGTAACCCCTCGTTCACTGTCAGCATTTCTAAACTGAGATTCTCACGGAAATGATTTACAGTGAAACCCCTCGTTCACTGTCAGCATTTCTAAACTGAGATTCTCACGGAAATGATTTACAGTGTAACCCCTCGTTCACTGTCAGCATTTCTAAACAGAGATCCTCACGGAAATGATTCACTTATACGCGAAAATCTTGCTGTGGTATAAATGCCGTATTTATACACAACGTAACTCTTTGTACAGCGTATAGCTTACTATTCCGAAAACAAATAGTGCCAAATTTACGGCAGAAGTTGGTATTCCGCTTGGTTTGCCTGTAGAGTATAAATTACTTCATGCCACCGTTAATCACCCATGGTAGATCACATAATTCAAAACAAATTACAAAATTGGTTGCTAAAATGTTCGCATATTTATCATTGTAAGTAATTCATATTTAAGGCCTGTTCACGGTAAAGTAAGCACTTTTGAAAGCTCTGCTCGAGATCTACTTGTAAGCACGTTGTGTATTCTTCCACTATATGTACAATTAAAATTGTCACGGACTCCATCAGTTTTTTCATGCGTCGATCAAATAAAACAGCTAAATTATTAGAAAAGTAAATATTTTACAAATCTGCTCATTTTTACACTTAGATACATTAAAGCAACATATAAGCAAAATAGATATTTTAAGTTATCACAAATTTTTAACTGATACTTTTTATTCGACGTTAAGACACTGAACTACCTTCTCTCCATCGTTACCAACTTGACACGGCCCACGTAATTCAGGGCGCCCGTTAAAATATATATATACATGTAGGAGCAGTGAGATTTTCGTAAGGTTTATATTAAAGTGTTCACTTAATTGTGAACAGTCTTCAGCATAATTGTAACTCTAATTACTGATAACTTTTGACGATGCAGATAAATGTTCAAGGAATATACTTCTCAATGCATCAATTTTAAACATAAACGTTTCAATTTTAAAAATAATATTCAACGTAACTTTCTCAGCAAATACGGCCAAGCTAAAATTTTTTGAAATTTTTTTAATTTATTCATCATTTTCTTTTGTAAAATGTAAATTATTAATTTAGAAAAGGGTTTTAAAAAAAACGTGGAAACTTTCAATATTTCTCACCGTACCAGTATTTATTAAGAGAGTACGAAAATATTTGCGGTTTCAACATAAGGCAGTCCCTTAGCCATCCAGAGTTGAAAATTGATCATTTGATACATCTTAATGATAATGTACTAAGGATTATGAATTTAGTACACTGCTTATTTGAAACAAAGTGTAAGTTTAAGTGCAACTGTGTGCATGCGTAGTCATTTCATAGGTGGAAAAAAATCAATAAATAAAATTTAAGTGAATTTTTTTGGCAACTGGTAGTCGTATTTAACACAAGAATATTTTATTAGGTTAGAGGTAAGCATCATTATAGAACAAATTTCTCTGGTTTCTTTAGATACAAACGAACTACGAAATGTCACCGTTTAAGATTTGACTTAAAAAAAAGAGTAAACAAAATGTATTTCTTTTGCCATCCATTCTATTAAAGAAATGTTGCAAGTTATATATTAATTTTCGTTCCCATACTTCATACTGAGGTGAAGTTAATTTTCCAATGTTTTATACCAAAAAATGTTATATATTTTTATAGGCTGTAGCTCATTATGAAAAGCCAAAACTTCAGCTTTCTTTCTTTCCTTTCCTGTCCCGCCAGCTCGTAAAGCCAATGGTTGCAAAATGCAGTTGGGTTCGCTCTAAACTCTACCTGGTGGTTTCCTAGTTTATACATTTGCCACTGCAACGTTTATTACACACAATTAACCACGAACTATCATCGATTAGTTTAAACTACAAAAACACTCATTCAAAACTGTATTATAGTTTAGTTTTCGTTACTTGAACTATTATGCTGCTGTTGTGTGTGGTGTATAGTTTGCACTTAAATTTGGCCCCACGTAAGGATACCAATATGAAATATTATAGTACTGTTGTGTGTGGTATATAGTTTGCACTGAAATTTGGCCCCACGTAAGGATACGAATATGAAATATTATAGTACTGTTGTGTGTGGTGTATAGTTTGCACTTAAATTTGGCCCCACGTAAGGATACCAATATGAAATATTATAGTACTGTTGCGTGTGGTGTATAGTTTGCACTTAAATCTGGCCCCACGTAAGGATACCAATATGAAATATTATAGTACTGTTGCGTGTGGTGTATAGTTTGCACTTAAATCTGGCCCCACGTAAGGATACCAATATGAAATATTATAGTACTGTTGTGTGTGGTGTATAGTTTGCACTTAAATTTGGCCCCACGTAAGGATACCAATATGAAATATTATAGTACTGTTGTGTGTGGTGTACAGTTTGCACTTAAATTTATCCCCACGTAAGGATACCAATATGAAATATTATAGTACTGTTGTGTGTGGTGTATAGTTTGCACTTAAATTTGGCCCCACGTAAGGATACCAATATGAAATATTATAGTACTGTTGTGTGTGGTGTATAGTTTGCACTTAAATTTGGCCCCACGTAAGGATACCAATATGAAATATTATAGTACTGTTGTGTGTGGTGTATAGTTTGCACTTAAATTTGGCCCCACGTAAGGATACCAATATGAAATATTATAGTACTGTGAAAAATTATAGGTATGCAAATATCCACCATCACCACGTTGTGTGTCCAATATGAAAAATAGTACGTAATTTTCACAAATGTGGTATGTTTATTTATAGAGAGGTGTATGCCAGTTACCATAAGTAGATTAGTTTGCTGGGTGTTATAAATAAATGTTTGACACTTAAAATATTCAGCTTGTAAAATAACTGTTCGCTGGGATTACTGTTTACTGAATATTTACTCATTTCGAGCTTTAATTAATTATGTCGGTTTTGTCAACACCAGCCACGACCAATGGCATATGGCACTCACAAGCAGTTTTGTGTAGAGGTAAGGTATAAGTGTGTTGTCCTTTGGGATATTCTCCACTCTTATGAACATACACAACAATGAAATAACACATTTACAACTTACTGTGACCAAGCTGAACAGCTGACTTCCAATAACACTGTGGGAAAATGTGTTCTTATAGTCTATTCACGGTAAAGTGAGCACTTTTTAAGGCCCTGAAGAATTATTCCTTTTAACTAATTTCTATCTTTCCGCCACCTTTTAAAATATACATTGCCTTGTAAACAATGAACACAGTATATCCATTCCACCCCTCCCAAAAGTGAACGTCTGAAGCTGCCATAAGATATATTGGTTAATGTCTGTTGAAGGGCCTTAAAAAGTGCTCAGTTTACCGTGAACAGCCTATACCCATGCTGCCGTTGTATAATTGCTCGGTGCAGTCCTCGGCCGGTACGTGAACAAACTCATTACTATTAGCACACTCTAAAGAATAAACATTTGATACTAGCACCATTTGTGCACGTATGTCACAGCAAGGTAGGCAATTGAAAACTCTAATAAAAAACATACATGTTGTGCACTGGGTATGAAACAGGTTATCCTAACACTACAGCAGAGAAAACGACACGACAGATCCGCCCTGTTGCAATCATTCATTCATTTAACTTTTCATTTCTTTTGTCTTTGCAATTGTTTGATATAAGAAATAATAAAACAACGTGATGGCAATAAAAGCAAAGCTATAAAGACACAACACTCTCCTAACAACGTTAAAAGTGGTCATGCCTAGCCTATTTGAGTCATTTGACGGCTGCGTATCATTACTTGCTGGTGTCTGAAAATAATTGTTTAAAAAATTATAGATTAAACTGTTTTATGTAGCTAATGCTGCTTTACAGTTTGTGTGCTCACCAAGCAGTCTAGCTCTGCTCTGGGAAAAGTCAAGTTTTGCAGTGGGCGTGAACGGGCTGCAGACTTCCGTAGCCTACTTTATCAAATCAATATGGCGTCGCTTGGGTACTGACGTTAACCGAAATTGAGATGATCCAAACTATGAATAAAATTGTATCCATATGAAAATGTCACATCGCAGCGTAGAACTTATCTTATAATTCACCAACTGGATTGAAGGTAGGATGCTCTCGCAGGAAATGGTGTAGCTGATTATATGTACAAGCACGTAGACGGCGTGTTTAAACTAGCCATCTCCTGACCACTAAACCTCGCAAATGGGCGACTATGAACCCAAACTCCATTGCTGGTTGCAAAAATTGGTTCAGGGACACGTCTACGCGCCCTAAAACTAATTAAAAATCCTACCTCTCCGTCCAGTTTAGACGGGAGGTCCTGCCCTACGTCTGACTTAGTTGGATGCTGCTAGCGAAGAGAGCGTTATGCGCTGCCGGCTGGCGCTAGCTTAAGGGGACCAAAGGCGCCAGCCAATCAACAATCAAGGTTTAAACCTGCGGGCCAATGGGGATCCAAACTATTCAAACCACCCACATGGACCACTTCTAACGACCTAAATGAAGAAAAACCAAAGAATACGTGATCTCGGAACTGAGATATAATAAAATAATAAATATAGAAAATTACAAAAATTAGATTATATCAAAAATAAATATTAATTATATAAAAATAAATACACAATGAAAAATGAACTAGCCTAGCCAAATTAAGCATAAAAGATTACCTCCATACAGCTAAATTATAAAAATTCTACGTATTGAGATAAAAAAATTAATAAAATTTACGTAAACAGTTGAAATCATATAAGTAACATGTGTGAAAAATATTACTTAAAATCTTACATGAGAATATGTGTAGCGATAAAAACAAGATGATAATATAGGTTAATTATATTCATGAAACCCTATTTTTATGGGTGTTATGTTTTATTTTAGTTCAAAGTATAAAATACGCATTCGCCATTAACTATCTTATGGAGAACGCGTTGGTGTAGTGGTTAAGACTACTGCCTCCCACTTGGGCGAACCGGGTTCGATTCCCGAATGTTCGCATGTGGAAATCGTGCCGGACGATGCCGCTGGTCGGGGGGTTTCCCGGGAATCTCCCGTTTCCCCCGCCCTTGCATTCCGAAGCTGCTCCATCCTCACCTCACCTCACCTTCCTCGGCCCGCCAACACGTCGATGATAAGGACCGCCCAAATCTCCCCACTCGCACATTATCTTATGTTACTTGAGATCCCGTTACGTCCATAAACTAAAGATGAGGTAAGCCGGCTATAGTCTTCTCCATGTGTTTCAAACACTGCCATCATCACAACTGCTGAATCATTTGGTCGACATTAATGAACGTGTTTGTTTACATTTGAGTTTCCAACACACCCGCCCTTCTATATGAATCAAACACCTTGACTAATGTGAATGTATTGTAGTTCCTTTGAGAAACTATGTTAGATTAATTACATCACAAAGCACTTTCTTACATAAAATCCTTTCAACTTGGCTTCAGATAGTGCTGTTCGTAGAAAAGCAGTGCACTGATGGATCACGGAGAGAAGCGCTATACTCTGTCTCATATAAATTAGCAAGATTATGACAGTCAGAGAGTGACAATTTGACGTATACGAAACAAACAAAGTGCCATTTACAAAATTCTGTATCAGCTGATGCGGGAACGAACAAAAGTTAATATTACGTTGGCTATTCTGAGTGCACCACCGACGGACATCAGACAAGCAGAAAATAAGCGATAAGAAGAGTTCCTAGATTAATTTATACATTTTATTTTACGTGCTCACAAAACAGTGGTTGTTAGTGTTACAAACTAAACTTCGTGCTAGAGTAGTAGTGGATAGTTGATGGAAATGAAATGAGCATTAAAACTATCCGTATTCAAATGAAACGCAACTTCAAACCTTGGGAGTTCTTTTTAAGTTATATCCCTACTCCCCAGCCATGCTTTCCATGCGTACTTGATATTGATTCCAAATGCCTATAGAAATAGTGCATGGTATTGTTGAATTATTTTTTCAAATAATTTAACGAAATATATTTCAAATTCGTGTCGTTTCAAATCAGTAATTGGAGAAAACTCAAATTTTAAAAAGACGAGTTCAAGAGTCAGGCTACCGTGGTGCTATATGTTGAGCATTACAGTGCAATGGCAAGTAGATTAGATGGCAGCGTGTTGATCAAATATACAGCTTCCACTTGATGCACCAGCTGATGGCGAAAGGATACATAAATGAAAAGTAAACATTTCGTCGAAGTGTCAAAATGTTGCCAATTTACGTGAGAGAGAGAGAGAGAGAGAGAGAGAGAGAGAGAGAGAGAGAGAGAGAGAGAGAGAGAGAGAGAGAGAGAGTATTGTGTAGCTCGCGTGTACACTCTCGCCGCCATATTCCCTCTACTGTTACGTTGAAGTACCTACTATTGTGAAGATGCGCATGTGTTGTTGTTGTGGCCACCCACATGCGCACACTACAGTACACTCACATTTACTGTCAACTTTTCGTCGAAGTGTCAAGATGTTGCCAAGTTACGTGAGAGAGAGAGAGAGTATTGTGTAGCTCGCGTGTACACTCTCGCCGCTATATTCCCTCTACTGTTACGTTGAAGTACCTACTATTGTGAAGATGCGCGTGTGGTGTTATTGTGGTCACCCACATGCGCACACTACAATACACTCACATTTTCTGTCAACTTTTCGTCGAAGTGTCAAAATGTTGCCAAGTTACGTGAGAGAGAGAGAGAGTATTGTGTAGCTCGCGTGTACACTCTCGCCGCCATATTCCCTCTACTGTTACGTTGAAGTACCTACTATTGTGAAGATGCGCATGTGTTGTTATTGTGGTCACCCACATGCGCACACTACAGTACACTCACATTTACTGTCCGTCGAAGTGTTAAAATGTTGCCAAGTTACGTGAGAGAGAGAGAGAGTATTGTGTAGCTCGCGTGTACATTCTCGCCGCCATATTCCCTCTACTGTTACGTTGAAATACCTACTATTGTGAAGATGCGCATGTGTTGTTATTGTGGTCACCCACATGCGCACACTACAGTACACTCACATTTACTGTCAACTTTTCTGAAGCCTTGCTACTGTTCTACTTCCAGGATATGCCTCCGCATCGTGCAAACAAAGTTTGCCGAGACTAGAAAATTACATCAAAGATACAACGCACTATATTCGTGCGCGCCCAGCGTAATGATATTTTACATAAGAACTATTCTTTACTAGGCATTCCCAACATACCCATTTTCTCCTTGTTTCTATTCAAACTAGTTATAAATGGAATAGGCCCTATTATTATTTAGACAAAATATATAAATAAAACTTCTATTTTACCAAAAATAAGGTACTTCTATGTTGTTTTATATTAAATGCAGTATAACGTTTGTGATGCATGCCTTGTTTACGAAAAAACGAAACATATCATACATGGGGTGATTTTTCAAAAGTTTGATTCAAAAAGTGTGAAGAAGCCGCGAATGTACTATAGTAACCAGACATCGTCCATGCACGACTATGTATCACGTGAACAGTGGTCGAGAAGGGCGCGGCAGTTTGCGAGGACGCCGCTAGCTGACGCGAGCGCCTCAGTCGCCGGCAGCTTTGCGGTGTCTCTCCCCAACCCCTCCTCTAACATTCCCAGTCCGCCAGCTTCTCTCGTCTCGCAGAGATGCGGAAATTCCGCTACGCGTCAGGAAACTTGGTAGGCCCGCGGTCGCCATGGAGTGCAACCCGGGGGCGCAAGTTCGCGCCAAAACCATAACCCAACTCCCCACATACCCCCTCCCCTTCCCCCCGCCGCCACACGAAGGGCTCGGCAAAGCTGGAAATGGGGTAACCTGATAAACGAAACTTCTTGAGAAAGTCCACCCTCTCTTCCCCCTCTCCAACATCGTGTCCCGCCAAAGTGTTCAGCTCGTCCTCACGGAGGTTAATCAACCCCCCCCCCCCCCCTTTCCCGGGGGATCTTGTGGTGAAAGAGCGGAGCGCGAACGTTAATGTGACATAGTTTCAGATAGAAAAAGACCCGCTCTAAGCGTTAAGAAGGGGTAGAGAGAGCAACAGAACAGCTCGACAGCAAGATGGAGGCGGGGTGACCTCACAAACTGCAGTTCACGTTCTTCTCAGCTATGCAGAACTTTTCGTCGGAAACATACTCACAACGTTACATACTTCATCCTATATTTTTTCGGGGAAAATATGACGGGAAAGAAATCAATTAGAAATTATTTTTGCAGACATAGGCTACTAAGTTTCGAAAAACGTGGTGGATATCAACTACGTATTAAGAGAGAATTATAGGCTATTAGCGGTAAAGTGAGCACTATTAAAAGCCGTCTCAGGTGGAATAATAGTCCATAGATATATTTTATTTTAGTCTTTAGACGTTAACTTCAGACTGCGGTGGAATATAAACACTGTGTTATTACTTACATGGCAATATTTATTTTAAAAGGTGGCTAGAGGATAAAATAAGCCTGAAAAGAAATGTAACTAGGGCTTCAAAAGTGCTCACGTTACCGTGAACAGGATATATATAATATATATATATATATATATATATATATATATATATATATATAATGGCGTTGCGTTGCGATCTATTATTAGCGTGAAGGAACTTAGATTTTGGGCAAACATGTCGTAACACCAACGGCGGAGTAGGCATGCAATATTATTCGTATTATTTCGCCGGAGTAAATTTGATCGAATAAAATATCGCCATGTTGTAGAAGTAACGGAAAATGATAACATGTTTCTCTCACTGTTAACGCAAGGAGTGACCAGCGAGCGAAAATAGACCGCAATATTGGAAAATAAAACGTATATGATGATGTACATTGTATTTATTTTGATGGTTACTAACGTATTCCAACGCCCTGAAAAAATTAATTGGCTTTTATCCAGAAGGTCAACCACGAGAAATTGGATTACATTTTCCCTTATGACAGGGCCAAAAGTAATAAGACTTTGCTATAAAAATGGGAGCACCTAAATAAAAAAAACACCTTATTTCGTCATAATATACGATAAACAAATAAAAATAATTTTTTATCTTATTCAGTTCTATGAAGTAGCATAACAGCATTAGCGTTGCACTGCTCAAATGACAGCATAAAACATAAGGTTACATAAACCCTCCAAAATGTTCTGTGGAAATGGCAAATTTATTTTTTCTGCTAATGCGAAACTAGTAATTATAAAATGAAAATTATATTATGCACGCGATTACACAGTTTTCTACAAACAAAAGAAATAATGTTGCCATCGCCACATGACAGGATAGATTTTAATTAAATATCGGTATGACTACAAGACTGCTCAGTATGTTCCAACCGGCGAAGCGTCCTTCTTTACAGATACGTTATAATAGCGTTAACTGATACATTATAATAGTGTTTAAGCTGTAAAGGACAATGTAAGTGCATTTAGTAGATTCTTAGACCTTTGACGAACTTAAGCAGAGTATAAAGTCAAGTGTACTGTAGAACTGCATCATCAATTTGTACTGTGTTTATTAGCAATGAAGAGACGTTTGTGAACACTCGAACACTAGCCATTCCCCGTCCTGACATAACAACTACTTTCGTAGTCTTCAAACTATAATCCGGTAAAACTCGCCAAATACCTGCGATGGCAGGCAATCATAGCTCATAGCGACTGTACAGCACATGCCATCACGGCGTCAAAATACGCAGAACATTTTGTCCTGCGCAGAGAGGTATGAACGCCTCTATAGCAGCACGATCGTCTTGTGATTAATTACAATCGGCTGGAACGTAACGAAACTTACTTCCCAGATGAGATCTCAGATTCGATCTTCCAAGGAGCGGAGAAAAAAAAATACAAGAAACATTATCTAGAGCTTTACAGTGGCTGAGTTTCTAAGCCGTAAACCATTTCTTACAATTTGGTGGAGTGGAGACGGAATGGGAAAAACTCCGGTGATGTGAAGGGGCAAATAAAAAAAGGGTGGGGACTTACTTCCTTCCTTTTCTGCAAGCTGGTGGCCGGAGGGCAGGAGAGAGACTATGGCGAGGAGTTTGGATAGTCTGGGTGGTAAGTAGTGGAGGGGGTGTGCGGGGAAACTGACCAATTAGGAGCTCCTCCACTACTCTCTCGCCAGGAGATACGTCTTCCAGAACACTTTGTCCGTCTCCCTCCCTTGAGAAGCAGCCAGCGAGAAACACCACCGCCTGGCGAGCTTTCTTTTGTCGCAGTTCTCCTTCTTCGTCGTGCTACGACCTCCTTGGCGGAACTTTGTGGGCCCATTATTCCTCTTTGTCGCAGAGTTGGCCGGCTCACCTGTCTACGAAGGCGCAGCGCGGCGATGCT
Source organism: Dryococelus australis (assembly GCA_029891345.1). NCBI lineage: Eukaryota > Metazoa > Arthropoda > Insecta > Phasmatodea > Phasmatidae > Dryococelus > Dryococelus australis. The sequence continues at coordinate 2,255,173 of CM057001.1, forward strand.
GGTGGGGACCTACCTGCCTGTCTGTAGCTTACTTCAGACCTAGATACAGCTTCCTGCAGACTAAGGTGACACTGATACCTACTCTTTACAAGTGCCCCATCTCCGCGCCGCTATGCACAAGGGTCATTCCATGAAAAATCACCCAAGGGCCGTTGCTGACCCATTTTGAAAAAATTTCAAATTTTGTCAAATTAAAAGTACATATTAAAAAAGTGAAAACCCGAAGTTATAGATTTTTATCTGCAACCATATTGCTTTTACAGACCAATATGGCCACCGCCGCATAGCAAAACAGACATTTTCGAGCCTTCGCTTTTTGTTTAATAGCTTAATAACTATAAAAGCTACAAAGTAATGTTACACGTAATTGCAAAGAGGATACTTAGGGTTATTAAGAATGTCACTAAAAATTAACAGAATGTTATTTTATATGTCATCTACATCGACATGAAAGTTGACCTTGAAACTGACTTTTTTTTCTATTTTCGCCACCTACTTTCTTCACAAATTAAAAAAAAAACACACAATGTAACCGTTAGGAAAATAAGTCTACATGGAGTACTTTGCAATGATATATGTCAGAATATTTTACTCAATCCCTTCTGGGTGAAAAAAATTACTTAAAGATGGCGTTTTTGGAGGAAAAAAAATCAAATATTCGAGAAGCTATAAAATTGGCAAGTGAAAAAATTCTGAAAATTTGGCAAAACATTGCCATTGTGACCCTTAATACACCACTAAAATCTCTGTGTGTTTTTTTAATCGGTTTATTTTCTGTAGCTGACCAAACATGCAAAAAAAAAATTCAATTGTAGTAATCAGGTTAAATTAATTGTTGATCATTATTACGTTGCCTAGTAATTTATTTGTCACATATTTGGCATAAAAGTTCCTAGTTAGCATTGTATACTCATATTATGAGCATGCCTGTATGCTTGTCTGTGCAGGTTAGGACAGGAACTGCTACTAGTAAGCCAGTGTCAGTCTAGAAGTAGACCAGTGCCGATGTAGCTTACGTACTCAGTGTTCAGAGTATGTTGTTTTAAAGTAGTATGTAGTCAGTTATTGATTTTATTCATGCCATGACTTATGTAAATTAGGCATGTCTTTAATTTTACTTAATTTTATGGGGATTGTTTATAATGGAGTGCTCTGTAGGAATCTTCTTGGATGAACCTTGTCATAAGACTGCTTATGGTGAGTCTAAAAGAATCAGGCAGATAAATGAATTTGAAGAGGATAACAACTTACTTATTCAACTAAGAATTAATACCACAAACATTGAATGTGTTTGTGATTATCATAGTACAAAAATGCTGCAAAATTATAATCATTTATTTGGAAATTGTTGCTCAGATCCATTGCCAATGCATAAAAGAGGTATTAGAAAATCTCTTAGAGAAATAACTGTTGAAAAATATAATGAAGCTAAAATGAAAAACATTAAAATTATTCCAGGAAAGTCTCTATGTACAAGCTGTTGGACAAGAATACCTGATCTTAGCTGTGCAACTGATAGTGATGAATTAGCTTATGAATCCTCTTCACGAACCATTGAAAATGAAAATACAGCTTGCCATTCGTTAGGTGTCTCCATTAAAAGTAGCCGAGTTGAGTTCAGATCGAAGAAGGTCTGCCATTTCATTTCAAGAAACGTCGATAAAGTATCAAAGAGCGTAGGAAAAAAATGGCCAACATCTTTTGAAGTGCTATATGTTGAAGAAGGATTATTTGTGGAGCTTAATAATTCTGACGAGTACAGTATTTTAATAAACAAGCCCAAGGAAAAAAATGAAATCATTTACATCAGTAATGGACAAAATCAAAATATTAAGTTCATTACCTTCAAGCTGGAGTCAAAAAACAATAATGACAGAGTTTGGTATGAGTGAATACTTGGTCAAAATTACAAGAAAATTAAGAAAGAAATATGGAATTTTACTTCAAACAATTAATCGAAAACAAAAACCTTTTTCTCAAACTATCTCACAAAAAGTCATTGAATTATATGAGAATGATGAGAACAGCCGGATATGTCCAGGTAAGAAAGATTTCGTAAGCGTTAGGACATAAGATGACACCAAGATACACATGCAGAAGCAACTGATTCTGTGTAATTTGAAAGAATTGTACAGTAAATTCAAATCAGTGCATCCTTCTTTATGTGTACGATTTTCGAAATTTGCACAGCTTCGAGCAAAATGGTGTATCTTAGCAGGACCTAAAGGAACTCGCAATGTGTGTGTGTATGCGTGTGTGTGTATGCTTGTGTGTGTGTGTGTGTGCATGAGTCATCAAAATGTCAAACTAATGGTCAGCGCACTAAGAAGTGGTTCTTTCAATTACAAACAACTCCTACAATTACTCACATGTGATCTTAACAATGAAAAATGTATGTTCAATAAATGTGAGTTCCGCCCGGCTGGAAAAGAAGTCAAACAAGTATTGTGAGTAAATGGAGAGGAGGTAGAAGAAGAAGAATATTGCTGATAACAGTGTGCAAGCATTACAATGAATTTATAGATAAGTTAATTGATAATCTGAGAACTTTTTGAAGAAACGCCATGTCAGTGCTTAAAAAACTAGCTTTAGGGAAGAGAATATAAAATTAAATGAATTTTTGGTGCTATGGGATTTTTCTGAAAATTTTAAATATCTCATCCAAGATGAAGTCCAGGGGTATCACTGGGTAAGTAGCCAAGCTACCATACATCCCTTTGTCGCATATTTCAAGTCTGACATGGAGAATTAACTTACAATGCAATATAAAAGCTTTTGTATGATTAGCTAGTCTTTAAACCACACATGTGAGACTGTGTACTGCTTTCAAGAAGTTCTCATTACTGACCTATTAAAACTCAACGCACATATCAAGAAGGTGAATTATTTTTCAGATGGCTGCGCAGCCCAATATAAAAACAGGAAGAATTTTATAAACCTATGTCATCACAAAATTGACTTTGGCATAGATGCTGAATGGCATTTTTTCGCCACATCCCATGGTAAGAATTCTTGTGATGGGATAGGTGGTACAGTAACAAGAATAGTCTCCAAAGTTAGCCTGCAGCGTGTGAATGCGGAACCAAAAACCACTCCTCTCCTGATTTTTAACTACTGTTCATAAAATATAAATGGAATAAATTACTTGTATGTATAAGGCGAAGATATTGAGGGCAAAAAAGACATCTTATTCCAGCGGTTTTCCAAACCAAAGTTATTCCCAATACAAGAGATTTACATGCTTTCATCCTGTAAGTGAAACTAAGATTAAAGTGTCTACAACTTCATTGTCTGATGACCATCAAGTATGTTTTATTCACGAAGAATACAAAAGACTAGATGTGAAACAAAAAGACTATGTAACATGTGTTTACGACTCACAATGGTTGCTAGGGCAGATGAAGACATTTCAGCTGATCAAAGTGAATACTTTATGTTTTTCCATCCTGCAGGCCCCAAAACATCTTTTCAAACATACAGTCTGAATCAAGGAAAACCATATTTTAAGTGTTGTTTCCCCCATTGAATTAAGTTTGGCCACAACCGGAAGATGTCATAACATTAATCGAAAACTAAGTGAAGAATTGAGTTTGTTTTTGTCTAAACATTTAAGAAAGTGGCTTTGTTTATTGTGACGTAGGACATCTGTTCTCAAATATTTTTTCCAGTCACGAAAGCGGCTGGCTGATAATGACAAACAATTTCTACCACTGAAGGAAACATCATGTAAGTTTAATTTTCATTTATGTAAAATTCTGTGATTCTTGTAAATTTATTTCACAAGACACTTGTCAATTCATCATTTACTGCAGATTTTACTCCATATGTGACAAATAAATTACTAGATAGCGTAATAATGATCAACAATTAATTTAACTTGATTATTACGATTGATTTTTTTTTGCATCTTTGGTCAGCTACAGAAAATAAACAGATTAAAAAACACGCAGGGATGTTAGTGGTGCGTTAAGGGTCACAATGGCTCTGTTTTGCCAAATTTCCAGAATTTTTGCACTTGCTCTTCTTTTTACAGCTTTTCAAAAAATGGATTTTTTCCAGAAGCACCTAATTTAAATAATTTTTTTACAGAGCAGGGATTGAGTAAAACATTCTGACAATATATCATTGTAAAGTACTCCATGTGTATTTATTTTCCTAAAGGTTACATTGTGTTTTTTTTTTTTTTAATTTGGGAAGAAAGTAGGAGTTGAAAATAGAAAAAGATCTGTTTCGAGGTGAAATTTCATGTCGATGTAGAAGACATACAAAATCAAATTCTGTTTATTTTTAGTGACATTCTTAATAGCCCTACGTCTCCTCTTTGCAATTAAATCAGACATGAGTTTGTAGTTTTATAGTTATTAAGATATTAAACAAAAAGTAAAGGCTCGAAAATGTATATTTTGCATCGCGGCGGCGGCCATATTGATCTGTAAAATAAATATGGCGGCAGATAAAAATCTATAACTTCGGGTTTGCACTGTTGGAATATGTACTTTTCATTTGACAAAATTACAAATTTTTTCAAAATTGGTCAGCAAAAAAAAAAAATTTAGATTATGTGATTTTCCATGGAATGACCCACAAGACATGAGACTGACGTGCAAGATTTCACTGAGCCGCGTGTTAGGAGAGCGGGTAGGATCTGAAAAGCTCGTAACAACGAGGTCTTGACAGCAGATGAAGGTGAAGTGAGGTGACAATAGAACACCGTCGGAATGCTGCAAGCGAGGGAGAAATGGGAAATCAACGAGAAAACCTGCCGACCAGCGGTGACTTGCGGACATCCGGTAGTGACCCAGCCGGGTATTGAACACAGTTCGCCATGGTCGGAGGCGAGCAGTATTACCGCAATCGAACAGATAATAAACAAGTACAAACAATATTTGATTGGCATTTCAATAGACATAAGCAACGCATTTTCAACACTGACATGGAAAGACATTAAAGAACAGATTAATAAAATACCAATAGGAAAAAATGGATAGAAATTTTGTGGGACTATTTGAATAACTGGAACTTAATAGTACAAGATAATCAGATAATGTTAAAAAGGGAAATAAATCGCGGCTGTCCACAAGGATCAGTATTAGGGCCAAGTCTATGGAATTTAGTAATAATTGATTACACAGTACAAAACAATAATGAGGATTCAATAGTTGTGGCATTCGCGGACGATTGTATAATTTGGATAGAAGGTTATACAAGAAAGGGAATACAATCTAAATCGAAATAAGTTATTTTTTACTGATTGTCAGTTGAAACTGCTCCATCCGGAATCAGTAGAAAAATAAAACTACTAATCTATTCAGTTAAATGAAATCCACTGATACAAACAGTAGAAAATCAGTTATTTATAGTCGATTAATAAAAAACACAAGGATTGAAAACCGTGCATTATGGTTTGAAATAAATTAAGTACAATTATTTTGTCGCAAAACAAAATTATGACATGTATAAGGAAGTTTTGGAAGGGGTTGGTATGGAACCGCCACCCCAAAACACAACACATTCTCTTGTTTCGTTTGGCTGACGTCCTACCAACTCTGCTACTTTACCACTGAGATAAACGATCTCGCATTTGCCGAGTAACATAAACTTACAATGGCGAACGGCTGTAAGTTTCGTCATGTGAAAGTACTTAATGTGGTCGAAATATACACATATCATGTGTACGTAGGTACATGTCTTTGTGAGGCTCGAACGTAATTCTAAGTTAAGTTTAGTTCAGATTGTGTGCTTTATAATAGAAATATAGTGGTTTTAACGGTGTTGCTGGTGTTTTCTATACGTATCTGCTATTTTACAATGCAACATTTTACAGAATGAGATTATTATTTTGAAGAGCCAGATTGACTAGTAATAACTGTGCTAATTAGACAGTGGAACGTTAGAAACAATGCAATATTTTATAAAACTTGTCGTTTCCTCATTATTTGATCTGTTAACTTGCAGACCACAAAACGTTTGTTGGTGTAAATCCACCTTTCTTATTGAGTTACCGCACTATCGAGCCAGTAAAATTATCACTGCTCTATCTGCGAAACGGGGGGGGGGGGGGGGGGGGGCGCGCGAAAGGATACCTGTCGGGGAGCTGTCTCGGTCGGGGCAGAATATCTCACCACCTTCCTAGGAAGTTAGAATGATGCTTTCGAATAGAAATACAATTTGTAGCTTAAATTACGGGCGCCCAGACGAACAGCCACCCTCCCGAAAAAAAAAAATTGTGAATTGATATAACTAATATACAGTTTGTTAAATTGTAGTAGTCATGATAGAATTGAACACCCTGGATGGCTGTACTGCTAAGTACGGTTAATGAAATAAATAAAAAAAATGTATAATCACTTAGCCGCAGTATGACATGAATGATATTGGCAACTAGTTTAAAATAAATTAAGCGTAAAAAGTAAAAAAAAAAAAAATTAAAGTGTAATATATAGTCAAAGCTACAAAGCACTCGACATGAAAGTATCTCACAACACTGAATAGTTTCAGAAATTTTGTTATTAGATATATTTAAGTATGGCAGGCAACTTAATTGCAATGTTCAGTGTAAGTGATCGTTATATGGTATCGTTTTTGTTTCCATCTCCAAATCTGTCATAATATTGCTTTATTATTCAAGTTGTATCAAGGGTTTTAGTTAAAATATTTTGTAATGTATCAATTAAGTTTTAAATCTAAACTAGCCATGTCCGGCACATGTAGTCCAGGCAGGCAATGAAAGTTCACCCCAGGTGGCCAGTCACTACATGGGTTTTTACTGCTCTTATCGATAACTAACAATTCCGTTTGTACCAACATCGAAAAGTCATTCGAATAATATTTTCATCAAATTGGCGATCAAGCAGAGTTGTCCTTTTTCACGTTTAAGATCAAATCAACTTTAATAGTACACACATTAAGCATTAAGCAAACAATTTAATAAATGTTTTCAACTGTCTATGTTGTAATTATTCCATAAAGTTGGCGTTCTTCACCAAGTTGTTTACAAGTTTCGTACCACTTCGTACGAGAATTGTTTAAATTAAATTCTGATTCTCCAATTTTGAATTGGGGAAAATGAAAAAGAAATGTGTAACAAGATGTTCGGTTCCTCGCTGTGAAAATCCAAAGCCAAACACATTTGTGGAATGCTTCACCTTTCCCAGCAATCCAGAAAGATAAGTTTATAAATCAATTTTATTTGTTTTGACTGGTATCTAGGTTTGGGCTCTTTATGTGGTTACGAATTTTCAATTATTTCCTATAATAATAAATACTTTGCCTAAATACTTGTCTCTTGTATTCAAATACTATAGTTTATTATCAAAACAAACAAAATTGGATTTGAATCATAACTTTTTTGACTGCTGGGAATCTCGGATAAAATTACAGTCCTGCAAAGCAAAAAAAAAAAAAAAACAAATCAATTTAATTACAGTACATCAGTTTGGTAAATATCAATGCTAAAAAATCCTCACCACGCCCTCTAAAATTATATTTTATAAATTTAATGTTAAAAAATATCCACGAGAAAATAATTATTTCTTTGTTATGTTGGTCACAAGAGAAGCGTTAGTGGCCCGATCTCAGAGAGGCAATAAGCAAAGAGGTTCAGCTGGCAGTGAAATATCTTTTTCCCTTCCATACTCTTTGGTTCACCCTTCCGTACTTCCTCTGTTGCTCCCGACAATCTGCCGCTGAGGGGTATCTTTACAAACTACAGCTCACGATATAAATAAACGGAGTAATTCATTAGGGTGCAGACAATCACTATGGTTTAATCGTGTCTATATCAATTTTATTGTAAGAGCAATTGGATGTCAATAAATGTGTACTGATTATTAGCGGACCTACGCAAGATTCGCGGTGCACGGAACAGGAAGTGACATATGGAGGGGAGCATCACCTCGGTTTGTGGATGGAAGGGGGGGGGGGCGATTTCCCCGCACCAAAGCGGGGTCACAGGTTTTCGGGATGAATGAGTGAAGTCTGGGCAGCTCTTAACATCGAGGTCCTGAGAGCCGGCGAGGGTAAAGCAAGTTGAGTATGGAGCAGCGCCGGAATGAAGGGATGGGGGAAACGGGAGATCCCCGAGAAAACCCGCCGACCGGCTGCGTCGTCGGCACGATTCCCACATGCGAAAATCCAGGATAGAATCCTGATTCGCCTAGGTGGGAAGCGAGTAGTGTAACCACTACAACACTTCGGCTCCCAGACGTTTTTGGTTGGTAGCGATGGGATACCTGAGCTAAAGCTCGCCGAGGAGGGAAGGATATACTGCAACCACGGCCAGGACAATCAAATATTCCTCATGACGACATAAGACGCAGGAAGCGGTAACAAGCATACCTGGTCGTGTTTTGTATGTTCGCTATAATGACACAATGTACTCTAAATTTGTTGTACCTCTTCAAGAAAATTTGTTGGAAACCCAGGCGCCAGGAAAATCCTTTGTAAAACTGCAAACAGTTTTCATATAATATCTGGAAAACATATAGGCCTATTTGTAATATTACAGGTGATAGCGTTGTATTACAACTTACATTACTGAGAAGTGTACATAGAATTATTTCTTCCCTTTTAGGGGAAAAACATGTAATGAATTAATAACAGAGAAGAACTTAAAAAAAATATTTCAAAATATAATTTACGAAAAAAATTACACTTGTCCATCACGGGGACCACAAGCCAATCCCCTTGTAGGCCTATTCTTAACCATAAGGCTAACTTGACTTAGAAACTTAACACTTATTCTTATAGTAAATAAGGCTGCATTTTAAGAGTTCTATGTAGCGAGGAAACATTAACAGTTAATGAGTAATACGGTCACCTATTATTGAAATTAACGTAAAATACTTCAAACAATTCAAATAACCACAATAAAACGCTATTTAAACTTGCAAAACATTTATTTGTGCAGAAACTACACATTACGTCAACGTTAGTTTCTGCGCAAAAAGCTCATTATGCTTTTACGTTGTTATTTGTCCGCCATTTTGCTGAAGCGCGTGGAAACGGTCAGTATAGTATAAACATTGCTTGAGGACTATTACATACACGGCCCTTATTGTCTTACAAACGAGTAGTTTTACAAGAGACATCTTTGTACTGCCACAAGCATTTGTAAAATTACAAACACTTTCTCAGTAAAAAATACCATTTTTTAACAGTGTATGGAATAAATAAAACTACTACCTATGTATTGGCTATAAGAGCGGATAACAACAGCTAGTCGAGGCAGAACACATCTAAACATTATAGCTAATATTGCGGTGTGAACTATGTAACACGACTGGAAGGGAATGAGCAAAAATTCGTGCCACATCGTTGCTGAGATATTTCAGCATAATGATATATTATAGATACCATGCAATATTTCGCAGCTCGTCCAATCACCGGCCGTCTCTGGGAAGCGGCCCAACTCCGGGAGTAAAGCCTGGGATATCATTTATAGTTAAAAGGTTCTCGGAAAAATTTAGCTTTAGTAAATGAGACTGGAATTAACTACTGTAAAAGTTTACGTGTTCTTTGAGAGGGTTTCCAGCAAACAGACAACAGCAAAGGAAAATTTTCACAGCGCTCTCGCATCGTCTTGGTGTACCGCCAAAAAATTATCTTCAGCCGGTCGTAGTATCCTCGAAGCAAAAGGGAAGCCGACATCTGGGCTCGCCATGCCGTGATATACGATTACTTGATCACAGAATACAGCAGCATACAGAAGCTACAATAGGTTCGTTGCAGGAAGAGGAAAAATACCCTGGTCAAACGGACGTTTTACACTTGACACTTGTCACTTGTAAATTCGTTCGGCTGGCAGCCATGTTTGATCACGCTTGCGAACACAACTCGTTTTAAAGGTTACGCCTCTGTGGCTGAATGCAAACGAAATGAAATGGCAACCGCAAAAATGTGTTTTCGTAATTATTCATTATTGCTTTCAAGAATTACTTATTAATGCTATTTAATTATAAAACAAATTACCTTATTTTGACTGCAACAGTACACGGAATATAGCTTTCTGACATGCCTTCTTATTTATTCCAATTACTGTTGTTTAGCCCGCCAATTTCAGCGATTCTAAGAACATTGTTCACTATAGAGCAGCCAATCAGAGCGAAACGCATAATAAAAGTCGTTCTTATGTCCTTCCGCAGTCAGTTCTTACTTTGAACAAGAACTGCCTGAGCCCGGAACAAGTTAGGGATTGGATAGTGGAGAGAATTGGCCTGCTCTTAACATCGAGGTCTTGAGAGCCGATTAGGGTGAAATGAGTTGAGTACGGAGCAGCGCCTGAATGCAAGGTCGGGGGAATCAGGGAGATCCCCGAGAAAACCGTCGACCAGCAGCATCGTCCAGCACGATTCCCGTGCGCGAAAATCCGGACGCGACTCCGCCGGAAATAGAACCCTGCTCGCCTAGGTGAGAGGCGAGTAGTCTAGCCACGATACCACCGCGTTCCCCGGAACAAGTTCGGAGTCAGTGTAACCGTGTAAACAGGAGAACATTTTTTTTGAAGAGAACTAGTTTTGCGTTCCGAATGCCAGTGTGACGTTGTGCAATATGTCTGACAGCGTCGTGTCTTTCTCGGCTCCCTACGTAACCAACTGGTGGCAGCGTGTCGCACAAGAAAAATAGACAGTGGGAAATATTACAGAAAAAGTTCTATTATCCGTTTTCCGGTTGGCGGCAGATCAACTCCGGTAACATCATCAAAATGTTTTCCAAGTTCATTGCAATTTCAGTTGTTGGAGGAACAAGAATTTTCAAGTAGATTATATATGAAAGATGGAACACCAACCACCCCCCCCCCCTCCAAATTTTTTAAAATCTGTTTTAACACACCTTTTAAAGTATTATGCCACGTATGAGACAAAATAGCAAACATTTAGGCCTCGCAAAAACCATCTTTTTAATGGTCGGCTCAAGGACAAAACGAGAAAAAACCTAATACATTTGACATATTCTGGGGCATATTATTACAAAAGACTGTTTTAACTCCAAAAGCGGCAGTTTTTTGCGATTAAACAACCGTTTATGGTGTGACCAACACTTGCAGAATACCTCAGTATAGTGTTGGGCCACCCGTAACATGGATACATGGGGCAATATGGTCTGGCATACACACGTTACATTCTGATGCTTACTATACATTCATTTCTATTTATTATAATCATGTGCATATATTAAAATATATTGTTTGCTACGTTTTATTGCACCTTATTGAAGCAATGGCGTCGGTTTTCCTGTCACCAGCACACCTCAACAACAGCAGCGCGCGACCAGTTCACAAACCGAACTGTTTCAGAGATGCATTAACCGTTAACACGAAAGCTGATGGTCTTTTTCTTTACAAACGTCTGACCAATTACGCTTTAGCCATGACAACGAAAGTTGTTAGAAACATACTCCGAATACAGGCAAATTTAGACCCTGTGCACATTTTGTATAGTCAATTTTACACCTTGGTGAAAAGGAAAAAACCTTGGGGGGGGGGGGGGAGATCCACCGAAGGTATATTTGCCAGAGGCGACGATGCCATCTCTAGAAACGGCCCCTAAATATTTGTGTATCTACAAGTCTGTAAGAATATAAAGTTCTTTGTTTTAATAAAAATGTATACACTTGCTGTTTTATATGCTAGCCGCTTATATTTGCGGACTCAGTTTTGTCATGGCCTGGTATCATCTCGGCGGGTCGTTCGGCCGGATATTGGAGCACACGCTAAAGGTTCGCTTCTGTATTCTTAGTTATTCTATAACGACGTTACTTTCAGCTCCCACCACAGACTCGATAATGAATGTAGATCTTTCGTTTAACTGCGCGTTCAGGGTCACCTTGCATCGTTAACGTAATAAATCTGGAGGGAGAAGGGCCTGGATAACTCCACCTTGTTTTTAAAAATAAGATATGTATACAAACATGTCACACCCCCTCCCCGTATACCGGATTCTTGGCGCACGAAATATTTGCTTTGCACTAGCAAATCACTTTCACACTAAACACAGGAAGATAGATAGATAGCCTATGAACCACACGAGCTCTAGGCATTCATTTCCAGTTTCATCCCAAAGCCATTCATTTATGCCGGTAGGTTATTCGCAGGCGGTTTCTGCACTATACCTTAACTGACACACACAACCATGTCTCAGACAAGATTTGAAATCCGCACCTGACATCTAGCGCTCTAACTATGTACGACAGCTGTTCCTTAAATACGTTGTTTTCTTTTTCCAAAATGCACTTGAACGTAAATCTGTAATCTGCATCTTACAAGATTGAGTCTCTGGTGTTACATGGCTACAAAGGAATGAACAGTAGGGTAAGGTGGGGCTATTTGAGAACCCTAACAAGACTGAGTCTCTGGTGTTACGTGGCTCCAAAGGAATGAACAGTAGGGTAAGGTGGGGCTATTTGAGAACCCTAACAAGACTGAGTCTCTGGTGTTACATGGCTACAAAGGAATGAACAGTAGAGTAAGGTGGGGCTATTTGAGAACCCTAACAAGATTGAGTCTCTGGTGTTACGTGGCTCCAAAGGAATGAACAGTAGGGTAAGGTGGGGCTATTTGAGAACCCTAACAAGATTGAGTCTCTGGTGTTACGTGGCTCCAAAGGAATGAACAGTAGGGTAATGTGGGGCTATTTGAGAACCCTAACAAGATTGAGTCTCTGGTGTTACGTGGCTACAAAGGAATGAACAGTAGAGTAAGGTGGGGCTATTTAGAACCCTAACAGAAAAAAAGACATTCTTAAATTGATTTAAAAAATATTCTTGATATAGAAATCGCATTTGCACTTATTTATTTACACATTTCGAAAGCGATATTATTAAAGACAAATAAAGTATGCGCAAAATACATTATCAATGTAAAATATGCGAATAGCTGTATATGTGGCTATTTGGGTTTACTAGGGAGCTATTTGAGTCAGCTGAATAATATATAAGATTTTGAGACATAAAAATATATAACTAGTGCTTAACCGATTTTCAGCGTATGTAATCACTATTTCAGAAAGCTTTACAGTAATTTGTTAATGAAAAACAAACACATTGTTGATACACTAAGTCACTGTCATTCAATAATCACTTAGTCTATATCCTACTTTTATCCTACTTAAAACTGCAGATTTATTTACCCTAAATATATTTCCCACAGACAAGCATTTTCTTCCCAACTGCTCCTACACAAACTTCGTGATACCAGTGAGAGCATTGTTGAGCTATCGAGTCACCTCTCTTGATCGATTCCACAGAATTGTACCGCATACCACAAATAGTGCACGGTATCTCATCATCTTCACAATTCACTGACACGTCACATGTGTCATCTTCAGCAAACGAACTGTCATGTTCTACTTCAGGTGGAAGTGTGTGTGGGAACATTTCCTGCTCTGATGTTCTTTTGTGGTTTCTAGCATTGTTGCCCTTTTAATATTTTAATCTTTCTCTTTGCTCTACATGTAGATATGTTATCTTTTGACGTCAAGAGGCGAGATTTTTGTTTCCTGTTTCCTCCGGTATTAGGCCTACTACTACCAGGTTTAACTGGCGTTGATAGTATTTCTGAAAAGATTCGGCGACCCTGAAGTAGATGCTTTTTTGAGTTTAGGCCTGCAGAAGAAGTCTGTCAGAAATTCAGTTTTGTGGGCGTTGAAGCAAATCTTCCAGAAACTGGCACTGATGGTTTTTCCTGTGGAGAGAATACTGTCGATGGAAAAAATTTCTCTTAAAGAATGACGTCAGGATTTTAGGGGAATATCCCTGTGCATTCAAATCCCTTTTCTGCATGAGCAGGTATTGCTGTTCTGTGCCAAGCCTTTCTGAACAGTTCCCCAAAATTGAACTTAGATATTCTTCCACTTGGTTGGTTGTGTACGTACTTTGTAGTTTCTGAGTGGAAGTAGGTTTTGAGAGTTTTAAAAATGGTTTTGTCCGGTGGCTCAAGCACCTGAGTTGTGTGAGACGGTAGGCAAAGAAGTTCTATGTCATGTTGTTCACAAAATGCTAAACATTCAAGAGAGCAGTGAGAAGAATGTCCGACGAGTACAAGAAGACATTCTCCTGCATCAAAATGTTGTAACCAAGAGAAGAATATTTCTTTGTTTATGTATCCAGACTCGGACATTTTAACAATTGTCTCTGATGGCATATTTTGGCAGTGCTCTTGTCGATAACGAATGCCCTTGAATATCACCATCGGAGGAATAAAATGACTACCTGCATTGCATGCTGCAATAATTAAAATTTTAACATTTTCAACCCTTTCTAAGCTCGTTATAGATGTCACTTCTCTTTTTCCTTTGGGCGCAATGACCTTCATAGGTAAACCACTTTCGTCTACGTTATAAATACACTCAGGTTTTGCAGCACGTGCCTTCGAGAGTCCTTCAGGTTTTCTCAATGCTAGATTACGATGTCTTTTCATGAAGGAATGAAACCAATCCTTCCCTGCGATCCCAGACTCTCCCCAACGATTATTATAGTATTTACAACAACATAACTGTAGACAACCCGGCGCACTCCTTCAGAATCACAACCTAGGCCTCGGGTGGATAAGCTGATCAGTCTTGAAACAAGATCGTACTCTTGTTCATCACTTAACAATGTTGGATGACCGATTGTTTTTTTAGTTGGAAGAGAATCTTGCATGTGATGCTCAGCATATGAACGTATTCCTCCTCAAAGTTTCACATGGTATGCCGAAATGAACTGCTGCAGCTCTGACACTCAAAATGCACTCTACGACAGCCTGGGTTGCTGAATTCAGCTGATAATTTGTCCACTTGAAATACGCACCAGTGCGTTTGTACGTGCGAACCATATGAGAGAAAAAGGCAACTTTTCACTATAATATTTAATAAAACACATAAATTCAAAATTAAAAATAGTTTTACTATAGGCTACGAGTAAATTATTTATATGATACATTTTTCGCGTTTAATATAGGCCTCTCAGCACATACCAGCAATCCTAGAAAAATAATAAAATTTTAATATTCAAATTGTTGACATTTTTAAAATTTGTGAAAACATTAATAATTGGGTGCAATGAATTCCCGGTACAAAATATTATAGCCTAAACTGATCAGAAAGATGAGTAAATGTGATAAATTAATGTTAAATATAGCCATTCATTTAAACAATGCGTCCACAGATGACCCCAATAGCCCCTTAATGGAACCAAATAGCCCCACAAGAATTATTCTAATAGCCCCCTTAACGGAACCACATATCCCCACAAGAATTATTCTAATAGCCCCCTAATGGAACCAAATAGCCCCAAAGGATTATTCTAATAGCCCCCTTAATGGAATCAAATAGCCCCACAAGAATTAGTCTAATAGCCCCCTTAATGGAACCAAATAGCCTAACAAGATTTATTCTAATAGCCCCCTTAATGGAACCAAATAGCCCCACAAGAATTATTCTAATAGCCCCCTATTACATTAAAGTATATCAAATCACGTATATTCCAAGCGAGTAAAATAAAACTATCTCTGTAAGTAACAGAATACTCGTAAAGCCTACCCTGGAAATCACTATTACGTTAAGTGCAAATATTAAAGTTTCGCATTACAAGAAAGAGATATCTCTACCTTGCTTACTTCGCCGCTTGTTTCCTCTAATACGATGTACCAATCACCTCACACAACATGTTCTGGACAACTGAAACTTCTTCTAGTCCGTCTTCATCCAGTCCGTAGCGATGGTGCGCGGAGTGTATGCGTAGTAGTCGAAAATCTTATTTCGACTCAAATAGACCCACCTTACCCTAACTGACTTTAGCTGAGTCCACCGTGGTACTTTAGCTGAGTCCGCCGTGGTACGTGCTAATATTGGGATATCTTGACTATCTTGACTACACTTCTCACGTTGTCTTTAGCTGAGTCCGCCGTGGTACGTGCTGATATCTTGACTATCTTGACTACACTTCTCACGTTGTCTTTAGCTGAGTCCGCCGTGGTACGTGCTGATATTGGGATATCTTGACTATCTTGACTGCACTTCTCACGTTGTCTTTAGCTGAGTCCGCCGTGGTACGTGCTGATAATGGGATATCTTGACTACACTTCTCACGTTGTCTTCAAATGAACTCTCTGCTATTGGAACTGTATGGCCGGCTGGCAGGAACACCTGTTGGGATAATAGTTTAGTGGGTGATTTTGGTCTTTTTACGCGCGTGTGTGTATGTTTGTGTAGGTCTATATATAAATTTTGGGAGGAAAAAATTTTAATTTGAAATGATTATTATTTTGTTATATCGTTAAGAATTGAAGACGGAAAAAGTGTCTTATCACCACGTCAAAATATTTGTGGTGTATACTAAATTATTTTACTGTTATCCTGCTATTTATAAACTTAAATGTTAACACTCTGTATCTACGTATTCCTAGAGCTTTTTTTATACTGTCAAGAGTCTAAGCATTTGTTAGCAAGAAAAGAAAATGAACTTTAAAAATTTCAAATAATAAAAATTGTTTTTAATTTTCTGTGCCATGTGAATGCACGGAGCCTTACGCCGTGTTCCGACATAACTGCCTTACGTCGTGTTCCGACATAACTGCCTTACGTCGTGTTCCGACATAACTGCCTTGCGTCGTGTTCCGACATAACTGCCTTGCGGGGGAATAATCAGCATAATGCATCGCGCGCGGTGCTTGGCCAGGAACAAGAACCTCGGCGAGTAGAGAGAGAGAGCAAGGTGTCGGTCTGGTCGTCAACACGTCTTCACGAGAGCGAGTTTGTTCTCGCCCTTACACGCGGCATCAGATCGATACCCCCCTCCGGAACAAGTACAAGGGGGTGAGGTTCCCCGGCATACAGCGGCGCGACAAAAGATGAGTCCCAGTGATTAAAAAGACAAGCGAAGGCGCGGGAAGTTTGTCTCCCGGGTATCCCGGCTCTTGTTCTTAGGTGGGACGGGTCAATCGCCACTACGTCGACAAAAGGCGTGGGCGAGGAGTTGGGGAGTTTCGCCTGCACCATTACGCCACGCGCCTCTAATAACAAGTCTCGCTCTCTCCCTCCCCCTTCCCCTGCCTTTTCTTCTACCCCCTTAACAGAGTCCGGCGTGACGCAGATGTGATGCAAGAGGCCTTGAAGAGGTTGTTTGGGGTAGGAGGTGGGGTTTCCAGTATCCATTCTCCTCTTATCTCATCTAAGCATCTACATCTCTGACCTCCGTCTTCTTCTTCTTCACCGTTACTGCCAAAGGGAATGTGCGCAGGGAAACGCCCTTAACAACAGCTCTCGTTTTACACGTGCTTTACACCTTTCATTTTTCGGAATAAGAAGCATAATAACCTTTTTGATGTGGGCACAGCGTGGAGTCTGCCTCGCAGTTTGGCGCCCACAAGGTAGATACGTCTGGAAAAATGCTAAATGCAATGTCAAGTAAACCACATTTCCATTCCCAGCAGAACACATTAAAGCATTATGTCAAAAGTGTGTTCCGCGATGCGGATGTAATAATAATGCTAGGGGATAAATCCAGGGGCAGTAAGAGTGGTGTTTTTTTTTAAACATGAATTGAAAGTACTTGTGCAGGATGCGGAAGGATACATAGCGAGGAGCCTGAAAGTAGAGCTTTAACAGGACTCTAGAAAAGTTGTAAATAACCACGGTTATACTATAACCAGTCCGGGATACAATTACTAAAACACTCGGAACAATGTCCTGAGGCTGGATTGTAACTCTGAACTAATGGTAATTGGATATGTAAAATGTTCCAATTCCCAGCAATACCGTAATTTTGTAGCTGGGGAAAATTCTAAAATATAACACTGTATCGTAACGTCAATGTATCATCGAGCTGTACTTCAGTACAAAGGCGAAGCGTTCATTTATTATTATTTTTGTTGTTATAGACAAAGGTTGCTTTTAACAGCAATAACTGGTGGTGGTAGTGGTTGTGGTGGTGGTGTGGAGGAGGGGGTGGTGAATGTGGTTGTGGTGGTGTGGGGTTATGCACAAGTGAGTCACGTGTCGTTCTAAATTTAAGGAATTTTATTGGGTGAACAAGAGTTTAACTGCAGTAGCCTCTTATAAATGCGCAACCTGGCTGTCGTTATACGTAATCATTCAATAGCTTATAAAAATAAGTATGTTACAATTTTTAGTTACAAAATATAATTTGCGTACATATAACCCTAGTTAAAATTTTGTAGTTATAACAATATAAATCAGGCAATAAAACATAATAGTTGTCATATTTACACAGAATAGTAATATCCAGCTCATTGATTTCTTCTAAGTCTACTATAGTGTGTATATTTATATTACATAAGTTTGCGCAGCTTTAGAATGTACATGATGTCCAGTTTTTCACAATTTTATTATATTTGTTTAGATCTTAACAATTATGATAGCCTGCTTCAGTTTCTACATTCATCCCACGGTCTGTTCTTCGAGCAAACCTATGAAAATTACGGAATATTTAATTACTGTCTAGGAAGTGATGAGCCTATTGTGAAATTTTACAGTCAGGTGTGTCAAGTTTCATACAGACGTGTATAAAACCATATTTCAGTGGAAATCAAATATCGCATAATGAAAGGAGCTACAAAAATGGTTAATTTATATATATTTTTTCGTACATACAGAATGTCAGAATTGAACAAAATTTAAGAAATCAATGCTACAGGTTAAAATTTTCAGTCATCAGAATATCATAGAAAAAATATTTTCTTGAAATATTTTTGATATCCTTTCCCGTATTTCTGCTTAAATTTTTAAGATTGAATTCAACATCATAATAACGTGAAGATAAGCGCGCAGGCGGCAGGTGGACCAAGTATCTGATTTTAAAGAATTTGCAACACGACTTCAAAAAGATTTATAACAAAATAAAATTTCTGTTCAGACCTGTTTTTGAAATTGGTGGGAATCAAGATTGTAATTTAACATTCTTATGTTCATGCGATAAAACATTATGAAAGTTATTTTCTTACTAATAATGTTCTTCCGGTTACGTTACCATTGTAATAATTTCACGAAGCCATTAAATTATCTTCGAAATGTAGGAAAAAATATTTGGCTCTTGAACTATCTTAAAGAATAGAAATATTGTCGAAATAAATAAGTTTATGTTAAAAGGTATGCAGTCAGAGAGTAGGTTTGTTAAAGGCCGAGCAAAACTTTTGTCAACCTGTCAACAATAAAAACAAGTATTCTATACTCTATCACCGTTTTCCTCACACATTTTCAATAACACCTTTGATCAATCACCCCACTTATGACATATTTATAAATGTTCTAAATGTATTACGTATCACAAACTTTTTATATTTATATTGTCATAAAGGTATCTGATTTTTTTTTTACATTGAAATTTTACGTACATTTTGTTTATGAACAGCAATATTTATTTTATAGTTAATACGAGAAAATACAGTGAAAAAGCACGCATGTTGGCAATGCCTAGTACGAAATAATAATGTTGGCAATGCCTAGTACGAAATAGTTATGTTGGCAATGCCTAGTACGAAATAGTTATGTTGGCAATGCCTAGTACGAAATAGTTATGCAAAACATTTGAGTGTGCACGAACGTGGTGCGTAGTCCCATTGATGTAATTTTCTACAGGCGGAGGGATATCCTGAAAGTAGAACTTTCGCAGGGCTTCAGAAGTGTTGGAAGTAACAGTGAATGAACTACAAATGGCCGTAGTAAAGTCCGGTCGTCAAACTAACCGAGAGCTTGGGGCACATGAGAGTATAACAGCAGGCATTTTGATTCCTTGTTGAGAGGAAATGATGGGAAGGAGGGTGTACGGGTTATCGTAACCAGAAGCCAGCTACAGTTCCCCAGAACACATCTGGCGACGCGATGAAGACGAAGGAAGAAGGTTGAGGGAAGAGAAGAAGAAGAAGGAGGGGAGGTGGGAATATGAATGCGTGCGCGCAACGCAGTGATAAGCGACGTTGTAAGTTCATGTCATGCGAGGCCACGTACTCGCAAGCACTTCTATTCACATCCCCTAACCCCCCCCCCCCCCTTCAACCACTAACCACGCCAACACACCATCCTAGAATACCAGAGAGGACCAAGTGAAAAGGGCCCTGCCGAAACCTACACCACCTCCTCGCTATTCAAGATGCGGGTCCAGACGTCCTTATATACTCTCTACTAACCCTTCGACCCTTCAACACGCCCTTTCCTTCACAAACTTCTCTCTCATTCTCGTGCGCTTACCGGGCTTCGACCCAAGTCGGCCGGCCGACTGGATGACTAAACTCTCCAACATCTGTATCGCGCATGATGTACGAATAAAGATCTCTCCAGCCTTCATCTTCCAGCGACCCAACTATGTCGTGTGTGCCCACATCTGCGTACGTTTCGCGTATGCGATCAAGATCAGGCTCCATGTAGCGTTATTGAGAACTCATTCTGCATATGTAACAATCTGAGTAGAGAATATATAACAAGATACTCTGCAATTTTCATCCCTGATAAAAATAAATATTTATAAACAGAGAAAAATCATTCGTAAGTATTTCGTGAAATGTTTTCCTGACAACAAAAAAATGCACGACAGTTTAAGGGGAACCTTCTCCCTCCATACTGAATTATTGGTATTTCTTGCTTGTTTTATATTTTGTAAAAGAAAATTCCCTAAGAACACCTACACCCAACAATAGGCTATTCATGGTTTCAAATAGGTAGGTAATTGGGCTTAACGTCTCGTCGACAGCGAAGTCATTAGAGACGGTTTCATGGTAAAGTGAGCGTTTCTGATGCCCTAGTAACATTCTTCTTTCAGCGATTTCTTGTCCTTAGACCACCTCTTTTACATAAATATTGCCATGTAAGTAATAAACACAGTGCGTGTATTCCACCGCACTCGGAAGTTTACGTCTAAGGCTCAAATAAATTATATTTGTTGACTATTATTCCAAATAAGAGGGCTTTCAAAAGTGCTCACTTTACTGTGAATAGCCTATAGCTATTGATCTTACAAAGCAGTGCAGACGTAACAACTGAATAACGAACTCGTAATTATGTCACAATACTGATTTTGCCTAATTTTAGCAAGATTAAAATTGTGACGTAATTATGTTTTCGTATTTCTGTCGTTATGTTTGTACTGCTGTTGGTTGCAAGGGTAATTTCGGAACGTTTTTGAAAGCATTAATAAGCAAAACCGTACAAAAAAATACATGTAATTTTATATTGTTACGCTCTTAATGTTATATGATAGCGGCGGCGGCAAGACAATGGAATATTTCGAATTATAGGTGCATGCTACAAGAGCCACGTATCTATAACCAAAAAGCGAGCCGACACGATAATCATTTTGCGGGTGCGCACTGTTGATCTAGTTTGTATTGAGTTCCTGTATTTATCTTAAGAATGTTCTAGTGGTCTGTTGCCCTAGTTTCTCTAAGCGTGACTCGGGGTGCATCGAACTTTCCAAGTCAAGGCCAACAGAGTACATATTGTGCAACGGGTCTCCTTGCCAGGATTGGTCGAATGGATGAGTGGCTGAGTTTCAGCGATAGAAAACGAGTGGCGAGGGAAGTGACCAGTGGAAGGGAGATCTGCGACTGCGAGTATCGAGCAGTGAAGGGTGTGACTAGTAGGCTGGACTATTGGACTGGGTGCGTGAATGAAAGACAATACAAATGATGGTAACAAGCAGACGAACGTGTGTTAATAATGAGTATGAGTTAATTGACTATAACCAAGCAGATACATTAAGAACGACGCTAATGAGAGTAAAAATAGCCATTAAATGTTGCTCTCATTAAGAAATGAAAAGCGAAATAGTGGAGATAGATAGATTAATGTTGCAAATGATAGCTGTGTGGATAAACTAAAATCAAATTTAGTTATTTTATTTTTATTAAGACCTCTATCCCTCAAGAACTCTATCCCTCAAGAACTCATATACGCCCCGGGCAAGTCTTGTAAAAATATAAATGTGTGTGTCACCAAGTGTGTCCAAATAAATCTGTGTATTTTCACACCTACATATAGCAATATATATTTTTACTTTTACTTTTGCGTCCAAGTAAATTTATTCTAAAAATTACTAAAATAACATGTACACAGTAACATTCGTGTATTTTTTCTCTGTGGCAAGTAAATTTACACAATCATCGAAATTGTAATTTCACCTTAGTGTGTCTTATAACTTACACAAATCTTAAATCACACTTTCACTATCTCTATAAATACACAATCTGTGAACTTTTATTCACTATTTTACCAAGTAATTTTAACGCCAGTGTCGGTTCTTTTACAACGGTGCCATATCATTTCACATATTATATATATATATGTGTGTGTGTGTGTGTGTGTGTGTGTGTGTGTGTGTGCGTGCGTGCGTGCGTGCGTGCGTGCGTGCGTGCGTGCGTGCGTGCGTGCGTGCGTGCGTGCGCGCGCGCGCGTGCGCGTGCGCGTGTGCGGTGCGGTGCGTGTGCGTGTGCGTGTGCGTGTGCGTGTGGTGTGGTGTGTGTGTGTGTGTGTGTGTGTGTGTGTGTGTGTGTGTGTGTGTGTGTGTGTGTGTGTGTGTGTGTGTGTGTAGAGTTTTACGATTTTCACGTTATTGTACTCCGCTCTGAAACAACAAGCATGCCCCATCAGCGGGAGTTAACTTTGCGTTTTGACCACACAGATAGAATTCGAAGTATTTCTACTCTCTACCGCTAGATTATATCTTTTAAACAAATACTAGTTGCTATCATTGCATTGAATTCATACACATTTTAGTGTAATATTATACTTACTGCACTAGTTTTGGCAAATTACACATACGAAGGTAAAATTATTAAAAAAATTGTTGTATGTGTACTGCACACTCGCAGACACTCCAGAATGTAATGCAAATTTACTCATACAACATGTTCATTGTAAAATTACACAATGAAACCTTTACAACTACACTGACATTGAGTGTTTACACAATGACCCTGTATCAGTAAAAATACACAATTTAAGGTTTTAGTACCGAGAGTGGGTATGTTTTTAAACATAGTTTAAAAAATCTAAATTAACACCATCATTGTGTTTACTAAGCCAAAGTTCCGTGTATTTCGCCATTTCGCCATTCGTATTTAGTAATCTCCGAATTGTGAAAAGAATTTGTGTAAAATTACTTGTAGTACAGTGGTTTTAGCAAATTAGGATACACAAAAAATGCAAACTTACCAAAAAAAATCTTTATGTGGAAATTTACGTTTATTTTATTGCAATGTAGATAAACCATAAATCCAATATGCGAGAGACGGTTCGTCTTAGCGATAACAAAATAATTCAGTGTTTATCACGCAAAATAACAAGGTGAAAACTCATTTTATGGCTGCCAGTAAGTATTTTTCCCAGTATTTTCTACACAGTCACTGCACTCTGAGTATAACGAGTAGCAGATTTCATGAAGTGAGGAAGAGAGATGATGCGAGAGCGTAATAACACCCCCCCCCCCCAGCCCCCTCCCAAGCAATTCAGTCCACCTTCTGAACGCTATTACAGCTCAACATGGCTCAAAGAATCTGCAAAACGATTTCGATCCTACAGACGGTTGTCTTATCCGAGCTCGGATATGAAATCCTACAGACGGTTGTCTTATCCGAGCTCGGATTTGAGATCCTACAGACGGTTGTCTTATCCGAGCTCGGATATGAAATCCTACAGACGGTTGTCTTATCCGAGCTCAGATTTGAGATCCTACAGAAGGTTGTCTTATCCGAGCTCGGATATGAAATCCTACAGACGGTTGTCTTATCCGAGCTCGGGTTTGAGATCCTACAGACGGTGTCTTATCCGAGCTCGGATATGAGATCCTACAGACGGTTGTCTTATCCGAGCTCGGATATGAGATCCTACAGACGGTTGTCTTATCCGAGCTCGGATTCGAGATCCTACAGACGGTTGTCTTATCCGAGCTCGGATATGAGATCCTACAGACGGTTGTCTTATCCGAGCTCGGATTTGAGATCCTACAGACGGTTGTCTTATCCGAGCTCGGATTCGAGATCCTACAGACGGTTGTCTTATCCGAGCTCGGATATGAAATCCTACAGACGGTTGTCTTATCCGAGCTCGGATTGAGATCCTACAGACGGTTGTCTTATCCGAGCTCGGATTTCGAGATCCTACAGACGGTTGTCTTATCCGAGCTCGGATATGAAATCCTACAGACGGTTGTCTTATCCGAGCTCGGATTGAATCCTACAGACGGTTGTCTTATCCCGAGAGCTAACGGTATATGAATGTCCTACAGACGGTTGTCTTATCCGAGCTCGGATTTGAGGCGTGCGCTTTCCAGCCTCGCGGTTTGGAGGTATAGCCTGTTCCCGGCAAACTGGGCACTTTTGGACTTCTGGTTAAATTTTTCTTTTTGCCAATTTAATATCCTTCCGCTACATGTTAATGTAAACACTGCTTCATGAATAATAAACACAATTATACACATTTTATGCTCAAAATCAAAAGTCCAAAACCACAATGAAATGTGTTTAATGGTTATTATGTCAGTTGCGAGTGCCTCAAAAAGTGCTCACTTCACCACGAACAGTCTATAGCAAGAATTTTAGTAGTAAAGAAAAGTCTTTGAAGAAGTGCTAGCTTGGGGCAGGGCGAGATGTCAGGAGATGGGATGTTGGTTACGGGTGGGGGGGGGGGGGGGAATCAATTGCCTTCGCGAGTCGGAAGAGGAGAGGCGGCGAGGCGAGGCGAGGCTGGGGCCGGCGAAGCACGGCCGCAGATAAAGGTGTGAAACACTTCGTTCCTGCCTGACGACGCGCAAACAATTTTTGGCCGCCCGGGGTCATGAGCCGTGGGCTGGCCCCGTCACAGCCGTTCAGAGGGCCTACTGCGCATGCGCGACGTGGAGCTTCGTGTTTCTCCCACATGGCGCAGCACTTCATTCTCCCAGGGCCTGAGCTGAACTGGCGGTAACAATGGAGGGAAACACAGCAAGACTCCTTACAACAGGGTTTGTATTTAATACATAAGGGATATTGTTGGGACAGTAATTGATTAACATGTATATGTGTATATACGTCTGCATGCGTGTACTTTAGTCTATTCGTAGTTTCTTCACACGTTTTGAATCTAACGTATGAAAAATTTCCCCATTCATGAACTTTGTTTTACACTTGTATTGAACTTTTACTGATGTTCTATCCATAAATTATAATATTACATTTATAATTTAGGTCAATACGAACAATAACCGTGTGAAAATAGGTGTGTTGGTAATGCCTAGTAAGAAATAGTTCTTATTGCAAAATATTATTACACTGAGTGCACACGAATTCAATGTGTGTCCCTTTGGTAAAATTTTCTAAAAATGAGGAGGAATAAATATCTTGAAAGTAGAACTTCAGCAAGGCTTCAGAAAATTAGCATGAATGGAGTACATGTATAGTAAACTATTCAAATATTTTTCATTTGTTGGTTAAATAGCAAAATCACAAAGAGTCATCAGATTTATTTACAATTTTTAAGATTAAGATGTTTGCAGTAAGATGAGAAAACAGAGAGCGATAGTATTGAAATAAACGAAAGTACAGGTACAGAAAGTTTAATATTTACCTCCTTCTGGAAACAATTAGTCGGCGCCTATGATTAGAGTAAGGAATTGGCATTTAGAAGCACATTTATAGGTTTCTAACAGTTTCACTTGGGCAATGAATATTTTTTCGCATGGCAAAAACATATGACATGAGAAGAAAGTAGATACTAAGCAGCACTTTCAAAAGTGCTCAGTTGACCGTGAACAGCCTCTAACAGCACTACAAGTTGTTTAGATTGGTAGCTTGCAGGACCTAGCACACAGCTTTAAGTTAAAGGTATAATACTGCTGTTATACGCTATTCGCGGTAAAGTGAGAACTTTTTGAGACCCTCCCAACAGGCACTAACCACAAATATTTTTCACTCTATCTGCTGTTAATTTAATGTTGTTTAATGAAAATGGTTCTACTGAGTTTATAGCTTATATTAATGTTTCAATATTGTATTGTCCTCTAGGAATTATGATAACCTCATTTTTATCAATAAAAACTCATTTTTTCATTGTTGTTATTGTATTATTGTTCATATTTAGTGTTAAAAATTTTGTATAAAAACTAACTAATACAATCGATTTTTCACTACGGATGATATCATAATGAAGTTTTTCTTTAACATAGAACTATTTCTTGTCAACATGAATAATTTATTATTATCTATTTACTATAAAAATTTACATATAAATGAAAAAACTGAGCGGGGTGTCAGAGTTTTGATTTCCAAAGTAAAATGAAAAAAAGGTGAATTATTGCCTGATAATATACGTGCAATAATTGTTGGTCCTAGTAATTGTGCAAAAAATAATTTGATGATCAATTACATTTAACATCTGTTTCTTGATCAATAAATTATTTGCTTTTATCTACTTGCAAATCAACATTTTATCACAATAATCAAAAAGTGAATGGCTTAAATTTTGTAATTTATTATCGAAATATCTTTTACTGGCAGCATCTTTACCATTTATAAGATCAGCCATATTTTAAATTCTACGATTTTGAATCGAAACATTGTTGAATAAACAAAAACTTTGCTTATTTGGCACTGTAAAGCAGAAAAAATGATATTGCATTCCGATTCTACATATGATTTTAAATCAGAAACACTAGTGTTGAATTTTGATTCGACATCGGTTTTTAATACAGAATCAGAAACAATAGTTTTATACATTGAGTCTACATCTTTTTTTAAAGTCTGTTTTGCATTATTTATTCGTTTTATACAATCAGAAATAGTGTTACTGAATTATAAATTTATATCTTATTTTAAAGCATAATCAAAAACAATAGTTTTATATATTGAATCGACATCCTTTTTTAATACATAATCATATATATATATATATATATATATATATATATATATATATATATATATATATATATACTATTGACTGCACTTTTCTTATCTACAGGTTCGCCTACTATATTAACAAGTCTACGACCCTGAAAAGGAATATAAGATTTTGTATAATCAAAACAGTTGGATAGTTTACTTTGTAAAGTAGAAACACTCGAATTGCATTTTGATTCAACATATGTTTTTACATCTTTAGTAATATTGTCAATGTCCTCATTTAAAGATTTTATTAATTGTTTCCCAAATATATGTCATTTAATAACATAGCAATTATATCATTAAACTTAAAATCTTTCGAAAAAATGTGTAAAACAATTAACCATTGATGTCCACATATAACTGAATTAAAATTCTGAATTCGATCATCATTATAATAAATGTTTTAATTTTTAAAATAATTAATTAAATTAGTTGGAACATTACCTCCAAATGAGTCGAAATAGTAAACATCATTGTTTTCTTTAAAATAGTAAACCCAATGTGTTCCCAGATTTGCTGAAGTATCAAAATTTACCACTGCATATTTATCTTCGTAAATATTTTTTGGTAGTTCATCAACCATATGAACATTTCTGAAATGCATAATATTGAATAGTTTTACATGTTTTTCGATATCAATATTAAATGGAGCTAAATGGTTTTTGGCCATCCTCTTTTTCAACTAAACCTTTTTCAGCCTTGTTTTCCATTGCTAAATTGCCTCTTTTGTTCTTCTAATTCTTTTTTATTTTTATTAATTGATCGACAATACCATAAATTGCACCAGCTGGTGTTGATAAACCACTGAGTGTGCCTAAAGCAGCAAGTACAAGCAGCAAGTTACATCCTCCACGATGTAAACCACTTCCAGATGTTTCTTTGGCAATTTTTTCCCCTGTTGGCAATGATAAAGTTAATTTGAAACTTTGTGCCTTATTTCAAATATTCATTTTTTCTCGCAATTTGATAATCTGTTAAAAATTTATCTTTCCCCAAATCCTTTAATTCCTCGGAGAGTATATTGAAAGTTATATTTTTTATCGTCATTTAGAAGTATGTGTATATAATAAATAAAATATTTTAATTGTTATTTACAAATTAATTAATTCATAGTTTTTTCGTTTGGTTTTTTTTTTTTAATTCAATCGTGAGTTGAAAACATATAATTGATTAATAAAACATCTTAATTGTTATTTACGAATTGATTAATTCGTAAAGCTTTTTTTGTTTGCATTTTAATTCAATTATGAGTTGAAAAAATATATAATTGATTAATAAAACATTTTAATGTCCCTATACTAGTTTTCTTTTTGTAAACATAGTTGAGACAACAGCAGCAGAAGCAGTTTTTCACCAATTGGTTTATCTTTAATTAACATAATTAATTTTGCTTGTTTTTGTAAAATGTTATCAGCTTCATGCCTAGATTCTAAATATATGCAGTGTAAATGATCAAACTGATCTTTTATATCAAAGTTAAAAACAGTTGTATTCTTGGGAACTTCCTTTTCTAAAAATTGCCGATAATCAAAACTATTTGGTATTTTTTGTTCTTCATATATTTTTTCTATAATTGCAATTGCAGTGTTAGGCTCATATTCAACAATTGGCCACAAAATGTCTAATTTTTTAATAACAATGTTGCCTGGATCAGCATAATCACTATTAAGTAAACCATCTGCTTTTTTTATTTTGATAAACAAATACACAATTATTATCTCATGAATTACAAAAAAAAATTAATGTTACAGTTGATATGCCCGATTTTGTAATTGTGGGCTTTCAAAAAAACAGAAAAAAAATCCTGCTGACCAAACTGTTCACGCTTCTATGTCTAATCACTCTTATGTGAAAAATATCTCTCTTTAAAAATGGAAGAAATTAAATTTTTCCAAAAGAACATTGGAATCTAGATATTGCTAATAATTGTTCTGATAAAGCGCATCTTGCTTATATCGATTTTAGAAATTAAAAAACAAAACTAGATACTGTATGTAGAAATAATGAACTTTATTATAAACTAGTTTTAAACTTTGATGGTTAAACCAATTACTATTCATTTTGGTGTCGAATACAATTGTATATCATTGATTGTTCATATAGAAAAACAACTGTGGTTAAAGGAAAAAAAAAAAAACAAATATAAAAATTTGGGTTGATTTGGATAGAAATGTTGAAGACAGTGCTATTAGTAATGTTGTTTTAACCATCCAACGAAGTTTAACTTACGATTACTTAAAAGAAAGAATTACTGAATATTTATAAATTTTAAATTTTATTAAATGGAGAGATCGCAAAAATGTTTCGATATTTTAATACAATATTTTAGACTCATGGATGAGTGGATTTTTTGATCAAATTAAAAGATCATTTTCATAATTCTAGTTCGATTTTTTCTTTATAAATAAAAATACCTTTTTTTTTTTTTTTTTATAAATGATCTTTTTTCGTATTTCACTTGAGTTTAGCTTAAATTAGCTTGGTTTTTGAGGACCTAAAATTGCCACTTCAGTTGAGAACATTGCTTACTTAGGCTTAAATTTACTTGCTTTTGGCCTCATTTTCAATGAAAATGTGCTCCGCGCCAGAACCCGCCTTTTATATCTACTGGAGGCCAGAAGCGCACGAGATAGTAGACTTATCGTGGCGGCATGCCTTCGTTTCTCAAATCACGGCGTGGCCTATACACGCTCCTTCGCTGGCACCAGACGGAATAAGTGCAGCGATGCACAGCAGCAACCACGTAACAATACTAAAAAAATAACAGGAAAACAATACAAGATCTAATAAACCACCTTAACTCTCGCAGATCTAATATGATTTATGGTTCCAGAAATCTTCAAACAAGAAATTTGATCTTGCTTGCTGTACTGAAGTTGACACAGAACTTGCTCAATTGACGCAGCCAATAAGGTGTACGCTTTGCGTTCGCGTACAGTAATATGAATTAATCAAATTCCCGACCAGCATCACTGTTTCCGAATCGGTAGAGACGTGCATAATTCGTGTTCTTATTTGAGGACACGTTAAAATTGAAACACCAGTGGCGATGCGCGCTATAATTCCATGGGCAAGCTACTATGTGCAGGGGGTTAGTTAATCTCCCCAATAAAGGGGGAGGCGGGTCCGGGGGTCCTCCCCTGGGAAAATTTGGATTTCAAGGTGAAAAATGGTGCCATTTAAACATTTTTTTTCGTACCTAAATATAAAATACACCGCTTGTAAAAATATTAATATTTTTTAACATAAAATTTGCCCGAGTGAAAAATATTACAAAAGATACCTTCATCAAACCCGGAACCTTGTTAAATTGAAGCAATTAAAGCAAGTAACTCAACATAATTACCACGATTTTCTGATGTTTTGACTCATCATGGCCACGGAAAGGCAGTTAGTTCCTTTAAACCCAAGAAACAAATAACATATATTAAACATTTCAAAATTTCTCTGCTTCTTTTAACTTTTTCGTTATGCCGCTGTGTGCTTAATTGTTTGAATCTATCTAGACCAAAATCAATTCGATTTTTACCAAATTCTTTAAGAGACAAAAACGAATTTATGTGAACATCAGAATGCTCGTGTTTTTGAACATCATTGCACAGATTGTTAGGTTACAATACCCAGTTGCAGTCCACGTGTTAACATCGTTTGAAAACAATAAACATGGCAGCAAAACAGTTTGTTTAGACTGTTACATCCAGCTATACACGAGTGTTTCTGAAAAACATTTTTTTTGGAAATGACGTAGAAAATTACCTTTCTTGCGTGTTGTCGTGATCGTAAGTTCAAGTGTCGGCCTACCCTCTTTTATGATGTCACATCTTTCCTGAAAAGTGAAAGTAGTGCTGGAAAAATGCTTCGCTCGTAATCCACACACTCCACACTTACATCCACGTGTTTCTGTTGCACTCATTCTATCTACTCCGTTCTCTGTCTCACATGGTAATTTTATAATTTTTATGTAGGGTATACATCGCGCACGAATATGTATAACATTCTCAGCACCAAAAGTAAATGAAATAAAAACAATACGATTTGTGTTGTGTGCACGAACTTGCCCACACATATCTCTAGTTACTGTAAACTACACGACGCCAACTGCCTGCGGCTAGGCCAGCTTCGGCTCTGTCCGCTTCAGTTCGGTGAAGAAAGCAGTATCCTCGTAGCTTCTAACACAGGTTGACGCAGTCATAATCCCCCGCCCCTCCCCGGTAGGTCCTTCTATCCTGCCTCCCTTCCTTCGGCAGGGAAACCATTACGAACGCCTCCCTGCTGAAAGCGTTACTTACAGCACTTCCAAACATCTTGATTTTGATAGCCAACGAGTTGTTTTCTTATAATGTACAGTATTGTTTCCTGAGTAGAATGTGTACCGCATGAATGAAAAGTTACCTTAAAGTAAATATAAGTTATAATTTGACATTTATTTTAAATATAGCATTGTCAGGAAAACTACCTGGGGAAGCACTGCTTGCCTTGCTTGTCCTAACGAGACACCACTGACCTTTGCAGTACGTTTTGCATTGGACTGTACTTTATTTGACACGCCCAAGGTATATCTGCGCAAATAAATGAACGCTTCACAATCGTGTGCCCAGATCACGTGCAGTTCAGTCAGAAGGGGAGTGACTTCACAACTATTCAACAGCCAATGGAGAAAGTACGACGGCTCCAGTATATATAGTACAGCGAAGTTTAACTTGATGCCAAGTAATAACGCAAATAAATGAACGCTTCACAATTGTGCGCCCAGATCACGTGCAGTTCAGTCAGAAGGGGAGTGACTTCACAACTATTCAACAGCCAATGGAGAAAGTACGCCGGCTCCAGTATATATAGTACTGCGAAGTTTAACTTGATGCCAAGTAATAACGCAAATAAATGAACGCTTCATAATTGTGCGCCCAGATCACGTGCAGTTCAGTCAGAAGGGGAATGACTTCACAACTATGCAACAGCCAATGGAGAAAGTACGCCTGCTCCAGTATATATAGTATTGCGAAGTTTAACTTGATGCCAAGTAATAACGCAAATAAATGAACGCTTCACAATTGTGCGCCCAGATCACGTGCAGTTCTGTCAGAAGCGGAGCGACTTCACAACTATGCAACAGCCAATGGAGAAAGTACGCCTGCTCCAGTATATATAGTACTGCGAAGTTTAACTTGATGCCAAGTAATAACGCGAATTTTGCACGTCTCTAGGAATCAGTTATCTGAAGGGAAGTTCATTGGGTACTGAGTCAGTCAGTGTAAATTATCCGCCAAAAATAACATTATAATTATTACGTACACATTGTGTACGGTCTGAATGTAGGCTATAACTGCGGAAATGGCAATATTAATAAACAAAGAAAACTCTCTTCACGGTGATAACA
Organism: Dryococelus australis; assembly: GCA_029891345.1. NCBI lineage: Eukaryota > Metazoa > Arthropoda > Insecta > Phasmatodea > Phasmatidae > Dryococelus > Dryococelus australis. Next base: position 2,287,392 of record CM057001.1, read on the forward strand.
AACAAAAAAAAATGTATTTCTTAATTAACCCTTCGGTCTTAAAAAAAACGGCTAAATACGGCAGGACGTTGTGATGTTCGTAGGCTCAAGACCATTATGACACCCGGTGCTTGTAAACTGAGACTTGTCGAATGGTGGGCTGTCTTTAATAAGCCGTAATTCAGTCATACCAAATATCCTGTATCTACTATCTGGCAAAGATTCATGTATGCGCGTATAATTTTGTATGTATAAAAATACAGTGTATTCATATATGAACAGCTGCTCCGTAATACTCAAAACTAGTAAATGCATGTAATCATAACCTTTATCTATAAAAATTTGTATATCGGTCACATTATACATTCGAGGCGGAAGTTGGCAGGAATAAAAATAAAGGCAAAAAACCAAGAATAAAAGTTCCTTGAATGTGATTGGCTGGCACTTTGCTACTTTTATGTCAAGTTAAAAGTAGTGATCAAGAACCACCGAGAATACTTTTAGAGAAAATTAAGAAAGACAAAGACTCATTCACAGACCTCGTGGAGGAACACAAGTTCAAAATAACTATTTTAAAAAATAAATAAAAAAGTAAGACCGAGTCAAATTCTTACACAAAAATTGAAAAAAAGGCACTACGGTACCAGATTCCGTAAAAACTTATGCAAAGTTCACCATAGCGGCCGGTATACGGGCTAGTGTGGCACCCGTCTTGAACGGCCAGATTTCATACCAGGTTCGGTAATTGGTCACGTCCTTTTTTTCGTGGCAGGTTCCATACCGGCTCGCGTACCTGGCCAATCACGTCGCAGTTTCAGAACGTAGGGCGCTCCCCGTGGCTACTTCTTGAAACGAGTTGACGAAGAAACATAAAAGGACGCCTCCATCTTGAATATACATCCGTGCGGTTGAAACACTTCAAATAGATTAAAAATACAACTACGGCGAATAAAACCGCCTATGACAACTTTTAATTACTGTTTAAAACCGTTATAAATACATAATACATTACCTACTCTATGAAAACAGTAATTCTAACTGTTGATTGTATATACTGCATACAAGCCCTCTATTATATGTGTCCACTGATAGTACAATGGTAGAGTCGCGACGTCTGTTAGCGCAGAGTTTTAATTACTGTTTAAAACTGTTATAAATACATAATACATTACCTACTCTATGAAAACAGTAATTCTAACTGTTGATTGTATATACTGCATACAAGCCTTCTATTATATGTGTCAACTGATAGTACAATGGTAGAGTCGCGACGTCTGTTAGCGCAGAGTTTTAATTACTGTTTAAAACCGTTATAAATACATAATACATTACCTACTCTATGAAAACAGTAATTCTAACTGTTGATTGTATATACTGCATACAAGCCCTCTATTATATGTGTCAACTGATAGTACAATGGTAGAGTCGCGACGTCTGTTAGCGCAGAGTTTTTTTGTGCGTGAATTCGAAACTCCGTCGGATCCAATTTTTTATCATGAAATTTTTAATGCGGATAATATCCCGGTACGTAAAAAAACTATATTTTGCAACCGGTCACTAATTTTCGTCAAAATTAATATTACCACACTCGTACACTAGTGACATCACATACTTTTCAAGAAAATGGATGCAACTATACTAGTAAGCTATTGATTGATGTAAAAGGCGAACAGTAATATAATAATATTAAGATGTGCTAACTAGTATTTTTATAGGTTTAAGCAAGTTACTAACTGATAGCAGGACCTACTACGAATGGGGTTCTTATCACACTACGCCCCCACCGAGGCGAGGGTGCGAAATGATAGTACGCTAACTGCTGTCGTGTAATATGGATCTTCCATGGCGGCTCGTATACCACCTCGTACACCAGGTACAAGAACCAAGTAGGGTTGCAGGTATCGTGTAATATCGGCTTAAGCAAAGACTTGTAACAAAGAACAGCAACGAACCTGAAACAACAATTACATTTAGAAGCTGCAATATTTTCCCGTTCACACAGGTAAAAGTAGAACATAGAATGGATAGAAGTTTGGAGTGCAGCTACTGTTAGATAACATAGTTGTGTGTTTATATGTGAATTAGCCTTCTTTGTAATACATGCATTCTATATTATATTCTGATTCACTCAATATGGTTCAAAGGTGTTAAATTATTGCAACGGCAACACCGGCAAAGAAATTAAAATTCGAGATAATATTATACATAGACTTAATCGCTATGCTAGGAAACCGGTGGTAGGTCAGCATTAATGATATGTCAGTATGATTGAAGTGAATATTTTAGGTTACAATATTTTGTACCGTAATGGACGGATTCTAACACAATGGTTTTAAATTTATTCAAGTTCTTTAATACAAAAGACATCAATCATATCAGAATATTAAACATGCATTCACATTGGTCAACAGTGTTCGCCATGTATTGAGCATTTTACGACATTGTAATCACAGATTATTTTTATTTGGATATTATGTCCTGACAGTGATACGTATCATAAGGAAATTCTTAATTTTTCCGCCGCCATTTAAGTTTTGTTTTACTCGCTGTTAGCTTCTTCCTTCCTTGCTTTCTTTCACAATTCTAAACCTGCTATTCCGCTTCCTCTTTTATCGTTTCTTCCTCCTTCCTTTATCTTTTCTTCCTCCTTCCTTTATCTTCCGCTGCAGACAACGTATTACATGAACCAATCAATACGTTTTCCTATGCTTTATCGTCCTCATAGAATTCCTATCTTCTCTCAAGCTGCGGTCTCATCAATATTCCCGATGAATTGTCATCGATTTGCAGTAGCTTTCAAATCGATATACAGCGCTGATATCAATATGGCGAGCGTATTACCAATCGATATACAGCGCTGATATCAATATGGCGAGCGTATTTCCAATCGATATACAGCGCTGATATCAATATGGCGACCGTATTTCCAAACGACTTTGACAAACTCGCGCCGGAAGACCCTGGTAAGCGGGAAAGAAGGGCTCGACAGTTGACTAATCTGAATCGAGTTTTGCAAAGGATATGATTACGTCGGGTTATTAAAAACTTTAATAAATAATTTTTGTGTACCGTGCTTGTAGTGCGAAAGTTTTCCGCGTATTTCTCGCGGTTTCTGCGCCCGTTAGAAAGCGATTGAGGCAGTAGTAACCGGGCTTTCATTTATTTAGATTTATTAATTATTTTGTCAGGACAAGGGAAATATTTTTACTGGCCTGCACTGCCATTTATGCTCGCCTCTTCCCGAACGTATATACACAATAATGAAGTAGAAGTAAAAATACACACTGAACGAAACTACTTTTATTTTAAGATATAATACGAAAGCTAGAGTGAACGAGGATCTGCAGTATAAATATGACTGGAGACTGGTGATTGCAATTACAGCGGAGTCCTTATAACGGCAAAGAGGGTTTCTACAGCCATCGAAATACGCTCCGTTGATAGCATCCGTCAGTCGCCCGTCCGTCTGGCGGTCACGTGATCTTCAACCAATAGAGGCGAAACTTATTAATTACTATCATTTTTGTACTCTTGCCATCTTGCCATCTTGCACTCGCTCACCAACCATGCCCGTTCTTCAGACGGACGTATCCAAATTTACCATGTCAAAATAATTTGGCAAATATATAGTTCATTTAAATAAATCGTTTTGTCAAAGCAAGCATGTGTAGGCATTTTAAATACAAATATCTGTTTCTTGAAAAAATTGATATATATATATATATATATATATATATATAAATAGTTGAGCATGCCATACATGACAAATATTGTACAGTCAGTAAAACATTAGTTTGATTTCAAAAATACGACAACAAAATTACTTGTTAAAAAAAAAAAAAAAAAAAAAAAAAAAAAAAAAAAAAAAAAAAAAAAAAAAAAAAAAAACACATATTTACTTCAACAACCTAGTGTTTGATTTAACAATAGTTGATTTGGAACAGCAAAATAAATGTCTACGTTATTTATTTGGTTGTTTAGACAATTCATTTTTCTCAGTGTAGGTAACCATTTGTGATAAGTTAAAATTAATTATTTCGCTTTATGTTTCTTTGAATTTATCTAAGTATAACAATGAGTATATATGTTAAGTATTTACTTCCTTAATAATTTCAGAGTTCCATTTTACCGACGCGTAACTAAAGTGATGAGGCCCATGGCAATGTTAATTTTACATAAGGCGGAGGAATATACAACGTTTATGAAAGTGGATAATAAGTAGGGCTTTAAAAAGTGCTCACTTTACCGTGAACAGCTTATAGCAGCAAACAGCACCGACTAGTTTTTTTTGTTGTCGTCATACGGGAAGTACCCACTTCCCACAAATCACGGCACTGGGAGTGCACTTTCCCAAGTGGGTTTTATTTTCTACTGTGGTGTAGTTGCTTCACATGTGCTTTCCCGATTACTCAACCGTAATACTAATATTCCGGGTGACCTTGATTATAAGCTGTTTGTGGTAAACCGAGCACCTTTGAAAACCTTTCCTTAGCTATACTTGTGTATTCTTCCGCCATATGGGAAACTAACATCGAAATGGGTGTGATCACTTTATATATGCGTCAGTCAAGTAAACTGTCCAATTATTAGAAAAGAGTTCAGTATGTATTTTATTAATTTGCTTATTTTTATATCGATTAAAACAGAAAAGAAAAAGAATAATTTCGGTATTGAACGTTTAACACTTTTAACACAGCGTTAAGAGATGAAACTACTTTCATTCCTAGCGTAACAAATGAACAGGGCGCATGTAACTCAGTACGCCCATTAAAATACATACATGCGGGGGCAGTGCCATTTTTCAAACGTTGGTTCCCAAAGTGTTCAGTTGAACGTGTATAACCGGTATCATTTCATATGTAGCATTTAACTACAAGGAAGTTAGATTGTATTAAGTAAAAACATCTGAAAACTATAAAAGAACTAATACGTTGCAGAAATAATTTATTTGGCTGCAAAACTGATTAATAAAAGTATTAGTTTAGGCCCTATACTACAAGCTGCGAAGTCATGAATAACAATTTTTAGTTTTACTTCATAAGAATCAATATGGGAACAAAGTAAATTACCTTCTCGCTATTGGCGAATGCTCACCCCTTGGCGAGAGTGTGGAAAATGGCAGCTCATACTTACAATTTCTTTCTCTCGTCCAGCAAAGAAACTTCAGCCACCACACACATATAACATTTCCGGTTTCCATTCGCCTTGTAAGAATTCCCTCTTCAGTTTTCTTCGAACCTGCGAGTAGATTGGTGGCACTCTCCCTTCAAAATGAGCCCACAACTACCACCTCTCTAGTATTTTGTTAATTAGCTTCACTTCAGTAGTACGTTAAAATATAAGAGTATAAGTCTCCACCCCCTTCTCTTTCAAATTAAGTTCCACACTTAAACAATATTTATAAGGAAACATATTTTTTCCATGCCAGTGAGTGTAACCCGCATAATTTATTTGTTCGGCCAAGACTATTAACGATTTTTTTCTTTGCATTAGATAAATTAAAACTTTATTTATATTCAGAAAGTTTACATCAGCAGTTACTAAAACAGTTTTGTTTTTTCATACTAAAAAAAAAAGAACTGCTCGATGAGCATGTATCCCACGACATGTGACGCGGAATACAAAGCCAATTCTCTGTATTTGTAGTGCCTATATTGAATCTATCTAACACTATTGAGCACACACGCTTTCACAGTGGTAACTTGTTTTAATCTCTTTGAACGCATATAAGTCTTTACGTCGTACATACCGCAGCAATGTAATTTATATTAAATTGTGAGGGGCTCACGCTATCGTGACGGGATTTGGGAGGCCGCCAGAAAATGAAAATAATAATAATAATGGCAATGATTGTTTTTAACGCGCGCCTGTGTACGGCATTGCGTGCTGTTATAAGCTATGCACTGTAATGTATGGACTTTCTGAAGTCCTCTCATTTGGAATATATATATATTATTGTAGTCTAACGATGTTTACTTTTGAGTGAATTGCACTAGGTAGTAGATAAAAAAGTGTATAGGTTATTTTTGGTACAATCGAAATTAACATAAGAGAATTTATATTTAAAGTTACATATTAAAAACCTCCATCCCCACGAGCTTGTCAGCGCCAGGTGCATGTAACATTATTCTGATTGTGGTGAATCCTATTAAGGGCGTCGGAGACTATATTCCTCTCGCTGATGCACGCCTCTACAGGTTTTCAATGCAGGTCAATTCCATGTGGTCTCTATTATTACTGTATTTCGCTGATTGACGTATAGGAGGTTTTTTGAAAATTACTCAAGCCGTATAAAATGTCAGCATGTCTAAGGATTTGACATTGTTCTTTCGCCCTTTAAAAGGCCGTATTTAATTCTTTATAAACGTTTAGGCGAATAATTACAAATAAATGAGATATTGTTTAGCTGATGTAGGCATCGTGTGACCTTAAAGCCAGCTAGAGGAAGGTCCGTAAGACCATGTCTAGTATCGGAATGTGAGAAGGGAACTCGCGAGCCACCCAGTATGTTTCTATCTCCCACTCCGCGCCAGGGTCTACACTCCCGAACTTGTTATTAGCTCTTATTTCGTAGGGCATATGTAGAGGAGGTAGGGAGGAGGTTCAGTTTTTTCCCCTCACCCGCAGGTTCAAACCCCGCACAGCTGCAAGTCGACGCGGGAAGATGTATGATGGTCTTGCTCAGCAATTTGCACATCGGCCTCGCCTCCTCATACTGGCCGCGAGAAACTGAAGAGACGTACTCCACAAACAGATGATAGAGAGGAAGAATGATAAAAAGAAAGGGTTGGGGAGGGGGATAATTGAAACAGGGTGGAGGATGGAGGGGGGGGGTGGGAGAGTCGCGATCTCGACCGGCCTCCTTGGTTAGGTTTATATAATAATAGTGTTCCTGCGAGGGAACGTAGAGGTGGCTCTCTCTCCCCCCGAGAGCTGATTTACGCTGTGATCGTGCGCGGCGGACCTTCAACGTGCCGCGTCCGCCTCTAAATCATCACCATCATCATCATCATCAGCATCGAGGCCGCCACCAGCCAGCGCGAGCTAGCCGCTGTGCTGGGGCGTGAAGATCGTGTCGCCCGATACCTTCCTACATACTCTCCTCGCGTTATTTTATTTTATTGTTTTCTTTTATTAACTTTCCTTTTCGGTTTCACCTCCTCCTGGATACATCTTGCAATTCAGTTGCAACTTGCCTTCAACGGCGCTTCCGAAGTTCCGAAGTTCTTCTACGTGCCCGAAACACGTGGCCAGACCGTGGAGAACTATCCCCACCCCACCCCCTCCCCAAACTTCCTCCCTCTTCTGATTTACGGCTTCACCAGATGGGAGGAGCTGGCTTATGGATATCGAAGACTCGGAGAGAAAAATTGAATTGCAAAAAAATATCTCGGCAATTATTTTTGTTCCGATGAGCTATCGTGCTTTTTGAAAGGGCTCCGAGGCCAACCACTGCGTCGCAACATTCAACTGCTTTTCTGCCAACACGACTAGCAAAAACGGCGTGGATTGCATTTGAGGTTAGATCACTTTTTGGTAAACAAGGGCTTTGAGATGTTTTTATACTTCCTCCAACCAATTTCTAATGCTGTTTGATTAAATTCAAACTGGTTAAAGTATTTTACTAACATAATAGCGCTTTTATTTTGAAAATTAAGACACAAACAAACTCGTTCATCATTGTGAACCATGTGACTGACAGTTGTGACGCAGTGGGGCAAGTCAATGTTAAGTACACGCGCACAAGATGAATATCTGACTACCTATTCATTAGCCTATGGATGCGTTTTGACATAGCACGCGCCATGGAGCAGAAACTTGTAGGATTTAAAAAAAATATAGGGTTCGTTGATTTACCGTTACAAAAATTATCAATAAAAATAACCTTCGTTAACTAAATTATTTCTTGCGGGTAATCTTTACAGTTCAAGGCTTTAATAAGACAGGTGTATGAAATGTTACGACGCATAATTGATGTGTTTCACACGTCACTTTCAAGAGTCGTATTCCGACACTTCGATGTAAGGTAAACAGTGAATCTCAGGTAACAGACTGGCTACGAAAATGCTCTTACATAGCACCTTTCTTTCGCAGCGATATGCCACTCTCAATAGCAACATCAAAAGTAAATATAAATCGATCAGATTCAATTGTGGAAATTTTATCGCTAAAAATGATATATACATATAACCAATCGTTAGTACAATATTTATGGAACATAAATAATATTACATTGTAGGGGTAGTAGTCAGAACATTACAGATGTGCAAACATAGAATGGCCCTCTTAAATTCTATGTAACTTTACTTAACGAGTATTCAATAGAAATCGTGAAGATACAAATATTAACTTGCGGGAAGGTTTTTTTCTCTGATATTATTTTCATAAGTTTCCAATTCACTTCGAAAAGTCTACATGATACATTCAGCAGCACAGCAATGCGAAGGAGACTATTACGAAAGAGCAATTCCCACGGCGTATGCACGCTTATTACAGTTCTTCACGACTAAAGAAAGCAATACGAAATAAAATCCACGACAATTACATTTAATTTCAACATGCCAAACGAACATTAAGTTAAAACGTAACATATTGCATAGCCATCGACAAAAAAAACTTAGGGGTGTTTGAAATACAATACATAGAATAGCAAGACCTCCAACAAGATCTGCTCTTGAGGTTCACAAAATATTAATAAAATTCGTAAGAAGGGATCAATATTCAAGAAAACACGTGGAACAGAAATCATTCTCCACGATGGAATAAGTATTATAATTTGCAGACAAATATAAGTTTGTCAAGATTCCCGTTTTTACGGAAAAATTTTACGAAATGTTTATAATATGGAAACGCATCGTAACGAGGATAGCTAGCTCGTACGCACAAAAAGAAATGTCCTTGTTCCTCACACATCGGTCAATGAGAACATGCGAGTTTACAGATGTGATTCGCTGTGCTAACATTATGTTTCTGCAAAGAGACCTAGAGACCTGAAAATCCGGTTGTATGGAACTAAAGGTGCTTAATCTATGCAGCGCCAATGAGAAACAACCAGTCCGTCTAACAGTCTGTGAATTCAGCCTGATGCCAATAATAACGCGAATTTTGAAGTCTCTAATATCCAAAAGAATAGGATCATAATGCAACTGTAACATTTTGAAACACTTATACATACTAATTGAATAGAAACTGACAAGTTGCTTAGAACTGTGATAGATTTGCGGTACCAACTTTATAACCCAAAACAATCGCGAAGGTTGTATGCCAGTGATGCCAGAATCTTAACCAACTTGTTGTCTAAGGTTCAAATCTGCCACAGATGCAAAATTTCCCACAGTAAAACATCCAACATAACGACAATTATAATTATTTAAGTGGTCTCGTTGTAAACTAAGATGAAGTACAGAAACTCTAATACAGGAGTCAAAATTTCTGCTAATCACGGAATTTTTAAATCAGAATTATTTGAAACATTCGTAATTCTACGGAGAGTTTACGAACTCTTCCAGATAATTTTACATCACTTTTACGTAATTGAAGAAAATTTTTAACAATGTAAAAATGTTGTTTGAGAAATATAAGTAAGTTGATGTAAACGGAAGTATAAAACGCTTGTGATAACAAGGAAACAGACATGTGGTTGGGATGATTTGCCAAGGTTTTATTCAAGAAAGTGTGAAGATATCGTGGCGAGGATTTCTGCTACAGTGAATGCGTGCTGAAGGTAATCGTCCATAGCTTCGTAACGTCTTGCTCGTGGACACAGAATGCCGCGAGATCAGAGGCGAAACACAGCCTGTTCCGAGATGGGTCTCTCGCACCTAATATGGCGTACACAACAAGTAGTGTTTGTAAAGGCTGTTCGCGATAAAGTGAGCAGTTTTGAAATTAACCTGAGAAAAAAGTCATCAACTACCAGGCAAACAAACATGAATTCTGAAAATTGTCTATACATTACTAATTGTCTATACATTGTCTACATTATACATTAAAACACAATAAATCTACTATTCCACCACATCTACAACATGACTATGGAATTTCTTGGTAACATGAGTAAAAGATTACGCATATGAAAAGTTCCCTACAATGAGAAAAATTACAACCTTTTATTATTCCCTTCAGGATAAAATATCATTACAAATGCCTGTAAACATACTCCAAAACTATACACCGTGAATATCTTGCAGGCTATTTAAAACGGCTACAATAGCCTAATAAAATTTCCTTTTACGAGAACATACTTTAGGCTAAAAAACAAGCAGAAGCCTATTTTATTATGAGCTGGAAAACTTCTCCTATTAAAAACTCCATATACTAAAAGTTTACAATCCTTTTGTTCTTTTGGTTACGAAGAATTGTCTTATTCATTAAAAAACTGGGAATTCTAAGGAATATAATAGTTATACTAAATCTTTGGTGCTTGCAAAAGTATCTGTCTCAAAATACACTAAGACTTTCAGCGTTTTGAATGCGAGATGACTTTAAAAATTTCTGCACATTAACAAATGTAAAATTTTTACAACTTACATAATTGACCATTTTTGAATACATTAGATATTTTACGCAAAAACGCTAAATACCTTGAATATTTCAGGCATTAAGGGTGAATACTTTAGATCTTTTCTGCATTAACACAACGCCGAATTTTTCAAACATTTTATGCACTAGCATTTTTTAAAGTGACAATATCTAAAGTTTTCAAAAGAAAATATAATTTTCTTTAAAAATTTTCACAAAGTAATATTTCGTGTGCTAAATTCTGATATCACGAAGAAATTCTACACGATCTGCAATTTTCCGGGTTACCACAGCCATTTATACTAAACTCTGGCCTTATAGCCCTAATGCCAATACTTAATCTTATCTCTGGTGTTGCTGTTCTAAAGTCACCCCCAATAGTCAGCTCTCTCCGCCACGCCAGTCCGTTGGAGGGACTATTTACATTCCTACATCTGTCAGGGGAGAACCGCCCCACCAAAATCCTACTGGCTTGTCCGTCCTCTCCTCCAATAACACTTTATTTCCGGAGAACACATCGTTATAAACTATTCACGATAAAATGAGCACTTTTGAAAGCCCTGCTTGAGGTCTACTTGTATGCACGTTATATATTCTTCCGCCTTATGTAAGATTAACATTGTCATGGGCCTCATCGCTTTATTCATGCGCCGGTCAAGTGCAACTGCGGAATTATTATAAACTTAAATATTTTACATATCTGCTCATTTGTCGATGGATTAAAAAGACAGTAAGAAAAAGATATAATTCAGTTTATAAGAAATAGTTAAATAACACTTTGCATTTGACGTTAATACTTTGAACTATAGGCCGTTCACGGTAAAGTGAGCACTTTTTTAAGCTGTTTCCATTAGACATAATAACCAATAACTGCATTTCATTGTAGCCTCAGACTTTTGGTTTTGGGTATGGCGAATGTATACACTGTGTTTATTACTTACATGGCAGGGTTTACATTAACAAGAGGCGGAAGGATATAAATTGGTTGAAAGAAAAAAGTAACTAGGGCTTCAAAAGTACTCACTTTACCGTGATACTTCCCAACCATCTTTACTGGGTGCATGCCTATGCCTATGCAAGGCAGGGGGAGTGACTTCTTTCTAGGTTCATTTCAAAAGTGCTCACTTTATCGCGAACAGCCTTTACCTGTATTAACTATACAATTGCAATTAAATCAATCTTAAATGATATCGAAATTTCTGGTGATATAAGTCTATTTCCAGCACAGCAGTGCCCTCTTGACGAAGTTTTGAACTCCCGCGAGCCGCTACACTGGTGGCGCTGCAAGTGGACATGTCAGTAAACACAACAGCGCCTAGCGCGAGTCTGTGAGTGAATCAAAGCGTCTGGGCGATACAATGTCATAGCAACAACACGCTTTGCTCACGTAAGACACATCGCTGTCTTCAACAGGTAGGGAGTCTTCAAGTATGAAGTCATGTTCGGGAGTCAAGTGTAGAACAATTCGTCAAACACAAGCGTTGGCCCAGCAACCCGCCGACAAGGCATGTGGAGTCTTGGTGGGCTGGCACACTGGCGGAAACTTTCATGTCACGAGACTGCATATTTCCAGCACAGCAGTGCCCTCTTGACGAAGTTTTGAACTCTCGAGGGCCGCTACACTGGTGGCGCTGCAAGCGGACATGTCAGTAAACACAACAGCGCCTAGCGCGAGTCTGTGCGTGAATCAAAGCGTCTGGGCGATACAATGTCATAGCAACAACACGCTTTGCTCACGTAAGACACATCGCTGTCTTCAACAGGTAGGGAGTCTTCAAGTATGAAGTCATGTTCGGGAGTCAAGTGTTGAACAATTCGTCAAACACAAGCGTTGGCCGACAAGGCATGTGGAGTCTTGGTGGGCTGGCACACTGGCGGAAACTTTCATGTCACGAGACTGCATGTCTCAAGTATTTATCTTTGAAGTTTAATGGTAATGGCGAGTTCATGTTATTATGATAGTTTGATTCGACTGTGTCTATTGGCGACCCTGAGACTAATTAAAATCTCGCGCGCGCACACACACACACACAGAGTTCGGCAAGTCAAAAGCCAAAGAAATAGCTGTTCCTAATTATCTCTCTGTGGTGTTGTAAACGGTCTTTTGTCTGCTGATTTCTATGTGTGCGTGTGAGATTTTTATTTAGCCCCATAGTCGGCAAAGCACACATTCCAATCAAACCATCATAATAGCATGGATATATTTAATAGGCTATACTGTATGTAAAAAGTAGTAGTTGTAGTGGTAGCTTTTTCCTGAGAATAACAGTCGTGTTTCCAGGAGGCAAACACAGGTTTCACACGCAGTATATGACTAGGGATGTTTGTCAAATCCAGAGGAAACAACACGACAGAGAACTTGTCACAGAGCATGCGTGGGAAGTTGTAAGCCAACAGCCACTGCCGGATGAAGGGTAACTAACACTTGTCACATCTCTGTGACACGTCCAGACAGCCGACACACAGGAAGCGGAAATACGTCGCTGACACAAGTCCTCTTCAGTACATACGACATGTTTGATCTGGTCGCCGATTTCCTGCCCACACCTAACGCCTGAAACTAACTCTGAAATGTTGAACTTTGGTACAAAAATCTGCGACCGCTACAGCCGTTACACGGCCAATCATATGAAACATCGCTATATAACGAGGTTCTTTTTCTTTCTATCTCTCTCTCTCTCTCACACACACTCATTAAAAGGACAGACAGACAAAGGTATTTTTGAGTCAGAGAAATTTCTTGGAAAAGGGGGGGGGGGGGGGTTACTCGTTTTGACACTTCTTATCTGTTCTGATTTCATAGTGTCTGTTGCCTATCATTTTTCTGATCTAGTTTCTTGCCTTTCGCTTTTTAGTTGATGTTCCATTGACTTAAAAGGTACTTCTTTGGTTCCTAAGTTTCTTGTCGTTTATTTTGTGGCGTTTGTTTTCGGTTTCAATGTTTTGTTCGTCGACTTATTATCGGCGATGGATTTAGTCCATTCTCGTAGTTAGAGAAATCTTAAAATACCATTTCTGGACATGGGTACCTCTTGTAAAATACAATTTCTGGACATGGGTACCTCTTGTAAAATACCATTTCTGGACATGGGTACCTCTTGTAAAATGTTCAGCACCATATGCTGTGTGTTTTCGGTGTGTTTTTATAAATATAGTTTAAAATAAATATGAAGCGCAAGAATATGATTTTATACAGTTTGCGACTTCCCGTGGCGCAGTCGGTTGGCTCTGGGTTCGAGTCCCGGGTAAGGCATGGGTACTAATTTACGCTAGGTTATAAGTTAGCCTGTAAATCATCCCCTGTTAGGCATTCAAGAATAAAACCAGCGGACGTCAAAAATTCCTTTACAGTACAATACAAAACAATTTTATACAGTCAAACTACTTACTATTCGTGTTGATGGAAACCATTTTGTTACCTAGCAAGATTTTGCTACTTAACCAAACATTTATTTCAATAAACAGTGCATATTTAACTAACTCTTTACAAGCAAATTAGTTGTACAGAAATAAAATAGATTTTTCAGTACATAAAAACTTAACTAACTGAAGGCAAAAGAAAGTTTAGGCAAGATATGGTTCGCTACTCCAGGTGTAAAAGTAAACGTGACACTTAGTATCAATAACTAATTTTAAGATTTGGTTTATTTTTATACCGGTGTGCTTCGGTAATTTCTTATGTTCCCGTCCGAAATAACTGACAAATACAATGCAATTCATATTTTCCCTGGAAATTTTATTAGCAAGGCGCCATCGACGAAACTAATAAAAATATATTTAAGGCCAAGGCTTGACACGTTGTGGAAGTTTATTCTTTTATGTGGGGCGTCGCTGGGACAAGTTTTAACGAATGAAATCATTTGGATGGGTAGCAAAAAAAAAAAACGAGGTGACCCCTGGCAGGCAATCAGCATAAATGTCACTCACCTGCGCATGTGTGCCGAGAATTAGGTTGGCGGACCTGGTGCTTGATGAGAAGAGGAGGGAGGAATGCCAATGGCTGGGCCGTCCATCTGTTCGACGCAGTTTGGGAAAGTTGTGAAAAGCTGCACGCGGCGAGGCGAACCGAACGGAAGGCATTTTCTCGGCGGCAGAAATAAACTACACGAGGAGTCTTGTCGTGGCTCGGCAACTTACATGCCTTCCTCTCGTACATGTACACACACACTCGCCGCGTTAATAAATCCACGGAAATATTCGAGAGGACGAGCCGGTGAGGCAGTAAAATACTTCGCGCCTAAACAAAGAAAGGCGAGAGAGAAAGGAAAATTAGAGGAAGGTAAAAAATGCAACCATCGCTGGAACAATCCCGCATTCATTACGTCAACGACAAGTTATGGCAAAGACTGACGTCATGCTGTCGCAGTTCAACATTACCTGAACTCGTATCACGAAACTAGTCGCAAATTTGCGCACTTACATCAGCTCGTCCCTTCAATAATTACTCTCGTTGCAGAGTAAGATAACACTAAGAATGAATATTTGCTTTAGAAAGGACACTAAAAAGAATACAATTTGATTTCTGACCAAGAAATTCGAAACTGAATCTTATTCGAAAACTGCATCCAAATATGAATTAAAGAAAATCTTTCCACCAGAGGGGCCGCGGTGGTGTAGTGGTTAGACTACTTGCCCCCCCCCCCCAGGTGAACCGGGCTCGATTCCCGGTGGAGTCGCCCAAGTTTTCGCATGGGGAAACGGGATATCCCGCTTCCTCCGTACACTAATTCCGGCGCTGCTCCACACTCACCTCGCTTCACCCTCATCAACTCTCAAGACCTCGATGTTAAGGCCACGATCTCCCATTTCCACAGCTTTTGCGAGAACTCATTTGTTGAACCCAAACGAGAGCCGATATTGTAAAATCCTCTCACAATTTTGTTACAAATTGTTTCTATTATATAGGTAGTCTTAATTTTTTCAATACAAAAAAAAAGTTTCCTTTTATCCAATAAATTAAATTACCAAAATTAAGTTTATTTAGTAATTATTTAAACTTATACAGTTATTTGTGTTGAAAAAATTATACTACATAGTAAAAACTATTTGTAACAAAATTGTAAGGGAAGTTTACAATATCGGCTCCCGTTTGGGTTCAACAAATTAATTCTCGCAAAAGCTGTAGAAATGGGAGATGGTGACCTTTAAGAGCTATACAAAACTCATCGCTCCCTCACATTCTTTTCGCCTATTAGGGCCTACAAAAAGTAAAATACAGCTGCCTCAGATTAGTGATCTCAAACTATATGAGAATATTACAGTTTTAGACAGTATTTCCGTATCTTACTAAATGGCAAAAATATAGTTAACTGATGCGATAACATGATAATTTTTGGAGAAAGGAAGGAGTTTCTGGGACACAAATAAACACTCAAAGAGTATAAATAACCAGATGTCTTCTAAGCAGCAAGGTAACTATTCAAACCTTAGTTCTCAAGCTGTACACTAGTATATATCGAGTAATACCTGGCCTCTAATCTCACGGGAATTATATTTTTTCCATCTATGTAATACGCTACAAAGATGTAGTAAAATAATTTATCTCCGATACGTGTGTTTATTAAACTGTGACTGGTCTGTTGCTCAGGTCACATTTTAATTAAGAAAGGTTCAAAATATAGTACATGGTTATAAAGTCTTCAGAACAAGACACGAAGAAGGAGAATTAATCTGAAGCCTCAATCCGCTAGCAACCTTCCAACGGCTTAATTAAATACGAGCGGAATAACAAATAAAAGGTAATAATATTGCAGTAGGTATCCGTTATAGGATTGTACTGGCTGGGGAGATAACAGATGGCTACGCTAAGATAAAAAGACGATAGAATAACACAAAAAGTATCGGGGAACTGAGCTGAATTAATTTAAAGATTTACGATAACACGAAAAGAGGTAATAGAAAAAAACTCTGCACTAGGTTAGGTCGACGATTATGATCCGGACACAACGAACATGTACCAGGACAGAGACACAACGAAACTAGAAACTTTTGTTGCCATTCACAAGACCTCCGACCACCCCCCACCCCCCGCCATTACTCCTCCTCAGTATATATTTGCATGCAACGTACTATTTATACCCGGGGGTGAGACACGCTAACCACTTAGTGCAACCTGCCAATGTCATTAGTTTTAGTTGCCAACAATAGTTTTTAGGCATGAAAACACACGTGCCAGATATTTAATTATATCGTAGGTAATTCAATACACGTAACACGTCAAATGTATGATCGCCGCAGAGAATCTCAGAAAGCGAGTTGGCGACGTAAAATACTGAATGCCAATTTCAGTTCCTTGCGCATACACACAGAAAAAGAAATTTTGTGAACCGAACAGAAAATTTCTTGTAATAATACAAATGCCAGTATTTTTCCACAAAAAAAAAGGGGGGGGGTGGGTGTGGATGTGTTAGGGGACACCGCCGTTAGTTTTGCGTTACGTTGACGCGCTCGGAAACCTTGATGTATTTTTTACATTCCAGAATCGATTCACTCGATCATATGGGGTTTTATGGCTATAACTCGATTGCTTTTGAGAAGCTCTTTCCAACTGTATACGATTTTTGTATTTCGACTTGGCTTTTTGACGATTATAGGCCGACATTGTCTTAAGTTTTCTTAATTTTTTATAATAAACTCATAAAATTTCACCAAAACCACGCCACAAAAATGTTAACGCGTATTCGATTGATCTTGACGAGAGCTGTCGAATGAAACTCAAACGAGCGTCGTAGCTTCTCCTAGACAAAAGTTATACTACGCGGAAGTTATGAGAGACGCGGCATGTGTCTGCGAGATGACAGAGTTGTGCTTTACTCAGTCAGTCAGAATCAGGTCGCTTTGGTACCGATTGTGAGATTTGCAGGCACGCACATATCACGCCGCGTTGCCCTTGAAACCACCCAACGCTAAATTAAGTAATTATTTATTTAACCATATAAGAACCTTTTCAAAAATTGGGTGCGTCTAGTGATAGGATATGCAAGGTGTAACGTTCACACAGCTGGGATCCACTCGTGGCTCACAGTGTGCGCGTACAGAGACGAATCAGAGCGCAGAATAAGCGAGAGCACACTGAGAAAAACTACAGATCCTCGGAAACGTCCGCTTCGTTCCCACGACGTGGATGTAACGTTCATCGCGTGACCTCCGAGGGTTTGTCGACGATACAAATATCATCTTTGACGAAGCCAGCGTTAACTGGGACTTTGAATACAAACACATATACAAGAGCGGAACCAGACGTTAGCATAGGGGAGAACTTGTGTATGTGTACATACAAACACTGATGTAGGCTATGTAGGCATACACGACCTTATTTACTCAAAATGTAGCCAATTTTCTTTTACATTCGTTATGTACTGGTTTGGATAGTCAGACCTCTGATCTTTTTTCAGGAAGATAATCATTTGTTCGTTTCACATTTGTTCTTTTCAGCTAGATATGTGATAAACAATGCTACTGTAGTTACAATGTAGATTACTGACTACGTGACTTCCGAACCAGCCGCCCGAAATATGTCGGCGAGATCAATTAGTGACAAAAAATGTCTTAACTTCCTAATGAAACTTTGAGAAACAATAATATTGAATGCAGTGTCAAGTCAGCGGCCATGATTCTACTTCTGCTCAAACTGCAATACTGACCGCACGTCACAGCGGTGTGATAAAATGCATGAACCAACTTGTATAGGACACAAGTTATGGAACAAATTTTCTGGTCATACTGTTTCGAAAATAACCCTCACGGTAACAGAAAAGTATATAATCAAGATTAGAATACAGACGACACATCGAGGTGAAGGAATCGAGCAAGTTCGACGTGTGACGTCTGCGAGGAACAACGGCATAAGTGTTTCATGTGTCAGAAAAATAACAGGTTATCAAACTGTGAGAGAATCCCAAGAAGGGGAAATAATTCTCAAGTGTTATTTTTTTAAATACTATTCTGCTCGCAGTTAACAACAGGGCACTATGAGTGGCATAGTTCAACAGCAATCTGCTGGCATTAAATTAATAATCCCGTGAGGAGAAAACCACCCCACGGATAAGAAATGTATTTACGTTACAGAATACTCGAGAGTAACAGCGAACTCCAGCAGCACACTCCAGCCAAATGGCAGCAACATGGCGCAACGCCGTTGGCCAATCAGCTCTTATAGTCCAATCATGGTTTCTTCGGATGTTTTGAAATGAACTTTGAAAAATCACCCTATCTTGCGCGCTATTAAAGTGCATAGAGCATCCATACGCAATGCCGCTTGGCGTCTATTGGTTCGACGCCTGACTGTAGCTGCGTAACTCCCCTTGCAACAACACGCTGGCCTCACCACAGCGGACGAACGATAGCTCAGTTGAAAGACCTCATTTGTAAAGGCAGCAGCAGGGCCGGTGTGTTTGTGTAGGCCTGCCACATTAAAGCGACATGCCGCACCGGAGCGTATTATCTTCTTTTGTATTTTTCCTCTCGCTGAGCGCATCGACTATCAAATTAATGAATACCTTCCCCTCGGCCGGCTGTGCTCCCAGCTCTCTATGTTAATATGCCCGTCGTCCATTAAGGCGGCGCCAATTTATCCAGGCCTCACAACAAAACGGCGTGGAGCGTGTCAGACAAATAATGTCCCGCCGCACTGCTGGAACAAGTGCGCCACAACTCATCATAGGTAATTTTCTTGTTAAAGTTGCTATAGAACTGCACAGTCTCCTCGCCGCGAACAACTTGCCCAGCGCACAGTGTAATAAAAACAAATGAGAAACATAACCACCATGCCTGTGTGCACACCTGTCAAGAGTGCTGATTGCACATCAAGTACTTCATCATTCCACCGTGCTCGCGCACACACAAAAAAAAAACCTCACTGCGAACGCATCAATTAATATAGCTATACTTTTTTCTTTTTTTTTCAATCAATACAACGCGTAAAATAACCTCAGTGAACTTCCCTTATTTAACTTTTGAAATTTGTTGGTACGAAAAGACCTAGGGGAAAATTGCTAAAGAAATAAACATCTCCGAGGTAAACGATCAGTCACTTCGCAATTTTGCTTGTTCAAAAAAAATGACTGAGTTTACTGAAGGAGATAAATAGCACTGCGACGATTCCCAGCGAGAGTTTAATGTGACACGTTTACCAGCCCTTCGATGTCCGGTGAGGAGGCACAGAAGCAAAAATGCACTTATCTCAGCATGAAGTATTTCACGATGCTTGCACAGGGTGGACTTAGTTTAATGTGACACGTTTACCAGCCCTTCGATGTCCGGTGAGGAGGCACAGAAGCAAAAATGCACTTATCTCGGCATGAAGTATTTCACGATGCTTGCACAGGGTGGACTTAGTTTAATGTGACACGTTTACCAGCCCTTCGATGTCCGGTGAGGAGGCACAGAAGCAAAAATGCACTTATCTCAGCATGAAGTATTTCACGATGCTTGCACAGGGTGGACTTAGTTTAATGTGACACGTTTACCAGCCCTTCGATGTCCGGTGAGGAGGCACAGAAGCAAAAATGCACTTATCTCGGCATGAAGTATTTCACGATGCTTGCAGAGGGTGGACTTAGTCTATTCTTTTGTTTTTCTTGTAATAAGAAACTAACGTTGTTGGTGTGGACTTACCACATTTTATTTCATCATGGTAACTAAATTACCGACTTGTGATTATAAAGCAACGGCAATGAATTACTCACTTTAAAAATTTAGTAATCACCTCTAAAATTTATTATACAGATACAAAAAATTGAGTTAATTGTTACATTCATAAATTTGTTTCTTTTTTTAAATATAGATATCTTTACATTTGCAACCAGCATGAACCAGGTTTGCTAACTGTGGAAAGTCCACTTACAAACCTGTTGACCATATAGGTATCGGCTCTATATATCGCTCCCAGGTATCGGCTCTATATATCGCTCCCAGGTATCGGCTCTATATATCGCTCCCAGGTATCGGCTCTATATATATATCGCTCCCAGGTATCGGCTCTATATATCGCTCTCAGGTATCGGCTCTATATATCGCTCTCAGGTATCGGCTCTATATATCGCTCCCAGGTATCGGCTCTATATATCGCTCCCAGGTAGCGACTCTATATATCGCTCCCAGGTATCGGCTATATATATCGCTCCCAGGTATCGGCTCTATATATCGCTCCCAGGTATCGACTCTATATATCGCTCCCAGGTATCGGCTCTATATATCGCTCCCAGGTATCGGCTCTATATATCGCTCCCAGGTATCGGCTCTATATATCGCTCCCAGGTATCGACTCTATATATCGCTCCCAGGTATCGGCTCTATATATCGCTCCCAGGTATCGGCTCTATATATCGCTCCCAGGTATCGGCTCTATATATCGCTCCCAGGTATCGACTCTATATATCGCTCCCAGGTATCGGCTCTATATATCGCTCCCAGGTATCGGCTCTATATATCGCTCCCAGGTATCGACTCTATATATCGCTCCCAGGTATCGGCTCTATATATCGCTCCCGGGTATCGGCTCTATATATCGCTCCCAGGTATCGGCTCTATATATCGCTCCCAGGTATCGACTCTATATATCGCTCCCAGAGAGTACTAAAAATCGATGGAGACACATCGCAACTATATGTGATATTGAGATCACAAATATCTTCACAGAAAATATTGGCCATAGAGATATCACAAATATCGTACATTGCCAACACTGAATATAGCCAACATTGCATTTCGCTACTATCGCCATATGAGATATGTTACTCTACACAGTTGAACCACATAACCGGTAGGATATTTCAGAAATATTGATTCGTGATCTATTCACAGTCTTACTATGGAGTTGACTATGGACCGAGTTTTTGCTTCGAATCTCTGTCAAGATATGAAAGTGTGTGTGCAGTTTTTAACTGTTGGCCGTGGTCAATTCAACCTATAGCTTTATCTAGATTGACTTCAGAACGTAAAATGGAAGGGTATTCTCAGCCGTTCAGTCCACAACACATTTAAAGGATTTGCGTTTGGACCCGACGCCTTGTTGAATACGGATTTGTACAGAGATTGCTAAAATATTTTCAATTCATAAGTCCTATAGCAAGTACACTTCGTTGACTCTTGAGCCAGGTTTTTGTAATTAGTTTGAGGAAGGGATAGTAGATACAGGTTTCAAACTCAGTGCCAATGTAAAGAGAGAAAGACAGAACACCTGAAGCATTATAACTCACTACAGAAAATTATTTCAAATTAATTAACCAAGACGTAAATGAGCAATTGAACTGTTCGCTGAATGGATGTTGTACAATCATGGTTACTTACAACTTTAGTGAATGCCTGCTAAATTCCTACTTTCAGAATTCCTCCGCCTCGTGCAAAAGAAAAATTAAATAATTTCTGAAATTACACCAAATGGACAACGCATCGCATTCGAGCGCTCTCAGTTTAATAATATTTTGTATGCGAACTATTCCTTAGTAGCTATGTATACCAACACACATATCTTCTCTTTGTTTTTATTCGTATGAATGATAAACGAAATATTATAGTTTATACGTAAAATATACGTAAAAGTTTAATTGAAACAAAAACAAGTAACTTTTATGTTAACAGAAATTTAAAAGCTTGTGATAGACATGTTTGGGGGACAACCACACTGTGCCCCATTTGCCTCAGCTCCTGGAGCACAATTTTAGACCCAACACTCCTTCATACCTTACACAAAGGACTTAGGATAGAGGAAAGATTCATTAAACATCGTCAAAAACATATCAACAGAGTAGGTATCTTGTTAAACTGGTATGCAATTTACCTTGTCCAATCAAATTGAATTTGGGAAAGGGGACTCACCACTACGTAAATTAAAACATTTCCATCACATCGGTTTTCCAAGTTTTAATTACTCTTTTCAGAAAAGTTTAGCTTTCAACAATTACTCTCGGAAATGTGTACAAAATCTCCACATAGATAAATCTGGATAACAGTAATTTTTCTCTGCTCATCAATACTTTTGATCTTCAAGACAATCTCCTTAAAACTCCAATATACACCATTTACTAACTACTTGTTACATAACTTCATACTACACCCATTTGTATAAAAATTTACAGTATCAATACCCCACTCAAAAATTGCACTGGTAAAAATTTACTTTACAGCTTTTCCTTCTTTCTAAACTTCAGCATCACTACTTCAAGTATCCTTTTATACTCAAACCTATATTTCCTATTATGAACAATTTAAAAGAAACGTTTGAAAAACTCCTTTAATATCACTCTCCCTATTTTTCCTAGATATATAATTTGATTCCTAGGACCGGCCTAGTTCCTTTTAAAAGTGTACAATAAAAAAAAACACCTTGGGTTATTTATTTTCCTTTCACCTCACATGGCGAAATCACAAAATACCTTTCATAAAAGCCTACTTTTAAAATTATATAAACTTTATTTTGGAGAGTAACGCCCGCTGGAGTAATGACCTCTTGTTTCAACTTTTAATCTCACAAGAACTCACAATATCTCCACAGATTACTTCCCTAACAAAACTGTGAGACAATACCTAAATTTCTTGCTCGCCACCTTTCCATTTGAGCATACAACAAGTATCTCCACACAGTCACCTCTTGCAGATAGAGAGGGGGCCTGAGGAAATACTCCCTTCCGATACCGAAGTAGAGGCTGTACATCCTCACTACCACCACATACACATAACAAACTACACCAACTAGTTTTTGGTGGAGTAACAGGTCAGGGATATTCTCCCTACCACTAGGGCTTACTTTCCTCCACCCCAAGTATTCGATATTCAAACATCCACACCTCACAACCATCACAATACACCTATTTTCTAAATGTTAACAAAATAAGTCCACACAGTCACAATTCTCGTCACCTTCTTTCACGTTTTACCCAAAATCCCGGATCCACTTCTTGGAATACGAACTGTCTCCAACACTGTCCTGATAATCCGAGATCTCTCTTCAGAGTCACTAAGACAGTCATCAAGCCTTACCTTTTCCCGAACTTCTCTTCAAAATCCTTCTAAACTTTGCCAAAGATTCGAACAATCAAAACACCAAATGACGGGACAGCAATCCCCAAACCACACATTCTGTCTTCTCCATCTCTTCCCACATAGGCTAAAATATGGCCAAGTTCAAGTTTTCCCCTTTTCACAGGCTAAGTCCGGTGATTCGGGTCATAAGAGAAAATTATTTACAAGTCCAAACACTGCATTCACGCAGCCTAAGTTCTAAAACTCTAACTCTGCAGAGAAATATGTAAGTCCCAACATTGAGCTCTCAGCCTAAGTCCGAACACTAGCTCATCAGATAATTTACAAGTCCCTTTTATACGGAAATTTCGGCTAAGACCCTCATGCATTCATTTTGAAAATATCCTAAGTTCCTTTCTTCGCCGAATTACTCAAAGTCCAACAAACACCTGAGTGAAAAAATTCTAAGTCCTCTGTATACCTCCAGAGAAAAATTATATGTTCTACGAACTGCTGAAAAATAACTAGTCCATTTTATCACTCGCAAAACGACCAAGTACCAACCCTAACACAAATTCGGCTAAGTCCCGATGACTGTTAGACTTATCATCTCTTATTCTCTCAAACAAGTGCGCCACCTCCAGCTTCAGCTCCAGCGACCTATCGCTCTAAGCGGAACAACATCGCTTTCAAGCCCGGCCCTCAGCCGGCGCACACGTATTTATACTGCCAGACCTCCCTACTCCCGGACATCCCCTCCCCGGAGACCAGCACTCCAGTGCCATCTATACCGCTTTTTTCAACACCAGCGCTCTCTTTTTACAAACAATATTCATACTGGTGCGAAACTCATCCAATCAGCGGACAGAGCCACATGTTGCCCCTAATCTACTGCCAGCTGCAACCTGGCACACCTCTCTGCTGGGCAGGTACAAACGTCCAATCAGCGGACAGAGCCACATGTTGCCCTTAATCTACTGCCAGCTGCAACCTGGCACACCTCTCTACTGGGCAGGTACAAAGGTCCAATCAGCGGACAGAGCCACATGTTGCCCTAATCTACTGCCAGCTGCAACCTGGCACACCTCTCTGCTGGGCAGGTACAAACGTCCAATCAGCGGACAGAGCCACATGTTGCCCTAATCTACTGCCAGCTGCAACCTGGCACACCTCTCTGCTGGGCAGGTACAAACGTCCAATCAGCGGACAGAGCCACATGTTGCCTCTAATCTACTGCAAGCTGCAACCTGGCACACCTCTCTGCTGGGCAGGTACAAACGTCCAATCAGCGGACAGAGCCACATGTTGCCCCTAATCTACTGCCAGCTGCAACCTGGCACACCTCTCTGCTGGGCAGGTACAAACGTCCAATCAGCGGACAGAGCCACATGTTGCCCCTAATCTACTGCCAGCTGCAACCTGGCACACCTCTCTGCTGGGCAGGTACAAACGTCCAATCAGCGGAAGAGCCACATGTTGCCCTAATCTACTGCCAGCTGCAACCTGGCACACCTCTCTGCTGGGCAGGTACAAACGTCCAATCAGCGGACAGAGCCACATGTTGCCCTTAATCTACTGCCAGCTGCAACCTGGTACACCTCTCTGCTGGGCAGGTACAAACGTCCAATCAGCGGACAGAGCCACATGTTGCCCTAATCTACTGCCAGCTGCAACCTGGCACACCTCTCTGCTGGGCAGGTACAAACGTCCAATCAGCGGACAGAGCCACATGTTGCCCTAATCTACTGCCAGCTGCAACCTGGTACACCTCTCTGCTGGGCAGGTACAAACGTCCAATCAGCGGACAGAGCCACATGTTGCCCTAATCTACTGCCAGCTGCAACCTGGCACACCTCTCTGCTGGGCAGGTACAAACGTCCAATCAGCGGACAGAGCCACATGTTGCCCTAATATACTGCCAGCTGCAACCTGGTACACCTCTCTGCTGGGCAGGTACAAACGTCCAATCAGCGGACAGAGCCACATGTTGCCCTAATCTACTGCCAGCTGCAACCTGGCACACCTCTCTGCTGGGCAGGTACAAACGTCCAATCAGCGGACAGAGCCACATGTTGCCCTTAATCTACTGCCAGCTGCAACCTGGCACACCTCTCTGCTGGGCAGGTACAAACGTCCAATCAGCGGACAGAGCCACATGTTGCCCCTAATCTACTGCCAGCTGCAACCTGGCACACCTCTCTGCTGGGCAGGTACAAACGTCCAATCAGCGGACAGAGCCACATGTTGCCCTTAATCTACTGCCAGCTGCAACCTGGCACACCTCTCTGCTGGGCAGGTACAAACGTCCAATCAGCGGACAGAGCCACATGTTGCCCCTAATCTACTGCCAGCTGCAACCTGTCACACCTCTCTGCTGGGCAGGTACAAACGTCCAATCAGCGGACAGAGCCACATGTTGCCCTTAATCTACTGCCAGCTGCAACCTGGCACACCTCTCTGCTGGGCAGGTACAAACGTCCAATCAGCGGACAGAGCCACATGTTGCCCCTAATCTACTGCCAGCTGCAACCTGGCACACCTCTCTGCTGGGCAGGTACAAACGTCCACGGCAGACTGGCGTCACAGTACTGCAAAGACAAACATTTTCCACACAATATCTCAGCTATTTGTGACGGTAGGTCACTCCGTCACAACACATGTTATATGTGGAGTGATTTCCAAAGGTTTGAATAGTGCACCTTGGCAATCAGCGTTCTGACATCTTGCTGCACAGTGGCGCCATTTTGTTGGCGTGTGCGGTGAGATTTCGCGGTATAAGCGGTCGTTTCATCTATGTATACTCAACTACTCTATGTTGAAGCATATCGTTCCAGCCCACCCGAAGTACGGATGATGTAAGATATGAGGTCGGAAATAAGCTGCGGCGGAATGAAAACGAGGAAGGGAAAGGGAACACCCCGACAAAAAACCCCACACCACGGATCACACATCGGGCCTACCCCAGAGGAGGAAGGAGTATGTCTGAACTCTCAACTCCGTGGTTATTATCAGCAAAAAATTTGCATAAAATGTATATAAATATTTCACTCTTACAGTTGCATCCAATTGCAAAATGAAGTTTCGTAATAACTTTTTCTTTCGAGCTGCAAAACCAAACATACATTTATTATTATTTTAAAAATCTTCAGTACTTTCTGGTATATCACATATTGCAAAAATACGGACAGTTTTGAAGTACAAATTTAAAAACTGATAGTTTTTACACATTTGGTGCGATTATTCTCCAATACTGGCATCAAGCGAGAGTTTGACGCCCTTTGGTGAGCCCTTCACTTAGGACTGAACGAAGGCTCTTAGCTACAAGAAACCACGACACCAAGGTCGTACCAAAACGCAGAAAAACTCTCAAGGGAAAAATGGCAATTATATTGTAAAATTGTAAAATCACCAATGCAAACACACGAGTTTTCTGAAGCATAACCTTTGAATTTTGAATTAATTTTTATCCAAATCACACGTATACATAGTAACAAGTACCATATAAAAAGGAAAATTTCACAATGAAATTTCTACTATACATGCAAAATTCCAAACACTAGAAAATTGACTGGATATATATTTTGGTGTGTGTTTTTAAAAATTTAATTACCCTTAAAACGCTCTAATACTGATGCATTATTCAAAATACATACGAGCTTGATATAAAAATATTTCCTGCCTGCTGATAACATTACAATAAACAGCCTTTACAAATTCTCTTTTGAAAACAATGTCATATTCAAATATGGACTTTGGTTTTTTCAATTTTTCTCCATACTAACGACGTGCATTTAAAGACAACATATTTATTTTAAATGCATCGTTCTGACGAAATTACCAGATATCACAACGTTTTTGCTCAAATATTCGTATATTTTATCATACTGGCTTTCAAAACGACAACAGCCCATAAGGCAGAAACTTTTACTGTCTGGGCTTGAAAAGCAGCATTTTTTCTTTGGTGTAACAAATTATGTTACAAATCTACCAGGCGTTAACTTTAAATAAAACGGAACGCAGTATTTTATATTTTTGAACATTTTTGTTTCAAAATTAACATTTTTCTAAGTCCAAGACTACCAAGTATATGGACTACAAACCCATGCCTACAATTTTTTCCCTGGAGGCCTTAATTTCAGTTACTTAACTTATTTCCATTGTCGTGCAAGTCCCCAACAGCGGAGCGTCTCTGGAGACAGGTCGGCTATCGGGTCATATTTATATGAACACTTATTAGAGGGGAGAACACCCTACCACATTCTTTATTTGTACAGATTGTTCGAGAGACACATGACAACATTGCGGATATCCGGTACGTACAACGCACTCTACGTCTTCGAACAGCGAGGCGCGACTGGAGCGCTACGAAGCGGCAAGGCCTTGAACCACAGGCACTGGCTACCGCTAGTATGCTAAGTGCTTTCATACGTGTCACCACCGCCGTGCGTCGGAGCTTGCCATTTTGCAACACATATTCGTAAATTGTTCACCACTGCAAACGTCTGTTGCTTCAAGAAACGTAAATTCATGTTCCTTCACTATTCTTTAATATTAAATCAGTGTAGAATTAATTTCTAAGTTTAGTTCTGCTGTGAACCTTATTATGTCGTGAGACCGTTGACAGCCGAGTGA
This sequence comes from Dryococelus australis, assembly GCA_029891345.1. Taxonomy (NCBI): domain Eukaryota; kingdom Metazoa; phylum Arthropoda; class Insecta; order Phasmatodea; family Phasmatidae; genus Dryococelus; species Dryococelus australis. The sequence goes on from CM057001.1 coordinate 2,315,484, forward strand.
AGCCGGCGGGCAGGTATGTCTATGTGTAGCGGGGTAGTCAAGTCGGCGGCTCAGCTGATCACTTTTCCTAGCCACGTAGCGAATATGAGACACGATTGGGTCAAAAGTTCCTTATAGTTTTGACAAAAATGTTAATATAAAATCAAGTTTTAATTTTGTACTAAGCTTGTGCCCTATGCATCACGCGACGAAAGGTACTGAATGCAGTTAAAGATGTATATTTACTGTATTAGCAGCAAAGATTGTCAATACATATTTCTTCCCTGGTGAAAAATACAAAATGCCATTGTCCTAACAGACTTAAGTGAAGCTCAAGCTTTCACGTTTGCCATGTCGACATTATTATTTAATTTACAAAAACATGGGGACTTTTTTGAGTGAGGGGATTTGTTAATATATTGGTTTGAGTTGGATGGGGGGGGGGGGGGGGGAGAGAGAAAAATGTTTGTTCTTGAAGCAAGTGGTTAAAATTTTTTCATCGGCGCGATGTTAAGTGAACAGCGAAACTAAAACTGGAAGTAAAAACCCACGAGCTGTAATTGTCTCAACAAAATGAACTCTTAATTGTAATACCTGGGTAATTTGGCCCAGTTTATCATGGCGGCGCCAGCTTTACTCCCTGGTGACAGCTTAGTCGTTCCTGGGAGATAGTTTCTCCAGCAGCCATTATTACATACCAAAAATAATCTTAATAGTGAAGTCTCTCCCAGGTGAATGTGGTCGCGTGAAGGAATCCAAGATGACACAGCAATTGTGCCAGCCACGTAGTTACAAAGGGCCCCGCCTCCTCGAACCATATGTTTTCCATATGTATGGCCGAGAAGGGCGACACTACCACGTGCATTAAGTGGGCCATCGCCTCTACGCGCAAGTCTCTGAACCGACCTGCAGTGTTCTCGCCCTGCTACTTACCTATCGAACGTCTAGCGCTAACCCTATCTGTAGTTTTATTCGTGGAAAGCCTGTAGCAAGGTTCAGTCCAGGGCACAGGGATTCACCTAGAATATTATAAGCTTCAATAAATGATTCTGGCAATGATGTTTCATTGTTTATATTTCGCCAATTTTCTGTGACATTTTAAAAATCTGACGAAATATTTAATATCAGACTGTAAGGAACCATACTCAAAACATAATGAATACGGTCCGCTTGCACTGAGTAATTGACGTCTGAGGCCTAAAGGCGTGGGAGCGCTAGGGGCGACCGAGGCATAAGTATCAACTCTCTCATCGCCTCTACGCACAAAGCACTGAACTGGCATGCAGTCTTGCCATTGATAACGCGCCTCTATGAGACTTTCAGCGGAGAACCTAAATGTTATGACGCAATATTAAACACAAAGGTGTGGTGCACGCCCCTATTCCTTTTGTAATATTTTGTACCGAAATGTTCATACCTAATCATGAGCGTGAAAACACTCGTTTTAGCCATTATCACTATTACAAAAACCTGCTTTAGAGAAAAATGGAGGAAGTGAAAACTTACAGACGCGAAACTTTTTTTAAAATGTTATTCGTAAGTTGACCTCGCTCAGACACGTTGGGCGGTTTATTGATAAAACGTTTTGTGCAGGAGCTCTGCTCACCGCTTGGCGTGTTGCCTACCCAGGCGACCTGCCACCTTAACGACCTGCCACCTTAATCGGTTCCATGTTATCAGCTGTTCACGGTTCTGAAGCCTGGTCTGTTAAAGTGCTATTTCAGGGATATTCCTCCGCCTCATGCAGACTAAGTATAGATGGTTACACCAGAGGAGCAACTCACTCTGTGTAATAATATTTTGTATAAGGACTATTTCTTACTACGCATAGCCAATGTACCTATTTGTTCACTGTTTAAATGCATATTAATTATAAATGAAATATTATAACTTTACATAGAATATAAGCAAAAGTTCAATATAACAACAAACCAATGCACTTACATGTTGACACACACATAAGACGCTTGAAACACTTGATATATTTAGGGACCAACAAACACGTAATACGTGGCATGATTTTTCTAAGGTTTGATTTAAAAAGCGTGAAGAAACCGCGACTAGACTATATATAAAAGTATATGTACTGTGGGCGGCGTGCTCTATATGTTTGGGGTCGAGTGCGTACCGATGAGCATGTTTAATTTATTTTTCTCTTCTTCCTCCTAACCTCTCTCCCCCCTCTCCACTCCACGGGCAGTTGGTTTCTTGGCCGGGCAGACAGCAAATGAAGCAATCTACTAGCGCTGAGGCGTGCGTCGCAACAAACCTCCTGGGTGGGCCCTGGCCGCCACTCTACCCGCCCGACGATGTTTGTTCTCTCTAACCCCCCCCCCCCCCTCGTGGAGCACTATCCGGGACAGCCAATCTGAGATCCACTTCCTTTACCCCTTTACATAAAGCAAGTTTGCCTAATTTACACCCCGCTTTTAAGACGGAGCTAATAGAGAATGAAAGGTCAATGCTTAATTATACAGATTGATGTGTAATGTTGACATAAATCCTTCTTGTAACAGCACTTTAAACGAAACCAATATTCGGTAAAAAATATACTATTGAAAATAATTACACATGAAATGACATTTTACAGCACAGAAGAAAAATTGTCCTAATTTCGTCCATCATTAAAATTATGTGAACGCTGTTCTATAAAATACGAAACTACTAATCATGAAAACGTAAGTAATAATTTACATGAATGAAGTGCTTTCGAACTAAATAATAAAAAATAAAAAAAGAAAGTAAAACAAAAAATATTAATTTTCTGCACTGAACAAAACAACATGAGCACCTCTTTAGGTCATTTGTAGCCATTAAGGCAAATATCTGAAATAAACTTTTGATCAGCTCCAGCACAATGTTCGTGGAACCAAGAATAACTTTCTCTATACCAGACTCATCTCTTTCCTTTCCTGTCTTTGGTATAAAACTTATGACAGTACGGAGCACTATCACTGTCTTCGCCACCCGTAGAAACAAGTCACTGCATTGTCTTCATCTTCATTCTCACTGCTACTGAAGAACATTATTTTCCATTTTGTCTTCCTTTCTGCTGAATTTGCCCATTCTTCTTGGCCCCCCCTGTAGATTTCTTCTTGATGCTCTTCAGCAGATCCTCTTTGAAGACGGCACAGTTTTACTAGCTTTGGAGGGCCGTGATTACACTACTCGCCTCCCGCCAAGGCGAACTGGGTTCAGTCCTCGATACAGTCGCTCACGGATATTTCTTTAATTTTTTTATACCTATTTGAGACGTTTGTGTAAGCTTTATGTGACAGCGACACTAGTGCTGCAAATTGGCAGTTACGTGAAGTGATGGCTGACTGATCGCGGTATTATTTTTGTGCTCAAATAGGGAGAGCCCCGAGAAAACTCGCCAAATAGTGGCACCGTCAGCCACGACGTTAATTAGTTAATTACTAACAACATTTCAGACTTATTGTGGTGAGTGTCTGTCTAGTAGAGCAAACAGATATTTCCTGGAAATGTATCACTGATCTAACCAGAAAGGCTTTGGCGCAAGAAACAATCATGTCTTCGTATAGATGGACGAGTGAATCTTAGCCCTTACATTCTATTTATCCACTGTAACGGACGATTTCATTTCCATGGTATAATGACGTTCTAAAAGTTTGGAGAATTAAAGGTTGTTATGTATATTGTAGTGGACATGGAAATACTTGGCACAGATAAATGCATCTATATATTGGTTAAATTCTTAAGTAAAAATAACAGTCGTGACTGGGTTCCTTGGCAATAATTCACATTGTTGTGTATGTATGTACAAATTCACAGAGATTTGTGTTTACAAAGTCACACAGATTTACTTATAACTTGGATAATATTTGCCACAGATAAATGCATCTATATATTGGTTAAATTCTTAAGTAAAAATAACAGTCGTGACTGGGTTCCTTGGCAATAATTCACATTGTTGTGTATGTATGTACAAATTCACAGAGATTTGTGTTTACAAAGTCACACAGATTTACTTATAACTTGGATAATATTTGCCACAGATAAATGCATCTATATATTGGTTAAATTCTTAAGTAAAAATAACAGTCGTGACTGGGTTCCTTGGCAATAATTCACATTGTTGTGTATGTATGTACAAATTCACAGAGATTTGTGTTTACAAAGTCACACAGATTTACTTATAACTTGGATAATATTTGGTACAGATAAATGCATCTATATATTGGTTAAATTCTTAAGTAAAAATAACAGTCGTGACTGGGTTCCTTGGCAATAATTCACATTGTTGTGTATGTATGTACAAATTCACAGAGATTTGTGTTTACAAAGTCACACAGATTTACTTATAACTTGGATAATATTTGGTATTTATTTTGGGTATTTGGTAATGCTTTTATTATTCCTAAAATATTGGCAATTTGAAGTTAATTTTATTGTATTTTACATTGCATCTCTTCAAAATATTGTCCACGCATTACGATTGACAGCGCCCAATTGTTGTGCAGAATCATCAATGGTTTTTGAGGAATATTGTTGGATGCTATAGCAACCAGTTTTCCGGAGCGATGGCAGAACTTCGTAAACCCATTTTGTAAACTTTTATTTTTGTTTTATCATCTCTTATTCTCAATTCATATACAATCACCCGCTACAAATAATAAGCAAAAAATTTCAAGTTGGTGTAATTCAGATACCATTTATAAAAAATTGTATCTAAAAAAATAAAGTGTGACAAATAGAAATTTGCCCCACTACAAATTTATTATTTTTCACTGTTAATATTTTCTAATCGCATGTTATGGGAAAACTCTCATATGTTTTAAAATACTAGGTTGAGATGTCCTACCGTGTTTCAAATGTCATCCTTTATGGGAGCTTTAAAGCGGAAGTTCCGTACCTGGAAAGAAGAAAATATTTCATGTACTTTGATTTAATATACTGGTTAAATATACACTCACACTTCACAATAACAGGAAACATGTTTCAAAACTGACCCGCCGGGACTGCAGCCCGGGTCTCCAAATGGGAGGTGAGTGGTCTAACCACTACACCACCGCGGCCCCTCTTTCCTGGACAATCGCAGGAAAGCTACTGTGGAAGGAAAAGCTGTTCACGGTAAACCGCAGAGCACTTTTGAAACACCTGCTTAAGATCTAATTGTATGCCCACTGTGTATTCTTCCGCCGTATATATAAAATGAACACTGCCATGGACTGATCATGCACACTATTTATGCGTCGGTCATACAAAAAAATAGTTATTATAAAAGTATTTGACAAATATGCTAATTCTTATATTTAGATACATATAAAAACCAGCAATCAAAAGAAATAATTTCAGTATTCACAAATGATTACCTAACAGGTTCCATTCAACGTTGAGATATGGATCTTCTACTTTGGTAACGAAGGATGGAAATGAATTCCATATCTTAACGTCGAATAAAAAATGTTAGGTAACCATTTGTGATAACTTAAATTATTTCTTTCCCTTTCTGATTTTTTAATGCATAAAAGTGCAAAAATGGGCAAATTTTTTAAATATTTACTCCTCTAATAATTTTACAGTTTCACTTGACCGATGAATGATGAGGCCCGTGGCAGTGTTAATTTTACATAAGGCGAAAGAGTACACACCGTGCATACAAGTAGATCTTAAGCAGGGCTTTCAAAAAGTGCTCATTTTACCGTGAACAGCATATATCAATGTTTATGAATACTACAAAAAGGTTTTTTTTTTTTAATTCGAAATTAGAATGGCCATAATTAAGGATTTAAATTATTAGTATTTTTTATTCTGAACTCTAAAAAAACTCTGAAATTAATTACATATTAAATCACACACCCCCCCGTCTTCTTAATGGACAGGGGGGAAAATCATGGCTCTTATAACGTGATTAGACCGGTTTTGTCCGAATTGGGGATGGAAAGTCACGTGGGTGAGCAACCCTTCAGTGTCGTCAGCCAGGATTGGCTAGACGACCCCTAGAAAGCGAGTTACGTAGGCACTCTTCTGCATGACCAAACGCTTTCTGTAAACGAAACACACATTGCACAAAATATACGATTTAAAATTCTCGCAATATCTTTTAAATTTTTGAAACTTGATTTGCAGTTTTATCAGACTATTGTTTACTCCCACAATTCCTACAGCAATAATAAATTCTTCACTACGTGTCTCAAAAATTTCCCCCTAAATTTATAGTTAAGATCTAAGAAAGCCGTCCGTAGGTTTTCATATGCAGGCAATTTTTCTTACACTTTTAATTCCTGGTATTTCCAGTTTGTTTATATTTTTTAAAAAGGAAACTCCAATAGCACCCCTAAACCAAAGAAGCTATTCACCTTAAACAGCGGCATAGGCATAACGACTGAACCTAGAAAGTTATAATTACGTCACGATATTAATTATGCCGAAATTTGGCAAAATCAATATTTTGATTCAAATACGAGTTTATAGTTTGGTTGTTACACCTGTAGGGGAAAATTATTTGTATCCATGAGCTTTGGCGGTTTCGAAGATGGGAGAGTAAGCGTAGGCGCATAAGGTCGTAAACGTTAAATGCCTGTAGCGCCACAATGGTTCGTAAAGCTAGCGAGAAAGTACATGGTTCCGGCAAGCTAATACTGTTCGTTGCTTTTCTGACCTATATACATTGCGTTCACTCCTTGTTCGTTGCTTCTCTGACCTATATACATTGCGTTCACTCCTTGTTCGTTGCTTCTCTGACCTATATACATTGCGTTCACTCCTTGTTCGTTGCTTCTCTGACCTATATACATTGCGTTCACTCCTTGTTCGTTGCTTCTCTGACCTATATACATTGCGTTCACTCCTTGTTCGTTGCTTCTCTGACCTATATACATTGCGTTCACTCCTTGTTCGTTGCTTCTCTGACCTATATACATTGCGTTCACTTCTTGTTCGTTGCTTCTCTGACCTATATACATTGCGTTCACTCCTTGTTCGTTGCTTCTCTGACCTATATACATTGCGTTCACTCCTTGTTCGTTGCTTCTCTGACCTATATACATTGCGTTCACTTCTTGTTCGTTGCTTCTCTGACCTATATACATTGCGTTCACTCCTTGTTCGTTGCTTCTCTGACCTATATACATTGCGTTCACTCCTTGTTCGTTGCTTCTCTGACCTATATACATTGCGTTCACTCCTTGTTCGTTGCTTCTCTGACCTATATACATTGCGTTCACTCCTTGTTCGTTGCTTCTCTGACCTATATACATTGCGTTCACTCCTTGTTCGTTGCTTCTCTGACCTATATACATTGCGTTCACTCCTTGTTCGTTGCTTCTCTGACCTATATACATTGCGTTCACTCCTTGTTCGTTGCTTCTCTGACCTATATACATTGCGTTCACTCCTTGTTCGTTGCTTCTCTGACCTATATACATTGCGTTCACTCATTGTTCGTTGCTTCTCTGACCTATATACATTGCGTTCACTTCTTGTTCGTTGCTTCTCTGACCTATATACATTGCGTTCACTCCTTGTTCGTTGCTTCTCTGACCTATATACATTGCGTTCACTCCTTGTTCGTTGCTTCTCTGACCTATATACATTGCGTTCACTCCTTGTTCGTTGCTTCTCTGACCTATATACATTGCGTTCACTCCTTGTTCGTTGCTTCTCTGACCTATATACATTGCGTTCACTCCTTGTTCGTTGCTTCTCTGACCTATATACATTGCGTTCACTCCTTGTTCGTTGCTTCTCTGACCTATATACATTGCGTTCACTCCTTGTTCGTTGCTTCTCTGACCTATATACATTGCGTTCACTCCTTGTTCGTTGCTTCTCTGACCTATATACATTGCGTTCACTCCTTGTTCGTTGCTTCTCTGACCTATATACATTGCGTTCACTCCTTGTTCGTTGCTTCTCTGACCTATACACATTGCGTTCACTCCTTGTTCGTTTTCTATGCACTTGGGTGGGGTTAAATTACGTTTCATGACGTGCTGCTGTGAAGGTTCCTCGATTGTGTATTAACGGCACTTAAGGGCCATGTTTCATCCGAACCATTAGGGAACATTCCAGAAAAGGGCGTAGCCCAAACAAGCATACGTTCAGCACACGGGGCAAGACGCAGCCTACAGGCAAAAATTGTTATAAGAACGTTAACGGGACATCTACGCCGTTTTGAAAATTGCAGTAGCGACCAAGCAGACTCTACCTAAACAAGCTACGCAGATAAAACACTTTTCATGGTAACCTGAGCACTTTCGGAAGCCCAGATTAAGAGCTACTTAACGTATGCACACAACATATTCTTACACCGTACGCAAAATAAACATTGGCGTGGGCCTGATCGCGTTCGCCATGCTTCTGTCAAGGAATGCTGTGAAATTATTAGGAAATGTAAGTATTTTACACATTTGCTAATTTTCTCACTTGCATGAATCAAAAAATCAGATGGAAAAAGCAATAATTTCAATATTCATAGCTGTATGCATAATATTTTAAATTCAACGTTAAAACATGGAACTACTTTAACTTCCATCGCTGCCAACTTCCCTGGATGTCCAGTGACAGTCAGTGTGCCCGTTAAAAATGCTTGCAGGTAGGAGCAGAGACATTTGTCAAAAGTTGATTCCAAAAGGGTTTACAGTGAACAGTCACTACTGAACAAACATGTACAAAACACAACAAAGGAAAATATTATTACACAATATGGGACAGCAGAAAAATTAAATCAATAAGCTTACAAAGTCTAACGCATTTACATTTAAAAATATAATAAATCAGAAATAATAAACACACTAGAGACTAACTCTAGCTGTACCTTGTGGTATTGGACTGGCATCCCGCCGCTGTCGCTGGATGGCAGGTGAATCACACAATTACTACCAGAAATAATGACATGAACGTATCAAGACTTGAGTATTTTAACCAAATTAGTGAGGAATCTTGGAATACAAACTACGAAACTGTACCGGCATTTCTCTGGATTTCAGATGCAAAATACATTTTCAGTAAGGACCCCCTCTCCCTCTTACATAACCAGTGCAGCCAACTGGAATCGAACCTACAACCTGCCGAATGCAAGGCAGGCTTACTCGGTGCATGTAGACTGTTCGAGGATTAATTGAGCGCATCTATACGGATATAATTTTCTTACAATTTCGTATAGTGCCGATATATATAAAAGAAACATTGCCACGTACCCTCTCATTCATGCGCGGGTATACGTAGATCTAATTACAAAATTTTTATAGGCTATTCACAGTAAATATATCACTTTTGAAAACCCTCTCTTTTGGAATAAAAGTGAATAAATATATTTTTTCTTAGCTTTAGACGTTAACTTCCGAGAGCGGTGAAATATACATACTGTGTTTATCACTTACATGGCAATATTCCTTGCAAACTGTGATTAAAGGATAAAAAAAATTTCTGAAAGAAAAAGTAACTAGAGCGTCAAAAGAGCTGACTTTACTGTGAACAGTATATTACGTATATATGTCACTAAAATACTTATTCTTATTCATACATGCATAAAATAAACATGAAATAAATACAACACATTAAACGTCACACTAGATCCAAGACATTAGGACATGTAACTAATTTTCCTACATCGTTGTCAAATTTACAGGGAGCAGGACAGTTTGTTTTATGCAACTACAGGCGGGTATTCCTTTTCAAATTATGTTTTTAAAAGCGGTAATTTAATGATAAATCACATATTTAGTGTGAGACTGCGAGTTGTCGACCGACACACTGCATGCACTGTGACACGACGCGGCGTAGCACCAGGCTGTGTCGCGCCGTGCAGCTCGACCACAGTGGCAGCATGGCGGAGTATATGTGCGCACGACGTGGATGGCGGGCGAGTCTTATCTGGTTCCGCGCAGCAGCTGCGCGGCGGCGGTAACAAATGACAGGCTACATGCTGCTACGAGAGCGGAGCACCAGGCTGTGTCGCGCCGTGCAGTTCTACCACAGTGGCAGCATGGCGGAGTAGATGTGCGCACGACGTGGATGGCGGGCGAGTCTTATCTGGTTCCGCGCAGCAGCTGCGCGGCGGCGGTAACAAATGACAGGCTACATGCTGCTACGAGAGCGGAGCACCAGGCTGTGTCGCGCCGTGCAGCTCTACCACAGTGGCAGCATGGCGGAGTATATGTGCGCACGACGTGGATGGCGGGCGAGTCTTGTCTGGTTCAGCGCGGCGGCGGTAACAAATGACAGGCTACATGCCGCTATGAGAGCGGAGCACCAGGCTGTGTCGCGCCGTGCAGCTCTACCACAGTGGCAGCATGGCGGAGTATATGTGCGCACGACGTGGATGGCGGGCGAGTCTTATCTGGTTCCGCGCAGCAGCGCGCGGCGGCGGTAACAAATGACAGGCTACATGCTGCTACGAGAGCGGAGCACCAGGCTGTGTCGCGCCGTGCAGCTCTACCACAGTGGCAGCATGGCGGAGTATATGTGCGCACGACGTGGATGGCGGGCGAGTCTTGTCTGGTTCAGCGCGGCGGCGGTAACAAATGACAGGCTACATGCCGCTATGAGAGCGGAGCACCAGGCTGTGTCGCGCCGTGCAGCTCTACCACAGTGGCAGCATGGCGGAGTATATGTGCGCACGACGTGGATGGCGGGCGAGTCTTATTGGTTCCGCGCAGCAGCTGCGCGGCGGCGGTAACAAATGACAGGCTACATGACTGCTACGAGAGCGGAGCACTAGGCTGTGTCGCGCCGTGCAGCTCTACCACAGTGGCAGCATGGCGGAGTATATGTGCGCACGACGTGGATGGCGGGCGAGTCTTGTCTGGTTAAAGCGCAGCAGCAGTAACAAATGACAGGCTACATGCTGCTACGAGAGCGGAGCACCAGGCTGTGTCGCGCCGTGCAGCTCTACCACAGTGGCAGCATGGCGGAGTATATGTGCGCACGACGTGGATGGCGGGCGAGTCTTGTCTGGTTCAGCGCGGCGGCGGTAACAAATGACAGGCTACATGCCGCTATGAGAGCGGAGGCACCAGGCTGTGTCGCGCCGTGCAGCTCTACCACAGTGGCCGCATGGCGGAGTATTATGTGTCGCACGACGTGGATGGCGGGCGAGTCTTGTCTGGTTCAGCGCAGCAGCAGTAACAAATGACAGGCTACATGCTGCTACGAGAGCGGAGCACCAGGCTGTGTCGCGCCGTGCAGCTCTACCACAGTGGCAGCATGGCGGAGTATATGTGCGCACGACGTGGATGGCGGGCGAGTCTTGTCTGGTTCAGCGCGGCGGCGGTAACAAATGACAGGCTACATGCCGCTATGAGAGCGGAGCACCAGGCTGTGTCGCGCCGTGCAGCTCTACCACAGTGGCAGCATGGCGGAGTATATGTGCGCACGACGTGGATGGCGGGCGAGTCTTATCTGGTTCGCCAGCAGTGCGCGGCGGCGGTAACAAATGACAGGCTACATGCTGCTACGAGAGCGGAGCACCAGGCTGTGTCGCGCCGTGCAGCTCTACCACAGTGGCAGCATGGCGGAGTATATGTGCGCACGACGTGGATGGCGGGCGAGTCTTGTCTGGTTCAGCGCGGCGGCGGTAACAAATGACAGGCTACATGCCGCTATGAGAGCGGAGCACCAGGCTGTGTCGCGCCGTGCAGCTCTACCACAGTGGCAGCATGGCGGAGTATATGTGCGCACGACGTGGATGGCGGGCGAGTCTTATCTGGTTCCGCGCAGCAGCTGCGCGGCGGCGGTAACAAATGACAGGCTACATGATGCTACGAGAGCGGAGCACTAGGCTGTGTCGCGCCGTGCAGCTCTACCACAGTGGCAGCATGGCGGAGTAGATGTGCGCACGACGTGGATGGCGGGCGAGTCTTATCTGGTTCCGGCAGCAGCTGCGCGGCGGCGGTAACAAATGACAGGCTACATGCTCGCTACGAGAGCGGAGCACCAGGCTGTGTCGCGCCGTGCAGCTCTACCACAGTGGCAGCATGGCGGAGTAATGTGCGCACGACGTGGATGGCGGGCGAGTCTTGTCTGGTTCGCGCGGCGCGCGTAGGTCGGCGCAATTGACGTAATTGTGTAGTTACTTAGCGCAGCTAGGCAGCGAAATGTAACCAGTAGTGTAGGTTGGCAAGAGGCGCACATTGGAGCGGCAGTGCATGGTTCGCTGCACGGGTCTGCGCGCTGTAGGCACTGTATGTAGATTCCTGACGCAGTCCGTGTATGGAAGCCTGTGAGTGTGCAGTGTTAACTACCGAAGTAGTGGAAAGTAAGTTGTTCGGACGTTTATTTTGGAGTATCCAGCATGTCAGAGGAACTTATAAAAGCTGTAAGGCCCCCTAGGATTCTGTATGATCCGTCAATCCCAGATCACTTGGAAGAGCAAAGCCAGGGATGAAATATGAGATAACATTGCAATAGAACTGGACTGAAAGATGGCGAGTAAATTCTATTGATCACCACTTTATTCGATTAGTACTGTATACACACATTGCTCTTAGTTCATTATTCTCATACAACGTATATTATATTGTTGACATCAGAAGAGCACAATAAATAAACACTGTTAATTTGAACAATAAACGGGTAATTGTTATGTTAGTATATAATGATTACTCAGGACATACATTTTTGATTGTGTATGAAATAATGCATAGCGAAATATACAAATAAACAAATATGATTTGTAATACACAAATATGTATCAATATTTGCCACGCAAAACACTTTCACGTAGCCAAGGGACAGCTCCCGAAGTATTGAAGTAGCAGGTAAAGTTCTCTCTCACGTGGAAAGAGTTTGTAGTGGGTCTCACAGTTTGTGATAACAAGAGCAACAAATGGTATGCAGGCATCTCTTCTGTGTTATCATCACGTGCCTCACAAGACGTGGTATGCACTCGTGAATAGTTATGCAAAACACAACCCGCCTTAACAGTAGAATCTATGGTCTCAAGCATTATCTTGAATGGTTTCCAAAAACTCGGAATTGTGAAGCCATGATTCCGAAAGCACATTCTACTCTTTGGCGCGCCCTAGAAAGTCTATAATTAAATACTTTATTGTCCATATTGCCAGTAACTCTACATCTTGGATAAGGTCGCATTAGATTGTCCATCAAGAGAAACGCCTCATCACCAACAAATACGTACGATAGTAAATCTGTAAATCCAGAACATTCTGCAGATGGTAGAATGGGCGAAGTCTTGCAATGTAGTGCATCTACTAAAACACAGCTACGAAAAATGGTGCTGTCATTTAAGCGACCATACGAACCCACATCTATAAAAGTGAATTTATAGTTCGCATCAACAGTAGCCATCAAAACTGTGGAGACAGTGTCTTTGTAATATAAAAAAACGCAGAACCTGCGATCGGCACGTTTTTCATGCGATATGTTTGCCCTCCACAGATCCAGTACAGTGCGGAAATTGCCAATTTTGCTTGAACTCCTGCGCAGCTCTCTCGCAAGTGTGAACTGTTGATTGAGGTAAATAAATTGGTTGCATACAATTCCATACCGCAGCAGATACTTGATTCACCATTTTTGATGCCGGCTGATCTCCCATTCTGTAACTGTAAGCAAGACTCCTGTAGGAGTTCCCACTAACAAGGTACCTGAAAAAGGGCAACATTACCTGTAGAATAATTCCATGTGAATACAAACGAAATCAAATATATCCGAGGAGGTAGGATGGAAGCTATTTTCTAATTGGAAAAGAAACTGTGTTCCTGAAAGGGTGAACATTATCATACGAATTCCCAATATGTGGGACTAATGTTCACGAATACCTATACACTAAGACGCACTGTGCTGTGAATCAATTAAACGAAAATGTTTCCATCCTGTCACTTTCGGGTCAAATATATTGTGTTCAGACATATCTACAATTGGACTTGTCAACGAGCGAGCATGACGAGGACACGTGCTAATCCAATCGAAAAGAAATGTATATTCAACAAACCATTGAGAAATTCCCAAGAGAGCGCGATAAACACGCCAATCGGCATTTATTGTTTGTACACATATTTCATTTAAGATATGCAAAGATGAAAGAAATTTTCCATGCAAAACCATTCATGTAACATTCCGTGCATATTCTAAACTAATTTGAAAGGTTTTCTTTGTAATACAGTTCAGACATAGGACATTTGTGCGGGCGCGGGCCATAACGTGACTGTGTCCCGTGCATCAGTCACCATTTAAATGTCCTGGAGCATGTCGGTGGACAAGACCTATTGTAGACACAACTTTATCATGCAGTATTTCTGTAGGCTTTTGGAATCAATATCAAGCACATATGGAACGCATGGATGGACAGTGGGAATACGACATGAATAGATTTAAGATTTGAAGTCGCGCTTCATCTGGCTCTGAATCGTCTTATTGAATATTTCATCTTGAACACCTATACATTACTACTTTAGCACGAAGTTTATTTTGTAACACTTAGAACCGCTGTTTTGTGACCACGTAAAATAAAATATATTAATTAATCTAGGAACTTTTGTTATCACGTATTTTACACTTGTCTGATGTGCGTCGTCAGTGCACTCAGAATAGCCAACTTAATATTAACTTTTGTTCTTTCGTGCATTCGCAGATACAGGATTTTGTAAACGGCACTTTGTTTGTTTCGTATACGTCAAGTTGTCACTCTCTGACTGTCAAAATCTTGCCAATTTATATGAGATAGACAATACAGGTGTTGCCAATGAAATAAACGATATCATTCGTTAGAAGATGTGATCATAAAAAAGAAATGGTTATCGGAGAGTCCCTACACGAAAAACGTTAATGTCTCTACATTAATTCAGGAAGCTATGGAAAAACATAATGAGCGAATACATGAAAGAAGGCAACTTGGGCAAGAAGTTTATGGAAGTATGACTAAAGAGAAAGATGCATTGTATCAGTTTTTCCTGTCTACGTATAATTCAACTTCCAAACTGCCACAACAGTCACAATTTGTTATGAGCAGAAAGCTTTTCGAGGCTGTATCTGCAGAAGAAGAAGCATCTCCTACCACCATGTCAACAGTAAGTGTACCAGGAACTTCTTCTAGTTCTCCCCCAAGTGTATGTACAGTGAATACGCGCAGCAATATAACTTCGCTGTGAGATGTGAAGCTGATATCCATAATATCCCTTTTTCTGGCCATGCAGTACAGTCCAGGTTGTTTTACGTTTTCTTATATACACATGCGGAATTATTGTTGCAATTAGCCTACGTTTGTTAAGTCCATATCACTTCAACCTTAAAAATATATTAAATGCGTTTCATTCTGTATTAATATTTGTTTTATTATTAGTCACGCCATTGCATAAAATCAGTCAAAATGTGTACTACATAGGTTTTTGCAGCATTATGTAATGTTACGTACACATTCTCTTAATTTAATGATATACTATTTTATTTTACTATATGATCTTACCTTAAGAAAACGGCTAGTTTCTCTCTGGTACAAATTGGTTTTTGTGCGTTGCAGCCCTCTGAACTGATCTCTTCTTCAATCATACCATGCGCTTCCTCGAATTGGTGTCTAGTAAGACGACAGTATTTTCTGAATCTCGAATCGGATAATTCATTTGTTAAGACAAACTCTCCATGTGTACCTCTCTTTTCCATATATTCACTACGCCAAAATCATTTTCTTATTCTGCGATTATCATACAGTAGCTTTACGGTTTCCATTTCGAAATCTGAATCTGATTCCGAACTGAAATCTAAGAGCAATCGTGCATTCCTCATGCCTACCGCGCCTATAGTGGCTCTTCAGTGTGAATGTGGAGCAGGCCTCAACTACACTGCACTATGCTGCGTCACACGAAGCACATCCTGAGCACCAATGTGCGCTTGGCCTAACAAATCACGGGCTAAATGCTGCCACGAGGGCGGAGCAACGCTTCACGGCGACAAAATAATATATAATTACATTCCAGTCGGAATTATTTCACTGCCAGACGTCCTTTCCGAACGTATAGTATCTAGGGTGAAGGATATTTACGGGAGATTATCTTCGCAAGTGAGACATAAATTAATGAAATTAATAAATATAATAAAATACTTACATAATATTTGGCAACAAAATTTGAAGGCGAACCACATGCACCAAATTTTGCTATTAAATAAATTAGATCAATTTATTTTTAGTGCGTTTGAAAATGTGCCACACTGACAAAGTTTCTTATTTGACGTAGTTAATCTTCTACTTAAGCATAATTTATTTCAAACCGGGATATTGCTGTTGTTATTGTGGGGCAATTACATGAAGGACTATTAAGATCCTGGTAATTTGATTTTGCACCTGAATATGAAAATTTGTTATAGTTATTATTTTACATATTTTGGGGCGATAAAAATGATTTCCTTTAAATTTGCTACTACTTCGTTTTTTGTGCCATTCCAGCAGTATTAATCTCTTGATAGACTATATAAATAAATTATTTCAACACTCTTTATTTGTTTTCCAGTTATTGGCCATTTTAAATTGTACTGGAGTCGAGGAATAGCCGTTTTTTTTTTTGTGGGCACTATTCTCATTGGCTGAACTTGTCAAATATAAAATGTAAAATATCTGATGGAAACTGGAGCCACCCATATTTAACAAACAAAAACGGCAGCGTTTATGAAGTTTCAGTGACGTCATGATTTTCCAACTTATCTGACCAAATAATTTGGATATAGTCCGACTGGAAAAGTGACAGCTTGACGTGGTTTTCGAGCCGCGAGGGCTATAACAGAGATCCAGGTTGTGTCCCTGCTATGGAGATGTAAATTACTATACATCGATAAACATCATTAATACTCCCTTCCGACCTGCGGCCGATAAGAGGGTTTGGGGGCGGCAAAGAGGGGGTGAAAAGGGCAGGCGGGGGCGTAGAGTATCCGACAATAGCCTGCTAGAGAGGGTTAGGGGGGGGGCAATGGAGAGCAGTGTCAACACGCACATCAAACAGAGGTCACTGGGGCTCGAGACCCCTGGCCAGCGCAAACAAGTGAATTCGATTATGGGCTGCTGTCAATAAGCCTACCAGCCGACTGCCATACAGCTTGCCTGCCTCCCCGGACCACACCCACGAGGCTAAGAGCACACATGCGTTTGTTATTTCGAGAGGAGATCGGCAGGCCAGGCCGCTGGAGTGGTGAGCCTGTAGCAGAGGTCGCCCGCCTCTCGTGCTCTTCACGGTGAAGCATCCCCACTTTCAAGACATCTTTATTTCCATCTACGCAACTACGCTAACCAAAGCTTAGCATAAGGTAAGAAAAACTGCGACATTTCCTATTCATGACTAGGAAAGGCCTCTCAATGCGCGAATTCCCAAAACATAAAATCGAGAAAATAATTTGCACTAATTAATACACTTACTGTATGATATAAGAGTTAAATTTATTGTTAGGATAATCGAATGGTGATACGACTAACTATAAAATGCAACAATAATTAATACAGTCTACAGTTTCCAATTCGAAAATTACCAACTTAAAAAAATAAGAATGTAAACCACAATCAATAAATAAGGCGAAATTATTGTCTTAATAAACATATATCCACAAATCCACGATACTGAAATTTATACCTATACCGTTAAAGATGAAGGCCTTTTTCAACAAAATTTATTAATATGAACTTTTAAGAAAAGAACATTCTGTTAAAACTAAGAATTTTTTTTTTTTTGTTTTTAACTTTGCTATTATAGAGTTTTGTACTATACAATTTTATAACGAAATTTTTAAAAAAATAATTTTGATATATTTACGAGTTCTGCACGTTATAGTTCTAAAAACAGTCAACCAACAACATTTTATTAGAAAACTATATGCTGTATCAACTGCTGTTGTGATAGTTGTGTTAATTCAAATATACAGTCAATAAAAAAAGTAAATCTAATCGAAATATATATGACGATCAAATTCAGTTCTGCATCTAGTATTTCAGAAATTCACACATGGCGATATATTTCCATAGCTCTAAATATACTGCACTAATGTTTGGCTGAAAAGGAAAGTTAAACCACAGGAAGATGAACGACTTGTAAGACCCATCTCTGGGGTGAACCGAACGATATAACGCGAATCTGAAACCAAACGCGTGATCAAACATTGTGAGTGTGTATGTGGTAGATGAGATAACAATTATCAAGCTCTCTGCAACTTCGCGCCTTTATTTATAACTTTATTAATCAATACACTGTACGTAGGTAGAGATAATCTGTTCAGCTCATACAAGCAAAATTTAGTTCACAATTCTAGCGACAGTTCGTAGATAAGTGCAACAGTGTCACAACAAACACTGGCCTTATTTGATATAATTTCAACTGTGTGGTGCCATGACACTAAGAATATGGACAACAGTGCATGTCCGACTAAAGTTTTCTGTTCGCCAAACAAGAAATGTAATGTTTCCGTGCAACAGAAACTCGTGCATGTATACCAGATAAGGGAAAATACAAGTCTTGGGAGCGTTGCACCGGAACTGGGCTGTCAGCATCTACAGCAGTTAGGCTGCTTCGAACTTAGTCAGAGTTAACTTATCAAAGCGACACTGCCTCTCTCTGACTTCTAATAGTAAACAATGCCTCCAGCTATGTTGGTAGCGATGCACATCGCATTAAATCGTGTATTGTCATGGGCACTCAAAATATTTTATATTACATGTTTTCTATATTATATTTTAAAGTAAGCACTGGCATATTATAGGCTGTTGAGGGTAAACTGAGCACTTTTGAAATCCCTGCTTAAGATCTACTTGTATGAACATTGTATGTTCTTCCATCACACGTAGATTTAATATTTCCATGGGTGTGAACACATTATTCGTACGTCGGTCAAGTGAAACTTCAAAATAATTAGAAAATTACATATTTTCGACAATTGTTAATTGATATGCAATAAAATATAACGCAAAATAAATAATTTCAGTATTCACAAATGTTAACACTTTTAATTCAACGTTTATGCATGGAACTATTTCCCTTCAGAGGTTGGCAACTTGAAGTGCACGCCAGTCACAGTGTGTCCGGTGAACTACAGGTATGCAGGTACGCGCAGTGATATATTTCAAAAGATGATTTCAAAAGTGCTCACTTTACTGTCAATGAGCTTAATAAACATCATGCATGGAACTATTTCCCTTCAGAGGTTGGCAACTTGAAGTGCACGTCAGTCACAGTGTGTCCGGTGAACTACAGGTATGCAGGTACGCGCAGTGATATATTTCAAAAGATGATTTCAAAAGTGCTCACTTTACCGTCAATGACCTTAATAAACATCATATACGCTGGCTCCGTACTACCTCCGGCGCTGTGGCGGTCACCTTCTTCTCATCTCCTCTCCACTCAGATAAACTAGCTCGCCGTTACGTCTCCCAGAAGAATGATTGACAGGCGATCTGGCTGGTGTCACAGCCCCTCCCTCTCTTCCACCCCCCTGCAGGGGGATTCGACGACTTGGGAGGATGAGGGAGAATATCCGGGGAAACCGTTTGCCCGCCGCAACGAGGCATTTGGAGGATAGTCTGGACCAGAGGATTCCGTCTTTGTGGTAACCCTCTGGCTGAAGTGAGGCAATGTGGACAATTCTGGTGCAGCAAGGAACATCAGCAGTGAGTGCGAGGCGGTGGCAAACAAATGTTGCGCATTAAAGGTGGACGAGATGGCATGGTACTCGACGACGGACCACTGTGCATCAGGGTATTTTCCACGGTTCGGGAGCGAATCACTATAAGAAATTGTTCGTAAATTTGCCACAACATTTTATACGCGTGTTAATAAAGCATGTCGTGTGGTAAACCCGTTATACAATACATCCATCATACTGTTCAAACATTTGTTAAGGAAAATAATCAAATGCGTATGAACTTTGTTTTTAACTTCGGGCTCATTTGTGAGGTTTATACATTGAATATGAACAAAACAACCCCCCCCCCCCTCCTTTTTATTCTAACCCAACCACCGAGTATTTACGTAGAGTAACTACGTACTCGTATTTCCGATGCCGAGCATAAAATGTGCTCTCACGGGAATCCAGTCAGTGACGTAATGGTTTCAATGCAGGGGTAGGGGTTCCATCACTAAGCATTTCTAACATCCTCGCTGTGAATCAGAGTATTATCCGCATGTTTTTAAAGGTCACGATCAATACATTAGAGAATATTATTTTTTAAGAGATGGCAATAAAAATGAAACAAAAATCTGTGTGTTTGTACACACACGCACGCACATTATATATATATATATATATATATATATATATATATATATATATATATATATATATATATATAAACATGGGGCCAGTAAACAGGAGGTACTGTAAATTAAAGAATAAAACTGAGAAAGTAATAACATTTTTAAACTAATTTATACCTGGTAAAAACCATTCTAATAAATATTATTAGATAACTTCAATTAAAATAGAGTTGCACCGTGCTTCCTCCCAATGATTTTCCTTCTGCCTTAGAAGAAAGATGCGCACGTCGGAAGAGAAACCTACTCCTCAGTATTTATTCACGAACACTCCCTTCCTTGCCGGCTGAAGCGGGAGGGTTGGGCTGGAGAAATGTACCACCACAATGCGGCAGAATTAGAAGGAAGTCTCGGAAATGCCAATTCCACACGCCTCCCTTCAAGAGGGGACGCAACCCTCTCGCCCTCTCCGCCTCTTTTTATCGGCGCCCACACGTGGTATCGATATAAACCTTCCCCCTGCATCTTTAAAAGATGTCACGTGCTGGTCTTTGCTTGGGGCCTCCATCTGCAACCATCCTGTTGCGGGGCGCCATACTCTGTCCACTGCTTGGCAACCGTGCTCTGCTACCATCCAGCCATTCGACATCACGGCGAAACTATACATCTATATATATATATATCGTTTATGGTACGATATTTTTTTAATATCATAACTGTAATATGCTAGAGCAACAATAATATCTAATGACGTTAAAGATATTGTAATGAGAGATTTGGAGAGTGTTTAATAGTGTATTTAAATTCCTCACGGGTTAAAGAAACTGGAAACAGATCAGCGATGCAATGCAAGGGCAGGGGTGAAGAAAGCACTCTGAGAAAACCCGCTGGCCATTGGCAACGTCTACTATGTTTCTCACATGCGAAAATTGGAAGTGACCATGCCAGGAATCGAACCAATCTGGTAGGAGTGAGTGAAGAGATTTGGGCAGCTCTTAACAGCAAGGTCTTGAGAACCGATGACGGTGAAACGAGGTAATTATGGAGCGGCGCCAGAATGCAAGGACGGGGGAAACGGGAGATCCCCAAGAAAACCCGCCAACCAGCGGCATCGTCCGGCATGATTCCCACTAGCGAAAATCTGGGAGTGACCCAGCCGGGGATTGAACCTGGTTCGCCTTGGTGGGAGGCGAGCAGGCTAGCCACACTATCATTACTAGCTCGCGACATTTAATATCTGGTATGTTCTGACCGGGACACAATTACGTTGTTGATGTTATTCCTACACTGGGTATTGTCCATTTCATATAAGTGGTCTCAGATTTGATAGACAATGTGACCAACCTACCCATTATGTAAACTGTAAATGCTCTCGCTCCTACAGTATTGTATCAGCTGATGAACTGCTTCGGGATCCGTGTTGTTAGGTTGGCTATTTTGATGACGGTTTGGGAAGAAAATAGTATTCGGAACTAAAAGTTGTAATTTAAAATATTAGTTATACTTACAGCATTTATAGTTTACATTATATTTCTAAAGCAATATTAAATTTTCTTGGCAATTAGTAACGGGACTTAAAAAACACGTTCAGCATTTATGACATAGTATGTCGACATACACGAACAGTAAACGTTTCCAGCCAATGGCTAGCCATGTTTATATTCCCAGCCCCGTGAAGGCAGATGTGCGTGCGCTTTTTTTCTCATCGTGTTTATCATACGAATATCTTATTGGTGTCGTCGGAATATTTACTCGGTAGTTAATTATTTTTATTTTCTTTTTCCAAACATAGTTGGTTGTAGATACCGTTGTAGTGCGTTTTGTTGAGCGAAATGTAATATTAATCGGCACGTCGTTAAAACTGCTCGTTCCGCCATTTTCCTAATCACCTTCCACAATGAAGTAACACGAATATCATTTTCGTATGTAAGTTTAAGTTTGTTTGTATCAGGAAACGTGTGCAGTGTTGATTTTTCTGAATGATTTTGCAAATAAATTATTTAATGCTAGTGACGAACAAACGTTATTTTGGTGAAGTAAACCGTTAATATAATTATTGAAATGCACGTGGCCTGAAAAATGCCACACTTTTGACACTTGTGTAGTGAGTGAATAATATTTGTTTGTTTACATCGTAAATTCGAGTGTTAGGTTAACTTCGGTCAAAGTGTGTGCGTGTATATATTGCTGCATCTGTACGAATACAAACAGCGACGTATGTATCACGTTTTGTATTTTCAGTAAAGTTATCATTTTCGAAGTTAAATAATTTAAATGTTATTTCCATACGAGCAAAATTTTCCACTGCACCATCAAAACAATATGCAACTGAACATGCCACACACTCATGCCGGTGTCACATAGCCCCGACCAACACAGCACGACACGACCAAAAACGCATCCACGACATATTTAAATGTGACCAGTTACTTGAATTTACAGCACGACAAACACCATGCTCTCGGCATTTAAAGTAACTATTTAGAAGGCGCTGATAGGCTACGTTAGTCTCAAAAGCAAAGACGGAAATTGTAATGCATAATGATGACAAATCGGTATCGCTAATGCATACAAAAGTAAAATTATTATTTTTAAGAGTTAGATACAGTAGTTTTCAATAATATTTTATTTTAAGCCGCGTACTTACCATTGCAGGGGAAGCATGCAATACAATTTCATTTTGCAATGTTGTACATTCTGTTCATCGTGCAGCACGACACGATGAAGAATAGAAATCATTTCTAATCCAAAATTGCTGATC
Organism: Dryococelus australis; assembly: GCA_029891345.1. Lineage (NCBI taxonomy): Eukaryota > Metazoa > Arthropoda > Insecta > Phasmatodea > Phasmatidae > Dryococelus > Dryococelus australis. The sequence continues at coordinate 2,338,365 of CM057001.1, forward strand.
GGACGACAGAATCGGTCGGGCTTAAGACGACTTATCTTGTGTTTCATTGGCTGTTGGCCGTCTTGTCGTGCGCATTGTGTCTATGTGATTCCAGCATCGTAAGAACATCAAAATAATTGTCTCACGAAAGACGATAAACTAAAGCCCCCCCGCAGGGTTACCTTTTTCCTTTTCCCCTCGAAATAGAATAAATATGATACTTTAATTGTACCCACATTTCATTGCTATGGACATATCTCTGTGTTATTATTTATTGAAATTCTAACACTCTGGTTCTGGAGGGTTTCAAAATGTAAAGCTTACTGGCCATACAAAATTGTAAGTTGTATCACTTTATTTTTTTAGAACGTATATGAAATTTGTCAAGCTTGTTATGCAGGGATACTTGTTAGCAAATTAATTGAAAGGTTTTTTCCTGTTTTTAAAGGCTGTATTTGAAAGTAACATAATGGCATGTAGGTTTCAACGTTGGAGTCTTTCATAAACTTTCTGAGCATTTTTATTCAGCAAATTAAAAGGGCTCATATGTTTTTAACATACTTTGTTAAGAATATTTTAAGAGTCGGAAGAATAATTCACATATACAGAATTTACATTGGAAAGACAACTTTTCGATATCAAGTAAATTACAACATGCTTATCAAACAAAATTCTGACAATTTAAGCACCCAACGAAGGTGCTCCAACATCATAAAGAAGTGTCTCATGCACCAGCAGGAACTGCGATATCCCAAAATTTATCGCTACGAAAAATTAACTTTATCATGTCTTCGATCTTGGGTAGGTGGAGCATCATTTTAGTGTGTAAGTAACATGTTAGTTTGATATATTGTTGCTGTAGGTCACATCTGCTTCTCTAGAGCGCTTTGTAACATCTCTGAACTGAAATACAGTTTTTCATTAGTTACCCGAGTACAAGCCTAGGACTGTATTCTCAATATTGAGGAGGGATGTTGTGCGACTGACTTCAGTGTAAATATCAACACTGAGTTAGTCAGAAATAAGTTTTTATTCACAGCATGATAATCTGAACACATAGGTATTTGAGAAAAGTTATTAAAGTATTTCGTATGTAGACCTGCAGTACTTAACATTTGAGTTATTAAATGAGAGTTACTAAAATTACTGAAATTAAGTAACATTTGCTTAAATATTATTTTGGCTACCTACATACTTAATCACCCTGAGAATTATAACCACCATAAAAGTATCAGGCTGTACAGAGTTTGTTGTCATATCATACCACAAAGCTGAATTATGTACTTTTAATGGCATAGTAGGCATAGCCTGTATGTAAGAATGTATACTGTCTTTGAAAATAAGGTGCGAGAGGGGGAGGGCGGTATTTCAGTATTTGTGCATTCCTAGGGGGGTGTGGGGGTGGTGTTTGGTGTTCGTAAAAACCATGCAAAAATTTTATGTTTACAAGAACTTTCCTCAGGTAAGTGTGACAAGATTAGTTGTCATTAATATATCTCGAGTACAGTATATTAAAAACAGTAAAATATCTTATTAATATGACAGTCAAAATACAATTTCATTTTCGTGCATCCTGGTTACAAATTTATTGGAAGCTAAAAAAATTATAAATTTATAGATTTATTACATGGGCTGTTAGTTATTTATATAGAATATTTATAAATGAAAAAAAAAAAAATGGGATTGTTGCCAACCTGCAACTGTTTGAATAGCCCTTCACAGTTTGTAAAAGTCATTTGGGAGGAGGCACATGCAGTTTGTTTACAAAAACACGCAGTCGCATGGTGTTTGTTTGCAAACAGTCACCTTCAATGACAGTTCAGCTGTGGCGGGAGGATACATAGCCAGCCACCCAGATGCCATTGGTACTACTTTCCTAGAACTGTCAAAATTTGAGACCACATATATGAAATGGACTATAGAGAGAAATGACACCCAGTTCTAGTCATAAGTGTGCATCTGCTAGCTTGAAATGTCAATGATCTAATATTGTTTTAGGCTTTACCTCTGAGAATAGAATTACTGTAAGCCAACCTTAAACAAAAACTATGATAGTACAATGACGTCATAGTCTAATTTTTCAGTATGATGTGTGAATCGTATACTGTCGAGAAAGAACCGAATGTCATTATTGTTCATAGTAAGTTTGATTCTACAAATTTAATATAATATTTTCCTACATTTTCTTTATCTTCTTTAGGGCGGAAACGTTTTCTTTCCTCCAATCATGAAATCTTCATGAATAGCCATGTCCAATGCCCTTCCTTTGCAGTAACAGGCGAAAATGATAAGCATGATTACCTGTTACAAAAAAACAGCACTGAAAATCGTTGCACCCCAATCAGCAATTCTTATTTTGTGATCCAATATATCCTACATATTTTTTTAATTCATTATAAAAACCAGAACTCTTTTTTCATTTTTAATTTTTAATTTTACAAAACAAGCAGATGCGTTAGTTGGAAAAAATTTTGGGGCCTACGTTTAATATGGTAGCAGAACAAAATAATAATTTTTTTTACGCTTATAGTGAGATTTAAGTTAAAAAAAAAACTTCTTGTACGACAAAACATCGCATTCTTTACATAGTGATTACAAGGAATGCCAGAGAAGTAAAAGGGAAGTCATATTTGAACAATATACAATAATGTGTTTATTACTAAAACAGTTATTGCCAAAAAAAGTAATAAAGCGAATTAATAGCATTCACGAGCTGATTATGTAACATGAGCTGTGACGACAGCAATCTAATAAGACTGCTATAACTACATATGGTGTACGGTAAGTACTTAGTGACTAACAATTATATATAATCGATATGTATGAAAAAAACTGTACCATTACGTACATCTTTTTCGTTACACATTATTATATGACGTTGGTATCTGTGTTCTACGACTGTTACAGACTTATGTTTGTTATTACTGGATTCCAAGCATGACATTCTTGAGGTTTTAGTACAACAAGGTTGTATATGTTACTCTACTGCAATCAAATTACATAACCTTTAATTTAAAAAAAATAGTTTATTAATGCAATTTTTTTGGTGTGTATACCAGTAAATTTTAGACTAAAAAATGCATCAACAATTGGAATTTTTTTGAGCGTTGTGAGAAAACTTCACAACTCACTATTATACCTTATTTTCTAACAAGAAACACTTTTTGTTGCAAACACAGGGAATATATTTTACGGTGGACTACGTGTATATTCCGCGGACTTTTAGACCTCAGCTTACAGAAAGGTCCTCCAGGGGCAATAGGGAATACAATCAATATTCCAAGTGCAAACATTTTCAGGTTTCGGAACACGGTTTTGAAAAGGTGGCGAGTGAAGGAGGTAGAAGGAGGTGGTCATGGGAGGGGGGTGGCAGGTCGTACATAGCGGCCACTTCCCGGCAGTCTTGCCAACTCTCCCCACCCTCTTTCCCAACCCACTTTGCGGGGTCCTTCGGCAGTCGATTCGGGCATCTGCCGATAACAGCGGGATGGTGCAGCGACTCGACATATTCTCGATACGTGCACCTCGCCACTTCCTTGGCCTCCCCCGAGGGATGGCAGCGACACTAGACTTCCTACCACTTTCCACACCCCTGTCGTTCCGCCTACCAAGACATCCCTTGGTAGTCGATGAAGGGCCTACATAGCAACTCTGCACTCTACAGCCAGATGCGTCACGAGTCTATAGTAGCTGTGAGAAGCTAGAAAAATACCGGTTCTTCTGCACGAACCGATAAAAAAAAATCCAACATTTTGACATAATTCATATTACGACCGACGTTTCCACGTACTCGTCTTCACCTAACCGGAAATAACACACACATTATTCTACAGACTATTCATGGTTACTTCACACTTTTCTGAAGCCTGGCCTGCTCAAGTTCTACTTCCAGGATATTCCTCCGTCTCGTGCAATCAAAATCTTAACCAAGTCTAGAAAATATCACCATTTCACCAAAGGGACTAGGGACCACTTTCGTGCGCTCTTAGTGTAATAATATGTGCATATGAACATTTTCTCTCCATACATTTCCAACACAACTATATTCACCCTCATTTTTAATCATATTCACGTAAAATATTATAATCCTCAGATGAAATATACGTAAAACGGCAAAACTCCAATTAACCAAAAAATAGGGTACTTCAATGTTAACACAAGTATAAAAGGCTCGTAATGCATTACATATTTAGGAAATACCCAAATACGCATACATGGGTGATTTTTCAAAGGTTGGTTCGAAAAGTGTGAGAAAATCGGCAATAGACTATCTATACTTGAGTTAAGAGGTTTGGTCGGTGCTTAGTAATGAGGTGAAGGTAGAGAAGGAAGCGGCAGAATGTGACGGTGGGGGAAGGAATATGGCCCCGAGAAAACCCGCTTGCCAATAGCAACGTCCGCTATGTTGTCCATATACGGGAATGTGGATGACACCGCCGGAAACACAACTCGGGTCGTCTTGGCGGGACGTCAGCAGTCTTCTCTACTGTAGACCGGTTTGACCATCGTGGTGGTTAGAAACTCAATCGGAGATCGGATCTCTGTTGCACCATTCGAGTTCAGAGCTGAACTGGAGTTCGAGATGAAGTTTATTTCGAACCTCCGAAATTGGCGGTACGAAATCTCGATCCGAGATTAGCAGCCAACGTCGGCAAATGTAGTTTCAAAATACGCCAAAAGAAATAAATACGTTCCATTGTTTTCTTGGGAAATTAAAACAACATTATACGCACTTGAATATTATTCAGTAAAATTCGTACAACAATAAGTCACTTAAAACAGATCAAACATTGCACATCTAGTTCTATCTATAGTGAAAAATACGCCTACTTCCATGACGTCATATATTAACAACCAATAGCAAAATTTGTCTCATACTTAATCACGATCTCTCACTTTAAAAACCAAGATCGACGTTGGTACAACACGTTTACCTTGCATCCAAGATCAAACTGGATCCTGGTTCGGAATTAGGATCATTCGATCTCGGATCGGGAAGATGTTGGTGCAACCGGGCATAAGGGGTGTTCACGGTTAAATAATCACTTTTGAAATCAACCTTTAAAAAATGTCACTGCCGCTTCTTGGGCGTATTTTAACGCGTAACCTGATTTCCATGCGCCTAGTAAAGTTGGGAACAATGGAGAGGAGGTAGTCACATGTGTTAAAGTCCAATTAAAAGTGATAAGCAATGTCGTGTAAATACTGAAATTATTTTTTTTATGCATTGCTTTTTAAACGCATACAAACGTAAGAATTTGCGAAATTTTTAAAATATTTTTTCCAAAAATTTTACCATTTCACTTAAACGCACGGCTAATGTTGAGGCCAATTTCAATGTTAATTTTACATATGGCGGAATAAAACAAAATGTGAATACAATTAAATCTTGAGCAGGGCTTTCGAAAGTTTTCTGTTTACTGTGAACAATCTATACACACCCGCGACACCTACACACACAAGAAAATTTTGTATTTTGACAAAAATGAATTCTAGAAGCTGGTTGCCATAACAGTTTTTAGTACCTACCATTACAAGTTAATTCTTGTAAATTTCACAAGTGTCAGCATTACTGCAAAATTTTTTCTGTAGTCCTACAAAACCTTTCTTTGCACGAGAACAAACTTAACAGTTTTACAACACAATGCATTGTAAAAGTAGGTACTTGCATTTGTATTTTTGCATAAAATTTTCTATTCGATTTACAATAATATTTTTTGTGCACACTTTTTAAGAAATAAACAAAACTGCAATCCTAAGATCATGGATTCATCCGCCATGTTGAATTTTATATTTATGAGCTGTTACTTTCTTTTCAGAGAAATAACTAAACATTTCTTATTATAGCGCGTTTACATTTTGCAAGTGCTTTAAAATGTAGCCGCCAAATTTTATCCACACATTATCTGGTAATAATGAAAAGACAAGAATCTACTGATACTTTTAAATTAATGCTGCGCTAATTACGTCGTAATTAACGAGGAAGTTCAGGATTTTTCTACAGTGTAACGTATATTGCCAGAGAGGTATAGCTGTAGTTACACAATAAGTGTCTTTAACAACAAAATTAATGGAGGAACTAGTAATTCAACATGACGCGTGAGAACTACTCTTAAGAGTAATAAATAAACTCCGCCTCCATTTGAGTCATGGCTGATTATTATAACTGCTGACATGTTTGTGGCAGCAACGACTACAAAGTACTCACAAAAGGAGTCACCCGCCTGTTATATTATGTTGCTATAGGCTGTTTACTGAGCACTTTTCAAATCCCTGCTTAAGATCTACTTGTATGCACATTGTGTATTCTTCCGCCTTATGTTAAGTTAACATTGCCATGGCCTCATCACTTTATTCATGCGCCAGTCAAGTCAATCTGTGAAATTATTAAGAAAGTATATATTTTACTAAACTTCTCAGTTTTACACTTCGATGCATTAAAATAAAATAAAATAAAACAGCAAGCGAAATAAATAATGTAAGTCTTTAAGTTATCAGTAACGACTACCTAACACTTTTCATTCGACGTTAAGATATGGAACTACTTTCCCGCCATCGTTGCTAATTTTACTGGGCGCATGTCACTGTGCGCGCTTTAAAATATTATGCAGGTAGGGGCAGTGACATTTTTCTAAGGTTGTCTTCAGAAGTGCTCACTTGATCGTGAACAGCCAATATTGCAATGTTGGTAAACAAGGTCCCTGAAATATTGCAATGTTGGTAAACAAGGTCCCTGAAATATTGCAATGTTGATAAACAAGGTCCCTGTTACTTCGTCACTCGGACGTGGATGCCTGGCAAAGAGTTGTGACCACGGAGTATCTATTTGACAGGGGGCCGCGGTGGTTCAGTGGTTAGACTGCTCTCCTCACACCTAAGTGAACCGAGCTCGACTCCGGGCTCCCGTACGATTCCGCTGTTCGGCGGGTTTTCTCGGGAATCTCCCGTTTCAGCCGCCCTTCCATTCTGGCGTTGCTCCATAGTCATCTCGCATCACCTTCATCAGCTCTGAATCGGCCCAAATCTCTTTACCCACTTTATTTGACACCATTCTTGTCAGCGAGGTATTTTATGTGTGTGTAGATGTTTTGTTTATACAGTATTTTACGGGTGTGTAGATGTTTTGTTTATACAGTATTTTATGGGTGTGTAGATGTTTTGTTTATACAGTATTTTATGGGTGTGTAGATGTTTTGTTTATACAGTATTTTACGGGTGTGTAGATGTTTTGTTTATACAGTATTTTATGGGTGTGTAGATGTTTTGTTTATACAGTATTTTATGTGTGTGTAGATGTTTTGTTTATACAGTATTTTATGTGTGTGTAGATGTTTTGTTTAGTATGTTTGGCGGTCTGACGTAGTATCCGTTAAAATAAAGTTTTTCTCTAGCATTTTTGACATAAATAATGATTTCCAAAAAGAGTTAAGGACGACAATGGCTTGGTATCAAAAGTTTGTCTCACTTTTGTGCACAACGCAATATAGTCACCATTTTATTTTTGCCGAGTTTCACAAGGGTTCATTTGATATTATGGCAGATCATATGGTCTTAAAATAAATACAATTCTTGTCTACATTATAAGGTTCATATTTTGAGGTTCGTATTCCCGATTCTTCGGAAGTGATCCTTCTTCTCGTAAGGCCAGTACAACAAAGTTATAACATTCTAATTCATTACCTACAAGTATATACATACTTTTTCCCCACATAGTGTGTGTTAAACTTTTAATTTCTTTCTAATAGTTTTGGAAGGAAAACATGTATGCCTATTTAAATCCGGGTTGCGACACGAGATTAAAAACAATTACGGTTGGTTTGTGTGGAGTATAAAAAATTGCAAAAATATATCTTTCGAAAACAAGTAACTTAGGTGTTTATAAAACACTGTGAAACAATCACATGACAGGTAATCGGGCTTTTTGAGTTGTGGTCTGTTTGATATTTCATCTAATAAATATTGCTAGTTACAAAACACGCCCTGACGCTGAGTGTGTTTATCACAGTGTATAAATGCGTATTCAATCACCCCCGGGGAAGCGCAGAATTACAAACGCGAGATCAGCAGCAGACTACGTCATTATGAACTGGTGGCCCGCGAGTGCGAGTGCGTAGGGTCCACACATTCACAGCATGCGTCGCCAAAGAACCTAGTCACACTGTCACATGTTCCCCGTCAAACTGCTTCATATAATTGGGTGGTCCTGACATCACCGAAACGTCATTATCGCTTCCAAGTTTGTGTGGAAAACTTGGATGTCTCTAGTTATCCAAAAAACGTTTTCAATATTAGACCTGTTCTAATTTTTGACGGGCTTAGCCAATTAGAACCGTAGATGACGAAAATGGCCGTTTCCCATATCACCAAACATTATAATGGCGAACTGCTGGACACGAAATAAGATTTTGACTGGAGATAATTATATAAAAGCTATCTGAGCACGAATGATAGTGATTATTACAAAATAATATTAATAACTCGGTGGCATTAATTTTAATTATGCTTCATTCTGCAGGAAATATCTCTGATAAATAAAATTTCAATTTGGTAGTAAAGAAGTGAAAATAGATCACTATGTTCGTTACAGTTCTTTCTGCAGTGGACTACATGATAATACAACAGCAGTATCTCATTTTGAAAATAATTTCAAAATAAAAATTCATACTATATTGTTCCAGTATAAAAAAAATAGGGTTACATTTTCAAAACCATTCAACATTATTTGGTGAAATTAGTTGGGTGGAAAAATTTGATGATCGTATTTAGTGTTCGAATTTGATTGCCAAATATAACAAATTAGTTAGTCATCTGTTTTGTTATATGTACATTTCAATATTCAATTTTAGAAAAAAATAAGTTGAACAAAACAGTTGGCAAGATGTCTTAAAGCAGCAACATTCCTTAACAGATTGCACGCAGAATAGTTATCTTTAAAATTGACGCAATGAGAAGGAATTTCGTTTAACATTGATTCCCCATTTGAAGCTCGTGACTGCCGGCTTGGTAGCACTGCAGTGGCCTTTTAGAACTGGCTCACTCTTGCTGCAATGAGCGACGTTGAGCCCCCGGGATGTGATATGGGGCGGAGGGGGGGGGAGGGGAGAGGAGTGCGACACGGAGCATGGAAGGGTAGGTTTCGACAGTGGTGTGGTTTAAATCCGTGCATTTACGGGGGCGGCACTTGTCCCGTGGGATATCTGCCACATGTTACTCACGCCCCCCTACAAGAGTCGTAAACCAGGCACTCTTGGTCGCGCGTATACGGCGTTCCTGTTTGTTGCCGCTGCATAGGGGGTGGCCTGCCTGCATGTGTGAATCAATACACAACCTCTCCCCCCCCTCATCAATCCACTGCTCACCCTCTCTGGATTTTCGGCCCATCCCCTCCATTTTTTTCTCTCCTTAAACCCCTGGCGTTATCCGATATTACCGATGAGTTCTGCGCGATGGCCACACTTCAATAATGTTCCCCAGGAAAGTCCATTGTCCTCGCGTGATGGATTGGCCGAGTGGAGATACCAGCTTTCACGAAGATGAGAGATGATCTCGAATCGTCTGATAAGGGTTCAGCATCCAAGGCCAGTTTTACGTCCTTAGCGGGTGCTAGTGCTATACGCGGGTATATCTTCTCACTCCAAAATTGTTCAGCAGAGTTTTATAATAATCTTGGCCGACGTCACAGCGAATAATTGAATAGGCCAAAATCACACGTTTTACGCAGTAGGCATCTTTTTGTTTAATCGAGGAAACACCCCACATTTGATTAATCGGGTTATCAATTTGATATAAAGCTGATTGATCGGATTAATCCGATCTTATCCGATGAAAAAACTTTAATTCGTTAATCTTAATCCGGTAAATTTAATGGTATGAAAATTTGATTGATTGATCTAATTAATATAATTGAATTAATCAATTAATTTATGTGAATTGATAAGTGTATAGTTTGGTGCAAGAGTGTAGTAAGGGACTATAATTTATTTATTTTTTTGGGGTGTTGTGGAGTGGCATGATACGTCCTCACCCTTGGAGCTCTGGCGTTGTACTAAGGTGTGATGTGTTGGAGAAGGGTGTGTGTGTGTGTGTATGTGTATATATATATATATGTGTGTGTGTGTGTGTGCTGAGGTAGGTGCAAAAGTGTGCTAAGGGTGTAATTTTTTTTTTTGGGTGGAAGCGTGATGGTAGGTCCTCACCCTCGGAGGTCTGTCGTACTGAGGTGTGATGTGTTGGGTAAGGAGTATTATATATAGATATTGTGTAATAATAAGTTTTTATGTTATTCAGTATTTAGTCTGGCAGTCGACTGAGGGATGACACTTGCAGCTATATCTGATTATATACTGAAGTTATGGCGTATTTAATGAAATAATGAGGAAATACGTAATAAATTAAACGAAAAGAGAGGTGAATAAGATTTGCGTAAGTTTCCTAACCCATCCTGTATGTTAGTAATGACACGTGTGATTGTAGCCTGATTAGATATGCGAAACGGTAGAAATAAATATTTAAGAAAAGCAAATGAAATACGTAAGACATTTACTTTAATGCTGCGATTACCACGAGACAAACAAATTAAAATTAATTAAACCGATGACTACATACGACATAAGTACAAGACGCAAAATACGAGACAATTCAATTAAAATGAATTAAACGGAATACGTCGCATACGACAAAACTATAACGAATAGACTACACACTTTATATTAATATCGTAAAGAAGTATATTTCAAACATTTGTCTTAACACATTTTCATCCCTCATGCATTTCTTTAGCGTAATGTCTAGCACCGTAATAAATACTTACAAATTAAAAAATGCTTCATTCTACTAAAATATGTGCTTATTAATTTATCTATTGTTCCCCTCCCTTTGTTCTCTGTAGCCATTTACAAAATCAGTCTAGATTTAAGATTTCGTTTATTTATGTTCGACGCACTTGTTACGTGTTTCCCCCCCCCCCCCCCTCCAAATCTTACCGCTTACTCGTAATATTAACTGTAATATGAGTTTCTTCTTAGAAAGTGCAATGTTACTTAAAAAAAAGTTATGATTAAGAACTTCTCTCGTGTGATGTATGAAATGGCTATTACGAGAGACTTTAGCAATCGACTCAGTAAGCTGCTGAAGTTTAATCTTCTACTTTATTTCTTCCACTTTCCTTTCAAACAAAGGATCCGGTGAACGCTTTGAGGCAGCCGCATTTACAATCCATCTGACGGGGAAAATTTTATTGCCGAATTCAATTCTCCAGACAGAACAATCCGCAAATTTACTTCAAGAGGGAGACCAAATAAACGAATACCTTTTTGAAAAAATGCTCCACAACCTGTTTCTTTGTAGTCCATGTTACCATTGAAGTAATTAAATCTATCCATTTTCAGCACTGATTTTTACAGTATCCCTTTTTAATTAACTTCCAAAAATGTCACAGTTATTTACGCCGATTTAGCACTAGATATTTACTATAACAACGTGCACAGAACTAATAACGATTTTTCACTCGCTTATTCTTTTTCCAAATCGACCTAAAATTTTGGAAGTAGGTAATAAACTACAACCAAATTGTGAAATACAATACGCTTATATACATTGACACGACGTTGAAAATAATAATAGGGTACCTGAGTAACAGCTTCTTGCTCATTCACTACTGCGTAAAACCAGAAAAACAACTTTCCTATAAATGCATGTTCTGAAAACAAAACATTCGGAGATAAATACTATGTCGAACGTTACACCTGTTGGATGAGTATTAAATATAGAAGGTACTCTGCGAGGTTATCGTGTGTTTTCACACATCATCCAATCTTATGACCTAAAGAGAGAATCACTTACTCTTGTGAGCGCACTTGGCTACTCTTAGCATTTGACGACATGCATTGTATGTACACGCGCTCGTGAAATATTTGTACACCGTTGATTGGCATGGCCTGCAAAGTCTTTGTGTGTTGTCACAGGCCAAAGTCCAAAGGATTGGGAAGGCCATGCATGACGATAAAACAAAATAATGAATTCACGTATAGTTTCTTCTCAACAGACAGCTTCAGGCAGTATTCACTTTTCCACTGATTCATCAAACATTTCGTTCGCAGTTTTTAGTGATTTGTTTTTTGACTGATGAACTACTAAACAATGTGTATCAAATAACAGCTTAAATACATTCACGGTAACTTCACACTTTTCTGAAGCCTGCCCTGCTAAAGTTCTACTTCTTGGATATTACTCCGCCTCATACCACAAAGTTTAGCCAATTATAGAAAATTACACAGTGCACCGAATTCGTGTGCACTCAATTGTAATGACATTTTACATGAGAACTATTTCTTACTATGCGCTACCAACACACAGATTTTCTCACTGTATTCCCCGTATCTATTTATTAGAATTTATCAATAAAATACAGATAAAACTTAAATTTAATGAAAATTAAGATACCTTCATGTTAAATGTGAACAGTTATATAAAACGTTTGTGATACATGGCATTTTTAGGAAATACATGAGATGATTTTTCAAAGGTTTGATTACAGAAATGTGAAGAAACAGTGAACAGGCTATAAACAAAGTGTATGAAATGAAATAACAACGCACAAACTAATAAAACAAATAAAAATACCTTTTTATGGCAATTTTGTTTTTTATACTTCTATTTAACGAGGCAGCATGAACAACCAATTTTTCATTCCGTTTTCACGTAGTCATTTCTAGCGCTCGGTCTTGCGTTTAAACTGCATTATATGAGATGAAAAGATTCTATTAATACATACTACTTGTTTTAACAACCCTAAGGTTACCAATTAAACTAAAAATGTAAAGAAAAGGTATAACATTTTTTACATAGTTACAATAAAAAAATAATTGTAAGAAAAATTATTACTTTGAACTAACGATGATTTGGTAGCGCAAGTGATAAAGTGGCGGGTTTCAACGGGGATGATGGCGGCTCTAATTATAGACACCACAATTTTTATTTATTTCTTTATTTAATTTTTTTTAACTTTTCGTAAATTGCGTGATATAGATACTGACTATCGGAAATATGTTTATATCTTGTAATGATTTCGCTGAATTAAATAAAACTAATTATCATCCGCAAGCAGTTGGCTGTCATTTACTCAGTCAGTGAAATTGTTTAACAGAAACAAACAATGGTGTTCTACCGACGCTAAGTAAAGCCATTTTCGCCGATTCGAGTAGTTTAATTTCACTGCGAATCCGTGGTTTTCCACTGAGTGTAACATTATCAAACGTTTGTGCTAATAGTTCGTATGTTACTTTTGTACTACAATGTAAGGAATTAATTACCCACACATGTTTAATTTCATTTCCTTAAAAACTTGTAGAAACAAGAAATCCGTGACTACAATATGATCAGAGAGAACAAGCCTAACATTCATTCGATATTCATGTTTCAAACACCTGCCACAACGCTTTCGTCCTCCTGTATCCGAACACGATATCTCCATTTTCACACTCAAATTTTTAGTACGCTTTGCAAACAATTATTTGGAAACTGGTTGCAAAATATTTTCTTGTATCACAGAAATTAAATAATAAATCTTCACACTGCAATGTTTTATGAAACATACAAATTCGTTTTCTGTATCTCCGTGTTTAGAATAAATTTAAAGTCTACAACACTTGTTTGGTAGTATTAAAATTTAGTTTTACACATTCTAAAACAACGTGTTCTCATATTTGCTCTGATTTAATTGCAGAGTTATAAAAATGATCTTAGCAAGTTGTTTCAGAAAAACTCTTTGTATAAAAACAAGAGAATAAAAAGAGGTAGCACTTCCTACCTACAGTGCATTCAATTTCCACCCCTTCAGCGTAACATCTTCCACCCCTTCAGCGTAACACCTTCCACCCCTTCAGCGTAACATCTTCCGCCACATTATAAATGCATCATTCTGCTAAAATATCTACTCGTGAATTTGGCGGAAACTATGGCTAGTATTCTCTTTTCTTTGTTTTCTACACTGTAGCAATTTCTGAAAAGTAGTTTATATTTAAGTTCACGTTCACGTGCATTTTACGTGAAATATATTTTAGTTTACCACTTTAAAACTCACTCGAGATTCGAACTGTAATATGAATTTCTTCTTAAACGTAATGATACAGAACTTCCCTAGTGTAATTTAATAAAAGGGTACAATGAAAACACTTAAAAATTGACTCAACTATCACCATAACATGTTTCCCCGAGTATACATACTAGTTCACGTCAGACATGTTGCAAAATAAGTGACATCATGGTCTGGACTGTACAACTTCACAAGCTAGCACATATATGGTCGTCACCCCCCCCCCCCCCCGGGCAATGATATTGGTTACAGATGTTTTATAACTGGCGGCTTCTTCTACCGCGAATATACTGACACCATTTACATATGTCTATATTGAAAGTGCAGTTGTCATAAAACATTTCTGTTTTTTTCACGTCGACAATTTCTTGTGTAAGACCTGAAACTGAAAACAGACTCTTACGTTAAGCAGCTGAAGCGATAGGGACCTTGGCGCAGGACGAAGAATTGTTAACACTGTGGCGTCTCCCGTGCCTCCGTAGGCGTGGTGCATGGTTGGTTGTCATCCCCTCCATCTTTAAAAACATTTCCCTTCCTCGTGATTTACAGCCCGACGTCTGGGACTATCGCTCGACACGTGATATATCTGCCTTGCAAACCAGGATAAGGCGATCCCTGAACCGCGCTCCACGACCAAGGTCACATGTTAGCCACCACACGGTTCGCAGTTCAATATTATATTTCTCATTTCTAAAGCAATTTGTAATGTAAGAATTATTGCTTTTTAACAACCAATGCCTAACAAAATGAAACCCGCCAATAGAACGGATTGCATAGTTCCTTCGCACAAAATTCCTTTCCTACCCTTATTTTAACCAATGATACTGCAGTTTCAAGGCCGACACACCAACCACTTTGCCAACATGTGCATGTTGAGGTCGGATAATAATTGCGGAATCTCGAATAAGCTACTCGAATAGCTGACCACGCTGAAAACATGAACGTGGAACCAATAATTAAGTTACCGCAAAATGTACGATAGACATAGCTAAAACTACTTTTTCCCGTCAGTTACATTCCACGCTTTGGCATAAAAACCAAAGCGTTCTTAATTGCCAGGGACTGTATTTAACACCGCACCAAAGTAGAAATTAGGGGGAAGGCATGACTATGTTTAACTTTTATCATAAGCGTAAACACATACACGCGCCTTATTCGGTCGTCAAAGACGTTCACGAATGCCGTGGAAATTTTGAGCGGCACTTTTGATCACGTGTTTACACCGAACTTTGTGTGTAACGAGATACCGAATATACCCCCCCCCCCCCCCCAAAGTTTCACTACACAATATTCAAACATGTGCGTTTTAACACAAAAATTTGAGCTCCTCGGACGGGTAAACGAAGCATACCTCGGACAGGTAATCGAAGCATACCTTGTCCTGAATTTAGAAACTCTCTTAAAGATCCACATGAATGCCAGATTTATAACTATAGGCTGTTCTCGGTAAAGTGAGCATTTATTGAGGCAGTTCCATCAGGCATAACAATCAATAAATACCTTTCACTGTGGCTTCGAATATCTGATTTTGGTTATGGTGAAATATATACATTGTGTTTATTACTCACGTAGCATTGTTTACTTTAATAAGTGGCGGAAGGATAAAGATTGGCTGAAATATGAAAGTAACCAGGGCATCAAAAGTGCTCACTTACCGTGAACAGCCTATATCACAGTTATTGTAATAACTATACATATATTTAAAAAAAATTATGTTTGTGGCGAGACTACTTTGCAGTGGTTCAGATTTAAACAAATTTTCTTTGCGGCAACAAATCATGTATTGTGGAAAAGAAGGCGTTTTCATGGAGTGCAAAATATTTTTGTAATCAAACTTCGTGAGAAACTATTTGACACACTGATCCATTTATTTTGGATATCACCTTACACCGCATTAACGAATACAAATTTCAGAGCGCCAGAAATACTTCAGCAGACACACATCTCTCCGGTGAAATACTTCAGCAGACACACATCTCTCCACGGTGAAATACCTCAGCAGACACACATCTCTCCGGTGAAATACCTCAGCAGACACACACCTCTCCACGGTGAAATACTTAAGCAGACACACATCTCTCCACGGTGAAATACCTCAGCAGACACACATCTCTCCGGTGAAATACCTCAGCAGACACACATCTCTCCACGGTGAAATACCTCAGCAGACACACATCTTCCGGTGAAATATTTGCTCACAGAGTTAGTAAAAACGGTTAGGATTACCATTTTTTTTAAATTGTTTTTATTGGCTTCTATAAAATTGTAAAATACGCTTGACTTTTATAGCGCAAATATATCTATAGTCCATTCACAGTTAGGCCTACTTGTAACTGACTTGAAGCCCTGCTAAAGCTCTACTTCCAGAAATCCCTCCGCCTCCAGCAAACAAAGCTTAACCGAGTCTAGAAAATAACGGCAGAGGGCAACGCACCACATTCGTTCACACCCAGTGTATTTCTTATTAGCACTGCACTTGTTTCTCTGTCACAGCCAATGAACTGTAGCTGTCTTCAGCTATAGTAATGCAAACCAATTATGACCTGGGCCAGTAATACGGCATGAAAGATAATTGGTTATTGAGGTTCGCAGTGTGCTGTACACACCAAAAATTACCTACATGTGCGGAATGTATACAATTCTGTCCATTGGTTGTGTAGGGGTTAACAATTACACGTTTAAAATTTCGTAGAGAATGTGAGAGTCATGCGTGAAAACTTGGTCACGGGAACATTTCCTATATTTCCTACATGAGTGAACACTGAAGCTTTTTGTCATGCCTCAGTGGGAATAAATGAATCTTAAAAAAAAAAAAAAAAAAAAATCCTCAACCCGTTGGTACGATAAAATAATAAAACGAAGCTCCGCCGTTTTGTCTGAAAGGCACAGAGAAAGCAAGTGACAGCTCCATATACTGGAAGCTCTCCTCGTCATGGCATCTCGCTGTCTCCGACTGAAGGGAAGTGTCGCGCCAACTAACTGCTCGTTATATTTCCTCCGGCAGATTTTCTGTGCGGGCAGATCCTTCTGCGAGACTCGCAAGGGACTATTTTTCATTCCCCTCGCGTGTTTTTTCCCGCTCCTCCCTTAGGCGACTGGGGGGAAAAAAAAAACGCTCCACCCGTTTTACCCTCGGCCCAACCCACCTTCGCCTTTCTTGAAGCCACCCTTCTGCCAGGGCTCGACGGGACATGTCCCTACGGCAGTAGCGTGTATGAAAGAGGGGTAGGAGCTCTGCGTTTCGCGTCTGATGAAGTGTGAATTTTCCCCGGATTGAATGTGATTGGCTGCGCCCGAGAGTCTGGGATGAACCAGGAGCGGGGCAAGACGGAACGAAAATCCTCAACGCCACCTGCCTTCCCTGGGAGTGTGTGAAGGAAGGATGGCGGAAGGACTTCGGGAACCCGTACGACGCTTCCTTCTCTCCACACGTGTACTCTCTTTCCTGAGCAGGGAACTGCAATACGGTCGACGTTCACATACGAATCGTGCATCCGGTCTTCCTAATGATTTCTGTGATCACTTCCAGTTCAGCTGAGAAGAGACTTCTTCCGCTGAGTTGTTCCAATACAAAAAAAAAAATGTTTATTAGAACAGTGCCACCGAAAAAACAAACATGGTTGAAGGAACTATCTAGACTGTTAAAATAGTGACAGCCATCTGATGAGTTGTTGGTACCCTCTAAATATTGTAACATAGATAACAATCCATCAGAACTATTGGTTGTCTTCCTCTCTGGGAATGTGTTTGTTACTGTACTTATGTTACCTACAACACACACACACTCATGTTGTGGTAACAGTTTTAACGTTACTACAACATTAATTTTTTGTTATCTGTGAGCCGACAGTAACTAATGTTTCTGTACTATAATGTTAAGCTATTCATGGTACTGTAACACTGAATACTTTTATGACAACGTAGCTTAGACCAAACTATGCTTAAAAATTTAAATACAATAAAAACAATAAATATTTTGTTCTTCCTGATAATTTTAGCGCAATACAACTTTCAGCTGCGGCAACATTATTTACAGGATTTGTTAATATTAACATTTCAACAGTATGTTTGCATTACAGTAATATAAGATTTTGTAAGTAGTTATCATTAAGTAACTTTGTTACAACATTATTAATATTACTACAACATAAACGATTAAATAAATGCCTCAATAGTAATTTGTTTGTTGCAGCAACATTTTACTTTTTTCTTGTGCAGACTGCGTTCCTCATATCGAACAGATATTAGTCTACCTCCACCAGAACGACTTCAACAATATTTGGATGTTCCCACAACAACTAGCATTGTAATATCATAACAATGTTATATTCGTGCTACTAAGTTACAAATATTGATTAAGTTATCCAGTTGGAGGTACTACCTGTTTTGTAATAGGATCGTACTGCTCTCCTGTATCAACCATATGTGCATACAATCACAGACATGTATGTAACAAACAGTCACGTTCTCATTACTATCTGTATTAATTATATTTAGATTGTGCAAACCATCAGATAGCTCTCTCTAGTTAACGGTCTAAAAGGTTTCTATAATCATAGTTTTTTTTCTGTTCAATTTTAACCAATAAACTGCTGACTTGTGGAAATCTGGCGGACGAAATTCTGATTTTGACCTACCAACCAAACATAATGTGTAATCCATCTTATGATAATGCAACTTGTTCGGTTGGAATAGCTTATTACTAGATTTTAAATATTCGGATTTTATTTTCAGAAAGATTACTTCGTCAGTATTACGATCTCATCTTAATTATAGTAATGTATCTCTTACTTTAGGTCACAAAGTTTTACAGGAATTATACTTTCTTATTGTAGGCGAGGGAGTGGTTATGGTGAGCAATGGTAGCATTGCATAAAACATTTAACTGCAAACATCACAAGAAGAATGTATAAATTCACACTATTAAAACACTAAGGGCGAAGTTGACGGTGGAAAAACAATATCACGAAAAATAGTCACGTCAACAAAAAGTGAAGAATTTATAATACTGAAAAGAATGTATAACAAAGTTATATTATCTTGCTTCATATCTGCAAAGACAACCAAGGAAAGGATTTAGAAACTTTACAATTCGATTTTTTTTCTTGTTGGTCCCAACGGTGAATCGAACTGCGAAAATATAATTACAAACATGGTCGCGCCAACTTATACTCTATCGAAACGGCCTGTTGAAAAAAAATAGACAGCAAATGATGTAGATGCGGCAGGGTTATGGGATGTAAGGTAGGAGTTATCGAGAAAAAAAGAGAAAAATATGGAATGGGTCACGGTTTGAACGAAAGGCAGTATAGGGGAGATATGTTAATGCAAGAATGATACCAGGGATACTGGGAGCCAGGTGGGGGTGGGGGGTGGGGGAATGAAAAGACAGTTACCCCATGTAAGTGAATATGCCAAGCAAGCTGATATAGCAACGCTGTAATTATTCCACAATTAACATAACGGAAGATGTGACTGAACGAGAACAGCATGTAGTCCGGTGTTAATACGAACTAGAAGACATGATCCCATTTTCCTCTCTGAATAAAATTGTCTGTAATTTGAAATTAAAGTGTATCTTAAACGCGTTTCCGACGGAAATTTCTCGACAGTTCTAAAAGTTTTCATATACTGAGCACTATATAGTTTCTGTACTTTAACATTAAAAATATTGATACACAATTCATGACACGAAAATACAGACAAACCTATGAGTAGATGTTTTCAAGAAGAAAATAAATTTTGGCTCTGTCGATTTTTTATATTAAAAATGACAATACCGGTGCTTTATTGGTAGACAATAGAAGGTCAGGCACGTATTGTTTTGAAGGTCAGGCACATATTTTTGGACATGTTGCAATCAACTTGTTATACTAATACATGTAAACATTACATAAAAGAGTGGATACCGCTACGAACTGGTTACGAACCGGATTCAGGAAAACCAAAACACGGTGGATAACTAGACTATGAGGTGTGCTATCACTTTCCAGGGCCGAAGTTTAAATCCTGTCATAAAAGTTGTGAAAAGAGTAAATACTGTGGAAACAAAATTTCTGCTTTAGCCCAGTACTTTCATAGACAGTGAAAAGACTCCAGTGTATTACTATGGCGTTTAGTAACAAAAACGGCATAATTTGTTTTAATATCAAGGGGAATGTCCTAGTAAGGAACTTACACTTGGTATTATAATGTAAAACTGTAATGCTACATAACATGCTGTGCCATTTGTAGGCACTCGCTGTGTGACAGAATTTGTGTGTTCAGAGTTTACATGGTTGTGTATGCATGTGACAGTAGTGCTGAAATGAAAAACCTTATTTGATTTATGTGTATATGCTAAATGTTTATAAGATTATTGATTCATGATTTGTATTTATTTCATTATGTTAATTACCTATTTTCGTCAGTGTTTATTTTAATTAATCTTGAATGTTGTGTTGGAAATGTCACTGTAATGCATGTTAATATTTGGGGTCTTGCTTTATCAGTATATATAATCAGTCTTTTATTATTTCTGGCAGAATTGTTAAAATATGTGTGTGTGTTTATATACTAGGATCTGCTTTTGTTAGAAAAAAATGTTCATGGTTGGATTTTTTCTCCACAAAGTATGGTAATGACTTAAAGTGTAATGCCGCAAATAAAATATTTTGCATGGCGTCATGTTTTTTTTGGGCTGACTTGATGTGCCAAGAGTTGTGGAAATCCAGCTAAGCTGCCCACGGCTGCTGAAATGGTAAATTACAACTACTCAGTTATAATTTTTGGCGACATTCAAAATTTAGGACATAATGTGTTGGTTTTGAACGAATGAACCATACCTTGCTATACCACCACTATCATCACTTGAACATTTGCACCTGCCGTACAGAAGCCCATTTTACCGCTCTGGGTGAGTGTTTCTTGTTCTGCTTTTCGCCTCAGTAATCTGTTATTTTGTTCTTGTCTCTTAATTTTTTTCCGTAAATCTTTGATATTACAGCGGTAGACCTGTTGGTTCGGAAAATGCTGTGTTGAGGCCATTCCACTACCTTGCTGCCGAGGCGTGGCATATATTTTGATGTCTCCTTGCCTCTTCTTGAGGCCGACTTACTAATGATATGGTAACACCGATGCTGGCGTTGGCAAGGGAGATGTGGGCAGTGTCTCAGGACAGTACAGCCATCATTCCCTGCATGTGCATGAATCCTTTAACTATGCAGCAATGAAGTCGGAAGTCGTCGTTACTTACTTTTGGACTGAAATAATCATTTTAAAAAATGTAACCTCAAAATTCATCTATGGCTGGGCATATTTTGTAATTCTGAATTTTAATCTTTTTTTCCTTGTGGATCCCGACAAATTAACGATAATGTATTTAAAAAGACGTTTCATATTATTACAACAGTTTGTTATTGTTGATACATCTGTTGATATTACTGTTGTTACACACTTAAAATATTTTTATAGTTATTTTTATTTCACTTCCATTAAAACTCAATTTGGTCACAAGAATGTAAG
Organism: Dryococelus australis; assembly: GCA_029891345.1. Taxonomy (NCBI): domain Eukaryota; kingdom Metazoa; phylum Arthropoda; class Insecta; order Phasmatodea; family Phasmatidae; genus Dryococelus; species Dryococelus australis. The sequence goes on from CM057001.1 coordinate 2,359,939, forward strand.
TCTCACTTTCTTTATCAACCACCTCGCCTTTTTTTCTCTCTAAATCTCATTTTGCTTTATTGCTAATAATAATTATTATTATGCATGAGTAAGAGTGCTGGAGTACGAATTTTCGCTCGGCCTCTTTGTTTCCCCAGGTTATACTGGGGTGACGCCTACACAACCAGATCCTATGGAGCTTCGCCTCCAGTGCCCCACGCCTAGCTATAGTCGTAGGCTTGGCAGAGCATCGAACAACGGTATCTCTCTGGTGTTTGGAGTTTCAGCGTCAGGAGGGTTGCGGAGAACAATAAGCTATCATCTTCATGGTTATACTGGGGTGACGCCTACACAACCAGATCCTATGGAGCTTCGCCTCCAGTGCCCCACGCCTAGCTATAGTCGTAGACTTGGCGGAGCATCGAACAACGGTATCTCTCTGGTGTTTGGAGATTCAGCGTCAGAAGGGTTGCGGAGAACAATAAGCTATCATCTTCATGGTTATACTGGGGTGACGCCTACACAACCAGATCCTATGGAGCTTCGCCTCCAGTGCCCCACGCCTAGCTATAGTCGTAGACTTGGCGGAGCATCGAACAACGGTATCTCTCTGGTGTTTGGAGTTTCAGCGTCAGGAGGATTGCGGAGAAGAACAATAAGCTATCATCTTCGTGGTTATTTTACACCAAGTTTCACCGACGCTACAATGCATATTTTTAATCATACTACGCCAATAACATTAAGCCAAGAAAATAACGGTTTTTCTAAATATACCCCTGCACTACATGTAATCCTGGAAATGATACTTAGTTTAACATGTATTGCAAAAGTATCTCCTAATCGAAAGGAACGTGTGGAAGCGCCGATGAAAATTTCCGTTAAGCACCACATTCAGCACTGATTTGTAACAAGTATGGAGGCATTTCGGTTTTAACATCCGTGTTATGCTTCCCGGAATAAAGTCGCCGGCAGTTCGGGGCATATTTAGCGCTGGGCAGCCCCGCGCGCCTAACGGTCGCATTACCTCTGACAAAACCTCGTAATCGTGCGGCCAGCCCCCGATGGCGGAAATGGCGGGAAAACCTCCCCCACCAACACCCACGCAGATAAACATCACCCGGATTACAGCGTCGTTAGCTGGTAGTTAGGGCTTCCGAGGATCTGCGAGCGTCGCGGCGGGCCGGATCTGGCGTACGGGAGATACGCGGGGGATGGGGTGGCGAATATTCCGTACGGACATGGGTGGGACCAACCCCTTGGGACAATCCTCCCTCCCTCCCCCAACACCCCTTTCGGGGGGAACGGCCAGCGGGGACGTGGGGGGTAAATTGCATCTCATCCACCCTTTTGATGAGAATCTGGCCCCTCTTCACCATGCGCGGTGCTCAGCTACGAAATAAACAGGGGAACGAAACAAACAAAACGGACCCCCCCCCCCTTCCTAATGCCATGCAGTTCGGAAATTTCCGTCCGCTGGAACTGGAACGTTGGAACGGAACAAGACCAGAAACTACGCGTAGGACGCCAACTAGGCGACGGACACCTCATACCAAATGTAGAAAAACATCTCTCATTTTCTGGCCCTTTCAATCTCCACGTTGAACATAGGCTATACGTGTACGACATAAGGAATGGTTGAGTTTCGGCTTAATGCACGCTACGTTGATGCTTTGAATTTAAATACATTTACCCTCTGTCGTCATCACCAAATGCGTCGAGAAAGTTTCAAGATTATAATACATTCTTCTTGTACTTGCAAATATACTGTCGCTATTTCTTAGTCTCTGGACGTAGCCAAGTTCTTTAAAGAATGGAAGTATTAATAAAATAAAATAAAAAAGCTCATCATAATTTTCTAGTTAATGTATAAACAAAAGAAATTTTCAAAACTTGCCATCTTGACATTAATGACTATCACGTGCTATTTACAACTTGTATTTATATAATCGTCTGTCGCGTGACAGGAATTATTACTATCAGAAATCTCTATGAAGAGTTGATTAAAACCTATTGTATCACTGCTAAAAGTTAGTATTATTTTATATTTGACAGTTCCAGTATTTGTAATGAAGTCATTGTGACTTGTCCATTCAGTCCCGCCTTATTAAAGTCCAACTATTACCAGTGTTTCCTTCACGGGATGTTCTGGAGCGTCCTGAGCGCACCCAAACACAGTAGGGCTCCACCCGTTCGATACCTCTCGCCCCCCCCCCCCTCATCACTCAAGCACTCTCGTTCATAGCCGCCGCACACATATGCGTTCTCCGGAGTTCTTTCCTCGGCGTCCCTCGATCGCTATCACACACTGCTGACCCTCTGGTTGGGTGATATCTATAGTGTCGGTGCGCTGACCCAGAACCTCCTTCACACGAGGGCGATATTCCGTGCATCTGATCCTTCCAGCAAGCATGTGGGGGGGGGGGGGAATACTACTTCAGACTAGCCGTCAACCATCCTCCCTGCCGGAATGCGATGTAGCGGCAGCAGGGATCGCCTTAGTAAGTAGTGGATCCGAGTCATTAGTATTAACATTTTCGTCATTATTAAAGGTAAACGAAATGCCCTCTATTGTAACGGGCGAGGTGAAGCACAAGTAAACCTTCGGATCCTCTTCCGGAGGACCTGGATTAGTTGTTTCCTCCCCCGTTCCTGCTTCACTCAGCCGATGAGGGTGAAATAATGTGAATATGGAGCAACGCCGGAACGCAAGGGTGGGGGAAACCGCAGATCCCCGAGAAAACCCGCCGACTAGCGGCATCGTCCGCTACGATTCCCACGTGCGAAAATCCGGGAGTGACCCGGTCTGGGATCGAACCAGGTTCGCCTTGGTGGGAGGTGAGCAGTCTAACCACTTCACCACGGCTGCCCTTGTACTGTAGATAACTAAGTATTACATTTGCCACCAATAAATGGTGCTGATCTCGTGGTAAACCTCCAGTGTGTTTGTTGGTGTTTTCTTGTCATACGCATCAGATATCGAAAACGTTATGAAGTTGAAATATATTTACTGTTGTGAAAATTAAAAGTTAAATAATTTAGTTAACCGTTTTTGCACGTCTGTTCCTGTCTCGTGTATCCCTCAAACTCCGCGGTTGTAAACATTCGTTAATGCAGGGGTAAAACAGATTTGTGTTGGCCAAAAAAAATTGTTGGTGGCCACCAAATTCTTCTGTCAATACAGACCTCACTGTGGCACCAACAAAAATTTTGCCATTTCAGTATTTAGTGACAACAACAAAATGACAACCACGAACTTCTTATTGGTTATGATAACAAAACACGTGTTTTTTTCAGCTTAACACGCATCGAAAAATTCGTTATTTGTAACACCTTAAGTCGTAAATTTAATCAGGCGTGAAAGAGCTATAATGTTCTTCATTCTGCTCAACTATGTTTTTTACTCATGTGTTATTTAAGTTCTGCACACCAATCGTTGACTTGGTAGGTGTGTACCTTAATGTGCCCAAAGGCATATCGCGAGTTCTCCACTCACATTTCATGTACCGGTAAGCTATAATTTATGAAGGTGGGAAGATCAGATGAAAAAATTTAATGATACACCTTTTTCATATTCCCTTTTCATCAATAATTTATTCCCTGAACACGGTGCATTCCAAAATCTGCGGGAGGAAACCTTACTAACTACTGCCTATACAACAGATCCACTTTCCTGGCATGTCAGTGCTCATCTAACTTGCGGGACAATTAGGTGACACGTGACATTGAGCTTGGCGACTCTCTCGCCACACACTACAACCTATCTATTAATTATTTCCCTCTAGTTGCCGATGTTTCACTCTATCGTTCTTAACTGCAGGCCTCATCTCCCAATATAGATAGCGTTTTACTTCTTCCCTGTTACATATTTACTTTGTCTCGCAAAATACCAACAAACATCGTGTCGTAAATTCAAAGATACTTGAATCTCCCAGCTATTACTGCATTCGTCTATTAATAACTTCGCACAACTTTTAGGATACACGGACATATTTTAAGAAATATTCTAGTCGCTCCAGTCTCTCAAAAACCCAACCCAACTATAAAACGTTGTTATCTGTCGCCATTTCTACTCTGTATTTTCGACCTCTTCATATTGTAGTAGTCGTTATATGTATTTTACGCCTTTCTCTTTTGCATATTTTGTTTTATAGCCTCTGGTATTCTATCATTTCATATTTTTCTGCCCTTCTATCTTTACACCTAAGCGTTCGTTAAAAATTCGGTATTTAAACATCAGCAACGTCTTCAATGCTTTAAAGATAATAATTGTGCGCACTGTGGCCTCTATGACATGTATGAAACAAATGATTATTTAGCTGTGTGAACTGGTTTCTGACATCCAGGTTTCGCGACATCGCTAGGGATGAAAGGCGTTTAAACAACTAGGTTTCGCGACTTTGCTAGGGATGAAAGGCGTTTAAACAACTAGGTTTCGTGACATTGCTAGGGATGAAAGGCGTTTAAACAACTAGGTTTCTTGACATTGCTAGGAATGGAAGGCGTTTAAACAACTAGGTTTCGTGACATTACTAGGAATGGAAGGCGTTTAAACAACTAGGTTTCTTGACATTGCTAGGGATGAAAGGCGTTTAAACAACTAGGTTTCGTGACATTGCTAGGGATGGAAGGCGTTTAAACAACTAGGTTTCGTGACATTGCTAGGAATGGAAGGCGTTTAAACAACTAGGTTTCGTGACATTGCTAGGGATGGAAGGCGTTTAAACAACTAGGTTTCGTGACATTGCTAGGGATGAAAGGCGTTTAAACAACTAGGTTTCGTAACAGTGCTAGGGATGAAAGGCGTTTAAACAACTAGGTTTCGTGACATTACTAGAAATGGAAGGCGTTTAAACAACTAGGTTTCTTGACATTGCTAGGGATGGAAGGCGTTTAAACAACTAGGTTTCTTGACATTGCTAGGAATGGAAGGCGTTTAACCAACTAGGTTTCGTGACATTGCTAGGAATGGAAGGCGTTTAAACAACTAGGTTTCGTGACATTGCTAGGAATGGAAGGCGTTTAAACAACTAGGTTTCTTGACATTGCTAAGGATGGAAGGCGTTTAAACAACTAGGTTTCTTGACATTGCTAGGGATGGAAGGCGTTTAAACAACTAGGTTTCGTGACATTGCTAGTGATGAAAGGCGTTTAAACAACTAGGTTTCGTAACAGTGCTAGGCATGAAAGGCGTTTAAATAACTAGGTTTCGTGACATTGCTAGGAATGGAAGGCGTTTAAACAACTAGGTTTCTTGACATTGCTAGGGATGGAAGGCGTTTAAACAACTAGGTTTCGTGACATTGCTAGGAATGGAAGGCGTTTAAACAACTAGGTTTCGTGACATTACTAGGAATGGAAGGCGTTTAAACAACTAGGTTTCGTTACATTGCTAGGGATGGAAGGCGTTTAAACAACTAGGTTTGACATTGCTAGGAATGGAAGGCGTTTAAACAACTAGGTTTCGTGACATTGCTAGGGATGGAAGGCGTTTCAACAACTAGTTTGTAGGGAGCAGTATTTCGACAGCGACACTTGTAACATCCTACGCAACAGAGTATCCGCTCAATTTTATCCCAGTATAGTCTGTTCAAAAGCATCTGTAACACTCTTCTGAGCCACTGATTGCATTAAGTTATTTTTTATCAGTCAGTTGCAGGAAATTGTTACAAAGTAGTGGACGTGATAATAGAATAGGACTATGTCTATTTAAACGTTTTATGGATTTGAAAATAGACATATCAGCACTACAATATTTACACAGATTATTTAATTAAAGCAGTTTCACTCGTTTGCCAATGTTTTACAGTAAATTCAACTGTTCCAAATTATTAATTTTTTTAGGTTCTTTAATAATTCACCAATCAATAAAAAAAATAAAATCTTGTTTTTGTACGACAATAGTACCAGTTTTAGATTTACCACAACGTGAGTATTCAAACCGATCGACTAAGGAAAACCCAAAATGGCCAGACTAGAATTTCAGACACAGCCGTAGGTAACTAATGCAATCTAGTTATCGGTATGGCTAATTTTCCAACACACACGCCATAAACCATTCGTGTTATTAGGAAAGCGTTCGTGAATGTGTGTGATGAGAACAGTGGGTAAATAACTTGTGGCGTAAAGAATAACATTTTACTTAAGATGTTCTACGGATGAATATAATTGGTTAAACGTTTACGCCAGTCTTCTGTATAAATAATTAAATTCTCGCTTATTTCAATTACGTATTAAACAGTTGAGATTTGAACATTATTAACATCGCGCGTCAGAACGCACTGTACGATGAAGAGCCGTGTCAGTCGACGACCTGGCACTTGTCTTCACGAAGCCCGAGGAGTCAGCTTGCACACTAGAAATGTTGGCAGAACAGGAATCTTATTTGCAGAAGTGTCGCGGTCGTTCTCGGGTAGTTTTTTTTTTTTTTTTTTTTTTTTGCAATTTCCCAGGTTGCCTGATGAATTTCCCCCCCCCCCCCCGTGCCTGAGCCCCTAGGGTATAACAGGGGGTCGAACAACCAGAACAACAATAAGAGAATGACTTGCCAGGTCATCACTCTTGCCAGACATTAAATTAAGCCAGAACTGCGAACAGCCATCACGCTTTTTTTTAATTGCCTACAGTTGCGTGCAGACAATCGAAGGAGTTACTCTCCTTCCAATCGCAGTGGGTGGAAGTGCAATCACCTCACCTATCAACAGTGCTTGCTGGGTTTGCCAACAAACACCACCTTGATGGGGCCGAGGCCTATCCAACCTCTACTCACTCACTGAGTAAATGTGTCCTCTTCCTGGCGAACCAGACTTGCGCCCCTTCGCGGGAAAGTATCCTTACCTTAGTAAAGGCTTTCCTCCAGAACGTCTCCCCAAGCATTAGGGTATTCAACCACTGCCACCCAGAGTCCAGCCCTTGATCAGCTCGGCCAGGGCCGGGGCTAATACCGCTGATCCCCTGGGTACCCACGATTTATTCTGCACATTGCTGTGCGCTGCACACCGAGTTTTCACCCAAGAGAAAGCCCAACACCTCGGGGACGCCAGAAAATCCCTTCATTGATGCTCCGCCACCTCGAGATCCACTACAAGCCTCGGTTTTGGGACGTGCAGCCGGCTCGCGGGTCATCACCGCTGACGAGAAATACAAGTCGCCACTGGAAGCAGCCTGTACTCTCGCCGTGACCGATCACCCGTGCACGGGTGGGGCCGTCACTCGCCCAGCGCATCGTCCTCACTCCGTCAGCCACAGCGTTGTCCACTGTGTTTCCAGCCCTTACCATCGTGTAGGTGGAGATGGACTTGAGTAAGAGAGGCTATATAATCGCATCTTACTCCATTTCAAGGGGATGGGGCTTGACCTGCCACCCAAGCTGCACTCACGGGCCAGGCTCGTGCAACCCAGTACCAGGTCGGTCTCCACCTGAGGGATGAACGAGAAGGAACAACCGCTCCGCATGGGTTGCGGGTTGTCCCACCAGGCAGAGCCTTACACCCACGACAGGCTGGTTACTCAATTCACCCGTCTGGCTCCACCCCGGCCCCCTCGGGTAGTCCAGTGGAACTGTACAACGCTGGCTTTGTTCGATTTGGCCTTGTAACTGACCTTAATTGGCTTCATGCCCTTGATAAGTATACGCCGCTGTTCAAATGAACTGCAGTAAGAGCCAATATGCATCCTGGATTGTCTCCTGCAACCAAGAGCACTTGAACCACTAATCACTTCTCGATTCCTACATCGTTTCGAGATATCTACTTTCTGAAGTATTTCATTTGTCCGTGCCTTTTGGTTTGACTCTCGCATGGAACAGCTACCTTGAAATTGATAGCCTGCGAGTACGATATTTATTTGTAAAAAATTATCCAGCCGCTAATGATTGGTTTTAGAAGCTGATGTGAACGAGTTTGTGCAACAAGTTTTCGTTTATTTTTTATACAAGTCCGAAAGAGGAACGACGCCTATCCCAAGTAAGCCTAATTCTTAGTGTATCGTGTCCATAGGAGCGTACGTAGACTGAATATAATCGACGTATGACATGCACAAGGGAGGGAGGGAGGGAGGTAGTACTAAAGTGCACATTGCAGTGAAGTCGAAAACAGCCTCTGAAATCTGGTTGTGGCAACAGGTCTCTCCTTATTCAGATTCCAAGCGATAGTTAATGTCGTACTTTCATAATGATGCCTGACTTTTGTATCCCTGTTTTCAATTAAGTTCTTCCCTCGTGATTCAGACCGTAGTCTCGAATCTAAAAAGCTCGGAGAATTTTCTACAAAATTCTTTTTTCAAACTTATTGTATTATTAAATCTACTGTATTTACGATCTTGAGCAGCATTCACATTTCGAACTGCAAAGGGCGAAGCTTTCAGATCAAACATTAACAAGCAACATAACATAATGAGCAAATACGAAAAAACAAGTAACATTTCGGTATTGAATAATATTAACACTTATTGACACCGGTACTAAGAGAGCTTAGTATCCGGTATCAAGAATGATACGTTACCTTACGGCGACAGTAATGTCAGTATCAGTGAGTATGACATTTGAATATTGGTCTGCATGCCAAAATGGACTTTTTTCTGAGCGTATCCTATAACGTAAATGTAAGTTGCACGAACGCTTGGAATGGAAGCGATGTACACGAACATCAGTATGGAAGGTAGTCATTCGTAGTGAATGAGAACATTTTAAATCGAACGCTACCGCAGGAGAAAAATTCGCGGGGTCCGCGGAATACCCCGTCCTGGTAAACCCTTTTCACAGCGAACTCACCCCCGTCCACCCCCTCTTCCTATCCAACCGTCTCCCTCCCATGGCACTGCTCTTTCGTCGCAGCATCCCCACAATGGACCGGCGTTGCGGATCGCGTTACAATGCGCAAGCCGCGGGCAGAGCGATCCTTTCACAACCAAGAACAACTCCCCTCCCCCTGACCCTCGCGGTTCACTCCCCCCAAGACCAACACGCACACACACACACACGTCGACAATGGCCGCCATAGAAACATTACGTCATAAGCCCCGCGCACGTCAGAAATATGACACGATTATGAAATGGAAAAGAGGGTGGAGGGGGCTGGGTCAGCGAGCGAAGTTGTAGTTCGTGGAGGGAATACGTAATATGGCCTGACAGGTAGAAATCAAGTTCCATGGCCCAACGCGCCAGGCCGGAAGACGGCTGTATCGGTTTACATAAATAATCATTTTTCGGTATACCGAGTGCCCCGACGCATTCAGCTTCTGACGCGCGGATGTCGACAGTCGGAGAAAAAAAATTCTCTGAAAAAAAAGGGGGTGGCACAGTGGGGAGGGTTGCGTACACGGGAATGAAGAGAGTGAAAGATATCCAAACACGGCACGCTGTGGTGGGTAGGAATGTTTTGACTCTCCATTATTCCGACATCGACCTCACACACCAACTATTCTATAAAGAAAATAAAACCCTTTCACCTGATTGCGTTATGACAAGGGTATAAACACACCGGAAGGGCTGCGCTTCGCACCATCCTTGGAGAGTTGTAGGGACAACTAGGTGAGGTCATACACGACCCCGACGATAGAACTTCTGCTCACACCAGTTTGTTTCATCAATGACCCGATCTCTGAGATTGGATCACCCGTGTATCACAAAGAAAGGAAACACGAGGATTCGCCAGCTTGTTTGTAACACTGGCTCAAGAACTGTCATATCTCCACGTGTTCAGACAAGACAATGATGTACAGTTTGTTAACATTTTGTCCCGCTTTAAAGCCGCGTCTACACTTGGGAGTGTGGTTAGAATGCTATCTTCCACCAAGGGAAACCGGGCTCAATCCCCGGCCGGGTTTTCTCCGATTTTCGCAAGTGAGAATCGTGTCGAACGATGCCGCTGGTCGACGGATTTTCTCGGAGATTCCCCGTTTCCAAGTTGAGAGTAACGAGGTCTTGAGAGCCCATTAGGGTGAGATGAGATGAGAATGGAGCAGCGCCTGAATGCAAGGGCAGGGGAAACAGGAGATCCCTGAGAAAAACTACTGAACAGCGACATCGCCCGGCGCAATTCCCGCATGTGAAAAGCCGGGAGTGACCTAGCCAGGGATTGAGCCCGGTTCGCAGTAGTGGAAGGCGAGCAGGCTAACCGCTCAGCCACCGAGCCACCGCGGCCACTGCTTCATCTTTAGTCTACGACTGAATCTGCCTGAAGCTGGGAACAGCTATCAGAGTACTCATTCAATGAGATGTTAAGTACTGAGAGATATCTACATATTCATAATTCACAGAGATGGTGTACTGCCGCGACTAACATGAGGTATAGGCTATTCACGGTAAAGTGAGCACTTTTTAAGGCCCTGCTAAATTTTTCCTTTCAATTAATTTCTACTTTTCCGCCAGTTTTTAATGTAAGCATTGCAATATGACCAATAAACACAGTGTATACATTTCATCACTCTCGAAAGTTAACATCCGAGAATGCAATAAAATATATCTATTATGGGTTAATACCTTTTAGGAGGGCCTTAAAAAGTGCTCACTTTGCCGTGAACAACCTATACGCTAATTTACGTGTGGTAAGCTTGTCCACGACTTCAGTAAAGTTCCTGTCACAATCAAATTTTCCGCCTTCAAATATATATAAAATAAAATAAAAATTGGATTAAGTAATATTGAGTGTATTTGAAAATGTGTCCATCACACCACCGAATTTTATTTTACGGGGTGGATCTTCACTGAATTTTCATTTAAAAATTATTTTCACAGAGAGTCACTGCTGTTGTGTTTCTGTGCACTCCACTATAGCAAGGAATGTTGTGATTTATTTTCACTTGTCTATTGAATGTAAATTTTATTTATTAGAGATATTTCTTGCACAATGAGATTCAGAATTCTTAATCTTATTGTGGATTTTTCATTTCAAATCACATTCATGGTTAAAGAGCTGCTATATAAATTAATTATCTTCCTAACCTTAATAATTTTTTTTTATTGTTCGCCGTTTTAAAGTTTTGTGCTGTCGGAAAAGGCCATTTTTTCATCACGATTCTGACTGGGTGAGCCCTTCAAACATCACATAAATTTTTAGAACCCGTCCAAACGTTAAAATGTTTGATGGAATTTAAAGCCACCCAATTTTTCCAGTTAAACATGGCGGCGATAACGACGTGTCAGTGACGTCACAACCTTCCAATTTGATTTAACTGAAGATACTGAGAGAAGTCTGGCGGGAAAACGTGACAGTATGACAAGGGCTTAACAACTCTCACATTCACGTGATAAGGCAAGGGCGCGCACTTTCTTTTACAAGTTTTGAGTAAGTTGATTACATCGTACGTCGTCAAAAGTAGTGTAAGAGCACATACAGGCAGGCAGTTGTTTGTATAAAAGTAGTGTAAGAGCACATACAGGCAGGCAGTTGTTTGCATAAAAGTAGTGTAAGAGCACATACAGGCAGGCAGTTGTTTGTATAAAAGTAGTGTAAGAGCACATACAGGCAGGCAGTTGTTTGTATAAAAGTAGTGTAAGAGCACATACAGGCAGGCAGTTGTTTGTATAAAAGTAGTGTAAGAGCACATGCAGGCAGGCAGTTGTTTGTATAAAAGTAGTGTAAGAGCACATACAAGCAGGCAGTTGTTTGTATAAAAGTAGTGTAAGAGCACATACAGGCAGGCAGTTGTTTGTATAAAAGTGTGTAAGAGCACATACAGGCAGGAAGTTGTTTGTATAAAAGTTGTACTAAACTGAGTGCATGTCGTGTGCGTGGTTTTGACTACTGTGTAGGAATAAAATATCTCCAACGTTTCCTCGCAGCTGAGCAGTTCTTTTTAAAAAGAAAATAATGTACATCACATTTCAAAACAGTGAAATTAAGCCACTGTCAGCGATTACAGAGGTAAAGTTGAAACTGTTTTAATTAAGTCACTGTCAGCGATTACAGAGGTAAAGTTGAAACTGTTTTAATTAAGCCACTGTCAGCGATTACAGAGGTAAAGTTGAAACTGTTTTAATTAAGCCACTGTCAGCGATTACAGAGGTAAAGTTGAAACTGTTTTAATTAAGCCACTGTCAGCGATTACAGAGGTAAAGTTGAAACTGTTTTAATTAAGCCACTGTCAGCGATTACAGAGGTAAAGTTGAAACTGTTTTAATTAAGCCACTGTCAGCGATTACAGAGGTAAAGTTGAAACTGTTTTAATTAAGCCACTGTCAGCGATTACAGAGGTAAAGTTGAAACTGTTTTAATTAAGCCACTGTCAGCGATTACAGAGGTAAAGTTGAAACTGTTTTAATTAAGCCACTGTCAGCGATTACAGAGGTAAAGTTGAAACTGTTTTAATTTTAGACCGGAGGAATCGTTCGCTTCTAGTTTCCATCAACTATTAAGCTCAGCGTGACAAGAAATTTCGTTTGCAACGAAAATAGTGCTGAAAAGACCGTACGTAATAAATTATTCTGGCCCCGTTATGCAAACTTTTGAACAGAACGATTCGTTGGTAACTTTATTTTAATTATTTAAAAATAAGTAAAATATTGCTTTTTTTTTTCCCGAAATCCTCTTGATATAAATTAAATTAATAACTTTGTGATACAGTTGTATGCAGTTCATGATAAATCGAAGCTATGAAATAATATCCAGCTGTATGATTATCAGCCGTGTCCATTCAAACCAACCTTTCCGTTCGCGTGTGGCGGTGGCGGTGGTTTAGGGTTGGAGTTGCTGGTAAGGCACAACGGTTACAAGGGTTGTAGGAAGGCAGAAACCAGCAAAATAAGCGACCATATGTGACTCGCATGTGGTGAGGTGTTGCAAGGCAAGCTGGTGCTTACTCAGTGCTGTACACACTCGGCGCACGCTGCGGGAACCAGAGTGGAGCCGGGATGTAGTGCGGCCACTCACGAGAGAGCGGCGAGGCACCCATTACACACGTGCTGTGACGTCAACTGCACTATAGGCTATTCAAGGTAAAATGAGCACTTTTGAAATCACTGCTTAAGATCTACTTGTATGCACGTTGTGTATTCTTCAGCCATATGTAATATTAACATTGCCATGGGCCTCGTCACTTTATTCATGCGTCGGTCAAGTTAAAATGTGAAAGTATTAGAAACGTAAATATTTTACAAATGTGCTCATTTTTACACTTCGATGCATTACAAAAACAGAAAGAGAAAGCTAATGGTTACCTAACGCTTTTTATTCGACGTTAAGATATGCAACTTACTTCCTCTCTCGTTACTTACTTTGCTGTGCGCATGTCAAACTATATGCAGGTAGGGGTAGTGACTTTTTTATAAAGTTGGTTTCAAAAGTGCTCATTTTATGGCGAACAGTCTTTACTACGTTTACGTGCCCGATGTATAAATATATAGTGAAGCTCTGGGGCCAGATATTGTGCCTGATTTGCTACCACGAGCTGCGAAAGATTCCTTATTGAAGATCAATGCTGAAAGTTTTGCAAACAAAAATTCTCGCCACTAGATAAGCGCTAGAGTTGCATGTGTGCCTGCCAGATTTTCTCTAGTTCCTACGTTAAAAAAAACTGAATGATTGCAACAATCAAAAATAAAATATAAAATAACTTCGTAACTAAGTAAAATCTTTCTCTTTTTATCATTCACGTAGATTAAATTTTTTATTCAAATTTACCTTCCGGGACACTGCGCACCTAGCGGGAGAAATGTTCGCTATGCAAAACTTTTCTATAAGAAATCTCGTTGTGTTTCTAAAGCCCATGTCACACTTTCAAATTTTTCTGTCATCAATAAGTTTGGTCAAATAAAGTTGCGCATTCATGAGGTCATCAAAACTTCATAAACTCCGCCATATTTGTTTGGAAAAGTTGGCTGGCTTCAGTTTCTACAAAACATTTGAGAATTGGACCGGTTCTAAAATTCATTTAATGTTTGACGGTCTCAGCCAATCAGAATCGTGCACGACAAAAATGGACGTCAAGAAACTTAACATAACGAACAATTGCTGGAAACGAAGTAAGCTATGAAGATAATAAATTCAGTAGATGCAGTCTGGGCATGAATGTTATTTTATGTGGATTTTGCACATAGTATTACGAATTCAGAGGCATTAAAATTTTTGTGCAAGATTACCTTATAAATATAATTTTAAGTTATTAAAGAAACGAAAATAAATTACAATATAACTTACATTTCTTCCTGTAATGGACTGCGCGGCAAAATAAAAGCAATACCTCACTATGAAAATTATTCTTAAATCATAATTCAAATCAGATTCTCCCAGTTAAAAAAATTTGACACTGTGACACATCTTCAAACACATTCAAGATTATTTGATGAAATTTGTCGGAAAGAAAAATTCGATGGCCGATTTTCGTCTTCAAATTTTATTGTCAAATATAGTCGAAGGCGAAAATTTGAGAGTGTGACAGAGGCTTAGCCCGAGTAGCATAAACCTCAACAGGGCTGCTAACTGTGGCGGCGAGTAAGTTCCGGGCACTGATTGGCGAACGTCGTTCCAACATCTAACTGACACGTGACGCCATTTTGTTAGCGCGTGCAGACCAATTTTCATCTCTGTATAGTTAAGACACGGCAGAGATCCTTCTCTTCACTTAACTGTGGCTCGAGGACTGATTCTTTAACAACAAACAGTCCTCGAGCCACTAATGTGATTTCAAATGCAAAATGACAGCTTACCCGATACGCACATGTATAGCTGCTGTCTATGTTAACCAGACTGTTAACGCAGCGTTTTACCAGCATAGCGGATCTGATAATTTCACATGTCGTTACATGAATCTAGCGGTTGTATTGGACGGGTTCGACCACGCAGGATGGAAAAAAAACCCTGTGGTGTTAGAACTACGTCATTTCACGGCAGCGCAATCACCACGTATAAACTCGCTGTTAAAAGGGACAGAGGTGTTTATTGACCATGATGAAGGCGTTTATGTAAACGTACATTTCAAATAAGAACAACTCTGTACAGATTAAAAAACCCAGCTGAGCGAGAAGTAACAGAAAAACGAATGTTAGTTAAGTTCAGTGTGCCGTAGTTATTTCAGTGTAGACGTCTTGTAATACGTAAGCTCCCGTACATTGAGGTCTTAGAAAATTGTGGAAGCGTTCAATAATAGTCATTTTCGAAACTAAAATAAAATAAAAGTGTTGCAATAATATATTTAAATAATCTATTTTGATTTTTTACAAAAAAATTAACTAGTATTTTTGGCTGTTAACTAATCACTTATATTTTACTAGTCGAAAAGGTTGTGTGTCAGGAGGTTCTCGGAATGCAACTTCATAATAAAAGCAATTTATTTATATCTTGTGTAATTCTACTGTGTTCTGATAATAATAATCTCATTTACAGTAGTGGAACGAACCTGTTACACGAGTTCTGCACAGTTTCCAATTTTTCTGCAGGGAAAATGATTTTCCATTCTACTGTTGTTTTTATTAATGCACGCTCTAAAACTGAAATATACAAGCACTCTTTTATTCTTTAGTGACAAATGCGCTGAAAGTTTAAATAATGCTTCATTCTCGGCACTTTTTTGTTAGTTAGTAAACAAATAAAGTAACAACTTGCTTCACTAAAAATACAAAAAAAGTCCAGTACACAGTGGCTTACACTTGCTTGCCATATACTTAGGGAGGAGAGGTAGTTCTGAAGAGAAAATATTACGATGTTTATGTTTATGTAATGACATGAATAACATCTGGGTGTTACGTGCAGTGTACCACTTCAGAAACTATCACAGTTACAGTACCAAGCTCTTATGTAAGAGTTCCTTTAGCAAACAGTACGTCTATTTGTAGAAACAATATATGTGAGAGAGAGTGAGTGTGAGAGTGAGTGTGAGACCGGAACAACGAAGCGAAGGTATTCATTTATTTTCCCTTTAACTGCTTGTCATTCGAACTCGTATTAGTGGAAGTCTGTATTCGGTCCACAAACGAAAGTCGGCTTTAATGTTCTGTCATAACAGTCGGTATGAGTGAACTAAGAGCGAATTAAGTGCTCGAGGTAAACCCGCAATAAAATGTCATATTTAAGTAGTACAAAGAATATTCCGCTAAGAACTCAAGACGGAATGAAGTTGGACCGTAGTTGTAGAGCAATGGTAATACTTAGCCATGTTACGTTGATTATGTCGATCTGGTATTGGTTCATGGCTTTTGTCATGGAATGCTCGAGAAACAACGTAGACAGTTCCCTAACCACCACCAATCACATTTCGTCTGATGTTGCACGTGAACAGAATGCGGATGAAGAAGAAGACATTCTTCGCTCGGTAGAACGTATTCTTACGACAAGCACACTACGAATTCCTGTGAATTCCTACGTCTGAGGAGCGTTCAACATACACGAGTAAGGCGAAAGTTACGTTACAACGGCTTGTATCTTTTTCATAATCAGCGGGTGCAAAAACTTATCACAGGACATGAAGCTAGACGATCGGAATTTTGTCAGTGGTTAGTTGCTCATCGCTCATTAATCCATTAACACTGTTCGACGATGAAGCTACTTTCCCTCGTGACGTTATTAATAACACCAACAACTCACATCAGCGTGAAGACAATCAACGTGCCATTGTTGAAACACATTTTCAACATCTCTCCGCAAATGTGTAGTGTGGAGTAATCGGCTGTACCAGTCTCACGTAGGTTGTTGAACACAAGGGCACACGTCAGCCTTATTCTGGATAAGCCATTCCATCACGAAACCCATAAACGAGTAATAACCATATCGGCATGAGTGTGTGCGGCATGGTTCGACACAGTTTTCGTGTGTAACAGAGTTCAGTTTAGCGCTGCACTAAAACTGCTACACTGTAACACTACAACTGCCGTACCATTTCATCTCGTCCTGGGTTCTTACCTGCTCCAGCCTTGCGTATGCAGCGGAAGTGTACGCGACAACTTAAGAGATCCCTAACTTTACACGAGTTGAAAATTGCACACATGTTTATAATCCTTTTATACTTGGAATATTCCATACCACAATCTCCTAAAGTATTTACTATTCCACTCTGCAACATCCCGTATAAACGAGGTCGCTACTATACAAGGTTGGGAACTTCGCTAAGAATCTCTTTACTGAATATAATGTAAGAAGAATATCACCCATAGGCATCAGTAGGCATCAGCAGTGTGGAACAAGTGTTTGACGCGGGGGGGGGGGGGAGGAATCAATTGCCCTGCCTTGGAAACTGGATTTCCTATGAGATGTGAGCGATCAATTACAACAATCGCTTCAATCGATTCAGTCGAATCATTCTGTTAACAAAATGAAATAATTTTATAGCAAATAATTGCTTGTTAGTGGCATAACTGCAAAATGCATTTGGTTTTTTTTTGTGAGAAGTAACTGTATCCTGGTTTCCCATAACTTTAGTTTGAGAATTTTTCGTGCTTTTGTAATTTATATTACAGCGTATACTGCTAAATATAAGCTAATTTATTCGTACATCACGTCACGTGTGTTTGTTGCATTTCTTTTGGGTAGACCTAAAACTCAGTTGCAAATCTCAGTTTCATACGAAGGACACTTACTATTACTTACATCAATCATTGGAAAAAAATCTTTGCGGCACCCATCCTATCATCGATGTATAAGAAAAACCAACTATCATTAATCCTGATTCAATAAGTGCTTACACTTGTGGGGTTAATTTATAATAATTTCCTAGAGCAATTAGGATTCAACAACACTTACCTTCGATAAACGCTTTAGCAGACAAATCGAGCATTTCTGTTTGTGGATTTCTGGCTGATGCCTCAGTTGCTACTTTCAGCAACAGTAGATTGTATGTTCATCTCTCCCACCCCCTCATTTTTGTGATGGTTCAAGGGTCCGGGAGGTAAAAGAAATGTCGAAACGAACAAAAAACTAAAGCAGGATGTTAACACCCTCTTTTTTCTTTGTTCCTCGCTACGCTCCTCTCTAGTTGACGCTCCTATACCTTTGCCTATCACTCTTTCTCTCTCTCTCTCTCTCTCTCTCTATCTCTCTTTCTCTCCCACAAATAGGATTACGTTCTCCACTTCCTGCACATCCGCTATGAAACAAGAGGGTGAGGGACAAAAGTTTATATTACTATGGTGCAAAAGGTGGGGTGGGTCGAAGTGGGTGGGAAAATTCGCAGTTGAGATTGACAGCTTCGTGTGGTGTGAAGAGCGGTGGAAGTTCAGGGGATTTGTCAAGGGGGGGGGGGGGTGTCACGACAACTGTCCTTTCGTGAGCGCCAACCGGTCCTTACTATGAATAAAATACTGTGTCTAGCTAGAATACAATACAATATAGCTGTGTTAAATAAAGGTATCTGGGCACTTTTGAAATCAACCTTTGAAATATATCGCTGTCCCTACCTGCGCATATTTTAACGTGCACAAGACACTTTCACTTGACCGATGCAAAGTGACCAATCACATGGCAATGTTAACTCTGCATGTGGTGAAAGTGTATACAATGTCCATACAAGTAGATCTCATTCAGAGCTCTCTAAAGTGATCATTTTACCGTGAACACCGTTATATGAGTAAGTGTACGAACATTTAAAACAACCACTTGCCTACTTCTCAGGTCCAATACACGTTGTTTTTAAATAGTGCTGATGGCAGAAAAGCAGCGGAGTGCTAGGACGTGGAGAGCTGGCGCACTCTACCCAGTAATGTCAAATGTAAGTAATGAGTACGGTCTCGGCGAATGGCAGGTCTTGCGCGAGATAGTGCACGATATCCCTTGTCATCTACACAGTTGCTCGCTTCAACTGGCACGTGACACTGACTGCCGTGTGAGAGGGACACTACCGTGACACAACTGCAAGTCCTTTCAAACCGTTACGTATCCTTCCGCCGCGTGTGAACATTAACAACGTCTTGGATCATATGGAATTGTTTCTGCATAATAACGACAGAAATGGATACTTCCAAGAGTTCAGAACAAGTAGCATTTCAGTTCATATAGTTCGACGTCCAGGCAAGGAAATACTTCTCCTAACTCTTTGTAGTTATTTCCAACTTTTCAGAAGCTCTAATAAAGTTTTGCGTTTATAATATGAATCCTCCTCATGAAAGCAAAGCTTAACTAAGTATAGAATTACACCAGAGGGCCAACGTACGGCGTTCGTGAGCACTTAGTTCAATATTTGGCATGAAAACTATTTCTTATTAGTCATTACCAACACTTCTCTATTCCCTCCGTTTTATTCATGTTTATTATTAATTAAATAGTAACATTTATAAATAAAATATAAGTAAAAGTTCACTTGAACCAACAATAAAATAATTGTATGTTTACAGAAGTATAAACGCTTGTGATACATGATATACTTAGGAAACAACCGAAAACGTCATAAATAACGTGATTTTTGAAAGGTCGGATTCAAAAGGTGTGAAGATGTTGCAAATAGACTATCACTAATGTTATAAGTTCAGTCAATGTTCCTTAAAATATAAGTGTGACGAACCTACCATTTCATGTTTTAATTTGTTGCGAGGCGACTCAACTACTCAGTGAGTGAGTGAGTGAGTGAGTGAAGAGATTTGAGTGGTACTTAACACTGAGGTCTTGAGAGCAGATGAGGGTACGCGAGGTGAGTATGTAGCAGCGCCGGAATGAAAGAGAAGGGAAAACGGGCGATCACGAGTAAACCAGCCGACCATCGCTATCGTCCGTCAAGATTCCCACATACAGAAATTCGGGAATCCAGCCCGGTTCACCTAGATGGGAGGTGAGTAGTCTAACCACTACACCACCGCGGACCCTTGTTTTGTTTATATTTACCGTGTCCACAGTTATTCGTGTGGTCATCCCTCCCAAGAGAATAAATGCAACTTTTTCAAGTCTGGAAATGCTTGCGCGCGAGGGAAAAATCGTATCGAAATATCAAGTCTGCACTCGCTGAAGTGTTGGTACCCAAAGCTGAGATTATTTATTTACCCCGCCTGCAATCTCATAGTTGGAATATGCACACTCGTGTTCAATCAACGGAAGTTAAAAAAAAAACTCCACAGTATGATTCATTGTGCAATTCCCACCGCACGGGATTGCGAACGAACGAAGAGAGAGGGTTGAGGGGCGAAGGTGTAGAATACCCGTGAGGGGGCGGTGACGAATGTAAATCTATCAGTGGCCACCAAAGCTTCAAAGCCAGGCCGTCCTCCCCTCTGGCAGAAAATTCCCTCCGCCTCCAGAGACGCGCCCCTCCTCCCAAACAACCAAGGGGAGGAGATGGGACGACGTGGCGTCACTAGCAAGACCACCTCTGAGTCATGGAGATTGTCGCTCGGTGGGCGGCTTGGGGAGAGCTGGTAAGAGGTGCTGGTACTTTGTCTCCTCCCTCTCCCACTTCCCTAATCATGAGTGCCGAGTTCTAACGGCAAACAGAGCGTGCGCGCGCATGATCAGAGGGGGTCGTGTCGTCAGCAGAGGACTCGGTCCGTCTCGAGTGGTTTTGATTAACAACGCGAAGTGGGCGCGGAGCTGGGGCGACACACGTTGAGAGGTTGAATTGTATTGGCTGGGGGACCTGGGTTTACCAGCGCAACCAGCCGGACAAACACTGCTCTTACAGATTCAAAAAGGGGGTTGAAGAGGAGTAAAAACTGTTAATCGTTTGAAGCACAGAAATTGTAAGAAATCTAAACGTAGTGCTACGACATACTTTTGAAAATAAGAATTTTTGTGTCCCAGTTATTTATAATACACACGAGTTTCCTTGTTAAAATCTCGGGGGAACCCCGAATGTGTTTGGCCTTTTAGATGAAAATTTTGGTTATTTAAATTTGGACAGTCCCCCAATTAGACTACCGACACGAAAATGAGCGTTGATAAGCAACGATTATACAAAAAGATACACAAACAAAATTTGGAAAATACCAAGAAGCGTTGAGCCTGTTGCTTTTGTAGGTGTATAGGCTCGCATGTACATAATGCAAAGATGACTCCTCTTGCATAAGCCAGTCTGATTTTGAATATCCGCTGTATCTAATGACACTCCCACGCGTCATAGTTATTATTCACCGAATCACTTCTGGAAGTCCCCCGTGTAATGCTGAGAATGAACCAACGGAAATGAGAAAAGTTGCACGTAAACTGAAATATACACGATACAAATTGTGTTACATAAAAACAATGAAATATCTGTCTATTCGCAAGTAAAGTGCCCTTTCGCACCACTCAGAACTGTTGAGATTTTAAATGGTGTAAATACACGTGCATTCATCGAAATAGTCTTAAGTTTACAACGAAACATTTCTGCCAAAAACTCATAAGGCTATCAATACGGAACTTGGAAAATTACATGTGAAGCAATTAAGTCCGGAAAAGAAACTTCCTACACTATTCATGTTTTCAAACACTGTATACTTCAGGAAGCGACTTAGATGGAAAATGTGATTGATTGACGGTGATACGTCTTGGGAATATGGATGGCGCGGGATTACTTCACGTCTGGAAAATTCGGAACTTTTACCGCGTGGGGTTTGGCATTGTCCGCCAAGAGCACAGGACTCTTTCTATTGACCAAGTATGTCTGTTTTTGCTATACACCTGCAGGCGTATTTCGTCAATTTGTACTTATTATGAGGCACTGGTGAAGGTTTCGCCAAGAGGAAGAACGTGCGATAAACGTCTATTACTTTCCACCACGCTAACAGTAAAACCTTCGTTTTATAAAGCACCTAGGGGTTTTTTCGCCAACGCCTAATCATTGCTCACTTCGCTTACAATTATCTTACATGATCCAATAAACTAACGTCACGATATGATCGAGTTGAGGCTAATTCTGGTAACGAATCAACCGCCATTGTTGTTCGTGATGCTCAGTTGGTTCAGGAGGTATCTATTTTTTTTTCTACGGCATATGGTCGCAAATGGTTGAACTGGAATCAAACTTGCTACGTTGGCAATTTGGGAATTTAACTTTAGACATACCTCTGAAGCTTCACTATATGCGGCAGATTGTTGAAGCATACTGTCGGACAACGTCTCTGATGATGGGGCGAGGATTTATCACCACACATGACTGAGCGTCATCAACACTAGTCATATGCCGCCTTCTATCCTGCTCATCTTGGAGACTGCCAACCGGCATTAAGTAATGCTCGCCGCATTACGATAGGCCTACGTTTCTCTCTCTTTATGTCCCAATTGGAACTTGTACAACGAAATGGTCTGAAAACGATGCTCCTCCAACATGATTCACATAGCACAGTAACACATTCTATTACTGCTGAACTTTCAGCTACACTGTAAATGGCGTGGGACTTCCTGGTATTATGACTTCTGACGGGCATTACCTCCCAGTGCCACAGCTTGCCTACAGCAGGAAGCAGGAAACAGGCATAGTTGAATGCAGACGGGACCTAAACATTTCGACAGCTCATTCCCGAACATCGCAGTCATCATTTTAGCACCATTGTTTGTTGTAGTATTATGATGAATAGGCATTTTGAGATTGTTTACCGTTTTGATGTACGTCCATAGAACACAGTAGTATGCATAACGTTTACAACTCACACTTGATAAAACGCGACACGCTTCCACTTATCTCCTTTATACAGTAGTTCTGTTAGTTCTTGACTAAAATTAATGTATGTCTGCTAATGAAACTGTTTCTAAATCCTCATATGCCGTCTAGCAGGAAGCCTGGAGATATTCGGTAGTTCCTGTACAACTGTTATAACTGCCTGAAGTAAGAACTCGACAACCATCATTATGAAAAAGTGTAGGGGGTGGGGAATCCAAAATGTAATTTTGTTCTGAACCTGTATTGCGGAAGCATTCCGGAATAACAGGTGACTGTCTAATAAATTTAAGATAAGGAAATATGTATGCTTCAGTTTCAAGTCTGGTGAGTGATGGCTTTATCCCAGACGCTATTATTTCATTACAGCCTTTTTGATGGTGACTGTGTTTATGTTGATGTTGTCATCTCTTTCAAGTACATGTATTATATTCTGATTTCATGCAGACAGTTTCGGAAAATGTACATCGAAATAACTTACAATAGAATCGTCAGTTTTCTTAAGTATGTGGAATGTTAACTACATATTATCAAGGCGATACAATTAAAAAAAAACTACTCGTATGTATTATTTAAACATCAAAAGTTTTGTTACTAAGAGACCATAGGCAGTTTCTTATTACCGATGACGTGTAACTTATTTTTCAATATTGTTAGCATAATAGCTTTGCGGAAAGAACAGAAAATAAGTATATGAAAGCGAATCGAATCGGAACCTACTAACTGTGCACGAATTTGTCCCATCGTGCTCGTATACGGCCGGCGCACGACGGTTGTGGCACAGGCATTAACCAGTCCGTACTGGACACCCCTCAGGACAGGACTAATAGGTTCGCGCGCCCAGATGTCTGCCGGACACTGTATCTACATACCACCGACAAACTTTGGCTGCAGGTTAATCACGAGAAAATAAGTTGAGGGAACAGTTTTACGACGTGTGGTCTAAACGAAAGTGAATACTACAGGTGGTACACATCTCTGAAGTAGGACCTAAAACACCTGTTAATTGCAAATATTGGAGATAATATTAAAGATGGAACACTGTCTAGACAAGGGATGGTTAACTGAACAAAGATGTCAAACACCAGAATTCACCTGCCGCTGACATTAAAATATTTCATGTAAATAAATCACGTTTACTACCCGTATTTCGAACTAACCTCCACGTGGCGGTAGCATATTTTGTATATAAAAGATGGATTATTAATTCCCATGTCACAACTAACAAAACTTGTCGCCTCGTGTGAATACCCTAAGCCTCTCTGTTTTCGTGTAATTCGTCTTGTACTGTCAAAATGATATTTACCAACACCTGGCACGCACAATATCCAATATCACACTGTTGTGGTTATTACAGGAGCACTGTAATAAACTTTCACTTCAGTAGGACTATTTTTAGACCATAGATCGTATATATGTTTACATATTTTTCTTCGTGATTAACCTACAGCCGAAGTTTGTCTGTCAAATTTACATACTTCCTGTATATGCGGCGCGTGTTTATATTTGTACACATATGCTTGTGTGCTCACTACCCGAGTCGAATGTGTTTTACTATGACAGTCTGAGAACTGTTATTTACTAAGTAGTATAATACACTTCAAATGAATTCCCGTGCTGTATTTTACACCTTTCCTTGTTTCTCTGCATACATTTTACTTTGGATGTTTCATTTGCCGAGTTCAAAAGTTATTTTAATCACTGTGAACAGTATCTATATACAGTACAACAGCATTGTGCTTGCACTTCGGCCACTATTAAATGTAATCGCATGCACGGAGTCCCACACGAGTATACAAATGCGTGTAAATATTTCAATTTATCAACTGCGTACAAGACTATTATTAAATATGATGTTAATGATAATATCACGCGTTATCACGGCCTGAGCAGATAGTAGATTGCTAACAGCTAAATCAGTGAAAAATTGCTCAGGAGGCTGCTTATGACTGACGATTTAGAGAAATGTAGCGGATATTAGATCACTCTTTGTCAGAAGTCATTAAAAAATTCAACCACAGTGGATCAGTTTTCGCTGTATAAGAATAGACATTTACTTTTTTTGAACGATTTAAAGTGTTTAGATTGGCCATGAGTAGGCTGCGTTAAACTATATAATTCAATGCACATAGATTTCATTAAGGTTTCCATAGAAATTGAAGCGGGGGCAGATGTAATCTTTAAAGGCTACAGTGATTAAATTTTTTTACAAAGTGTGGACTGTACCTTGCGGATTCAGAGATGTTAGCTTTAATTTCGTTTAATCTGTGCTAAACGCGCATGTTGTGAACGTTTAATCCTTTATCATGCTAATTCCCCCCACCACCTCTCCCTCTCTCTCTCCCAACTGTAGAACCAAGTAGAAAAGGGGCATGATAAAAGTGAGGGGGGTGTCTAATTTTTGGTCAGATGCGGCGATGGGCACAGAAAGATAACTTTACTATCTCCTCTGTAATTAAACTCTTACCGCAATTCCATTTCGTTCTCATATAAAAGGATTATATGTTCCACGGCCTTGCTAATAACCGTACCAAGCACTCGGATGGAATTTTGCCAGTTAGCAACGTTCTTTGTGAAGCAGTTAGCAGCGTGGTGTACCCGTCCGGTATTTCTTACGGCGAGGCTAGACAACACGTGTATTCACCCAACTGCTGTGAGCGTTTTATATAAGAAAAATCTTATATATCTAAGAATATAAGTCAATAGAAAATAATTATTTTTAAATTGCACTACTCACGTAGTATCTCGAGTAATTGTCTCACGCCATGAGACTTATATACTACGAGAGAGAGAGAGAGAGAGAGAGAGAGAGAAGGGGGGTGTATATGGAGAGCCGATGATGATGTAAAAAGTACTGCAAACATTTAAGCAGCATTTTAGTTTTAAAAACAAAATTATCTTTGAATTACATCTGACACGGTGCTGAACACTTTCGAGGTCCATCGCTGTAATAACAGGAATACGAGACACTACTCACATCGCTGTAATAATAGGTATACGAGACACTACTCACCACGCTGTAATAACAGGTATACGAGACAATACTCACCATCGCTGTAATAACAGGTATACGAGACACTACTCACCACGCTGTCATATTTGCCTAACTTGATAGGCATTTATAATTTGGTCGTTAGTTTTAAAAGTGCGCAAGATCATGGTTAGCAGTCTGTATTTGACCAAATGTGCACTTTTTTTTATAACCGCACTTCCAACCAAAATATTTTCACTTGAAACAATGACAACTGTCATTGCCTACATTTACATATTGTCTACAAATAAAAACTTGTTAAAATATTACAATCTTAAGAAAAAAAACTCTCTTCAATGAAATACTTTGGTTCAGTATTTTTCCTTAAAATTTCGAATAGAAGCGAAAGAGTAGATGCCCAATTTTTTTAACGAAGAATCTGCATCATAACGAAAGGAAAATTAATTCAGTTAATTTTCTATTTCATCGTCTAAATATTAACTGAGCTAGAGGAAAGCCCTTCTTATGCACCTACTGTATTCACTCAAGTGTATAAAATGCAGTCTTCTTTTAACAGTAAATGTTTGCAGTTCCGTCTAAAACAAATACACAGTAAGGGACTGTTGTGATAGGAATACATTATACTACATGCCGAAGAAAATACAAGAGCAGTTCTGGTGCTGATCCCTGCATTTTTATACAGAAAATGTTGAAAAAATATTACGTAGAATATGCTTAGGTTGTATGATAACCGCGAAGCATTATTTTTTATAAACAATGTATTTTTCACTGGTGTGCGTCTCGATCATACTGAGACACAAATCTCTCAATATACCACATGAATAGAACTACAAGACTCATTCACTTTGCCGCACAGTCGCATACCAGTAGCACTGCATAGCTTCAGACATCATGGGAAACGCGCTCATTCATAGACAAGCATCGTTTATACTACATGCATCAGTCACTCACAATTATAATCTTCAAATCCTCTCAGCAAAACACCACTGTCCAAAGATTTTTGAAAGTACGAATCACCGCCAAGGTAACACTGGATATATTATCAACTTTGAAACTGAATCCCTGACCGCTAAAAAGAGCACAGCCGCTGCTGAAATTAACTCTCCTGCCGACCAACAGATGGCAGAGCTTGTGAACAACACTGCAGCTCTCACGAGATGCAAACTGCCGACCAATAACAAATTGCTCATTCCACAGCGGTAGGAGTTTAATTTCACAGTTCGCAACTCTTGCCCTCCACACGTCAACACTGCTCCCTCTTGCTCATCAACTCACCCCTCTTCCCAAACGCCACTTCTGCCCTCTTGAGGGTAAGAAATTCTGATAACCAATAACTTTCGAAGGACTTGGACAAACAACGGGAAGTGAATCGCGGTGGAAAATGACAGAGGCGGCAAAGCTGAAAAATTATATCGCCAAGGTTCAGATCACTTAATGAAAATGAAGTCAATTTATCTACATCCCTTCTTGCCCTTCCCTTCACTAGTCACTGGGGGGGGGGGGGGGTGCGGGGCTTGGTGCTTCGCTGGAATAAAATGAGCCAGATGTTACTTCCATCGTAGGGAGAAAAAATACAGCTGCGTTGTCTTCCACCCTCCGTGAGTCGCATGAAGGGATGCAACAATGATAATATAACATGATTGTGCCGCCCCCTCTCCTCTCCATAGATTCCACCCACACCTCCCACCCCAGATGCAACTCCCGCACGCCGTCATAACTCACGAAGCCAGCCTGTGAGGGGTGGTTAACAGCGGAGGGTGGAGGGGGAAGAAGGGTAAATGGCGCCATCGCGCACTGACATTGATATAAAACAAAAGCTAACTTAGTGGGATGCGTAATACAACATCGCAACCCTCCTGACTCACCCCCTCCCCTTCCCAGCCTCCACCCGAACGTAATAAGCTTTGCCCCATGCATCAACACTTTCTTATACGACCGACCCCTTCTAACCCCCTACCAACCTATTACTCTTTCCTTTTTTGTGTAGTAATACACTGGCAGCTATGCACTGCATAAATCACGAATATGCGATGACGATCGTCTCTTTACGTTTTATGCCCGGCATAAAGGATCAAGAGCTCTCTTTTCATTTCGAAGAATCGCTTTTCATTTCGTCAGAAATTTGTTCCAACTCGTATACTGTCTCGGCAGTAATATCACGCCGCTCTTTTAATCA
The DNA here is from genome assembly GCA_029891345.1 of Dryococelus australis. NCBI lineage: Eukaryota > Metazoa > Arthropoda > Insecta > Phasmatodea > Phasmatidae > Dryococelus > Dryococelus australis. The sequence continues at coordinate 2,387,565 of CM057001.1, forward strand.
CGAAATGAAATTTCGTGAAGGAGACAATCTACAAAAGTTACACAACCCATAACAAAGTATATTACGTGTTCGTAATAAAGTGAATGTGTTAATTAGCTAGAGCATCAGTTCAGGTTCATTATGGAGGGTAACTTGCAAGATTGTGTACAACAACTGTCTTATTTCTGTGCATGAAAGCGTTTATACAGTACGACATTCCGACTTATCCCCCCCCCCCCCCCTTCGACCCTTCTCCGTAAATGTTGGTACAAACCTCGTAAGTTATTGCGTGTTAGATTAACATATTACCTAGTTTCGTTGCATAAAAGTAATTAAGATAAAAGCAAATATAAATCTAAGTCCGTATCCGTCAACGAAATTCTACTCGTTAAAAATTCAGATAGTAAACTGTTACTCCGGATCGCGTGAAATGTGATCTCGTTCCATTCCCGGAACAACGCAATTTCCTCTAAATCAACGTACATCAGCGGAGCTCAATCACATCTAATTAGAAGAAGTTCGGTGGCACCAGCATTTTGTCAGTGCTAAAACTAGTGAGTTTGGAGCCGATGGACACATTTATGTTCTTTAGTGCATTTATTCCTCTTGAAATAAGATTTATTCGTTGTTAAAGAGTTCTTTGAAAGCCATTCCTATTTCGGCCTTTCTAACCATGTTTATCCTTACGCCAACTGCAAATGTTAATATTGTCACGGATGTAATGTTCACAAATAACACTGACAAACTCAGGTAAGTGATTCCTCACAAAACTAGGATACATGTATATATGAGCTGTTCACGGTAAAGTGAGCATTTTTTAAGCCTTAGTTACGTATTTCTTATCAGCCATTTTCCAGCCTTCCAACAATTTTTATAATAAATAGACTCGAAAGTTAGCATTAAAAAAAATACGATGTACTGTAATGTTTTGATGGCAGTTTTGAATGGATTGTAACAAGAAGATACATTCTGCTAAATTCACTTTGCAAACTGAACAAATATTGAGATACGTAAAAACAAACAAATGACAGCAGTGGGAGGAATAATAGCACTCTCATTTACATGACAGTAGGAGGAATAACAGCACTCTCATTTACATGACACTGGGAGGAATAACAGCACTCTCATTTACATGACAGTGGGAGGAATAACAGCACTCTCATTTACACGACAGTGGAAGGAATAATAGCACTCTCATTTACATGACAGTAGGAGGAATAACAGCACTCTCATTTACATGACAGTGGGAGAAATAACAGCACTCTCATTTACATGACAGTGGGAGGAATAACAGCACTCTCATTTACATGACAGTGGAAGGAATAATAGCACTCTCATTTACATGACAGTGGGAGGAATAACAGCACTCTCATTTACATGACAGTGGAAGGAATAATAGCACTCTCATTTACATGACAGTGGGAGGAATAATAGCACTCTCATTTACATGACAGTGGGAGGAATAACAGCACTCTCATTTACATGACAGTGGGAGGAATAACAGCACTCTCATTTACATGACGGTTTTGCACTAGAAAACTCTCCTGACATTGAAAATGATCACCGAATGCGTCTATAACACCGTATACAGCGATCCGTTTTCAATTGCCGTTCTCAGTTTTTTTTTAACAAACCAGGGCAAATAAATTGTCTGGCCAATGTCCCGGACAGTGTCATAAATTTCTGTGGTGCACGGATAAAGCAGGGTGGGGGGGGGGATTTTAAAAAATGGTCGCGCGAACTGCAAAAACAAAAAACTACTTATAGGTCAGACTTTTTCCTGTTTGGCCGCTCCAGCCACTAGCTATGCAACAAACAAAGGGGGCGATTGAAACGATTTCGTGAAAAACGAACGTGGATATTCTCTGCGCCCTACCCCAATGAACCCGAGTACAGAAAATTGAATGGAGGAGTTTTGAGTTGGTTTCCACATGAAGGCACCTGCTTCGCTTTTTAAAAAATAACCGCAGGGAACATCGGGGATAATATAGAAAAAATGTATTGTGAAAGGACAGGGTAGAGTGGGGGTTAGGGGTCGGTAGGAAAAAAAAAAAAAAAAATTAGGCGGGGCTGTTGGTTTCGGGGGGGGGGGGGGTAACCGCCCTTGCGGTATCGCAACCCATGGGGTCTGGCCATCTTGTCACCTCCAGCTGCTTAAATCATCACCTCCTCCCCCCCCCCCCAAGCCAACACCTATCAGCGGGGCAACTTCCTTCATCAGTGGGTTGTTTTTCCTATTTCTCGCGATAACCGGTATTCGAAACAACTCCATTAGCGGCGTTCGGTTGTTTTTCCAGCCAGCCTGGCGTCATTTGGGCTCCGATTGTGCAGATGGGACGCCATCAAGTGGCGAGGGGCGAAGCTCACCTGGGCGAGTTCACTTCTCACTTCGAGGTAGGTAGGTGAGTGAGCGCGCTTGCGAGCTAGTCGGCTTCGTTAAGGAAAGGATTTTAGTTTGTGGAAATACATGGAGCAATCCCTTTATCCAAATGTCATGGCAGATATAGCAGAAAGAAGACTTATACTTGCCATATTGCAGACACACATGCGTAATGCTGGCCGTCCTCGGTCTGTACGCACTGTTCGGCTTGAGGTAGTGATATGTCAGCACATATACGACATGCCCTCCACTAATACATGCTCCATAGCGCGCCAAATGGACGTGTCCCATTTAACCCTTTGGGAAGTGCCGCGGGTAAATCTCCGCCATCACTACCGCTGGCAGAAAGAACAAGGCATTCAGCGAAAATGCGTTTTCAAAACCAAATATTTTCACAGGCTCTTATCTCCTTTAACATTTCGTTTAGGTATACGGTACTACATATATATATATATATATATATATATATATATATATATATATATATATATATATATATATATTCGACTTTATTTTTCGTAAGGCATCATCTCCCGTAGATTGGGCGTTTAATTCCCGCACATTCTCTCTCTCTCTCTCTCTCTCTCTCTCTCTGTTAAAAAAACGATTAGGGAAAACAAAATGTGACAGAACACTGTGGGCTATGACATGGCACCGGAAGTCATGTTCCATTGGGTGGCGCTGAACAATGCTAGCACGGCAAACAAACGAGATTTCATTCCACGAAAGACTCGCCTAATTAGAGGACCCTGCCTAAGTTCACGGCCCACAATTGTAATTATACCTATCGGGGAGCTTTTGATTTCCTCTCCACGCCTCGGGTCGTAACTGCCCCGCCCTTAATTACGATCGTGACAAACGTAAATTACGAACCGCTTAAGGGCGACATCAGTCATCAATGGTTGCATGTGGTCGCACACTTACCCATATCACTTCGCTCTACAACTGTTCTCGTTATACTGTTAGCATATTATAGACGTTCGTCTGAGAAGCGATGTGATCTTGGAAACATTTTCTAGAAGCACTGTTTCGAACATTTAAAGGTTAATCGCGGTAAAATGAGCACTTATGAAATAAACCTCTGAAAAAAAATCACTGTTCGTAACTGTAGGCTATTTACGGTAAAGTGAGCAATTTCGAAAGTCATTTAATTTGTAATACTAGCCATTAAATACATATTATCTATCCTCGGAACGGTAACTTTCCAGTGCGGTGGAATATACGCTCTCTGTTTATTACTTACATGGCGATAGCCTATATATTTATAAAGGTAATTCGAGGATTAAAAATGGCTGAAAGGGGTGAATGGAGAGATTTGAGTGGCTCTTAAGAGCGAGGTCTAGAGAGTTGATGGGGGTAAAGTGAAGTGAGTATGGAACTGTGCCGAAATGAAAGAACAGGGGGAACGGGAGAACCCCGAGAAAACTCGCCGACCAGCGGCATCGTCCGGCACGATCCCCAATAGCGAAAATCCGGAGTGAACCGGCTGGGGATCGAACTCGGTTCGCCTTGGTGGGAGGCGAGCAGTCTAACCGCTCAGCCGTAGTGATCTCTTGGCTGAACGGGAAAAGTAGCTAGGTCATCAAAAGTGCTCACTTCACTGTGAACAGTCTAAACACACACGACACAGTACGCAGTAGCATACGGTCTGCCAGTTCAATTGGTAGCGAATTACGAAAAATAATTCCTAACCTTGATGTTAAATCGAGAGTGCAAGGATTAAATAAACGGCTAGCGAAGTATCAGCATCTCTTCTTTTTGACTAACAAGAGCACGGATTTGTATGTTATCAACACAATCACTTTCCGATGAAATAATCCTCTGCTTTCACTTGTATGACGTATGAATAAAGCGAGACGATCCATGGCAATGTTAACATTATAGATAGCGGAAGGATACAAATTGAGGAAATCAGTAGATTCCACGTAGGGCTTTCAAAAATGCTTCAGTTAACCGTAAATACTGTAGATAATAACGAAATGTTTCCTAAGTTTCCTACAGGTTATTTTATTTTATTAATATTTTTCATGTTTGCAAACAGTTCCGAAACTGTTTTCTAATAAAAGAGAATTAATTAGAAAACAAATCTGGGTTTATTTGGGAAACGAAATAGTGTTTGGTGTTTTCCAGCAGAATGGAACTGGACGTGTTCGGTAATTAGGAACAACCGAGTCTTTGGACATCAGCCAGTTCGGGTTCTTCAGCTGTCAAAGGTGCTAATATCAGTTTATGTTGTTTCGCAGGAAAGGTAACAGTACAGCCTGAACTTAATGTGGGATCTGAAGCTTGAAGATGCGCTGGTTTCAACAATTTTACCAGGATGAGCCCTCGAGATTTTTGGATTCTGTTACAAATTGTGGTACTCTGCGTGTCAACCAGAGCTTTCTGCCAGGCAGGCGTGCCAACATGGTTCATAACAAAACGAGAACTACTTCTTTTGGCAACCTCACAAAAATAACTTCGGTCTGGAAACAAAACAGACCATAATTAGGGTTTGTGGAATAAGACTTTAGTGTTTCGCAAACTCTTGGGGAAAAGATTGGAAAATGTTTCTAAACAATTTAAAAACTGTTTGTAAACTGTCTAGAAACAACATGAAACAGTTTTCAGACACATGTTTCCATGTGTAGACGAGGCTTAACGAAGGTGATCTGGCTTGCAACCAAAACACACTCCCACGTATCTTCTCTAATCACGTGTCATATGAAGCTTCCGTGCCTAAAGAAATGCTTGAGAGTGAAATGGATGAGGACATCGATGATCCAAGTTATGGAGCAGCCATGCACTAAATACCAACTTTGACGGCCATTTTCTCAAAATTTACTTTTTCAGATTTTAAGGTACATTTTTTTAGCTTTGGTTTAATGCAGGGGGATAAAACTTACAGGATATCTTAATAATGTGTTTATACATATACTGAAATAATATATTTGAAAAGTAGGTCATTAAAAATTACGTAACCTTGATATATACATACACACCACACAACCACCTGTATTAAAATTTTTCACCTAAATTGAAAAAATTATAACATTCAAATTTGCTATTATTTTGTAATAACCTTATTTCAGTACCAATCTGAGATGTATATACCTATAACCTGTACAAATTTGAAACAAATAGCTTTCATATATCTTAAAAAAATATTCCTTATGTGAAGCATATTTAACATTGTAAGCATAGGGTTTTCCGTATCCCCTTAACATATTTGAATTCCTAACAATGACAAGGATTCGCTATAGATTATAACCGGGCCGATGACTGTTAATTTTGCATGGTGCGGAAAGATAGAAAAATAAAAGAAAAATGCCCTGGTTCTCGTCGCCCAGGCCAGTGGTTCTGACTGTATATCAACAGTCATCATCATTTGCTTTAGTCGTATTGTAAAATTATTAACTACCCTTTAGTTGAATTTCGTCGATTTTATTTTTTTTTTCCATTGTAGCTTGTGTGAGCAGTCCTTGTCAGATTTGTTAGGGGAGAAAGCAAATAATGGCCAAAATATTTGGCTCGGTGAAATCCCCCAAGATATTTCGAGGCTATTACAAAATACTCTTTTCAGTGAGGTCAATAAATAAACTAGAGACTCCATATGTTTTTTTAATAAACTATAATTGATCAATGCAATTTGCTAGAACATTTTTACTAAATGAGTTTGAAGTAATAACATTTATATTTTATATTTACGAAAGCATGAAGCTGTAATTCTGGGATGGGACGGCGAAGTCCACTCTTCCAGTGAGCAGAAACTTCGACGCTAGTGGCAGCAGGACAGCGCGACTCGTGCGGAACAAAGTGGACTATTTATGTTTAGCTGTTCCAGTTCCTTGCCCTATTTGATCACCGTGATCGGCGTGCAAGTCAACCAGGCGTTAAGTTTGGTTCGCAATTGAAAGTATTACAGTAACCAGAGAACATATATTGTGTGCTCAAGAAATGAACGCCATGTTTTCGAACCTGCTGGTTCACACACATAACATGTCGTATGCGTGAGAGTTCCCGACAATCAACACTACGGAAAGTGTTATATTTCATTTCTTGTGCGGGCGCATAGAACAAAAGCCTGCCACAGCGGAGTATAACATTTTCAACGAAGTTGTTTATTTAAAATGGAAGATGAATTACATTGCAGAAACAAAGCCATGTCGCAAGAAATTAATTTGGAGGAAAGAACAGGTTAACAGTTTACTTGAAATATTTAAAGGTTAGTAACATGTTTTCGATTGCAAAACAAAGATTTTAGAGAACAGCAAAAATGATAAATATTTTAAATCACTGCAGATGTATAAAACATTATCACAATCTGTTACGAAAATCCGTTTTTTTACCAAAACTACCAACTGACGTCAAACTCGTATCAAAATTACAGTGGATACGAATAATACATGAGTATTCAATTTTGAATAAATTTCGTACAAGAATGCTTGTAGTGTGAATGTTCTAGTGTTGTGTTCTATGCTTAGACCCACCCTTAGACTGGACTTATCGTTGTGGGGCGAAAAATGTAAACCTGGCCGAGGCGACAGCGATGGGGAGGTGTTGAAAAGGGGGTAGGTTGCAGCAGACTAGCTGTTTTCGCCGGATACACAAAACTGCCTCACCCTCCCTG